>JASFXZ010000005.1:29570916-30776260 GCA_032209605.1 Mactromeris polynyma
AGATATAATTGAAACCACCAAAACACACAAAAATGCATACATACACGTTCGCGCAGACAATAAATTGTACAAGAACAAGGTGCATTAGTATCTGGATGTCTATCAATATTTACTTTCAAATTTTCATTCTCTCATCGATGGCTATCAAATTTAAATTAATTTTAAAATATTATAAATTTAAAAGCGATCATTACACAATAGCACAGTCAATGTCAACATCCACTTCAGAAGAATATATGAAATAACGTATATGATTAAATATAATATGGATAGATAGATAATTTAGGAATAAGGGCATTATGCCCATGATTTTTTATGAACAAGTTAATACATACACTGATATGCATACACTCATATACATACAATGAGATTTCCATCAAAACTACTGAGACATTTATCATAACCTACTCTGACTAACCAATATTTAGAGACTCAAAAAAGCTCAAAGTCCAATGAAGATGAATGGGTAATTCAAAAAAGTTTACACATTATCCCTTCTAGAGTTCTGTCCCTTTATCTATGCTATGGTAATTATACATAATGCTATAGAAAAGATAAAGGGAGTGAACTCCAGAAGGGATAAATGGAGAGATCTCCGATGCTATGACTCTCAGAAATATTGTAGCAAATGCCATAAGCACCAATTGTAAAGATAATAGACTGGCATCCAAACAAAATCAGCATAACTATTTTAACAGTACTTTTAGAGTGTATTCTTTAATTAAAATACCTTCAACTTTTTAGTCATTTTAAAGGTATTTTCAAGGACTTCATCAAATTCAAGGACTTTTCAAGGCATGGTTGTTAAAGTTACTCAATATTTGTGGGACATAAACATTTCTTATCATGTTTGTTTCATATCAACAATAATAAAAAAAAAATGTGTTTACCTGATCTAGCAAAATGTACAATCATGCCAGTAAGGGCTGGATCTTCGTTTAAATTCCAGAAATGAGGGACTACTTTTCTGTCCCCTTCTTCCTTCTGTTGCATCTGCTCAGCTCCCTAAAATAGTAGGATCATGAGAATATACGAAGTTGACAGCCAATAGAACATCTCAAATATTAATATTTTCAATCTAACATGACATCTATCATCAAAATATCTTATATAGATCTACTCTGGATACCTAAAAATACGTTTTTTCCCACTAATCCTGTGGTACAAAAAATAATATACTGTTAAAGATGTATCTGGCTCATCTGAACATAAAATGTTTGAATTGGCTTCATCCAGTATTGTAGTTATATTGGCTAAAGCATCTCTAGTAAGAACCATTGCAATGTATAACCGATTGAAAATATCTTCCTATTAACGTATTACTAACAGACAAAACTTGTAAAATAGCCTGTTGTTAAAAAAACTTGAAGTCTTTTTAAATTTCATGTTGTACAAACATCTTTCTTCAACAAATATGGATTAATACAATATGAGTTCATTCTTTGTTAATGCATGTTCATTGATGTTTTAACTATAGGAAATATATTTTTCATGTTTGTTTAGGTAAACAAATGAACAAAAAATGAGCATAATATTACTTTAAAATCGTGCCTGAATCACCATGAAAACAAAGTTAGGACTCAACATCTGACTGAACTTCAATGGAACTAAACTTTAATTTTGTTTGTACCCCGGGTAAAATATATATAGCAAATATAATTTAAGTGCAGCAGTCATGGTTATACATTTTATTGTTGAGTTTGCATAAAATTACATACATTGTTTTTATTCAGAAAAGATGAATTTTTTATCTTGAAAATGACCTTTGACCTTGAAGTTTATTATGACCTTGATATTGACAATTGCAACATCAGACCAGAATGCAGGTATTTCACTTCTATTTCACAACATAGTACATTTTTATGATTTAAACACTCGTTTTGAAACCTTACCACGTTCATTTGAGACATTTAAGATGCCATCTTGAATACCAGTGTTGCCATGGTTACTATTCTGAACAATTTAATATTGTACAATAAGCTTGACATGTCCAGTTTATATTTATATAAACTACTTACTCTGCAAGTTGCGCAAGAATAACAGATAAATGAATCAGTTAAAATACAGATCAACATCTGCGCGTAATCTGCATAACACACTCAATACTGGTAGAAATCATTACTGTGCAATTAAATTTAATGGTTCAACAATGGACATTATATAATGATTCATACTTTCTGTGAATCTGCAAGTGTTGAGTACAAAAATAGTGTTCAATACCGAACAACTCCAGTGCTTTCAGCGCTTTGATTATAAAGTGCGTTCACACAATCGATATGGGGAAAAAAATAAAGTGAGATACATCTATACAGTCAAAAAAAGGAATTAGCTCGGCCACACATATGTACCTTGTTAGCGCTAGCTGCATCAGTCATTCTTTGTTCGTATGATTTTGTAAGATTTTCCAACTCCTCTTCTTTCTTCCTCAGTTCTTCTTCCATCTGTCGTTTCATTTCATCCATTTCTGCAATTATGTGCAATTTTCAATGATTACATAAATTCATCATAACATTATGTTTGTGAATAGAGATTGAAAAAAACGGCAAATCAATGAATCAAGATTCAGAACTCCATCTGAGGCACAGGAGATTGTCATGAGTTCTTTCCCTTTTTCCATTTGAGAGTTCTCTCCCTTTATCCCTTCTATAGAACATGTTTACATAGTGCTATAGATGAATACTATATAGTTCTATACTTGTATATTCTACAGAAGGGATAAAGGGAGAGAACTCAATAATGGATGAAGGGAAATAACTGTGACAATCTTCTGTGGTCTGAGGTTTAAAATGTTTCTTTCAATCTCAATGCACAAAACTTTTTCATTTTTCAGTTTTAACCTTAATGCACACACATTTTTCATTGTCAATCTAATGTTTGTTTATATCTTTGGATTTTAAATGTGCTTATTTGAAATTTATAACTATTTATGTTCTATAATCTAAGGTGTTTAGTAATTCTGGTAAGACAGACGATCAAATACATGTATAAAGAAAGTATATAGAGAAGACAGAAAGTACAAAGTTTATGCATATTAAGAGCATTCTAATACAAGTTAGTACTCAACATCAGAATTTGAAAGATATGTTCAACATTCATCTTAGATTTGAGATCATTTTGAAATTCAAAATCTCACATAAGTATCGTTTTTTTTTTTTTTTATATATACTGATAATTAATCAACGCAAACATATCATTGATACATTGATATTGTTTCTATCGTCATGGCAGCCCTAGATGTCATCATGCTGACTGTTTATATATGTATGGTTTGCGTACATACTGCCTCGTAAAAATTTGTATATTGAACACAACTTTAGTTGACTAGAACTACGTTTTACTTGACCTTAACTTTTGTCAGTCCTGACAAGTTCGAGCCAACGAGAGACCACTGTACAAAGGAAGACAGAAGAAAGAACAAAACAAACCTCGAATCAAAATTATATGAAAAATGGAAAAAAAATCACGCAATTACAAGATAAGCTGAGGAAATTTTTAGAAGTTCAAGTGTAGAAAACAAATCTAGATGAACAGGTAATCAGCAAGTAACGAAACATCAAAATTTAATACACATATCTATAATTTTAAATTGAACACTCCATTTCGAATTTTGCAATTCTACGAAAAACATACCATTTCCGGAGCACAGTAAATACTGTTGCCATAGTAACACCATATTTTCATCATCACCTTTTAACACCATGATTATTTATAGAGATATACTATAATATGGCTATACAATTCCCAATCTAGTTTGTGCACATTTATGAGTAATAAATAAAATATTTTGAATTATTTTAAATATTTTAAAGCACATTGAAGTGCCATATTTAATTCCATAGAATGCAAAATTATTACGACAATGCTTAGATTATCTATCAACAATACACTCAATTTTTTTCTATCAATCCAATATGCATTATAATGTTATATTTCTGTTCCTAATTTCTTTTTGAACACTAATGATGCAAAATTACACTCTAAACACAAAGCAAGGAATAGATAAAATATCATAATCCAACCGAGTCAGTGACCAATCAAATTACATCTATGAATAAATAACTAATCACACGGATATACGATGATAACAATGTGTCGGAAAATGGGCAGAATATGAGAAAGCTTTGATTTTCTTAATTACTTAAACATTATTCATCATCTGCGAAAAAATATTGCAAAATATAAATATTTTCAATAAAAGATCAACATCCCAAACCTTTGCAATAAGCATAATAAAAATTGCATTAACACTTAATTGCAAAAAAAATTGCAAAATACAATTCTTACTGAAAAACGTCACGACGTACAGTAGATGAGCAAATACTTTCATAGTAAGAGTTTTTGGGAATATTTAAGCAATTATGATTTTATTTCGTTATAATAAACATGCTTTTATAGTTAGCAGAGATAGGTAAAAGCGAAATCAGTCTATCTGCTTCTATACTGATAAGCAGATAGACTGGTATCGCATTTAACCCAGAAGACGTAAAGTAGGCATAAAATGTGTACTCCAGATTTACACAAGACGATAGTCAATTGATTATAATTATTAATAAGAATGTAAAAGTAAGTTATAAAGTTTATGAAAGCCATAAAAGTATATTTGATGGGTAGAAAATTAGAAAACTTATTTTCGTATTATGTTAAATTTAGGCGAAGAGAAATTCGGAATATTTCAAATTATCACCAAGATCATATACCATACAGGGGGCTCGAACCTTAGACTTCCAAATTTTATTTGACAGTTGAGCGCAATACCGACAAAGATAACCAGTCATGCTACTATGCTATTGTAGTGCTGTTAGATTGACCGCATACTTTAGGACTGATGTATGCCAATTTAGGTAAAGAAATGCTCTCATGCGAAAAGCTATAACTGCAGTTTGGATTACTTTCTATCAATACAGAACCACAGATTTTTTCCGCAAAACAAACATGAACATTTCAATACACCTACTTTGAAATGGATTGGTCCACGTAATATATTCACGATTAAGGAAACCGCATTATAATACGGGGAAAATGGCATTTTAAGTAACAGGGGTATCCATTTATTTTTTAATGCATTATAGAAGGTAGTATGTAAGCTTACAATACACCGATTAACAGTTTCAAAGGGCCCTACATTTCTCCCATTTCTATTGCTTTTTAGCGAGTTAATATAGAATATTTCTGCACATAATGTTTATAAAAAATTCCCGATAAGTCATTTCACATAATAATCATTTTGAAATTGATAGTTTCTAATAGTCCTGATCAACTCTACAGGTAAAATGGACCAGTCAAGGTATATGATGGGATCAGTCTATGATCTAGCAAAGGGGTAAGGCAATGGATTAATTTACCATGCACATACTGGTATTTGTAATTGTTACAATCACAGCACTAAAAGTACACCTTATACACAGGGGATTGTCACGAGTTCTCTCCCTTTATCCCTTCCAAAGTTATCTCCCTTTATCCCGTAAATAGTTCTCTCCCTTAATCCCTTCTATAGTATATGCACATATACAGGGTGTTAAAATAGTTTATTCACAAAGTTTGAATTTAGATAAAATGAACGTTATGCTGTGTGCACTGGCTATAATTCACATCATGAAAGATACTGGTGTTTTCATGAATATCTGTTTTATTGAGAACTGTCACTCAGAAGTCAACTTTTGGTCCATAGTGACGTAAATGGGAAGAACATTAAAAAAAGATAAAAATTCAAACTGTGAGAACCAACTTTTTTAACACCCTGTTCATTTACATGTAGAAATATTATTATATATATATAAGGGAGAGAACTCTTGACAATCTCCTGTGACACAATACATATGATAACTGCATTATGTATATGGATACATCAAGGGGGTGAAAGCAATATGAGTCAATCTGCTTCTTCATTCATATGCAGATCACAGGAGTTATTCTTGAGTTATCTCCCTTTATCCTTTCTAGAATTCTCTCCCTTTATCCCCTTCTATAGTATACACATACTTCAGAAGAGATAAAGGGAGAGAACTCCAGAATGGATACTTCTACAGTTATCTCCCTATATTCCTTCAATAGTACACATATATTGTAGAAGAGATAAAGGGAGAGAAATCTAGATGGGATAAAGGGAGACAACTCAAGACATACTCCTGTGATGCAGACATACTAGTTTCACTTTCAATCCTTGAAATATAGACTAGCTGTTTTCCAAAGGGGATAACTGTGCTTAAACTATCTAAGGTGACTATATGCACCTGTTGGTTACATGAAATATGTCTCACCTACAGGGTCTTAATTATAACCATAACTTTACATTCTGCACTCAGCCCTCAGATGCAAAACTTTCAGCTACTGAGTTTGTTTGTTTGTTTCATCGGGGTAAACACCGTTTCTCAACGATATTTCAGTTATATACGGCGGCCGGTTCACCTAACCAGTTTTTCCTGGACTGAAATCTAACCAGTACTAACTTACCCTTCCACAAGGAGCCGACAACTTCTCCACATGAGGAGGAAAATCAACATTTTTATCAAATTTTCATGGAAGGGTATGACCTGCCGCGAGCGGGAATCGAACCCGGATCGCCGGGTTACAAGTCCAGCGCACTAACCACTGGACCACGGATGCGGCTTTCAGATACTGAGTGTGAGCAAAGAGAATTGAGTGTCTGACACTTATAGATAGTTCCCACATTTACAACATTTATCTCCCTTGTTCTGAATTGTCAGCCATTGATAGGCAAAGTTCCTTAAAGTTTATAGGGAATATAATGAACACAATTATAAACTAATCAGATTTAAAAAAAAAAAAATTATTCATTATGCTCATGTGGGCAGTTGGCTCAGTATGTTGAAGAAAAAATGGTTGTACCATGCAAATTCTCTTGGTTATTTCTCAATTATCTCATATTAATTTGGAAAATACTCCTTTAAGGGCTTATCAGCTTTGCCTATCAAAATGGCTAATGATTAAGGACAATGGAGATAAATATTGTAATGTGGTTCAACTTTCTATAACAATTCTGAGTACTTGTGTCCATTTTTTTTTTGAATTTGAGTTTAAAAAAAAATATCTGAGATTTGAGAGTAATAATTAATCATAACTGTACCACACAGCTAGCACTGATCACTCACACTCAGTCTAAGATTCACACTCAAATCTCTAAGAAAGAATATCAAAAAGAATACTCAACACTCAGTGAGCATTTTAATCCATTTTAGTGACTTAAATCTGCAAACTCAGCAAAGTAAATGTTAACATCGGAGTTCGAAGCGGCACATGGTGGCTATAATTTTGTGCCCTGATTCCAGCAGCTATCTACGCGTATACTTCATGCACAGGAGATACAGATGCCCGCTACGGGTTTTTCAGTAGAATGTAAATACTTTGTTTGTAAAGGACAAATAATTTTGAAAACTATTTTTAAGTACAAAAAGGGTCATAACTGATAGTTTGTAAGTGAAATCAAACTGGACTAGTATTTTATTACCGTATGCTTAGGCCTAAAAACAATATGTTTGTTTCAGGTTTCATGCCCCAAAAAAATAGGGTAGGTAGGTCGGAATTTTGTTTCATTTTTTTGAGATTTTTTTTTTAAACAAAGCAAATTAAACATGGATTTAAATAAATATGTGTTAAAAGACAAATCCTCTCTCTTTTAACATGAATATTTTTTATTAGAGGTGAATATAATGCTCTATAGCTGGAATACTGGTAAAGCGTCTAATTACTAGGCAGAAATATGAACCTCACACAAAGAAACTTTACCAAAAAGAAAAGAAATGTTAACACATGAAAAAATGTTTTAGGGTCGGGGCAAAAAAATAGGATAGGTCGAGAATCCTGAAACAAACATATCTTTTTTTACACTTTGTGTGCCATTCTGAATTTAATCCATCTACCCATGCAAGAATTAAAATTCAAATGGCGGGGGTAGAAAAATGCATCATCATGTCAATGGAAGATTTTGAAAACAGCGCAGAAAGAATGTTATTGATACCTGCCTAACTTACTATACATTGTTATGAATATTCCCCCAATAAAAAAATCACAAAATCATACATTTTTTACAAAACTATTTTCTAAGAAATTTATCTTACAAGAATGAAAGGTTTGGAACATGACATTAACAGGACAGGAACACTTTTGTTCCTTTTTTGTTTTAAAAAAGAAGAGTCACTAGTATACGTCTATACAATATACCTGAAACAGCATCTTACCTTCATCTAGAATAGTATAAATGTTTTTGCATATACTATAACATCAACTTTAATGAACCATGCTAATTTTTAAGCTAATATAGAGACCAAAAATGTTTCTCAGACATAATTTTTTCTGATTTTTGTTACCAAAACTGCTAAAAGACACGTCAGCTAAACTGGACTTACATGTTTATTTATATTTGGATGTTCATGCAAAATGATCCTATCTAAATGTAAAGTAGTTCAAAATAATTTCAAACAATGTCTAATTTCTAACATTGTTTGTACTTTGACATTTATATTTACAAATGAACCTGTATGAAATAAGCAGCTATCAGTTTTAAACAGGCAAAATAAACAATTCCCATTCAATACACCTGTATTAAACAGCCACATGCTTTTAATGAACACATTAAATTTTGAAGAATCATTTGAATAGCTGCTTAAGACAGGTTCAACTGTACTTATGATCATGAATATACGAGTGCCGCTGTACGATTACCAACCTCTTCTTTGAGTGACGTCATTTCCAGAAAACGTCATATATGACGCCACCATGTACTGACAGTAAGCAATATTCACTCCATATGGCAATATGAAAATGAAATGACCATATGGAGTAAATATTTTTCCTGCTTGCAAATAGTGACATCTCATGTTGCGTTTCCTTGAAAAGACGTCACTTACAGAAGAGGTTGTAAATCCCATAGCAGCGCTCATATATTGTTTAAACTAAGCAACATTAAACCATAAAAGGAAATACACCAGAAACTAAATTTATCATCAAGATTTTCAAAGAAAAAAATATGCAAATGATGGCCTTTTATACATACAAGGCTAAAATTGAATTGTGGTAGAAAAACGTGTTTAAGTAGATTGTGTATTCTACAGAAAGTCAAATCAGAAGGTAAACATCATATAACTAGGGGTCTGTGCAACCTCTCCAGAGTGGCCCTTTCTTGAGAAACAACCTCTCTTTAACAACCCTATTAATTTTCTGATGGTTTTAAACATCATTATCATATAAGAGGACGAACTCTAAACATCAGTCGAAATTCAGTTCAGTAAACCTCCAGTTAAAGACCACCTCAATAATAAGACCACCTCAAAATTCAGAACATAATAGTTTTGGTCCTTATTCAACCTCAGTATTAAGACCACCTCAATAAGAAGACCAATTGTTGGGCAGGGCTCTAGAATGCTTTTCAAAGACACTTGTCACGGACTAATGGAAATGTAAAAATTTGACTTGTCCGACATAGAAAGCTAGTTGTCCGAGAATATTGGCCAAATTAGTAACAAATAAACATATACAATGATAGCTCCACAATCTAAAATTAATAATCACATGTATGTGTTTGTGGGATTCTAAGGTTTGCCTTTCAACTGAACAATTGCTGATGTTGGTTAGCTTTAAAAACAGAGTTGTCCGGGACTAACTTCATCTCAGCTGTTTGTAACCCGATTCAGCTTTAGACTAGTCCAGGATGTCGGACTAGTGGATTTCTAGAGCCCTGAAGGGTGCAAAGGGTGGTCGTATTATTGAGGTTTTACTGTATTATTCTGAAGAGATTGCGCTGTAGTTGTTTTTTGCAGGAGTATTTCAGATATAAAACTGTCTCATATAGAACCCTGGATTTGTGATGGCATAAATACCGTAGTTTTTTGTCATCAGTTACTCACCTCCATCTAAAAGCACAAATTGTATAATTAATTCATTTCTTCTTTATAATGTAACCTTTTCAACCCTCAATCCACATGTAATGAAACACATTCAATGCATCAAAAAATGATAGCCAGATTTGAGATATATAAAAAATTTATTTGATAAAACTTGACTATTTTTTTATGAAACTTATCTAATTTTATTTTATCACATAACTTGCACAGGAGAGGCATAAAGCAGTGACATAAATATCATATGTAACTAGTTACATAAATAGCCGAATCACAGCACTATTTAAAGTCTATTTAAAGATTGAAAACAATCTACTTATGGCGTTATGTGATAAATAGAATCTTACATGAGTGCTTATATCTCGTCATATTCAGTCGACTCGTTTCATTAAAACAATATCAAATAAGCACTCATGTAAGATCCTCTATATATTATTTTGAGATAATTTTGCAAATTTTAGTGGTCTGATTGTAGCCATTTGACCACTACAAATACTAGTCAAGAATAAAATGGTGGACTTAAAAATATAAAAAAGGGTTTGATATCGGAACAATAGTTAAATATCAGAAATATGATAAATCTTTGACAAAATGCCACTTAAGTATTCATATTCCTTAAGAAAATATCTTATCATGGACAAGAGAACTGTTTTTGATTCATCCAACAAATGATTATTTACTAAATTTCAGTTTAGTACAATAAGTTTGCTGAACAAAATTCCTCCATCTTTAAACATGATTTCTGTTTCATTTGCATGTTTGGCAAACAAATGACCAACAGTGTCAGAAGCAAGCGAATGTAAATGTTTACTCATTACAACATAAAACATTACAAAATCGCAAACATGGAACAGGATAAAATATGGTAACATTTAGTCCTAAGTTTTGCCTTGAATATATACTTGAATATTTACAAGTATTGCTATCATTGATCTGACGGATGCTGAAGCTTGTCTGAGAAAATACTACAACAATCAAGTTACAACAAGCCAGATGAGCTAAAACAAAGCCACATAGATACATACAGGCGGGTGATTGATAATTTAACGTTCAAGTAAACTCTTAATAATGGCCCTTATTGGACCCTTTAAAGAAGAGGACGACTGAAGAACTTACCATCAGAAGAAGCTCCGCCAGCCCCACCAGCAGGGGCCATCACCACTCCACCTGTTTTCAACATTTCCATCAATCGGGCGTTCTCCTCACGAAGTTCACGAATCAACTTATCAGTTGGGCTTTCGTTAATGGTGGCCGTAGTTTTAATTGCTTTGGCTCTGTCAGCTGTAATGTAATGTAATACACGTTTGACACATTATGCAATAGTCTATAAATACTTATCTAAATAACATATCTGTTGCTGCATTGTCATGAGTTCCTTCCCTTTATCCCTTCTAGAGTTGTCTCCCTTTGTCCTGTCTAGAGTTCTCTCCCTTTACCCCTTCTATAGTTCTCTCCCTTTGTCCCTTATAGAGTTCTCTTCCTTTATCTGTTCTAGAGTCCTCTCCCTTTGTCCATTATAGAGTTTTCTCCCTTTGTCCCTTATAGAGTTCTCTCCCTTTATCCTTTCTAGAGTCCTCTCACTTTATCCCTTGTAGAGTTCTCTCCCTTTGTCCCTTCTATAGTGCATTGATATATAGTTGGTCAGTACAATTGCTTTACCTTTCCTTCACCGATCATTTTGGACATTTACTTTATGTAGCGATTGAACAACTTCTGATCAAAATTGTGAAAACTAGACATGTAAAAGAAACAAGAAATTGTTTTAAAAAAGATGGTTGGCCCAACCTGAAGCGTACAAATTTGTTGCAACCTAAAGGTTAAATATTTGTTGCGCGATATTAAAAATTGCCGAGTTGTTACGATTGCCAGCCATTCGATCAATATTGTACTATACATCCATAGAAGGGATAAAGGGAGAGAACTCATGACAATCTCATGTGGTTTCAAATAAGCACTGGCCTCAATACATATTGGTTCAGAAAAGTAATCGTCAGAAGAGTATAGAAACAGTTTGTATGAATAACAATAATGAAATATCTATCACATTATGTTTAAAAGTGTTAGCTTGGCGTAACAATTTTCAACATTTTGAAAGAAACTACAGTCGGACCTCTTTTTATTTGACAACCTTCTCTCCGAATACTCGGTATCCTCCGATATGAATATCAGGTCCCAATGTATCTTCTTATGCATGTTAAATTGAGATGGGCTATTTGAAACCATGTAATAATCAGAAAAGAGTTTCGGACCGATGAATTCAAATGAACGAGGTCCGACTGTATATTTAATCTAGATCCTGATCATCTAAACTTATTGGTTGAGAACATAGGGGCCTGGTTCATGACATTGAAGATTGACAAAAGCACTGTAAAGTGGGCGCCTTTTATTATAAATGGGTACAACATGTTGGCTTCTTTGGTCAGTCAAACTCACCAAATCTGAGTGTAGACACGGTTTCCTCATAGTTGATGTCAGCAGGACTCAAAGCAGCAATCTGAAAAATTGAACAATCAAAGGACTTTATGTCAGTTAAATAAACCAATCAAATTACTTTATGTCAGTTAAAATAGACCAATCAAATTACTTTAAGTCAATTAAAATAGACCATTTAAAGGACTTTATTTTCAGCTAAAATTGACCAATCCAAGGACTTTATTTTCAGCTGAAATTTACCAATTTAAGAACTTTGTTTTCAGCTAAAATTGATCAATTCAAGGATTTTAATTTCAGCTAAAATTGAACAAACCAAGGATAAATGAATGTTGTTTGCATTTGAAATTCGATAATAAAATGAAAAAAATTAAAGGACAGTTGTTTTTGTATACAAAGTAATACAAATTTGAAAGAAAAAATACATTTTTCTCGGTCAATTAAAAAGGTGAGGGGCGATGTCGCAATGGCCCAAACAGGATTCCGTAAAACTCACCATAATTGTTTTACTGTTTCCACCAAGAGCATTCTGCAAAAGTCTGGTCAGTGTCGAATCTCGGTAGGGAACTGAAAACATTGTCAATCAATTTCTTTGAAATGAGCAAACAAAGTTTCTTGTTTTTAATTTTGTTATAAAAGTCTTGGTCGATGAGTAATTGAAATTTTAATATTTTAAGGTGACAATAAAGTGTTAATTGGATAGAGTCTATCATAACTGTAATTTCAAGTTTTCTATTCAAAGTCATTAGCCTTCAATACAAACTGAAAAATTATCTCAATCTTTCCATGAGCATTAGTTTATTACAGGCAAATTCTGCAAGGGGTCGAGGGGGCCGCTGAAGCCCCTGGCATCTAAGATGGCTTAAATTGTCTCAAAAACAGCCCATGCGAGCGTCAAATTCGCCTATTTCCGCAAATCCGTGGAAAATTCTCATGCCTGTATATATCTTGATACATATTGCAATATGTTCTTAATGTATTGCAATATATTGTGGTACATATATAACACTGAACACTCATTATGAAGAATACAACCAACCTTCCCATTGTACCCACAACTTTCCCATACCTGTATTTACCTTGATACATATTGCAATATGTTGTTAATGTATTGCAATATATTGTGGCACATATATAACACTGAACACTCATTATAAAGAATACAACAACCTTCCCATCTTACCCACAACTTTCTTTTTGCCCATTGACTGATCAGCCAAAGCCTTGATGACATTTCCCAGGGAGCTCAGTGATTGGTTAATAGCTGATCCCTCTTTCAACCTGTCCCCTGTGGCCCCAGTTGAATCTGCTCTTTCACTAAAAAATGAAAACAAAAATTGATAATAACAAATAGCTGATCTGACATGGGCAAAAAGGAAGTTCACAACACTTCTAAGAACAAGAAATGTTTGTAAAACATTATGCCCCCTCATGGGAAACGGTTTATGTACAACTGACCAAAATCAATAGAGTTCCTCTGCTACCAAAGATGAATGTGTGGAACAAGTTTAAGGATGATAGGTCAAGGGGTTCTTGAGTTATGGATCTGAAACGAAATGTTAGGGACTGACCAATTGTTATGGTCGGTCAGTTGGACGGTTGGTCCGTAACCTTTTCATTTCCGAACCGACCGACCAACCAACCATAAATATCGTATCATTTTATTCCTAACATTAAATCCGAAGTACAGTCATTCACCATACAATGACAAAATCTGGCAGTCTCTGATATTTTGCTCAAATGCACCGAGCATCGTTTCAGAGGAAAAGGCAATAAAGATGACGTCATGTTTTCACATTAATTGCAACAGCTAATTGAAACATTTCAGTAAAAGATTTATGATTCGGCAATGAGCAGAAGCGAAACAATTATCGGTAAACATTGAGACTGCACTTTTTCAAAAAGAAAATAATAAATAACATATATTTGTACAATATTATTGTAGGGAGCAAGTAAAAAAGTAGAAAATGTAGGAAAAGTATGGCCCACCTGACAGCCTGTGTAAGAGGTAACAGGTAGAGCTTCAAAATTACTCATGAAACTTAAAACCTAATCAGTGAAGAAAAGGTAAAACATGTATATTACAGAAGGGACAAAGGGAGAGAACTCCATAAGTGATAAAGGGAGAGAACTTTTGTGTACTGACCTTCCCGCAAGATCTACCAGATTTACGGTTGATGTTCTAGTCATACTCTGTCCGGACTCGTTAGGTTGTTTCTGTGTAAACGTGATAGCAACGATGGTATGAGCTCGACTGAAAAAAAACCATTGAAATTAAAGTTCACCACCATTTAAATATGAGCGCCGTTATTTCCAGAAAACGTCACATGTGACGTCACCATGTACCAGCAGTAAGCAATATTTGCAATATAAAAAAAAGTGACCACATGGAGTACATATTGTTTCCTGCTTGCAAATAGTGACATAACTTGTTGCGTTTTCTTGAAATGACATCATTTACAGAAGAGGTTGTAAATCCCATAGCAGCCCTCAAATTATAGAACATCATACAGATAAAATTACTTCAGAAGTTGTTCATGCTATCGGGTGACCTCTCTCGAGAGAGATCCTCTCTTGAGCAACAACCTCTCTTCAAAAACAGTACAGAAAAACATGACTTTAAGACTACCTCAATAACAAGACCACCTCAAAATTAAGACCATCTCAATAAGAAGACAATAAGGATCCCAAGGGTGGTCCTATTATTGAGGTATCACACAACATACCTGCTTGTAGCATTCATGTTTGTGGCTGCCACAGTTCTGTTTCTAGTTCCATCATTGATTCTCCCATCAATTTCTTTGTAACTGTTCACACTGCTTGCTGTCAAATTCTCCACTAGAGATAAACAAGAAATATCTTGAAAAAAGACGGTCGGCGCAATTTGAAGGTTAAGATTTTTGTTGTGCAACATAAAACAATGACGAGATGTTACGATTGCTGGTAACTCCAGATCCAAAATGGATTTCGGTAAATTCACCGAAATTCGCTGGATTTCGGTACGGTAATGTACCCTTTATCTAAAGATTAACCAATACACGTCAATGTTACAAATGTTGTTCTGTTGAAGAGGAATTGCCTAGGTGGTTAACATACGATTTGATTGGTTTACACAACACTGATATGCAAACAGCAAAACCATGTTAGTACGGCTGCGCCAAAAAAAGTACATATAGCTGTCAAGTGTCTTAAATGATTGTAAAATTCAGGCAAAGAACATTTTACACACAATTACAATGCTTTAGCTAGAACTGCAAAACACAAGTCTGATACAGGTATTTCCTATTCTAGCGATATCTCGGCGCGTAGGTAGAGAATACTGGTATCTGAATCATGTATTTGTGGTTTTGGGAAACATGTAAGAAAGTGATAATGCAGTGTTGTAGAGTGCATTTTGTATGAAGGCAAATAACACTGATTTTCTCATATTTAAGACTAAGGGTGTTTTGTTGAAAAAATATGACGATGTACCTTTTAAAGGCAATTATAGCAAATAACTCATTTTGCTCACACAGTAATGGTATATTGATAGAATGTATGCAAACACACTGTTGTAACTACTTAAGGTTATCATTTATGCATGACTTACCATAAAATCCTTTTGTTGGATGCTGTCTCACTTTCAAACCGCCTTTAATTGTCATCGATTTTGCATTTAAAAGGTCACGCACTTGTTCATTGTAGATCTCCAACATACTTAGTGAAACCTGCAGTTACCATGGAAACAAGATCTTAATATTACTACTACTGACCCCTATTGTATACTGGTTAAACAGATACTGATACAATAGTTCCACAATTGTTCCTGGAATTGACCCCTGACCCCTGGAATTTTCAAAACGCCACATTTTGACCCCAAGGATTCTGGCTGAATGGTAAAATTTTCTCTTAATAATATGGATTTTGTCTATAAATTGTAAATTGGTGATTCAGCACCTATAGGAACCCCCGCACTTGTACTCATATTAATGCTCTAATGAAAGGCCTTATTCACAAAGACTACATTAAATTTTGTCTTCAACAAAATAGCGTAACAATGGTCGCATGACCGCAAATACACATCAGCCACACCTCAGTGCTGAAGATGACAAGGAGTTAAGGTTGAAAATTACATGGTAAATATTTTTGCCTTGAGTAATGGAAATGAATGAGCGCCGCTGTACGATTTCCAACCTCTTCTTAAGTGACGTCATTTCCGGAAAACATTATATGTGACGTCGCCATGTACTGGCAGTAAGCATTATTCGCCCTATATGGCAATATCATAACGAAGTGACCATATCGGAGTAAATATTGTTTCCTGCTTGCAAATAGTGACATATCACATGTGTTGTTTTCTTGAAATGACGTCACTTACAGAAGAAGTTGTAAATCTCATAGCAGCGCTCAAATGCTTAGTGGGTCATCCTAAGCAAAAAAATCTCTAGTCAAGAAATCTCACAATAAGATGATATTATGTGTAACTGAAAAATTTATCAGGACCCCAATTTGACAAATCCAAGGGAAAGCATAGTGCTGTTTGGTTACATGAGAAACAAGGTCATAATCATTTTACCTGATAATCTTCATCTTTTCCAGCTGTCTTTCGTTTCTCTTCAATTCCTTTGAAAATCTCATCACAGAATATAGGGACAATTCCTTTATTGGCCCCATATCCCACCATAGAATATGACTTTCCAGACCCTGTCTGTCCATATGCAAATAGGGAACAGTTGTAACCTTTCCAAGCATTGTCTAACACGCCACGTCCCAGATCATCGAACACCATTTGCTTGAAAATAAATCAAAGAAGAGTTATTTAAACCAAGATTTATATGCAAAGTCATTAATTGCAATGGTGCAATCTCTACACAGCAGCCCCATTCAGTGATAATCTCTCTTGAGCGAGAACCTCTCTTGAGTGAGAACCTCTCTTGAGCAATAACCTCTCTTGAGCAATAAACCTCTCTTGAGTGAGAACCTCTCTTGAGTGAGAACCTCTCTTGAGTGAGAACCTCTCTTGAGTGAGAACCTCTATTCAACAATAACCTCTCTTCAACAACATTTTTTTACCAATTTTCGAATTCACCTCTCCAGAACAACAACCTCCCTACAACAGCCAACATGTGCATCTCCATGAGGGTGTTGCTCTCGAGAGGTTGCACTCTATTACAAACTCAAAATTATTGGTAAGAAATACAGGGCTCTAGAAATTATCTTTAAATACAGTACGGATTAACAGTTTAGTAGGCTTGCATAACAGACTTGTCCCGGACTATTAATCCAACTTAAATGTTTGTAGCCCGAATCGGCAACTCGATTTCTCCGGGATGTCAGGCTAGTGGATTTCTTCAGAGCCCTGAGTGGAGTCACATTTAAAAATGCAGTATTTCTAATCAAGTTAAATAATCAATTTTCGAATTGACCTTAAATATTTCTATTCCCCGCCAGTTAACAAACTCCACCTTGCTCCTCTGTTCAAATAAGACTATATTGTCTAGTGATGCCTGTATTTAATCATTACTTGATACCATAAAAGCTATGTGACAATGTTAAATACTCAGAACCAATACAACTGTATCAATTTTAAGCCTCTACTGATAACATACTATAATGGAAAGTAAAGCAGTATGGTAACTGTAGGCGCCGTATGAAAGTGTTCATATTATCATAGTGTCATCCTGATTTAAACATGGGTTTATTTTCTCAGCTGTTTTTATAGCTGTTTCTCAAAAAAAGAAGAAGGTTTAATTGGGTGATACGGCTGTCCATGGATTCTGCGGGATATCTTAATTAAAGATGACTGAAGAAATGGGAAGGGTGATAGAGGGCTTAAGTTGTTACAGGGAACACCACATACATAAAACAAAGCCTCACCACATAGACCGCCGGGAAACTTACAGTCAACAAAACCTTAGGCACTAAGTACGTTCAAGGGTAAAAAAGTATGGGAATAGGGATGCAAGGACAGGTCTGGAATAATGTCCATAACTTACATTATATTCATTCAAGAGTTATCTTACTTAGATCTTTTTAAGAGGTTTGATGACTGGAAAGTTTTGTATTAAATACATGTAGTTACTGAGATATATGGGCATGATAGCACGCAATATGTTAACCAAGTTGTGACGACAACACCAGGATGAGTAGAATAGCTAAAGAGAGATTACGTTTCCACAGGGAACGCCACACACACAAAACCACGCCTCCCCACACAGATCCCTGGGAAAACAACAGTCTACAATACATAAGGCACTGAGGAGGTGCAAGGGTAAACACGTGTAGGAACATAGGCGCAAGGAATAGTCTGGGGGTAAACACGTGTGGGAACATAGGCGCAAGGAATGGCCTGGGGGTAAACACGTGTAGGAACATAGGCGCAAGGAATAGTCTGGGGGTAAACATGTGTGGGAACATAGGCGCAAGGAATAGTCTGGGGGTAAACACGTGTAGGAACATAGGCGCAAGGAATAGTCTGGGGGTAAACACGTGTAGGAACATAGGCGCAAGGAATAGTCTGGGGGTAAACACGTGTGGGAACATAGGCGCAAGGAATAGTCTGGGGGTAAACACGTGTAGGAACATAGGCGCAAGGAATAGTCTGGGGGTAAACACGTGTGGGAACATAGGCGCAAGGAATAGTCTGGGGGTAAACACGTGTGGGAACATAGGCGCAAGGAATAGTCTGGGGGTAAACATGTGTGGGAACATAGGCGCAAGGAATAGTCTGGGGGTAAACATGTGTGGGAACATAGGCGCAAGGAATAGTCTGGGGGTAAACATGTGTGGGAACATAGGCGCAAGGAATAGTCTGGGGGTAAACATGTGTGGGAACATAGGCGCAAGGAATAGTCTGGGGGTAAACATGTGTGGGAACATAGGCGCAAGGAATAGTCTGGGGGTAAACATGTGTGGGAACATAGGCGCAAGGAATAGTCTGGGGGTAAACATGTGTGGGAACATAGGCGCAAGGAATAGTCTGGGGGTAAACATGTGAGGGAACATAGGCGCAAGGAATAGTCTGGGGGTAAACATGTGTGGGAACATAGGCGCAAGGAATAGTCTGGGGGTAAACATGTGTGGGAACATAGGCGCAAGGAATAGTCTGGGGGTAAACATGTGTGGGAACATAGGCGCAAGGAATAGTCTGGGGGTAAACATGTGTGGGAACATAGGCGCAAGGAATAGTCTGGGGGTAAACATGTGTGGGAACATAGGCGCAAGGAATAGTCTGGGGGTAAACATGTGTGGGAACATAGGCGCAAGGAATAGTCTGGGGGTAAACATGTGTGGGAACATAGGCGCAAGGAATAGTCTGGGGATAAACATGTGTGGGAACATAGGCGCAAGGAATAGTCTGGGGGTAAACATGTGTGGGAACATAGGCGCAAGGAATAGTCTGGGGATAAACATGTGTGGGAACATAGGCGCAAGGAATAGTCTGGGGGTAAACATGTGTGGGAACATAGGCGCAAGGAATAGTCTGGGGGTAAACATGTGTGGGAACATAGGCGCAAGGAATAGTCTGGGGGTAAACATGTGTGGGAACATAGGCGCAAGGAATAGTCTGGGGGTAAACATGTGTGGGAACATAGGCGCAAGGAATAGTCTGGGGGTAAACATGTGTGGGAACATAGGCGCAAGGAATAGTCTGGGGATAAACATGTGTGGGAACATAGGCGCAAGGAATAGTCTGGGGGTAAACATGTGTGGGAACATAGGCGCAAGGAATAGTCTGGGGATAAACATGTGTGGGAACATAGGCGCAAGGAATAGTCTGGGGGTAAACATGTGTGGGAACATAGGCGCAAGGAATAGTCTGGGGATAAACATGTGTGGGAACATAGGCGCAAGGAATAGTCTGGGGATAAACATGTGTGGGAACATAGGCGCAAGGAATAGTCTGGGGGTAAACATGTGTGGGAACATAGGCGCAAGGAATAGTCTGGGGATAAACATGTGTGGGAACATAGGCGCAAGGAATAGTCTGGGGGTAAACATGTGTAGGAACATAGGCGCAAGGAATAGTCTGGGGGTAAACATGTGTGGGAACATAGGCGCAAGGAATAGTCTGGGGGTAAACATGTGTGGGAACATAGGCGCAAGGAATAGTCTGGGGGTAAACATGTGTGGGAACATAGTCTCAAGGAATAGTCTGGGGGTAAACATGTGAGGGAACATAGGCGCAAGGAATAGTCTGGGGATAAACATGTGTGGGAACATAGGCGCAAGGAATAGTCTGGGGGTAAACATGTGTGGGAACATAGGCGCAAGGAATAGTCTGGGGATAAACATGTGTGGGAACATAGGCGCAAGGAATAGTCTGGGGATAAACATGTGTGGGAACATAGGCGCAAGGAATAGTCTGGGGATAAACATGTGTGGGAACATAGGCGCAAGGAATAGTCTGGGGGTAAACATGTGTGGGAACATAGGCGCAAGGAATAGTCTGGGGATAAACATGTGTGGGAACATAGGCGCAAGGAATAGTCTGGGGGTAAACATGTGTGGGAACATAGGCGCAAGGAATAGTCTGGGGATAAACATGTGTGGGAACATAGGCGCAAGGAATAGTCTGGGGGTAAACATGTGTGGGAACATAGGCGCAAGGAATAGTCTGGGGGTAAACATGTGAGGGAACATAGGCGCAAGGAATAGTCTGGGGGTAAACATGTGTAGGAACATAGGCGCAAGGAATAGTCTGGGGGTAAACATGTGTGGGAACATAGGCGCAAGGAATAGTCTGGGGGTAAACATGTGTGGGAACATAGGCGCAAGGAATAGTCTGGGGATAAACATGTGTGGGAACATAGGCGCAAGGAATAGTCTGGGGGTAAACATGTGTGGGAACATAGGCGCAAGGAATAGTCTGGGGGTAAACATGTGTAGGAACATAGGCGCAAGGAATAGTCTGGGGGTAAACATGTGTGGGAACATAGGCGCAAGGAATAGTCTGGGGGTAAACATGTGTGGGAACATAGTCGCAAGGAATAGTCTGGGGATAAACATGTGTGGGAACATAGGCGCAGGGAATGGTCTGGTCGATCATGAAAAAAAATCGAGACAATTTAGGGGGGACAACACTGGAGGAAACATTTAACGGACGAAATACATCATGGAACAGGCCAAATAAGTCAGTTAACTCTAGCCTTATACTTTGAATAGTCAAGCTCAAAATCATTCAACAATAGGAATTAGTTTTATGGCAGTTAAAAGGCGCAAATCAATACAATATGTACATCATGTAAAGAGTAAATATTGAGAACAATAAAAAGTTATAAAATAGGATTCAATAAGGTTTTAGAGCAAACTTAATCTTAGATTTAAACATGCATGTCTATAAATTGCGGAATGTTTTATGACATAAGCTTATTTTCAAAGGAATGTTTCGTTGCAAACAATTACATGGCAATGAATGAATAATTATCCACTAGGTGGTGTGATTAAAGTATTGCGAAATAACATAAAACCGAAATCAGCCTATATTGATTAAGCCATAGGGCTACATTTTGAAATAATCCCCCCCCCCTCGGACAATGACAAATACAAAACTCGCTGATATATATATAACCAACAAATGCAGAGTATAATTGAGGTAATACGATTCAAACAAAGTACACGCCAACGCTAAATGGAATCAAAACCTCTTACGGCGAAAAAATCTATACATAATAAATTAAGCTAGGTTAAATTACAGCTATTGAACGCAAAGTATTAAGTTATTGATCAAACACTGGTACACTTGACCTGATAGTGATGGGCTTTATACATTTCTTCAAAAATCACATAAAGTAATACAATAATTTTTGCACTTTCTGTACGCAATAAGAGAAGTGCATAAATACAGTATCTATCTAATTTGTGTAAAAATATATGAAGTAGGCATAGCCTTACATAGGTGGGTGGGGGAGCGCGGCCCGGCTTTTTTATTTTATTTTTTGTGCACATTTTTATCAGTATGTCTGAACGGTAAAGTTAACACACTTGGAAAGTTAAACTCGTCACAAGTTAACCATCCTCCAGTAAAAAGTTGTTGAGGCTCAGCCAGATTACTCGAGAGTCGAATATTTCCATTGCACACAAAACCTGAGTGATAGGATGCTTTTTCTTTTTAAGAACATAATTCAGTACCCTGGCTATTCATACCATATATGATACCCTGGGCAAATCAGCTAGCAAAACTTTGAAATACATGAGTATTCATTAGCCTTTCTAGTACAATGAAATGGACGATAACCATATGAAGGAATCTCCTTTGTGAAGAGCTATCAGTATCACATGAGGTGTGTGTCATGCAGCCAATCAATCGGCTCGATGTCACCTCATGAATTATTCATGAGAATGAGATTTTATAAATAAAGGGCAAGATTATGTTTTAAGCATTTTTTGGTTACAGTAATGTATGAATTGATATGACATCATATGTGATGTCATCAGCAGGAGACTGATCGTGCTACACAGAATGTGAAATATAGTTTTCTAGAATCACTTTAAATGCTGGAAATTTTGGTCTGATATGCAAGAACAGCTCTCGACATGTCTGAGCAAATAACAAATAATTAGATTAAATAAAGATAAAATTAATTTAAAAAACAGGATTAAATCTAAGCTCCTATTGTCCAAACATGAAAGATTACATTATTACACACATGTTGTTGAACTTGTTCTATTAAGATTTTATCTAGTTCAGCGCAGTAAAGACTTAAGCTGTTATGCTTTGTGTATATAACCTGACAATAGTATTAAGTATTTTACGTCAATTTTAAGTGTTTTACAAGCATCGAAAATACGTACACCCTAAATTATCTATAATATAGTACATGTATAAACAGCACGGGAAGAACAGAAATAAACTTGGTAATTTCAAATATTTCTTACATTTTGCCAGGCCAAAGTTAGGTTGTCAAGAGACTATAGGCAGGTCATGGGTTTGAGCCCGTTTTTGAGCTGGGTTTTATCACACATACACTTCATAATGCCTAAATTTAGTGTGAGTACTGGCCTTTTTCTATAGTCCCCATGGGTCAGATTATCTGACCCATTCCAAAAGCCAGATATATTTATATTTAAAAAAATCCCAAACAGAAGCACCTATGAAAAATCATCTTCTGGACCGACCTGGTATATATCTTGAAGCTCTTTGAATAAATGGCCTTATTGTCCCTTGTGTCATAAATGTTTGTGGACATTTTGTGTGTCTTTTTGACAGTTGATATAAGAAATGTAGCTTAGAATGCTTGTTTATATAAAATTTAGATATGAAAACACCAGATTTATTTAACTTTGAAAATTCCCAAAATTGGATTTGAAGCGATTCGAGTTTTCCAAAATTGGTGAATTTTACGACACAAATTTTCCCAATTTATCTAGGGTCTTTTTCTCAAAATGGACAGAAAAAGGCCTGGCTTATGTAATGAAAATTTATAAACTATTTAAAGCATTTATGTCATGTGAGGAAATTATTTATGTAATGTATTATGTTATGTGTTTTTTTTAAAAAATGTGAGTTTATATAATATTTATGAAATGTGAGAAATGTTGAAATTTATTGAATTTAGTGAATTTAGTGAATTTATTGTTGCAAAATGTTTAATATGTATTGTTTATTTGCGATGTTAAAAAGATAAAGAAATAAATTGTAAAAAAAAAAAAAAAAAAAAAAAAAGGCCTGGCTTAAGTAACCAAGGAAGCTGTCATTGAGAGTGATAAGAATAAGTTGTAAGTGCTTGTTAAACAATAGATTCGAAATAAATAAGCGTACATTACAGATGTATACGTGTATCACCTACCTGTGTATGGTAAAATCAAGATAACACGGTGAAAATATAAGAATACAACATGAATTCTTTAAAGTTACACATTGTCTTGTTTTTCGACAAAAATATGATTAGTAACATATATATGAAAAACGTTTCGGTAGTATCATGCCGTCATACAGATGTATTCTACAGCACCGATTTGTCCCTTTGCTTACATGGTCAGGGATTTCCCTGATGCAGGAATCTCGAGTCCCTGACTCCCTTTTCTTTCTAGGGACTCTGATTTTCCAGTTACTGTGCATCCCTGTGGGACCCATAAAATAAACCTTTGACAAATATAAACTGCATATCTGGGACCCTAGAAATTTACAAAGGACCCCTAATTTGTCAAACAAGAGGGTCCAAGGACCCCTAGCTGAAAAATCCTAGGGAAAACCCTGCATGGTACAAAACCACAAACACTGCATTCAGTAAATGAATCAATTATATAATGTCATTAACATCAATGTTATACTGCTTTTTTCATTGTGTACATGATCTGTAATTGTCCCTGTATAAACTTAAATGAATAAATAAATTATACAAAAACGTGTTTGCAGCTTATCATATGTTTCATAACGTTCGTAAATTGGGTCCCTGTGTGCAGTGTATGTGATAGGGCGGGTCAGGGATACAAAACAAAACAGTTTCATAACGTTCGCAACTGTTAGCCGTAACTGAGCGCAGGGCTGGTATTTTCAATATTGACTTACGCCCCGAGTTAGAGCTAGCATAGGATATACGTACTTGTGTCTTGCAATTCAAGAACTTTTTCAAAACGTTATAATGAAATGTTTTAGAGAACATCTGTATGAAGGCATTATAAAACAATGCCATTTTGTCAAAATTATCATAGAAAATCAACCTTTAAAACATTTAAGGTGCTGATAACATCAGAAAAAAATATATAAACAAAGCCACACAGGTATTAGTAGTAATCACTTCCTGATTTATGACAAATCATGCACAGTCTATTGGTATCTTGATCATTATACTATCATGTTATTAATTATACAAAGACTGAACAAGAACAATAGTGCTTTAAGATACTATTCAAAGTTTAAAGTTTCAAATCATTAACTCTATTTAAACCATTACGTACATTATTTCAAATTAACAATGATTACAGCACTTTCCTTTCTATCTAGATGGTACAAAAATACTTATTAGTTGGATTTATAGAACTCTGAAAGGTTTGATGTCTAACTAAGGCTCGGTATTCCAAAAAAAATTCCCATTTTGAGTGTTTTCTCAAACTTGGATCAGTAGAGCAGACTGTCATCGGACTGTACTTCCTCCATGATTTAGACCTCTGTACTTCATGCATGTGAAGTAAATATTTTAATACCTCATATTTGAAAAAAGTAGGGTCGGTAGGGCTCTTTCAAGACAAAGTAGGGAAAAATTAGGGAGCAGGTAAAATAGTAGGGTCGGTAGGGCTCTTTCAAGACAAAGTAGGGGAAAATTAGGGAGCAGGTAAAAAAGTAGGGTCGGTAGGGCTCTTTCAAGACAAAGTAGGGGAAAAATTAGGGAGCAGGTAAAAAAGTAGGGTCGGTAGGGCTCTTTCAAGACAAAGTAGGGGAAAAATTAGGGAGCAGGTAAAAAGAAGGGTTGGTAGGGCTCTTTCAAGACAAAGTAGGGAAAAATTAGGGACCAGG
Source organism: Mactromeris polynyma (assembly GCA_032209605.1). Taxonomy (NCBI): domain Eukaryota; kingdom Metazoa; phylum Mollusca; class Bivalvia; order Venerida; family Mactridae; genus Mactromeris; species Mactromeris polynyma. The sequence goes on from JASFXZ010000005.1 coordinate 29,596,636, forward strand.
TAAAAAAGTAGGGTTGGTAGGGCTCTTTCAAGACAAAGTAGGGGAAAAATTAGGGAGCAGGTAAAAAGAAGGGTTGGTAGGGCTCTTTCAAGACAAAGTAGGGGAAATATTAGGGAGCAGGTAAAAAAGTAGGGTTGGTAGGGCTCTTTCAAGACACAGTAGGGGAAAATTAGGGAGCAGGTAAAAAAGTAGGGTTGGTAGGGCTCTTTCAAGACAAAGTAGGGAAAAACTAGGGAGCAGGTAAAAAAGTAGGGTTGGTAGGACTCTTTCAAGACAAAGTAGGGAAAAACTAGGGAGCAGGTAAAAAAGAAGGGTTGGTAGGGCTCTTTCAAGACAAAGTAGGGGAAAATTAGGGAGCAGGTAAAAAAGTAGGGTTGGTAGGGCTCTTTCAAGACAAAGTAGGGAAAAACTAGGGAGCAGGTAAAAAAGTAGGGTTGGTAGGACTCTTTCAAGACAAAGTAGGGGAAAAATTAGGGAGCAGGTATAAAAGTAGGGTTGGTAAGGCTCTTTCAAGACAAAGTAGGGAAATATTAGGGAGCAGGTAAAAAAGTAGGGTCGGTAGGGCTCTTTCAAGACAAAGTAGGGGAAAAATTAGGGAGCAGGTAAAAAAGTAGAGAAAAGTAGGAAAGTTCTACCACAAGCTGTCATCTTATTCCTGATCCTCCATCATAGTTTGTTTGTTTGAATGCCTGACTTTTAATTACATATGTAGTACCCATTTGTTTTCAATGAAGACCAAAAGCATTGAACTAGCCAATTACAACTGACATAATGCACTTATAAATGCTTTGCTCAAGAGGGGGGGACCTGAGCAGTGATACTTTTAACAGAAGATTGTTCTTACGAGTGGGTCAAATGATTATGCCCGGTCTTGGGTTGGATTTTTAATAGATCCTGTAAGTGGTGAATTAGACATGTCCCATTTCAGGAAGTTAGACAAAATGCTTGGCTCTAGGGTGGAGAAATAGACCCCAAAAAAAAAAAATTGTCTAATACCCTTTGGTCAGCCTGCCGCTCCCTCCTTTGGGCAATTTTTTGATAGTTGCATAAGAACAAGCTGTTGTCATACTTAGAGCTAACTGCTTGTTAGTTTAATCAGATCTGCACAAACATACAAATAACTTGTACATACAAACAAAACGGTTGGGCCAAAAGTATTAACAACATTATCTAGGGCCCTCCCCTAACTGTTAACTAGATAACTGCAACTGTTAATGTCATAATAGAGGTGTAAATAACAATGCTTTGTTTGCCCCTTTACAAACTGTAAAATACATGTAACTAAGTTTGAAAGTTATCTAGTATTTCATTATAATAATGCTTTCATGATTGTGTCATGGAGTATTATAAGGAGTAATTGGGACAGCTTTATAATTATGTAGCGGATCAGTGGTCCAGTGGTAAAACGCTGGACTTGTAATCCAGGGATCGCTGGTTCGATTCCCCGCTCCATCACTGACCGTACTAACAGTCTTTCGGACGAGACTTTAAAAACCGAGGTCCGGTGTATATTGCTTTACATCGAGCACGTAAAAGAACCAGGAGTGCTTCTGGAACTGGGGCATCTTCTGTATCATGCACTATCCTCCAAATCTAATATGACTAACATTCTTCCGGAGGCGTCGCCCATGTGGGAAACCGGTGGCAACGATAAATAAAAGCATATACAACAGCTTTATAATACTCCATGACACAATCATAAAAGCATTATTATAATGAAATACTAGATAACTTTAAAACTTAGTTACATGTATTTTACATTGATCTTGACACACATAATTACAACTTATTTAAATCACTCATAAGGACTCCTTTCTAAGTATAAACTAATTTAGTTTACACAGATTGTAAAACAAGTTCTTACAACTTATACTAATCACTCTCTATGACTGCTTCCTGGCTACCAACCAAATTTTAGGGATTGTGAAGTTAGTGATCAAACCTGTCTCATTGTGGGGCTCGAACTCATGACTTTTGGATCAGGGGTCAGGCGCTGTACCCTTCAACCACTGCGCATCCCTACTTTCTAGGTCACAAACCAGTAATTGTGACTAATTCATGGAATGTGAACTGCCCAGTTCAGTCCTGCCCAAGGCAGAATTTGAACTCACAACCTTCTGATAAAGAGTAAGATACTGTACCCTTCAACCACAATTCTTAACCATAAAATTATCATGTTGAATGGTATATCATATAATACTAGTACCATCTTACAACTTAGCCAGTCAAAACAATGTGAGCAGAAAGTGTAATCTCTTCAGAGTGGTCATTATCCTGCTTTGTTCCAACTATAGGGCTGTCATTGATATATTTTTTTAAGTGTCTGCTGCTATTTTCGCGTTACTTCCGGTTTCGCAGATTTTGGTATTTTGAAAACAATACATACATTGAACCAATTTGGCATAATAGGAAAAATATAGAAAAGAAATGATATTGTCAGCATAAACTAACTGTAAAATATTTTAAAGAAGAAACTGAACACAAAAGAAAATCGAAGTATGAATTTCTTCTGTTTCATTATTTCGTAAGTTAAACCGAGAAAATACAAGCAAACAGTATACAATTAATATCGATACATCAACAACTTTTTTTTCTATCGATATTGATCAATATATTCAATACACACTTGCAAATATCAATATTATGGTGGGGAAAATACAGAAGAATGGGTACAGTCTAAAAATAGGCCAAAATAGCGTAATGATGCTTTGTAGTCGGCCGCTTGTTAAACAGTGCTGTAGTCCATATAATCCGAGACTTCTCTGACCCTATAGCCTTTTTTTTTTTTTTTTTTTGCGGCGTAGGGTCAGAGGAACTCCTATAGTAAAAACCCGGGGATTACTGAAAACCACAGTCGTGTAGTCGTATACTTTCAACGGTGTATGTGGCGTTTGGTCTCATTTTAACGAGAAGTTAGCCGAACAAATCGGTAAATTGATATTTAATTTACCAATCTGCATCGATCACGTGACAGCCAGGTGCTTTGACCCAAATACATATTTACATGAAGAAAATTATTTTTTTAGCTTACTCTGAAAAGGATTGACCGTTACAACGTATTGAAGGTTTTCAAAACAAATGTTACGGTTCAGATAGGTTTATTAATATATTGATAATAGATGTATATGCTTGAAATGTTAATCCAATGAATGTTTACATAGATATATTGATTTAAAGTTCCTCTCCCGCGCGGGAGAGGAAATCCCCGGGTTTTTACTATAGGAGTTCCTCTGACGCTAACCAGCAACATGAAATATCAAAAATCGTAAAAGGGGCTGGTTTAGGGTCAGAGAAGTCTCGGATTATAGTCCATAGTGCAATCCAAATGTTGGCAATCTGGTAAAAGACTGTGTAGCTAATAATATGGATCAATAGGCTACAAACATAAACATACAGAAAAATAGGAGTTCATAACAAGAGGAATAATCAATATTGGTCTTTCGATATATCAATATTGTTGATATTGCACAAAAACAACGACAATCAAACAGAATGATACGAGTCGCGCGCTGTCACCTTATATAGGTAAAAAGCTCAAAAAAAATGCCCTAATTTGACAGTTTCAAATCATCATAACTTTGGTCATAGTTGAGGTATTTTAAAAATCTGAACTGTTTTGTAAAGCTCTTTTCATGTTCTCTCTGATTATGAGATATATATAGAATTTCTAGTGCAAAACTGTTGCAAGTCCAAAAATGTCAATAAAATCAGAATTCATCATTTTACTGTGACCATAGTATTATATATGTAATTCTCATGTACTAATATGTCTATATATGGAAGAAAAGTGCAATAAAACATTTTTCAAGAAAACTGTGCAGTTTTTTCCATCTCCTGTAAAATTTTGCAAAATGTAGTTACAATAGTTTTGCACCGAGCCCGCGAGCTGTGGTTGCTAATGATAGATATAGAGATAATAGGGGACGGAAAAGATATTAGTTACCTGATCTGCATATTTGGCATTTCCAGGCTCATAATATCCATCAGCACGCTCGTTGAATCCATCATGTGACCAGTAAGAATGGTCAAAGGCAAATCTCTTTGGCTCAGATGACAAATCTTCCGGATTCTTTATTTCCGTACTCTTGCCGTTCATTGTAATGACCACCGTTGCATTTCTAGCAATCTCGCGAGAATTGTGTCAAAGGTTAAGGAGTGCATGATAATATTTTATTAAAAGCAAGACAGATTTGGGGGGGGGGGGGCCCAGGGGTGCAGAGTCGCAGTGCATCGCCCCCATCCCCCCTCCAAAAGAAAAATATTGGCAAACTTGTTTTAAAAGCATTAAAAATGAATGTACCTGGAACAGAAAAAATCATACCCTGTCAACATAATATTTTTATTAGGCATGGTGATACATTGAGTAACATTTTTTCTTAAGAATAAGCAAGAAAGTGCCATTGGCTTATGGAGGGGAGGGGGGGGGCCTAGGTTCCCAGACCCCCTGAACAAGAGGCAACTGGTTGAAGTGCCCTAAAATGTAACCCCTTTATAACTTTGCCCATAACTTAATATCCTGTACACCCACACCTGAAGAGTTGAGATTATTATGAAATAATGTCTGATCGTACGGAAATAAGACGGGTCCCACTAAAAAGTGCGACTAGGTGAGCCGAGGTGAGACGAAGTCACGAAGTGCGACGTAGCGAAAAAATACCTTTAATGCATGATTTATGATTATAAATGAATGAAAACATACTTATATATGTTGATATATACTATATCTACCGATATATTACATTTTTTTTTAGTTTTGAATAGTTTAAAAAAATCGTCGTAAAAATCCAACTTTCGCAAAAACATGGCGGCGCTCTTGCAAATTGTGATTATCACAACGATGTTATCTGTACAGAGCGCCGCCATGTTTTGCGAAAGTTGGATTTTTACGACGATTTTTTTAAACTATTCAAAACTAAAAAAAAATGTAATATATCGGTAGATATAGTATATATCAACATATATAAGTATGTTTTCATTCATTTATAATCATAAATCATGCATTAAAGGTATTTTTTCGCTACGTCGCACTTCGTGACTTCGTCTCACCTCGGCTCACCTAGTCGCACTTTTTAGTGGGACCGAATAAGACCAGTTACCGGAATATGACAAGATAAAAATTTCTCCCTCCACTCCTATAGAGTCGGACCATTTATCTAATTAAGTTGATATACGGTTATAGTCCCAACTGATGTTAAAATGTGGATTTTATGGAATGAAAACAAGTGATTTTTTAATTATTTTTCTGTTAATTCATTAAATTAAATATAATGGAATGTATGTTACACATTTAAAAGAAATCAATTCCGTAAAACGCACATTTTAACATCAGCTAAGGCTATGACCTGACATTGCCTAATTAGTTTGTGCTATATATTAAATTAATGCATAAGAATGTCGTCCATAAATAAACTATATATATGCAAAGGATATAAATGGGCGAACTCGCACCGCCACTTTCACGTTTTCCGCCGCAGCCATCTCTTGCAATATCCTCCAATTGCCGTGAATAAAATAACCTGCTTACAAATTTATCACACCGAAACAACTTCAGAGAGTTTATTCCAAAACAATTTGTTCACTGTCACTCTGCTTTTAGCCTCCAAAAATATTTGACAGTTGCGAAATGAAATCCTGTGTCGAAATCATGTATACCCTGAACGTCACTTCCGTAAACAAACATAATTATTTATAGCAACGCGTCGCCGTAATGGAACGAAACGGTGTCAATTTACCAAAAACCGAAACGATGTCAATCAACAATCTCCTACGCAGTGGTCTCCCTTTACAAGTACAGACCATTTCGTTTATTTCATTCTTATTTTAATATTAGATATTTACATTGTTGTGTTTATGTCTAATGTAGTCTGTAAAATTAAGAAATAGACAGAAAAAAGACAATAAGACTGCGTTTTCAAGTAATCCGTCATTTATCACATATCTTTAACAATATGTTAACACAAATCTGTGCTTGTTATACGTACATGTATTCTATTGGAAACATATTAAAATATTCCTCGTACATGGATAGTTCTGCTTAGTATACGAATCACTGTTCACTGCATATGTAACAACGCAGTAAATTATTTATATAATACTATTCTCGGATTTACAACCTATTCTGTAAGTGACGTCATTTCAAGAAATGCAACATGTGATGTCACTATTTGCTAGAAGGAAACAATATTTACTCCATACGGTCACTTCGTTTTCATATTGCCATATGGGGCAAATATTGCTTACTGTCAGTACGTTTTATGGAAATGTACATGGTGACGTCACATGTGACGTTTTCTGGGAATGACGTCACTTACAGAAGAGGTTGGAAATCGTACAGCGGCGCTCATATGTATACATACTCGTACCTGCATTAAAACAGCACTGAAAGACCACCTCAATAAGAAGACCACCTCAAAATTTAAAAACACAATGTTCAAGTCCATTTTCCCTATTTTGCTCTTAAATCAACCATAATATTAAAACCACCTCAATAAGAAGACCAGTTTTTAAGGGTCCCAAGGATGGTCGTCTTATTGAGTTTTTACTGTATCAGAGGCCTGTTGGTCTCTAGCGGGCAATGACCAAATATGGTATTATCTCACGGAAATATACGGAAAGTGGCGGCCACAGTCGGAGTCTAGTGGCGGGAAATACTCGAATCGTGGATACTCTTTCTTTCGGAGGTTTATACCGTTGATGAAAGACACGTTACACTTTGCTTATTGCAATTTTCACGACTCAAAGCGATATCGAGACGTATATAGTTGCTTAAAGTGTACTGTGTGTGAGATCTGCCCTCATTTCTTCCTGGCATTAGTCTGTTTGAGCACATAGTTTCTCTTACTTAGAAGATTTGGTTTTGCGGAATATTTGTATTGTATTTTCGCGATCCTTTCTTTTTGTGCTCAAAAAATCGTTCTGTAGATTATATTGCTCTGAATAAGGCCTCTGCCTTATACCGGACGTCCGAATCTGTGATTGGGATCATTTCGTTTGTTGTTAGATTAGTGTAAAAGCTCTGGAATAGGTGACTACCTACTTTTGGGGTAAGAACTTTTTGTTTTGACAAATTATTGTTGATTTTGTTTTCTTTAGACTATTGTTGATTCTGTTTGCTTTACAATAGGTACCTACCTACTTTGGGGCGTGAGAATCAGTTACTAATCATTAAGATCAGTTTGTTTTGTGATTAAGATTAGTTAATCGTTTTGGACTAGGCTGCTACCTACTTCCAGACGTGAGAATAGTTTGTTTTGTTTTTGATATTGTATTGATATTTAATTATTAAAGATTCTGACTTCTCAGTAGTAGGCTGCTACCTACTTTCTGGTGTGAGAATTGATATAAGCTTTGAATTTCTGATCTTTTACTGGCTTTCTATAGTAGATTTGATACAGTATGGATTATGTTGATCGGTTGGAGGAAGTTTTAGTTTCAGGTTTTCCGTTAGCATTGGTTGCTGGTGATTCCAATGTTCATCGAATCAACAATGTTGTGGATGAAGATGCAACAATAGAGTGTCTACCCGTCTCTGGTGAGTCTGTTTAATCTTTTTGAATCTATTGCAAATGGTTTTTACTTAACCACCACCAACACCACCAATTGCGTTAAGAGGGGGCATATATAGATTTGTCATCTGTCAAATTGTTTGTCTCCAATTTGTTGCATTTAACTTTAGTAGTGTTTGAGCTACCATTACACTGTTCATTCATCAAACTAAACAGGAATATTAGTCTGCATCTGTAGTTACTAGGGGTGCAACGATACAGCCAACCCGTATTGCGATATGTATCGCAATACATTACACACTTTTATGTAAAGAAAAACACAATGAAACTGAACCCATAGATTTATTTCCTTGTAGCTATAGCATCAAAATCAAACAGGAATCAAAGGGAAACACTGAAGGCGGCATTGCCTTATACATCGGTTGGCTGTGGTGGCAACTTTTTGATGTCTCTACAAACGGCGACCCATTTGATCTAAGATACTAGACATTCTAAAAGATGTAGCGGTCTTCAATAGTTTTAAAAGTCGGCTACATTGTTTGCAATATGTGCTGAAATATTAGATAAAATATCGCAATACAGGGAAGTCGTACCACAATACGTATTGGCCAGACGCTGTATTGCAATATACCGGTACCGGTATATTGTTGCACCACTAGTAGTTACCCAGCGTCTGCTTCGAGAGTGAAAGGTCCTCTGTCAAATCTCAGGTCGCAACAATACCACACAGTTATTTAAAATGGCACTGCAGGTAACTGGTAAATATTCCGTGTTTAATACTCATCATAGGTTAGTTCAAGGTAAATGCTCGTTCAACAGATTTGTAAAGATACCATTTTTGAAAACTGCTCTTGTTCATTGTATAATTATTGCTTAATTTCATAATTTGTAGGAGCTAGATACATTGATGATAAGAAAATGTTCAGGAATCAGCTGAGTGTGTGTTTGAAGAAGGTCAGCTACAAACAACTGTACTTGTTCCTGGGATCCAATGATGTGCTGAACAATGATATTTTGTTCTACAGGTTGGTTATATAAGCACTACTTTGCTGATGTTTGATTGCCTTTTTTGCATTGAACTGTTATTTCTCAATCAACCAGATTTTGTTTTGATCTTCATGAACAGCTGATCTTAATATTTCTCTATTTATGATTTCTAAGAAGAAATTTGAAATTAGGTAACCTCATGATTTCAATTACCAAGCAGAGACTGAAACATGAATGAGTCCTGTTAATCATTAATGCTGTATTATTGTATCACCCTTATTTCATGACTGACTGACTGACTGACTGACTGACTGACTGACTGACTGACTGACTGACTGACTGACTGACTGACTGACTGACTGACTGACTGACTGACTGACTGACTGACTGACTGACTGACTGACTGACTGACTGACTGACTGACTGACTGACTGACTGACTGACTGACTGACTGACTGACTGACTGACTGACTGACTGACTGACTGACTGACTGACTGACTGACTGACTGACTGACTGACTGACTGACTGACTGACTGACTGACTGACTGACTGACTGACTGACTGACTGACTGACTGACTGACTGACTGACTGACTGACTGACTGACTGACTGACTGACTGACTGACTGACTGACTGACTGACTGACTGACTGACTGACTGACTGACTGACTGACTGACTGACTGACTGACTGACTGACTGACTGACTGACTGACTGACTGACTGACTGACTGACTGACTGACTGACTGACTGACTGACTGACTGACTGACTGACTGACTGACTGACTGACTGACTGACTGACTGACTGACTGACTGACTGACTGACTGACTGACTGACTGACTGACTGACTGACTGACTGACTGACTGACTGACTGACTGACTGACTGACTGACTGACTGACTGACTGACTGACTGACTGACTGACTGACTGACTGACTGACTGACTGACTGACTGACTGACTGACTGACTGACTGACTGACTGACTGACTGACTGACTGACTGACTGACTGACTGACTGACTGACTGACTGACTGACTGACTGACTGACTGACTGACTGACTGACTGACTGACTGACTGACTGACTGACTGACTGACTGACTGACTGACTGACTGACTGACTGACTGACTGACTGACTGACTGACTGACTGACTGACTGACTGACTGACTGACTGACTGACTGACTGACTGACTGACTGACTGACTGACTGACTGACTGACTGACTGACTGACTGACTGACTGACTGACTGACTGACTGACTGACTGACTGACTGACTGACTGACTGACTGACTGACTGACTGACTGACTGACTGACTGACTGACTGACTGACTGACTGACTGACTGACTGACTGACTGACTGACTGACTGACTGACTGACTGACTGACTGACTGACTGACTGACTGACTGACTGACTGACTGACTGACTGACTGACTGACTGACTGACTGACTGACTGACTGACTGACTGACTGACTGACTGACTGACTGACTGACTGACTGACTGACTGACTGACTGACTGACTGACTGACTGACTGACTGACTGACTGACTGACTGACTGACTGACTGACTGACTGACTGACTGACTGACTGACTGACTGACTGACTGACTGACTGACTGACTGACTGACTGACTGACTGACTGACTGACTGACTGACTGACTGACTGACTGACTGACTGACTGACTGACTGACTGACTGACTGACTGACTGACTGACTGACTGACTGACTGACTGACTGACTGACTGACTGACTGACTGACTGACTGACTGACTGACTGACTGCTTTCACTATTAATTATTTCCTCATATATTTTTTATGGTAACTAATGAAGGAAATATTGTGCAAATTTAGGAATGTGACTGAGGTGTGTGACCTAGTTCATGAAACTAGTCCAAGCACTGAAGTTATACTGTGTGAGATACCACAACGGGGACCCAGCCTGAGGAAGAACGTACCAATAACAACACTGAAGGCAATGCGGAAGTGGATTGTGTGTGCTAACATCACATTGAAGGAAATAAGTGCATGTACACCTTATGTTCGATTCCTCGCATGTGGTAGATTTCTGGTAAACAATTCTTTTATGAATTATGTCTTGACATTGAGTAGGAAAAATGAGTTCTTTTCTGTTAAGTAAATAGTATATATTGAAGATTAAATTACACCAGCTTTGATAACTCGGCTCAGTAGAGCTTCTGAGTGTGGGAGATTAGATGTTTGCTCCATAGTCCATAGCAAAGTCATACAAAAAAACATAATCTTAGTACACATGTTTTCCATTGCTCAGCATGAAGATGGAAAACATGACTTCTTTTCTAGCATACTGTTGTGGTGATATTATGTTCCATCACAAATGAGGTGTCGAGAGTGATATGAAATTGAAATATCTCACATTCAATGTCTTAAAATAAATTGTGAAAATAGTCTTTTAAAAATCTGGTATACTTAGTGGCTCTATTAAAGAGGACTGGTATATTGTTTTGCACGTCTGTCGGTAGACCAAAACCTTTTTAATTATTAAAGAAAACTTATACTAAGTACTCACAGTTGAACATATTACATGTTATGATTTGTTATAAAAGCCATATTGTTAAATAATTTTTTGATATCATTAGGTTGCTCAACATTTGGGCTCTGATGGCCTTCACTTGAGTGTGGAAGGGGCAGAGTTGTGCCACAGGGCCATTGTAACCAACATTAGTGTAGAGGAGGAGCCCTTTTCTGTTAGCTCCCCATCCTTCATTGTTGAAGAATGGCCTGTTCTTGGAGACGTCCACACTGACAAGGACTTGGAGTCTAGAGCTGAGAACTACATTTACCACACTCCATATGCTGATATTGCTCGAGCTGAGGTAATTCCATATATTATGTCTGTATTTTGGGATATATCAATTCATTCATGGAAAAAGAAATTTTTAAAGGGTAGTTAATACTGATAATAGTACAGTCCATGAAAACATTGTCAGGAAAACCCACAACCGTATATAACTGAAATACTGCTGAAAAACGTCAGGAAACCTAATAGAACAAGTATATTGTATGATGATTGACATGTTCTTACTCTTTTTCTTTGTTTTAGTTTGTTTCAGGAGATATGGAAACTATGGAGCAAGTTGAAAAATGTAGGAAACCCAGAAATAAGAAGGTAATCATTTATACATTAACTTTGTTTATTGACAGGATTGTATATAAGTTTTCTGCATTTTAAGATAAGAAAAATCTTATTTATTTGTAATACAGTCAGGACTCGATATAACAACACTGTTTGTTACTGAGAAAAATAGTGATAAATCGAAAATGTTGGTATACTGAATTTCAGTAGAAAAATGTAGAATATTGAATGGGAGTATATATTGACATTTCGTGAGCTGAGGGTTCATGTACATATTTCCAAGTATAGTTACAAACTAAAATCATCCTACTGAAAATTTCATTTACATTGCAATTTTGGTTTCCGACTTTTTTGTCGGTATACAAATATTCTGTTAAAACCAATCCAAGTTATGTTGTAAAAGATTGATCCCCATCAAATTGATATTGTTATGTGAATTTGTCAGTATGACAGGTGTCATTGTAATAAGATTTGACTGTACCATAATCTTGTATATGTTATGTGGCATATAGAAAATTATAAATATAAAGCATTCGTTTTGTCTCAGGTTGTGAGTAGGAAGCGCAAACATCACAGAACAGGACAAAGTGAGAAGCGCATATTTAAACAAGGTCGCAAACGATGGCTGAAAAAGAAGGTAATGAATTGAATTTTCTATTTTCTTGGACTTGTTACCTATATTTTATTGTTATAAGTGCCCTGTAGTAAGCCTCTGTCTGTTGGTCCACATTTTTCATTCATGAGATTTCTTTATAACTTTCTAACCATTTAATGTATCATCTTTAAACATAAGGTAACAGAAGTACACTATTTATGACAAGTTATGCTTCAACTTCAAAACTGTTCCTACATGTATACTCCTGTTAATGTCATAATTATGTATAATATTCATAATACAATTTTCAGTTTGCAAGGAAATGTGACATGATGTATAAATTTAAAGAAGTTGTTATTATTGAAGTTAAATTTAGCTCACCTGTCTCATAGTGACAAATGTGTGTTTTGTGATCACTCATTGTCTGTACAAGTGTCAACACTTGATCTGCAGGATAGAAGTGCTGATGACATTTGATTTAAGACTTAAGCATATGACCCCAATTTATTCAAATGACTACCATTCCACTATTGTTTCTAGAGTAACAGCCCCTGCAAAGACCAGACATTAAGTTTTGTCTGCTCAAAAGAAGAATGAGGCTATACTTATAACAAAACCATAAGATCTAAAGGTTCTAGAATAACAGCCCCTATAAGTGCCTGAAATTTGATATTTTGATCTATGGGCCATATTTTTGTTTAATCTTCATGAGTCTTAGAGATGAGCGGCTCTGAGGTCCTCTTGTTTGTTTAATTGTTAGTTTGATTCAAGTTTTGTTACTTTGGAATGTTTAATCCAGTTTGATTCAAGTTTTGTTACTTTGGAATGTTAAATCCATTTTTGAATGTTATATATCCGTTAAATCATGCCGACTGACTCGTCTTACCAGTATAATTAGACTGTATTGTAACAAGTACCACCTTTGCAATAAGCAAGCAAGTTATGATGAGTCTTTCAATAACTACCCTTATTGTGTTGGCCTTTGTTACTGTGATTATCTGTTATAATAAATAAATTTGACAATAAAGTTTGGTTACTTTGATAAGCATACCAGTAAAATGGTTGTATAAAGCCCGCATAAGTAAGAGTAATGAATTTGGTATGTGGTGGCCTGGGTTTGAACCTGGTACATTTGGCAATCATTAGTAATCTTCAAGCTTAAAAGTGTTAAATAAGTTTTTGTCATCAATATTGTAGGAGTGTAAAGCAACCACTAGATTATGTAGTTGTTTGCCTGACCAATGATGTGGCAATAGAGATTCCAGCTTCAATGACATCAGGAGCATGTTCAGTAAGTATAGATTTAGATAATCTTTAGTTGTTAGGAATACAACAAAGAATATTTTACTTCTTGTAGTGCTGTTGATTAAAGTTTTAATGAAATGTATATAGTCCCCAGATTATGATGAATCTTTATTATATAAACAATGAAAGAACATATGTTGATTCACATAGTTAAAGTGAGTTATGTATTTCAAGATTTTTAAATTTATTTTCCTTTAAAACATAATGATTGAAATTTTTTTGTAGAAAAGAAAGGAATCAACCACGCCTTGTGAAACACAGCCTAAATCGAGACGCATTGTTAACCAAAGGACCAGATTGTCAAGAAACCAGGTAATTAGTTGGCTTATGCATAGTTATGTTTATGGTAAGATTATGATTTGTAATAAAATATTCCTGAACCTATCTCAGGGTGAAACAATGCAGTGGTATGTTAGACATTATGTCTTTTATGTGAACATGATAAAAGTACCCTGCTAACTATGAGAAATGTGAAAATTGAATGACCAATCTGTGACTGCATGTGACTACTGTATAAAAAGTATTAATTTAAAACTAGGGACAAAGTAAGTCTAACCTGTTTGCAAATACTAGAAATTATTAATGGTAAGTTTAAGGTCTTAGTTATGCTGTCCTTGAATCAGGTACCTCTGTCCTAGAATTCACATGGCCTTTATTCTTATTAAATTGTAAAACATTAAACAATTTAATAAGAATAAAGTTTTACTCTATAATTATGATGAATTTATGAAATTATCTGTTTTTATGAAAGATATGGTTGCCATGTCCAGAGTGTAAAGTCAGATGTTCGAGGGAGGACTTTCTTCTAGACCATGTGATCCGGCGCCATGTCAACCAAAAGGCTGCACCTGAATCTTCTTCTCAGAAAGCTGCATGTAGACTTTCACAAACTACAGTATGTTTCAACAATTTATTTCTCCAGACAATTGTGCAATTCAGAAAATATTTATTATTTAATGTGTGCTTTAGTCAGGAACAGGCATATTTGTGTTATATAGTTTATACTACATTACTTTAGGTTTTGTGTCAACAATTTCTTACAGCTTATACTTATCATGAGCCACACCTCAATCCTGATGGTGTTCAGTGACATGAGGATATGACTGGGAACCTTTTGATGCTGAGCATATATCAATCTTTTGCTCATCATATTTAAAATCGTTTGTGACAGGATGCTTACACCCTTGTTTATTGCAGTTAAAAAGTGTAAACCCAAAACAAACAAAAACATCAGTAAAGTGTCCAGGTTCTAATTCAAGCAGTTTACAGTATGGGGTATCACTGTTTTATGTAAAATGTTTTAGTTTAGTGACTAAGATTATATCCAGGTTAAGATTGAGGTTATAGTTTGGATTCTTGGTGTTCACTGATAATGATGCTTCTTGTTTCCTACAGACAGACACTACTACAGATGAGGTATACACTAGCAGCAGCAAGGAGAACATTACCTGTCCTTCCACTGATCTATGTATGTATCATCATTTCAAGTAATAACATTCACTGGTCTTCATATCATTTTGTCTTTAACACAGGGTAATACAAGATACAGTGCAGGGCCTTTTTTCCAAAAATTGGGAAGGTGCCTTAGCCTTTCATTTTTTTTAGCGCGATTTTTGGCAAAATTGGGAAAAGGTTGACTGACTTTCAAAATACATCAATTAACAAAAGGCAGTCAGCATTCTATATTTGGTACTGATTTCCAACAATAACAACACTAAAAGTTCATGAATTGTATTTATTTCAAACATGTTTAGTTTATTGGCTTCATCAGGATATATTTAACACCAGTAGCCTGCTGAAAACTAAATTTCCCAAAAAAAAAAAAAATTTGGAAAAAAATGATGTTTTTGCAATTGGGAAGCCACCGAAATTCGACCCCTACTATAGAAGGTAAAAAGGCCCTGCAGTGTAGTAATTGGGATCAGTTAGCCCTTGTTAATATTTGTTCTGATTCATATATGTCTATCTGTTTAAAGACTGTTTTAAAAGAGAGACTGTTTTGTTTCAGTATGTTTAATAGCACAATTAAACATGATAATGCTTGATTTTAAGGTACTGCAGAAGAAGTGAACTTGTCAGGAATAAGACTTCTCTTATCTAATGATGTGGAGACCAATCCAGGCCCGGTAAGTTACATTATTAAACATGATTCAATTTGCTGTAGCAAAAGTAAACATTTGCTTGGCATTGATGGAGATTTTTTTTAAATAAGTTGGCACTTTAGACATTAATAATTTTGATTAAACATTAAGTTGTCTTGTTAATGTTAAATAGTTCTATTATTATTAAACATGGTTTGTTTACTTAACATTTTTATTAATCAGTACTATAGGAAATTTTGTAATTAGTTAGTAACTTTTTCTTTATATTATCAAAGGTATTTGCTTTCACTTGTTTACTTTAAAGACTCGCTTAGATAAAGCATCTCTGATACATACGAGTGTGCTTAACAGCGAAAGCTCTTGTTTATACGTATATATTTACTCAAAACTTATCTGGTATAAGGAAAAAAAATCATTTTTCAAATCTAGTATTTTTATTCTGTAGATCTTTAACTGCAAATGGGAGAATTGTCTGGAGACCTTCTCTACAGCTGGAGAATGTGACGCACATGTTGTTGCACATGCTGCTAGCGATAAATGCTGCAGATGGGAAGATTGTCAGAGATTCAAAATTGAGACCCCAATTCATCAACTTGAGATCCACACCATCCGACATGTTTATGACGTATGTGTTATTAAATGTTCATTGGTTTATATCACTATAATTTAAAAACCAAACAATCATCATATTTCTAAATTAATTTTTGACTTATAGCCTTCTTCTATATCATAAGTTTGTGTTTCTAAGATTGTGAAAAGAAATGAAAAAGCAGAAATTACTTATAAGTCATGAATCTTATTTAACAAAAATCAACCGAAAATCTGTTTTACGGTGCACCAACACAGTATAGGTGCCTAAAAAGAAAAATTAGCTCAGCTCCACATGATATTTACATCAAGAAAAAAATATAACACATGGAATATCAGCAAAATATCAAGCTTCATTGGCAAACATTAACTGTCAATGTTATATAACAACTTAACATGTTTCAGAATGAGGCATTATTCCCATCATTTGAAGAATGGATTGCAGCACAGCCAGGTGGGAAGTTTGACCAGACACAAAATTTACATTGTTGCCCAAAACATTTGGTAAGTGTTGTGAAATTGCCTCAAATGCTTATATTCGTTTTGGCCTAGTGAACGCTTTAATTTCCATCCACTGAAGCCCTTGTGTCTGTTTTCCTTGTTTGATCATCCAAAGTAAGGATGAACATACATTTTCTGCTCAATGATTTGCTGTTAAACAAGTAAGTTACTATAAACAGAGACATTGATACCTATGTTAAAACTCATCGTATTTTAACTTTTCATTGTAGAGATCAAAGCTGCAGATGTTATTGTTTGATGAAGATTTTGAGATTTCAAAGCAATATTACAGTACAATCAATCACGGGGAGTATCTATCATTTCAATTTTATCATTATCCTACTAAGTTTTTACAGGATGAGAATAATTTTTTGTCAAAACGTAGGTTACTAGGAGAAGATTGGTCAAGTTATATAGGTCAGGCTTCCTCAAGTGAACCGACTGCTTCTACTTCAGACTCACAGTCCGATTCGAACCACCAAGCCCAAAGACAATTTTATTCCGTGCCCTCCAAGACCAAGTACGAATTTGTGCAAACCACTAGGCCGGAATTATCTAGTAGGTACTATTCAGGATCACATCTAAAACCAAAGAAAGTTTCAAAAAGAAAACATGAAAATTTGGTGACTGTAGATTTAGATCAAAACAATATGCCATGGTTTCAACTTTTACTATCCAATCTATCCAATTGTAACAGGGCTATTTGTTACCAGCATGAAATACTGGACAAAATTCATGAAAGTGGCATGATTGATCCTAATAATCCAACTTTCTTTAACATTGAACAGGAAGCTGCCAAATTATCATCAACTGAGAAATGCACTGCTGGGACCTTCATTTGCTTTGTTTTTAAATGCATTATTAATGAGGAAGAATTTATCTATATTAGGTATTTAGAGTCTGGTTGTTTCTCTGGTTATATGCACCAAAAGCATATGAAGATTCTTTCTGATAAATATCATTTTAGTGACAATAACTGTTTTGTTCATTGTGTGTACACTGTAGAAGATTTTGAAGATATGAAAAAGGTAGCTGACAACAAAAAGACGAAAAGAACAAGACCAGATAAAATACGTAAAAATGTTGTTAAAAATACTTTGCCATTAAATGTTTATCATTTGCAGAATTTGATTTCATCACCTGTGGAAACATCAAATGTCAATTTGGAGTCTTATCTTGTGAACATTTGGCCATATAAACCAGACACATCAGTTGAAAGTCCTGAGACCCCATACCTTGAAGTCAGTAACCCTTTATGTCTGGTTGATATCAAAAATAGTTTGATAGATTTCAGGATTAATAACCTACAACGACAGACAGTGACCTCCAGCAATATTTTTCAGAAAGAGCTTCTTACTAATAACAGTTCTTTATTTCAGCAATCTATAGTCCTCAATTGTTTATCTAGCAACATTAAAAGGGAGCAGAGTAAACATTTATTCAAACATCCAGGAAGATACAATGCTAATTTCTTGAAGAGTCCTTGTTATACCTCGTCTCTTAGAAATCATATTTTTATTTTATATTTAGCGAAAGACTTAACTCTTCTGCACTCATTCCTCATTAGATATTTTCCAGAACTAGGTGATCAGTTAGCAGCGATTCCAGAAACTTCAGTAACGGCTGAGGAGCCATGTGCCAAAAAGAAGAAAATTGTTGTTGTTAAAAGTGTTTCAGTAAACAAGTCGGTTCTGGAAAAAAGGCTAAAACCAGATGCAACCAACATTTCATCAACCACAGAGACAGACACGATACCATTATTTGATACTTTTTGTTTTCAACTTTTACAGCATGGGAAATTATCTATTCAGTCTATAGATGAATCTGGGGATGTTGTATGTGCCATGAATGATTACAGCGAGACTGATGGTTCATTTCGTGAAACAGATTTTGTTTATACTTATAACATGTCTCAGGATGGTGGAAAATATTTTTTTTGTAGCTGCCGTACATTCTCTACTCTGTTACATATTGATGACTCCCGAAGTAATAATGAATTTGTTGTTTTAGGTTCTGCAGGAGAAAACTGTGTCACATGTATGCACTGTAAATTTTTAAGCCAATATGTGCTTCCTTATGTACATTCTGAAATTTCAGATAGTGAATCTCCTGTCAACAATTTTATTCGCAAGGCTGTTGAAGACAAAGGGAAGGAGATAGTTGAACTTGTTAAAAAAAATAATACACGCAAATTTTCAGTATTTTTTCCAGAAGAAGGACAACCAAGTTTTGTAAATTTGACATTTAGTTCTAGTATAGGGAAATACATTGTGTCATGTACGAATGGTCAATGTCTGTCCAAAAAAGGGCACAAGAGAAATATTGAAACTTGGGAACAAACGTCTGTGTGCAAACATCTGTCTACTCTTCGAAATCATTTAGAACATTGGCAAGATTTGAAAAGCAATGAAACTTTTATTACTAATGAAGATGAGAATAACAATTTGAATGAACTTGAAAATGAGGTTACCTCGGTAGACAGTATAATAGTTTCGTCCGAGTCGGCAACTAATTTTGATGAACAAACTGGTCATTGGCAATACAAATGTAAGAGTTCTCATAAACCAAAAACTAAAGGTAGTGAATCACTAAAATCCAATTTGCTAAAAAGAGATCTTTGGAATGATAACAATTTAAAGAGAGATCAAGATGGTTGCTTAATTGGTCCTAGTTTATTTCCAGATATGCCAGACAACACGTGTGACTGTGGTGCTGGTTGGTTAAAGAGGGATGATGATGATAATTACCATCCAAATGGAAGGACTGTACAGGAAAATTCCAGGGTTTTAAATGTTTATACTTTTGTTGCACCTGTAAAATGCCAGATTCATAGTCGGATTTGCTACAATGATCAAAATCCATGTAAAATTAGCTGGGATGAAGGGAGTTTAGAATCTTTGCATGTTTTAAGTAGGGACACAGCAGCTGGGGATGAAATTGGGTGGGAGTTTGTTTCTATGGTAATGAATTCTGGCTGTACATTTTCTTCATACTGTAAACTTAAAAATGAGTGTTACCAAATTAGAGATTCTAGAGCTAAATTTATGGATGCAACTGTTTTTCTCAATTGGTGGTTTAGTTGGGCAGCTAATATGAAAATTGATTTCAGGGAGGCATGTGATGTGTGTGGGTATGAGCCTAAAAGGTTGTGCTGTGATGGTACAAAAGTAGGGGTAGGCTTCAGGCATGCTAACTTTGTAGAAATTGAGAAGGTTAGTTCTGATGCTCCTGAGCATCCTACATTACATCGTAGAATGGACAGATGTTTTTTAAAAAATGGTGTAGGAAACATTACTGTTTCTCAGATGATTAAAAATAGAAAAATAATGGATTATTTGGCTAGAGAAAAATTACATGAGCTAAAAACAGAAGAAATATTAACTCCTGAAGACCGAAGTCATGCAGTAATATCATTAAAGTTATGTTTGCCTGAAGAATTTTTTCTTTCATTTGATAAATTTGAACCTCTTGATAGACCATCTGATATGCCTGAAGGTGAACAAGCTGCTTATGCTGTGCTTCTTAAAATGTTAGCAACAACTGCCTCAGTAACAAGCCTAGTACCCCCGAAATATTGTCCAGAATTACAACGCCTGCTTGAACCCACCATTGATGTCATTACATTAAACAATGTCATGAAAAATATGCGATATTATGCGCCTGAACTTAGAGATTTTATTTCTGAATCACTGTTAGCAAATCCTTCAGATGATGGCAAATTGGAAGAATATATCTCCTCATTTTTGAGGTATTTAATTGATGAGTCATTAAGTTTGCCTGTTCATGAGGCAGATCCAGCAACACCTCAGCCTGGCTCATATAATCCTGCTAAATACGGTAGAGCATATTATTTTAATAAATTGGGTTTAAAATTAAGGGAAGTAAGAAAATTCACAATCGATTGTAACAAATCTTCTAAGAATAATGATGATCATGATGATGCTGCCCAAGACTTTGAGAAGTGCCAAAAGTTATTTTCCAAGGCTCACATTTCTGCTAGGGGTACAACAAGTTTATTTCTTTGGTTCTGTGCTGATCATGGTCATTGTTATGGATTTCATATGACATATGCTGAGGGTAGAAAAGATCCATCTGCCTCACTTTATTCTTATCTTGAAACTCCACCATCAGAAGTATTTTATGATTATGCCTGTGGTCTTCAAGAGTATAGTTTAAACAGGGAAAATGCATATTACAAGAATGTTCGATTTTTTCATGACATCTTTCACAGTTACTCTCACAAATGCTCACATGCGTTTAGGTCATCCCGCTTACAAGGATTTGAATCTGTTAACTCTGAAATATGTGAACAATTTAACAGTTATTTACAAAACATAAAAAAATCGGCCAGACAAATGACACAAGAACATTTCTGTTTTTATCTTCAGTTCTTTTTGCATCAGTGGAACATCAAGAAAAGAAATGTTTATCAAAAGAAGATTAAAGTTGCATTAGCAGGATTGCATTAGTCCAAGCTTTGTTGATTTTAATCATAATCATAATTTTGTATGTTTTTAGCTTTACTATTTTAGTAATAATTTTATGTGCAAGTTGCTATATCTCAACTGCTCAGGGGTGATGTGTTAATCACTACCGACCTGTCCAAATATATTACCATATACTCGGGGGTGATGTGTAATTCACTACCGACCAGTCTTAATATATAACCATATACTCGGGGGTGATGTGTTAATCACTACCGACCTGTCTTAATATATAACCATATACTCGGGGGTGATGTGTTAATCACTACCGACCAGTCTTAATATATAACCATATACTCGGGGGTGATGTGTTAATCACTACCGACCTGTCTTAATATATAACCATATACTCGGGGGTGATGTGTAAATCACTACCGACCTGTCTTAATATATAACCATATACTCGGGGGTGATGTGTTAATCACTACCGACCTGTCTTAATATATAACCATATACTCGGGGGTGATGTGTTAATCACTACCGACCTGTCTTAATATATAACCATATACTCGGGGGTGATGTGTAAATCACTACCGACCTGTCTTAATATATAACCATATACTCGGGGGTGATGTGTTAATCACTACCGACCTGTCTTAATATATAACCATATACTCGGGGGTGATGTGTTAATCACTACCGACCTGTCTTAATATATAACCATATACTCGGGGTGATGTGTAATTTACTACCTACCTGTCATAATATATAACCATATACTCGGGGGTGATGTGTTAATCACTTCCGACCTGTCTTAATATATAACCATATACTCGGGGGTGATTTGTTAATCACTACCGACCTGTCTTAATATATAACCATATACTCGGGGTGATGTGTAATTTACTACCTACCTGTCATAATATATAACCATATACTCGGGGGTGATGTGTTAATCACTACCGACCTGTCTTAATATATAACCATATACTTGGGGGTGATGTGTAATTCACTACCGACCTGTCTTAATATATAACCATATACTCAGCAATGATGTGTATATCACTAACATATTTATTACCATATATGTCTGGGTAAAACAACTTTAGGTTACAAATATGACCAGCTATTTATTGAAACACCTTCACAGTGTTTGTCTATGTTCAATACTGTGTTTTCCGGGGTGGGGGGGGGGGTTATGTTATGATGCCCAAATTGCAGATACATTGTTACTCTTTGTACGGCATACTATTAATCAAACCTGGTCACAATCTTTGTCTATACAAAACCTTGGTCTATTTGTTAGTTGAATTCAATTACTTAGTACTAGGTTGTCCAGTTTAAAAACTAGGTAATGAGGCTGAATTCTAGAAATGCAGAGAAATCAACAGGTCATATTGGTTTGTTATCTTAAAGAAGTCTGCTCTAACTGTTTGTCTTTTTGAAAGTCTTTATTGCATTCTCAGGAGCCCAAATATATGTAACAAGTAAAAATCATTGAAATACCCATACTAAGATTTGGTATTTGTATACTGCATTATTAAGAAATACCCATCCACATGGAGTTTCCCTTTTAAAAAGCTGAACCAAGCTAATTCCGTCATCTTGGGTAAAAATTAGGTCACTAACCCAAATCAGAGACATTAATTACAGGTTAAACTTCAATCAAATCTCTGGTTTATTACTGAAAAAAATTAGGTAACTGCACCAACGTCGGGTCCCAAGTCCCGAGTGCAAAAGCAGGAGGGACTAATTACTTCTGTACTAATTTTTAGAATTTTGCTTCAGTTTCTGGAGATAATTTAAAAAATATAGCCTACATGCTTTTTAGTGCAATTCAACATTAAAAAATTCAGTTTCATTTAATATTCACACAATTGGTAACACCATGGAAACTTTGGATATCCAAATGGTCTAAGTAAGGACAACTGTTATTTCTTTATTGAATACAGTAAGTCTGGGTTCAAACCCCAGTTTGGATCATAGTTTTCAGTTATCATTTAATTGTGTATATATCTTTAAATATCTAAACTGAATTAATAAACTTACTTATTTATCTAATTTTAAAACAATAATTATATGTATAATGGACATGTTCTCTATTTCAGTGAAGTAATAATCAGGTTATTTCTTGACAAGGTCAATAATGTCGAGATTCTGCTACAAGAATCACATATTGCTTAATGTGTTTTAAGCAAAATATTTGTTTTACCATATGTTAGTGAAAATAAAATTGTTAAACTGCTTGATACTGTTATTTTTTATTGAACATGTCCGCAGTACAGGACAACTTTGTCCCAAATGAACGGGATAGGTGCATGCTGAATCAAATGTCTGTATGATATGACCAACTATAGATTGAATCAAATATTTCCGTAGTATAGGACCACGGACATTATATATAAACTCCATGATAAGACGAACTATGTTCGCAATGAACAGGTACATGTTGGATCAAATATGTCCGAAGTATAGGACAAACTATATCTCGGATCAAATATTACCATAGTGTAGGACCCGGGATCAAATATGTGTGTAGCATAGGACAAACTATATCTCAGATCTTTCCATACTATAGCACCACGGACAAACTTTCGAAATGAACCGGTACAAGTTTGATCAATATGTCCATTGTATAGGACAATCTATGTTCACAATGAGCAGGTACACGTTGGATCAAATATTTCTGAAGGACAATTAAACTACTACATGAAGATTATTGAAGTATGTCAAACATGAACAGGTGTGCACACGTTAAATCAAATAGTCGGTGCACTTAGTTGGCAACAGTAAATAAATACATGTGTACGAGGGATGATCAATAAATAACGAGAAAATGCTTATATCTTTTATTTGATCTTACTCAAATTTAAGCAAAATGTGGTAAAATATATTAGCAACCAATCGCTAATTTTTCAAGATTACAGTGACACAGTGCTCATATCTACGGTAACGCCCAGTATGCTAAGGCGGGGCATTTTGCAGGTTTTCGCCTATTTTCATGCAAAATAAAACGCTTACAACTTTTATATTAGGAATTGTAATTTAATGACAATTAGTAGTTATGGTCACCTAAGACTCGCCTTACTGATAATGATCTCATACACGTGTTGTTGTTTCATATATTACGTCATACTTGTGTAGACCAAACGTTCGAGAAAACGAAAAGTTATGAAGTTATGAAGTAAAAAGAAAAAAAAATATTTGTGCGTGAGAATAAGTATACTTTGGTGATCATACTATGACAAAAGATATGCTTTATATAAAGCAGGAGAGTTTTAACAATGTTTGAGAAAACAGTAGTGATCTACCGCGAAATGGCGAAATGCGACGTCGACATCAGATCACCGTACACAGAGTTGTATGGGCTGACCGAAATTCCATAGGGTGACTATTTGATTCACTTTACAGTATACAGAAATATATGAATGGTTAAGGAGAGTATAATGAAAACTTTTGAAGAAAGAACAACAATAGGACTTATTGAGTATTGTCGTCACAATGATAAACGTTATACTCAGATTTACGTAAAAAAAATATATAAATGACTTTGCCCCGCCTACGGCATTCATAGGTCGGCAAAAATGCTCTTAACAATTTATTTTTCAATATATTTGCTCATTGTTTCGTATGATTTCTGATAATACATGCTTTAATCACCATATGAAATATTTCAAGAAAACAATGTATTGTAACAAAGTTATAAGCATTTTCTCGTTATATATTGATATATTGCGAACACCACCCCGAGTATGACTCGAGAGTTCCCGATCCATTCGTTGTTCGATCGGCTGCATATTAGAGAGAATAGTCGGTAATAACTAAAAGCACTCATGTCGTGAATTTAGTCTGACGTCGTTGACGTCAACCGTGTGCGCAAGGTCGACGTTATTGCCCTTATTCAAAACTGGTATTTTTAGACCCTGTGTATGTTTCAGTTTATAACTGAACTGTCTTTAGGAGAAATTTTCCGCTTTCTACAGGATCAAATGTTGATGTATATTATTCAACCATATCGAGTTTTATGATAATGATCCGGTTTATCCCACGTATTTGTTTATTGTGTCTCATGCAAATTGTTTTTAAACGACGTTCCTTGAACTGCCAACTATGAAGCGGTATGTTGAATAGACATCTCCGTATTTACGTATAAACCGTATCTACCGGGAGAATGTTAAGTGTGGTCTTAAACAAATGTATATTTAAAATTGTCGTAAAAATACAAACTGATCTGTAAGGTGAGTTCTTATTTTTGTGTATTCAATACTAGATGCTTATGGCGAAATAGCTGTAGGGAGGTTGCGAAAAGACCCAGCATATACGTGGAAAATAATAAAAAGGCATGTTGCGAAACAAAACGTGGACGTGTAGACGTACAAGTTGCAATTAAAATTCACTTGCTAAAACAACGTGAGCGTGTATAATCACTTGAAAGTTGAAGCATGATTTCTTCCTTAATATATATGAGTGTTTATAATAACTCACTATGGATATGTTCTATACAGTCATGTATGTACCGTGCGTGTACGTTCCTTATAGTGTGTGTCGTATAAAACTAACTACTACAATTGACTACCGCAGTAGGCATCATTGTTTATATCTCAAATTGTATGGTTAACTCGTTCTCATGTGTATTTCACGAGCGTTGACATTCTCAAAGTTACCATCAATCTTTTTCTTTTGCCCTGTGCAAACTAGCCAGGCCCTAACCTAATGTGGTGATGCTAGCAAGCTATGAACAATGATGTGCATATAATCCACTACTTGTGACAGACTTACAGTATGAATGAGGCTTGGCTCTGTGGGGTGACAAGAAAGCTCCTATGCTATTCGACAGCATGACAAAGCCTTGAACACAATGCTTCCTTTTGATATTGACTTTCTATTTGCATATCTTGGTCGAATGAGGCCATGCTTTTTACCAAAGCTACACACCACCTTATTATGTCACAGGTGCAAACTATTTTTTTCACAACAGCCCTATTTGTGCTGGTGGCAGTCGAAAAAATAGCCTCATACATATAGTCAGTGATGTTATCCATATTAACTCATAACTGGTGTATGTGAAGTAAGTCACATTGATATCGGTTGTTTGTGCAACTTTTCCAGTTTGCTGCGATGGGCGAGTGGTTTAATGCGTCCCTATTTTGCATTGCTAGGCAATGGTGCCGATCAGTATGGGTATGAATCCTGCTATAGCTGCAAACTTTTTGTGTAATTTCATGGTGTTTTAACTATGTCAGTATATTATCATTATTGTACATGTACAGAGATTAGACTCTTATAAAGATGTATGTGCCATTCTAGTGTAGAACTGACTGACAAACGGATTAACACTAGCTTCTCAAATTTACAATAACTGAAGATCCTATCATAAATATAATAATAAATCTAGTTAACATTTCACCAGTTTCTTTGTAAAATATAGTTGCATAGTTACTCATAAGATAATCAGATAATTTTCACAAATTCCTATCATCTCTTCCTGAAAAAAGGCTAAGTTTGGGGGGTGGGCGGAACTGCAAATTAATTGCGAAAATTACACAAACTTTCATGAAAAGGATATAGCAAAATGTAATGGTATCCACAGGTACAGACATACCAAGTATGCTGATCCTCAATGGAAACATGCTCATGTGTTAAAAATTTATTATTCGTAACCATTAGGAGCTTTAAAGCTGACCAAATGACAAAAGTGTATCCTTCTGTAAGGTATCAATAAACCCAGTTTGATAAGTACATATACTAAACAAACAGCTAACCGAACACTTTAAGGTTTTCTATTAATACGTAATATACGATGGATATGTTTAGTCATTTCTCGTATTTAAGCTATTTTCAATAGGTATTTCCTAAAATTTGGACTGAAATAAAAACGATTTGTCAGAACTGCGTTGTCAAAATTTTAATTGTTTACTTTATTTCAATTATGGTTTAATTACAATTTAATTAACAAAGATGAAATTTAACAAATTTAACTCAAACGCCATATAGGATGTACAACTTAGAATTGCAAAAACATAGAAAATTAAAAGCCATCGTTTTACGGTAAAATTGAAGTTTAAATAATGTTTAAAATAATCTGTGAATAAGCTAAAAAAGGGAGGTAATTACAAAAGAGTTATCACGCTTAAATTTAATATTTTACTAACTTCTTTCATTTTCAGTGTTTTTATATTTATATCATGACGTATAGTGATGCACACATGAGTAAAAATAAAACAAAACAAATTAAGCACGATATAAAACTGAGCGACAATGTTGCAACCTTACTGGTAAGCAAATCGATCTACCATTTTCGATTTCATAGTAGCAAAGTGTCCTTGTCTTCAATTTTTTTTTTTTTTTTTTTAATCTGACCTATTCATGTGCTATAAAATAGGTGCAACATAATCGTAAATGAGACACGTCCTCGAGCTACTTGTGCAAAAATGTGATTTAACCTAATTCGATTTGGATGAATGATTATCAATAGATTCTCAACTGCATTTGATGCATAATATAATATTTCAGTTTTAAGTGTTTGGATAAAAAAATAAAAAACAAAAATATGTTCAAGATATAACAGTCTGTATACATTGTAGAACAGAAATCCAAAAACGCAATTAACTCATATTTCCCTGTTTTCCCTGACTGAAAGGTGATTTCCCCTGAAATTCGTGCTGCCTACAAAGCTCAAATACAGCTTGCATATGTATGACCTCAAACCTTCCCTAATAGCCATACAGAGACTACCATAAAGCAAATCTCATCATTAACTGAGATCCTTTGTGTTTTTGGGTTGGTCAATTGCTTTTAAAGTAAAATATATGGCAAATAGTGCTTTCTACTAAAGTCAGAAAGAGACACTACCAATAGCCAAGATTTTTTCATTCCAATTTCAAAGTAAAATTCCCCGTTTTTTCCATGCAGGGAATTTATAAAAAGCTACAAACCAACTTATTTTCGCGAATAAAAAATTGGGTGTTACATTTTGCCCATTATGACTACAAATGTTGGTGTATGCAAGTGCAGAAAAATTAAAGAAAATGGTTATAGAACAAATTTGCAGATATTTAAGTTTGCAGATTATTTGCAGAATAATTTGTTGGTTTATAGTACTCCCTTTTCCATGTTTCCTTGATGATCCAATTTATCTAAAGATTTTACAAAAATTATTATTTCAACCAAGATAATCATGAAGATGAAGTGAAATTGTGACACCTATTTTCAGCAATGTATTGACCAGGTTTGTCTTAAATAGATGTCTTTCAAAGCAATTGATGACTACGGACAGATGAACAACAGACAAAGAGTGATAAAAAAAGCTCACATTGTTACTTCATGACCCGGTGAACTAAAAAGCAAATCATTTGTCCAACATTAGATACATGTTCATAATATAATGTCTTGCAAAAGAGGAATATTTTAGACAGCTTCTTCTGATGGCTGTTTCATCAGACCTTGGTTTGATCTATTTTCATTTGGATCTTCACAATAGTGTAACAGTGACATCTAAACCTGAAAATACTAAATAATGTCATTCAGAGAATAAACTAGAATTCATACATAAGGCCCTTACAATACCAACTTGTCACAGAAGCAGATATTTTGCCGTGGAAAAAGAGTATAAACTCTCCAAAAATTTGAGTTACATTCTATTGACTACAAATATTGTGGTCAGCACTGTAATGAAATTTTTAAAGTTCAAATACATATCCTATTTTGACCCAAAGCCAAAAAGTTACCAAAACAGCCATCAATATACAGGTAATTTGGTCAGTGAATCTGTTTTGGTTATCAGTAAGTACGAGCAAGTAAATGTGGGGTTTTCTATTGTTCTTTTTTTTGTTTTGTTGCACCCCACAAGTGACGGAATAAATTGAATCTAAAATTAGCCTACTGTTCCACACCCCACAACTACCTCTGGGTGTGTACGAACGCACAGACAGACAAAAAGACAATTATTTACAGTAAAAAGGAAATCAGTTTTTATTACCATTCAATGGTCCTGGCAAGTCTTGACACTGATCTTTTTTGTCAATTCTCTCCAATACAGCTCCTCCTTGATTGACTGTAAACCATCAGTTTGGACAGCGTTCAGCTTACACTTACAAATCAAATATGTCACACCATTTAAAAGCTGAAAATCACAATTTTCTGAGATTAGGAACAAGAGATTGCAAAAGGCCCTTGGTCGCTCACCTGTTGTAGCTGAACCATTGACCTAGTTCTTGACACCCAGATGACTATTTTGGAACTCTATCTAGATTTTATCTAGACAAGCATTCCGACCCAGGGGCGGATCCAGGATTTGGTGTTAGGGGGGGCGTAAATATTGACAATCCCAACCAAAGCCCCGCCCCCCCCACACACACACACATACACACTTTACATGTTTATATCTTAGCAGAATGCCTCACACACTCGTTCTCTACCTGATTTTTTTTCCAAAAAAGTAACTTAGTTATTGTTTGAGCGAAGCAAGCTTGAAAAATAATTATTCAAGCAGCATAATCCATAAAATCGTTCTTTATTTGATAATAATGACCAATAAAGATAATATGCGAGAGAAGAGAGCTAGAAAAAAATCGCAATGTTTACATATGCATCATTCAGCTAAAACTCATTTTGTACCAAGGAATATTGCAATAATAGTAATATGCGAGCTAGAAACAAATACGTTATCTATAAAGCATTCCACAAACCTTTTTATGTACTAAGGTCTAGTCCATTAAAGGTACAAAGTGAGCGATGCGAGCTAGAAAAAATGTGTGAGTTTTCCTTGCACCACAAACCTTTTTTTGTACTGATATGAAGTTTATTCCAATAAGGTATTATGCGAGCGAAGCGAGCAAGAAATTTTTTTTATCATGTTCTATCACTCAGAATGAAACACAAAAAACCTATGCTCCGGCGATTTTAGGGGGGGCGCGCGCCGGGTGCGCCCCCCCTTGAATCCGCTAGTGCGACCAACTTTTACTAAGATACAGTGAAAAGACCAGCCTATAATGCATACCACCGTTTTGACTATGATTTGACTTAATGACCTAGTTTCTAACCAAAATGACACAATATCAATATTTACCTTAATTTATTAGAGATGATCATTGTGACAAAGTTTCAAAAGATAAGGATGAAATTGTAACCTCTAGGGTTTCAAAGTTTTTCTATGATTTGACTAAATGACCTAGTTTTCAACCTCATATAACCCAATACTAGCACCACCGTACCACTATCTACACTGTACCAGTTGCTCAAATGAACCACTTACTCCACTGTACCATTGGCTCCAATATGCCACAAGGTACACAGTACCACTAAATCCACAGTATCACTAGCTCCACTGTACCAAATACTCCACTGCACCACTGTACCACTTGCTCCATTGTACCACCTGCTCCACTGTACCACTTGCTCCATTGTACCACTGTACCACTTTCTCCACTGTACCACTTGCTCCATTGTACCACTTGCTCCACTGTACCACTAGCTCCACTGTACCATTAGCTCCACTGTACCACTTGCTCCACTGTACCACTTGCTCCACTGTACCACTAGCTCCACTGTACCACTTGCTCCATTGTACCACTTGCTCAACTGTATCACTTGCTCCACTGTACCACTGTACCACTTTCTCCACTGTACCATAAGCTCCACTGTATCACTTGCTCCACTGTACCACTTTCTCCACTGTACCACTTGCTCCATTGTACCACTTGCTCCACTGTACCACTAGCTCCACTGTACCATTAGCTCCACTGTACCACTTGCTCCACTGTACCACTTGCTCCACTGTACCACTAGCTCCACTGTACCACTTGCTCCATTGTACCACTTGCTCAACTGTATCACTTGCTCCACTGTACCACTGTACCACTTTCTCCACTGTACCATAAGCTCCACTGTACCACTTGCTCCACTGTTCCACTTGCTCCACTGTATCACTAGCTCCACTGTACCACTTGCTCCACTGTACCACTTGCTCCACTGTACCACTAGCTCCACTGTACCACTTGCTCCATTGTACCACTTGCTCAACTGTATCACTTGCTCCACTGTACCACTGTACCACTTTCTCCACTGTACCATAAGCTCCACTGTATCACTTGCTCCACTGTACCACTTTCTCCACTGTACCACTTGCTCCATTGTACCACTTGCTCCACTGTACCACTAGCTCCACTGTACCATTAGCTCTACTGTATCACTTACTCTACTGTACCACTTGCTCCACTGTACCACTTGCTCCACTGTACCACTTGCTCCACTGTACCACTTGCTCCACTGTACCACTTACTCTACTGTACCACTTGCTCCACTGTTCCACTTGCTCCACTGTACCACTTGCTCCACTGTACCACTTGCTCCACTGTACCACACTGTACCACTTGCTCCACTTTACCACTTGCTCCACTGTACCACTTGCTCCACTGTTCCACTTGCTCCACTGTACCACACTGTACCACTTGCTCCACTTTACCACTTGCTCCACTGTATCACTTGCTCCACTGTACCACTTGCTCCACTGTTCCACTTGCTCCACTGTACCACACTGTACCACTTGCTCCACTTTACCACAACAAGCTCTAATATATGACTGTTAAAATAGTGTTAATCTGACATTTAGCTCAACAAACAAGTCACTTATTTAACTTCAATAATTCTGTAAGTAAAATAAATACAGTAAAAAAACAATCAGATAGTCAAGCAGGTTTCATTACCATCACAAGTCTGACACTGCTGTTTCAACTGTTTCCATTATCCTTGATAGTCCATTATTGACTGTAAAACCATCAACTAGGGAAATATTGCTCCCATTAACAAAACTTGTCTTTCACACTTTTTTAAAACTGAAAAATAATCATGTAGACACATGTCAAAACATTAAGAGACCAAAAGTGAAATTATAAATTATAATACATGGACATGTGTATTATGAAATAGAAAAATAATCTTGAAACTTGCTTCTAGGTGCTACAGTCACTCATCAACCCTAGTAAAGACTATTTTTCCTGTATCTCATATTACACTCAAACTTATTGTGTACTCTTTAAAACTCTTCCAATATGGAGTAGTTATGGATCAGCATTAGGAATACATAAGGTCAATAGTTTGCATCTTGCTAAGACTTACAGTCTCGATTCACATAGTGCCAGCTTATGATCCAAAACTACATAAAATGACTGGAATTTAGATACAGGAGAAACTATTTCAAATAAGTACCTACTTTTTCTTTCCAGCTTACAACAGTGACCACAATTTAAAAACATTTTTGGACACAGACAATATGCAAGTCACTCATAGCTTTCTACATTTTATAGTACCCATACATTACTCAGTGGTATGATGCACTGTTCATAGACCAAAGAGTATTTTAAATTTTGTGATTTGAGTGCGATGATTATAGCCTATTATGTGCTTCTTGTCATTGCATAACAATATTCCATCTTGCATTTGATTTAAGGACACCAAATTTTATACTTTTTATTATTTGTGTGCATAAAACTACTAGAAATTGGTTCCAAAATTATTTTAAATCAAAATCATTATGACAAGATAATTAATAGGTTATAAAATCTATAACTACACAGTACTGCACATCTCTCCATGTAATGACATTATACTGCTTCAGTTCCTCATCAAGGGATCTAGGTTACTACAGCATTTGTGTCCAACACAAATGTTCCTTCACTCATATGTTTCTAAAAGGAATGTGTTTCAATTAGTAATACTTATTTTTCATTCAGTCATATGTTACAGTTAGTCATATGTTAACTTCGGATAATGTATTTTAGTCAGATGAATGATTCTGTCAGTTATATGTTTTAGTCAGGCATATGTTTAAGTCAGTCATGAGTTGCAGTCAGACACACGTTTTTGTCAGTCATATGTTTTAGTCAGGCATATGTTTAAGTCAGTCATGAGTTACAGTCAGACACATGTTTTTGTCAGTCATATGTTTTTGTCAGTCACATGTATCCATCAGTCATGAGTTGCGGTAAGACACATGTTTTTGTCAGTCATATGTTTAAGTCAGTCACATGTATCCATCAGTCATGAGTTGCAGTCAGACACACGTTTTTGTCAGTCATATGTTTTTGTCAGTCACATGTATCCATCAGTCATGAGTTGCAGTCAGACACACGTGCGTTTTTGTCAGTCATATGTTTTTGTCAGTCACATGTATCCATCAGTCATGAGTTGCGGTAAGACACATGTTTTTGTCAGTCATATGTTTAAGTCAGTCACATGTATCCATCAGTCATGAGTTGCAGTCAGACACACGTTTTTGTCAGTCATATGTTTTTGTCAGTCACATGTATCCATCAGTCATGAGTTGCAGTCAGACACACGTTTTTGTCAGTCATATGTTTTTGTCAGTCACATGTATCCATCAGTCATGAGTTGCAGTCAGACACACGTTTTTGTCAGTCATGTGTCTCAGTCAGTTGAAAGTTTAATTAAGTCATGTGATACAGTCAGTCACCTGAACAGTAATTTTTTCAGTGGGTCCTAAGTTAAAGTCAGTCATGGGTTACAGTCAGTCAGGAGTCTCAGTCAGTCAAAAGTTTAATTAAGTCATATGTTTCAGTCAGCCATGTGTTGCAGTCAGTCAAGAGTCTCAGTCAGTCGAAAGTTTATTTAAGACATGTGTTACAGTCAGTCACATGTTACAGTCAGTCATATGTTTAAGTGGGTCCTAAGTTAAAGTCAGTCATGGGTTACAGTAAGTTATATGTTTCAGTCAGTCATGTGTTTCAATCAGTGATGTGTTACAGTCAGTTAAAGGTTTTAGTCAGTCAAGTGTTACAGTATGTCATATATTTCAGTCAGTCTTGTGTTACGGTCAGTCATGTGTCTTAGTCGGTCCTAAGTTAAAGTCAGTCATGTGTTACAGTTAGTCATGGGTTACAGTCAGTCATGTGTTACGATCAGTCATGTGTCTTAGTCGGTCCTAAGTTAAAGTCAGTCATGGGTTACAGTCAGTCATGTGTCACAGTCAGTCATATGTTTCAGTGAGTCCTAAGTTAAAGTTAGGCAATTGTTGTAAGTCAGTCATGTGTTTCAGTCAGTGTTGTGTTTCAATCAGTCAAAGGTACAGTCAGTCATATGTTTTACTCAGGCAATTGTTGTAAGTCAGTAATTTGTTTCAGTCAGTCTTGTGTTTCAATCAGTCATGTGTTACAGTTGGTGAAAGGTTAAAGTCAATAGTATGTTTAAGTCGGTCATGGGTTTCAGTCAGTCAAGTGTCTCAGTCAGTCTTGTGTTACAGTCAGTAATGTGTTTCATTCGGTAATAAGTTGAAGTCAGTCATGAGTTTCAGTCAGTCATATGTTTTAGTCAGGCTAATGTAAGTAAGTCATGTGTTTCAGGCAGTGATGTGGTACAGTAGGTCATAAGTTTCAGTCAGTCATGTGTTTCAGTCAGTCATATTTTTAGTTGGTCAAAGGTTCAAGTCATGTGTATGTTTAAGTCAGTCAAAGGTTAAAGTCAGTCATCTATTTAAGTCAGATGTATGATTGAGTCAGTCAGGGGTTTCAGTCAGTCACATTTGTAAGTCAGTCATTCATGTGTTTCAGTCAGTCGTGTGTTACAGTCAGTATTTTGTTTCAGTTGGTCAAAGGTTTAAGTCACTCATCTTTTTAAGTCAAGTATACTTTTTGAGTCAGTCACGGGTTTAATTCAGACATATTTGTAAATCAGTCAGTCATGTGTTTCAGCCAGTCAAGTGTTAAAGTCAGTCATGTGTTTCAGTTGGTCATAACTTTAAGTCAGTCATTCGTTTCAGTCAGTCACAGGTTCAGAAAGTCATGTGTTTCAGTTGTTCAAAGGTTTAAGTCAGTCATCTGTTTAAGTCAGGTATATGTTTAGGTCAGTAATAGGTTTCAGTCAGTAATTTTGTCAGTAAGTCAGTCTGTAAAGTGTTTCAGTCAGTCACATGTGTCATTCAGTACTTTGTGTTAAGTCGCTCATTTCATATGTTATGCTAGTAATTTGTACATTTCAGTCAGTCATATGTTTCAGTTTTATTTTCAAGTTTCAGTGAGTGACATGTTTAAGTTAGACATATGTTTCAATCAGTCATGTTGTTTGGTCATTCAATCATACACTTCAGTCATGTTTGTCATTTATCTACACATATGTCTGTTATTGCCAGACATATAGCCTGTAATATTTCCTTCTATCCTATAATAGGGAGTAAGAGAAACTCATAGGCTCAATCTTTATTAAATTATTTACCGTTAATTCTCCTGGTAAAGCTTGAACTGTATTGTTTGTTCTAACATCATTGATTCTCCACAATTGTGCAGGGCTGCGCCGAAACCATCAAGTAAGAATGGTTTGTTTTATTCACAGAACAAACACTGTTCTCTCAAGATTTCGAACCTGAAAAATAATAATTCACTTCACTATACGTTGTAAAATCAAGTATGGTTTTATACAATGAATATCATTACAGTGTGTCGACCAATACATTAGGCCAGAATAGTAAACAACTAGAGTTGCTAGCGTAAATGTGTGATGCTATATCTTGAAAGACTGCCCTGAATTAAAGATACACAGGTAGTGCGGTTGGTATGGGGTTTGCTCCATGGCTGCATATCATATGAAAGACATAGAGAACAATGGTACCAGTCTTCCAGTGTTTCTATTGCTTGCATGATGCTGAGCATCCAGAGTAACAACTGGTTTCTCCTCTCTCATACCATTATTTTGGTGGATACCATCATAAATGAGGTGTCAAGAGCTAATAGCTTAGCTCATAAGTTATTGAATTTTATAATAAAAACTTGTTCTATTGTAGACCAAAATAATACTTGTAAAAGAAATGCTAAATTTACTGTACCTTCTGCATTTTGGATAATATTAACTTACTAGTAATCCAAATGTATTGATGTATGCATTCTCAACTTGTCATCTCAGTTGTCCAACATAGAGTATTTATTGAGTTGGTTGGCACTGCTGACAAGGAAAGCAAGCATCAAACTAACAGCATTACTCTGATGATGATCCCTGGTAAATACATGAATAATTTAAAATATAATTATTACAATTTCCACATGAAACAAGCACATGTAGTTTTAGATTACACAGTAAAAGCGTGAGGATATATAAAGAAGACAAAATGTAATTTTAATTAGGGCAGTTATCTAGAGTAGTTATAATCTAATGCTTCAGTTAGGGACTGTGCATCGGGTAATTTTGGCGAAGAATATGAAATAAGACATGGAAAGATTTGTTTGTTGCATTGGGTTTTACGCTGTTTTTCATCAGTATTTCAGTTCAATAATAATATACGGCAGCTGGTTTTCCTAACCATATTAGCAGTGCTAACTACCCTTCCACAAGCTGACAACCACATGTGGAGGAAAGTCAATATTTTATATAGTGTATGACCTGCTGCAACTGAGATTTAAACCCAGACCTCCCTGTTACAAGGCGAGTGAACTAACCACTCGGCCATGGCCGCAGCCTTCACACATGGACTAGGCAAAGAAGACGTTATAATCAGACAGGGACTGCACCGGGTCTGCATAGTGGCAGCTGTTTATCGAGCGATGATAGTTGCATATTTGAGCAATGGGCAGTGCCTGCTTAAGTTTCAGTGCTAATGCGACCCTGAGGTGTCTAATTTTGGCAAAAAAACGGTATCAGATAGGAACTGCGTCACTGCTCAGAGTCTGCATGGTGGCAGCATCATGCTTTGCCATATGGAGTTTCAGTACTATCCTTAAAAAAATTAACGGTGACCGTGTGGTTATGATTACGGCATAGAAGACAAATTTAGGCAAACCATGCATGGTTATAGCTTTAAATCCGGCGCTAGCAGTCAAATGTTTGAGCTTATTAAGTAAACTGTAGTGTGTGTTTTAATTAAAACAACAATTGATTACTGATGACCAATTAAAGATTAAAAATCATGTAATATACTAGCAATAGAAACTGTGACTGTACTGCGCAATGTATGAAACACCAGGGTCATTCATGCAATAGCTGAACAAGGGTCGAAATATTTTGGGTACGAAACACGAAATGGATCTAGGTCAACCTAACTGAGAGGGACACACTTTTAAGTTCATCAAATGATTACGTGAATTGATGACTGTTTTCACTCTTGTATTTACTTCAAAATACAGTTAAACATTGCTATAAATTGGTAAGAAAGTCCTGCAATTGAAAGCTCAAGGTTTCAAAACTTTAAAAAATGCCTCCACTAAAACTTTCAACAACAGCCTTTCACGAAAAAACCGGCGCGTTTATCAATAAAAATCTTTTAAGATACTTACAGAGCTCTGTATGCTCTGCATCATTAATTTATTTTAGGTTGATTAAGTGAAACAAGTTTTAGCAACTTATATTAATCACTATCAACACCTCATCCCTGATGTTATCCATCGCCATAAGAGATAAGCCAGCTTTCCTTTTTTATGCTGAGCATCAAGCAAGGGAGATACTGGTACCATTTGCATTTAGTGTTTGGTATAAATTGACGCAGACAGGGATCAAACCTGAGACCTACTGATCCAGAAGCGGACGCACAACCGCTAGGCTATCGAGGTGGTACACATATGTAATTAATAATTTCATATTATCCATTTTATTTGACCAAATTTAAGGAGATGCTGACATGTCACATTGGTCGATAGATATTTTAAATGGATGAGTACCATGCCGAAGGTACTGCTTGTAAGAGAAATACTGGCAATTTGGTTCCAGCATATTATTGTACATGTATAATATCAAACGTCACAAGGAATAATACGATGTCTGATTTGTCAACAATGAAAATCTAAAAAGTAGGTCATGAGTTCAAAAGTAGGTCAACTTCATCATCACGCCCAATGTCGATCTATGCATCCTCTAATTTGCCTATCGATATGATCACATTACAAATCAATAAATCAAAATAGGTATTATATTTTAACGATAAAACTTCAAATAAGAAGGCCTGAATAGACAGAATTTCTTTTCAAAATATGCCGCTTTTGAACTTCAAATCGGACGTCGGTTTCAGCGCCCTCAAAGAAAATATAAGCAAAGTTAGGATATGATACTCACTGTTGCACTTTATGCAAACATTTTTAACCATTTTTGGTGTCTCGTACAGACGATAAGCGTTCTAAAACACTGTTAGAAGTCTAGAAATCGCAGCAGATTTCCATCGCTTCAAAATCCAACATGGCGGATATTTTGATAATTTGGCGACTTTGTCAATCTCCGGTGGTCTCCGCTCGGCAGCCTCCGTCGCGCATGCGTATTAGTATAGTATATTCCATATTTGGTCATTGCCCGCTGGGGACCACCAGCCTAGTGCTAGTGCATATATACACCCTTTCAATTAATCGATTAAAGTCGCCTAAGAGTTGCGTCCCCTACCGGACGTGACGTAATGCGAGGATAAAAATATTTCCAAAACGGCCAGTGCTGCTTACTTAAGCTGCACATCAACAAAAGTTTATGCGTTGCGCAAATTTATTAATGTTTTCGTAGAAATCGGACATTTTATTTGTTAAAGTAGAGCTATAGAGAAAGTATTAGGTTACAATATATTAAAGTTTTTGCATTAACAGCATTCAAAAAATCATAGGTAACGAATTAACGCTGCACACGGGGAGCGTAATTTTTTCACATACTCGCGTTTAGTTTCCTATAAATTCTCTGATTTTCACAACAAGTACCATATATTTAACTTACCCCAATGCAAAAAGCAATCGTTTAAGATGACAACTCCTCAAAAAATATGTGGTTAATATTAAAAGTTATTCCATAAACGGTGATCAAACTATCCCAGTTTAAGAAATTTTCAGAGCATTAATGCTTCATAACTTTTTCAAAACAAGTCGGTAATTTTCCTCTTCATTTTTTGATATTTTCATCGAAGTCTAATTGTACTTAATACACTTTCATGTCAATAAAATATTTTAAAAAAGGCTGCTGTGAAGAACAATCAAGGCTTACATTATCATGTAAATGTGTAAAGATCAACTAAACAAATGATGTAGATCACGCCAGTATGTCATGTTTTGTGTACACAAGTCGTCTATTTTACCCAGCACAAGCGTGTGCAAAATATAAATTAAGTAGGTCAAATCAATGTCTTTATTGTCTGTGTGAGACAAGGGTTTTGGCATCAATTTAATTCTGAACATGAATTAACATTCAAAAATGTCGGAAGAGGCTGGCTAAATCTTTGAAGTATAAATAGTTTTGGGTGACAGACAGTTGTAATCTCATTGTGTTTATTACAAATTGAGATCACAGACTGATATGACCTAATCATTTCAATTATCAAAGGCACTAATTCTATCAAACAGGAAATAGCAATATGAATTAACACATATAATAAAGATCTCCTGGGGTTTTATGACTCCTGTGTTTTTACAGCTGACACCTAGGGCAATTTTCAATTACAGTAGTGACCAGTAGAACTGATCTGCCGAGGGCGTGGTTTATGAATTGCAAAACAATAGGCATCCACCAATCAAATTAATTAAAATACAAGAAAGGCAATTAATAACTGTCAATTATCAATTCATACGAGAACACAGAAATTGTTTAAACATTGAAACTAAATGGCCAGCCAGCCACGAAAGACGTCTAAAAATAATTTATGGATTATAGCGCTATGTCCCGTTTTCAGAAGAGATTTCTTTTAAAAGTGACTATAAACAATCTATATTTAATGTGAGTAGGAATAACCAAACAGACAGTGAGTTTCATATTTTATTTTTACATAAATATATTGTTTTAGACAGTGCGTCTGCTGATAACATTGTATCGATGCGTCATATCTGGCGTAGCGCATCTGTGGCATTGAGGTGTTTGGCTATATCCATGTTCTTTCATATGTCGGTCCATGACTGAAATGACGAAAAAAATGTATGG
The DNA here is from genome assembly GCA_032209605.1 of Mactromeris polynyma. Lineage (NCBI taxonomy): Eukaryota > Metazoa > Mollusca > Bivalvia > Venerida > Mactridae > Mactromeris > Mactromeris polynyma. The sequence goes on from JASFXZ010000005.1 coordinate 29,636,634, forward strand.
TTCTTCTTCAGACATGCGTACGATTTCACATTAACATCAAAATACGGTCTTCCAAGTCCATATTAACGACTGAGGTTGTGAAATAAAAATTCCCAGTATGTCGCAAAATTATGTGACAAACAAATATTAAGCATCTAACTAACGCAATTTCGCAAAATCCATTAGGTATAAGTTTTTTTATATATCTCAAAATACATCCTAAAACAAATTACATCTGTAACATACCTTATCTTTCATTCCATCGCCGAAAAAATTGTTACGTCGCCATTTCGCGCTCTAAATATTACCGTTATAGTAATTGTTTATCCTCTAATGACGTCATCGAAGGGCAGATAATTCTATTTACGGTATAATTGAAAGGGTGTATAAACCTGAGAAATAAGTTGTATTAGAAATAAGCAATTCATTTGTATTGTATTTTCTCCTCACTATCATATTATTTTTCACATTGTATCAATGATAGTGAGTACTACATTGTGATTTATGTAAGGTTCATCAACCATACTATTGCATGTCAAATGACTATTGCCCAATGTATAATATTTCGTTATTTTTGCATTGTGAAATCATGGGCAGTATGCCAAATATTTCAGAATAAACTATCTACATGACAGTGACGAGGGCTCAACGCAACAATGTCGTAACTCCTGTTTATTTATATAGGAGTTACGACAGTGTTGCGTTTAGCCCTCGATTATGTACTATATAGAATAGAACTGGGAAATAGCACCTGGTTTTAACAATATTAGGCATGTGTTAGTGCTTAAACGTAACATCCGTCTTTAGTATCTTTATGATTATCAGTAATTTTACAAACTTAACATTGAAACAATTTGACACAAATAAACAGAGTTGACCTTGGATCTGATGATAAGTGTCTGTACAAAGTTATATAATTGATAACATTGACATTCTTTCTCCCCTTTTATCTTGCCCAGAGCTGAAGACTATTTTGATCCTATATAACTGTATAGCACTAATTAAGTGTCTATCAATGACTTCCCCTGTATGGAAGAGGCATATAAGGGACTTTTGTTCCTTTGTGTAATTACCCTTGTGCCTCCTCAAGTGCCTGATGTTTTGTGGTGTTGTGTTCTCGGAGGGTCTGTGTAGAGAGGCATTGTCTTATGTATGTGGCATTCCCTGTAGCAAGTTATTCTCTCTTTTGACAGCTGGTGATTACTGACAAGCATGATTTTAACAGGCCATTTTTAGTAAGACAATCAGCTGGGTACTGGACTAGAGCAGTACTACTAATGAATGTTTAAAGCTATTTATTTTTATCCATGCACCCTGAGTATTGCTTGCATGTTGCTGGCACTGCTGTAAGTTCACAAATAACACTGTCACTGGTTGTCATTCTGTCCTAATGTATTTCAGATGTATGGGAATTAGAAAAGTTCCAGTATCCATGGCCGACTCCTGATATGAAGATATACCACAACTATTATCCCTGTAAGCTAGAGAAAGCTACAGAAGGCACCGACGTGAAGCATGCAATATTTGTACAGTGTCTCAATGCCAGTGTCCCTGAAGCTGGTATTTACTAGTTAATATTTTACATGTACAGTCGGACCTCGTTCATTTGAATTCATGGGGTCCAAACTTTTATTTCGAATAATACATGGTTTCGAATAGCCCATTTCAATTCAACATGCCAAAGAAGATACATCAGGACCAGCTATTTATTTTGAATGATAACAAGTATTCGGATAGACGGTTGTTGAATGAATGAGCTCAGACTGTATTTAAAGTTATTTTTCTCAGAATAAACTTTATTTTAAAACAATACCTGCGCAATTGATCTAAATGCTTTGGATGATATATTACATGTATTTCCTACCATCAGAAACATGACTGAGTACCAACCAGTTGATTTCAGTTTAGGAATAATTAATTGTCACATATCTTACCGTAAATATCTGACAGTTTGTTTGAAAATTGCATATATAATGTGCAATGTTTTTTTCGTTTCTAAATGTTATTGCATGTTTGTCAATGGTACAGATATCTTTAATCATACATGTAGTTCACTTAATTGTGTAATAAATCTCACTATGAAATTGGTATTTTAGAATTTGTGAGTTGCTGCTATTAGAATGAATGTATTCTAATTGTTATGTCCATTGTCTTACATTGTTCTACAGAATGGGTTATAGATATGGCCAGTCGACACAATATAATAAAGGGGGTTGTGGCTGGACTTGATCTCACAAGTCCTACGGTAAGTGACTTTATTGATTTTTGGACATGCGTGGATCCAAGAGGGGGTGGTGGAGATTTTGGCAGAATAGTGTTGTCCATATCTAATCCTAGATCAAGAGGTGGTCTCAAATTCAAGAGTCTCACTGATTTTGTCCAAAGGCTGACTTAAATCGGCTGCCTCACCTGTAGGTGGACCCTTCTGATGTAAACTGCTGGATCTGCGTATGTTGGAGGTTATTGAATTTTATATCTTAAAGTTCTGTGTTTTTCAATTCCCATAATGTGTCTGTATCTCTTCTGTTTTTGAGAATAATGAGAGAAGTTGCAATATCCTATATCTTATGGTGAGAAACCATATAGTCTCTGTTACACTGTAGGTAGCTCTGTTATTGTTATGAGACTCGATATCGGGATGGATGTTAATAGAAAAATATTTGTATAAATGTTAATTATTTCAGAACAAACAATCATACATATCCAGTCTCAGATATTGACCATATTTCGTTTTTTTGAAGAATATAATTTTTTTTTTCAATTATGAAAAATATGTCTGGTGGTATTTCTCTTATAATTAAGAGGTGTTTCTTACATAGTGTTGTTTTATGTTGTTTTACAATTACTGTTACCATTATCTGAATTGTAGTTGCAAGATGATATCTCTAAATTAAAACCCACTGGACTGCTGAAAGGTGTGAGACATATTCTAGATGTGGAGAAGGATGATTGGATCACACGAGATGATGTCGGTCGAGGTCTTGATATATTGGGCAACAATAACATCTCCTTTGATGTACTTGTGAGGTTAGGAAGATGTATTGACTTAATATTTGCTATATAAATATAATGTTTGATCAAATCTGGTATTTGAGAAATAGACAAGGTGTACTGTTAAATGGAAAAACAACAATAAGTGAATAGTTGCGAATTACTGGTAGCTACTTAATTGATGTGAATTTATTTAAGAAAAAGTACATAGCATAAGATTACTATGATAGATCTTGTCCTCAGGAGATTGTCACAAGTTATTTCCCTTTATCACATCTAGAGTTCTCTCCCTTTTCCCCCTTCTATAGAATATGTATTGTATGTATGTATATATACATATTCTCTAGAAGGGAGAGAAATCTAGATGGGATAAAGAGAAAGAACTCATGACACTCTCCTGTGATCTTGTCAATGCACCATTTCCCTTGACCAATTCTGTTGTCTGTTGTAAGTAGGTGACTAAGCCAAAGCACAGTGAACTCTTATCCAAAATAAAATTACCTAATGGTGACTATTTAGGAATTTTCATGCGTCATCAAATTACACATTTGCTAACACTACCTGTTTTAGTTGGCATGTAAAATGTTTATTTTATCCATCAAAATGTCTGTAACTAAATATCAATATTCTACTATTTACAGACCTCATCATTTGAAGTATGTACCTCAAGTTGTCAGCAAACATCCAGGGTAGGTTTTTTTACAGAAAATTGTTAATGGAAAACGATCACTTTAAAATTCTATCATGTATTATAAGCATTATTTCACCTTTGACCTTTGTAGAAGTTCAAGTCACTTCTAACAAGAAATATCTTGAAAAAAGATGGTTGGCGCAATTTGAAGGTTAAGACTTGTTGTGCAACATAAAAAAAATGCCGAGACATTACGATTGTTGGTCACTTCAGGTCCAAAATGAATTTCGGTAAATTAACCGTGTCCGTGTCAAGGTTTTCAAGCATTGTTTGGTTCAAGAGATATTGCCTTGGTGGTTAACGTAAGATTTGATTGGTTTACACAACACTGATATGCAAATAGCAAAACCATGTTAGTACGGCTGTGCCGAAAAGTCCCCTGTTTGTGATGGTTATTAAATAATTGTTTACAAGGTGTGTCCGACACAGGAGATTGTTGGATTTGTCGCGTATGATAATTCTTGCATCTAAAAAGTACACAAAAAATCACAGGAGACTTTCATAAGTTCTGTCCGTTTATCTCTTCTAGAGTTCTCTCCCTTTATACCTTCTATAGTAAATGTATATATATAGACTCTAGAAGGGAAGGGATAAAGGGAGAGAACTCTAGAAGAGCTAAAGGGAGAAAACTCTAGAAGAGGTAAAGGGAGAGAACTCTAGAAGAGGTAAAGGGAGAGAACTCTAGAAGAGGTAAAGGGAGAGAACTCTAGAAGAGGTAAAGGGAGAGAACTCTAGAAGAGGTAAAGGGAGAGAACTCATGACAATCATCTGTGTCAAAAATCGGACCAAAAATCCCACAGTTATACTTGGACAATCCTTAAAAAACTGTTTGTTTGGCATAATAACCCTACCTAGCAAAACTTATGTGGGTAGGCTATTAGTTTTTTATTATTATTATTTAATTAATATGTTGCTAATTTGTTTCCCACTTAGACCCCTCCAAGACCTTTTTGAGTAGGGATAATTTTCATGGGTAGGTAGGTTTATGCCAAACACACAATTCTTTAACTTATGGCCTTGGTCCTATACATGTTGTTAACGCCAGTCATTGACGTTAATGGTGCGCCGCTGCAGGACGTCGCCTTGCATCTTTTTTTATTGTTGTTTGATAATTACGAGACTTAGACGTGACTTTATTCACGTTGTTGTTTAAATGCTGAGCTTGAATTTGTTAAATTGTTTAGTGATTTTGGATGATGCACCATATTCGGTAAGACATTTTAGTTTCTGTTAACATTGTAATTTATAATATGTTTCGTATAAGTCTTAATAATACAAAATGTATACTAATATTGTAACTACAAGAATGTACTTTGTTTGTAAATCTGGATCCTTTATTATTAGATACAGTTTTATAGAAGTATTTTGTCCGATCCTTTATTTCTATGTTGTGTTTTATTATTACAATGTATATATACTTTTTAATTGTTGATATCAAAGAATCGCTTAACACTTAACACTAAATGCTTAAAGAATAAAAAAGATAAAGCACGTTGTCAACTTTTTATCCGAAATCCTTAACACATGTATACTTAACGCCTAACGCCATTAAAACGCAACTACATGTATTTTACTTAGCCTTCATTTTTAGTTTGTTTCAAGTGTTAAGGCGTGATATTGTTACAAATGTGTAAATCATTCATCAAAAAGAAAGAAATCAAACTATGGCCCTAGTATTCATATTTCATAATAGATTTAGTTTAGGAAATTATGTTTGAGAATTAAAATATAATTATTTCTTTTATTGTTGTTTTTTCTATAATTATATTCATATGAAATATTCACATTTTAATCTTCATTATCATAAAATCGAGCAAGGTGACCCGTCATTTTAATTTCATATTTTTGATAGATACATTACACTGATAAAATATACAAAATTTAAAGGAAATCTCTCTGTTAGAAAAAAATGGCCTTATTGTTGGATATGCCCTTAATAAACAGCTGTTGCTTCATTTCACTTAAACCAATCTAGACTCAAATAGTACTTAAGCATGTGTGTTTCTGTCCTCTATCAACAAAGCTTTTATGGTATTAATGGATAATATATCTGCTGGTAACGGCTCTTATTATATTATTTCAGCACCCATTTTGTGATAAATCACATAGCAAAACCTCCATTTGTCACTGGAAAGCTGGAGGGCTGGAAGGAAGATATAGCAGAAATAGCTAAACATACCAATGTGTTCTGTAAAATGTATGTAACATAGGCATGTTGTTGAAGGGACCAGCATTCATATGAAATTTATAAAATCCCTAAGATGTAATTCCTTGGGTTTCCAGTAGTTGTGAAGTCTGACTTCAAATGTAATTAATAAGTGAATTGAATTGTAGAGTATTTTGATTCTCTGTTCCTTCAACAATCCCATTGTCAAGGAAGTCATTCTTTATCGTATATGTCAATAAGTTTTTGTTACATACATTAGTTGAATAATAAGGTGTAATGCCACAGTTATCGTAGAAAGGTAAAGCTCTGATAGTTAAATACATGTAACCAAACATGTATTTAACTGTTTCCACCAGCTTCAATCTAATGAAGTCCTATTTAGCAAAGTCAAAGTGATTTATGAGTATTTTTTTCTACCTGTAAGCATAAATAAAAAGGTGTAAACTACAAGGACCCAATAGTTTTCATACTATATATTGTAGCCAATGGTATACATTCAATGGAAATATGTACATTGTATTGTATTTTACAGATCCGGGCTCATATCAGAACAAGACCCCAATACTTGGAGATCCCTTGATCATCAACCTTTTATTGATGTAGGTTCAATGTTTTCCGTCCTTCGTATTGTATAAGTATAACCATATTAATGTTACATGAATTGTGAAATTAGTTATTGCCAGTTATACCTATCACTCTCGATGACTGCTCCCTTGTTTACAAAGCTCCTCTCTGGAGATAAATTCAGATGTAAAGTAAATCAAATGCACTTTTGTGAACAAGGAAAATTAGGCTGGCTGATTTTCACGAATTTCTGAAATTCACAAACTATCATGTTGTGGACTTTTCCAACAATACTGTATGACATCATTATCTATTTTGAACCATTAACTTCAAATTAGTTTCTAGAATGCCAATACTGAAAGCCATGTAATTGTTTCCTACATTTTGTTTTTCAGCACGTGTTGTCGGTGTTTGGTTCAGATAGATGCATGTACGGCTCTGACTGGCCTGTATTCGACTTGGTTGATGCTACGTACAAAGAAAACTTGACCTTGACACAGAAATTGCTCTCCAAACTGGACGATGCAGACCAGAAAAAAATATTTAGAGAAAATGCTATTAAGTTTTATAATTTGGACTTATAGAATATAAACTTGGGACTGTGTAGTTTATTTACTTTTTCTAATGTATCATTAGCAACAAAAGAAGCCTTGCAAATATTTTAGATTGCTATATATAGTGCAATCTCTCCTGAGCAGTACACTTTGAACGTTTCCAAGTTTGTCTGCTGTTGAGAGATCATTGCACTAGATAGGTTAGATTGACAGTTAGATTGTACATTGTACTGCAGGAAAATTGATACAATTATTGAAGAGAGGTTGTTGCTCTAGAGAGGACCACTCTGTAAAGGTTGCAGGGTATACATAGTTTATATTTTGGACTTATAAATATATGACTGGGAATATTGTAGTTAGCAACCCTTTTTTCAATACATTCTTTGAAAAAGGGTGTCAGCATTCTTGCCTTACTAGCATACATGTATATTTATCCTTGTTATATTGTTAGTTGACCTTTTACATGTACACTAGAATATCTTAGAAAATATTGCATGCATTGTATTGGATGGCACATTTATTAGTAAAAGCTTTGTTCATATAGTTTTAATGATGTATAATGACTTCATATGTACCATCAGGGTAATAGTACGGAATGACTCATAATGAGTATTTGAAATATAACATTAGATGAGTGAGGTATAATATCATCAAATATGTTACATATAAGAAAGGAGAATAGGGGTGCCTGTGTCCTGCGGACACATTTCTATTTGTGGTTATGTGATATACATGTATTTTACTACTAACATGGCTGTTTTACTATAGATATGTGATATGTTTATTGTTGAGTGTATCTATTGCTTTCGATCAGTATTCAATTCGGCGTTTGTGAATTTTTACCCCTTTATTTCAGTATTGGAAAATATCTTATGTGTGAACTACATTATCATTCAAATTATTTCATCTGCTGCTACTTTTGTTCTGACATATGTTTCTATACAGCAATGTAATGAGTAACTGTGACTGTCGAAGCTAGAGATAGAAAGCCTTTATGAAAATACGGAAAGAAATGTACATTAAATGATATTGAATGTTATCATAACAAGAAACATCAGTGTATATACTGTGTGTGAAAAATCTTCCACACTAGTTACTTTATGAACTACATATATTTATCTTTGATCACTTACTAATTTTATGAACTGTGTTCAATAACCTTTGGGAAATATCTAGGTTATAATGAGTTGGTTGAAAATTTACACTGAATAAACTAGTAAACCATCAACTGTGTTTGTGATTTGAACATTTTATATTCATGTTACATGCTGAAGTGAATTTAACATGAAATGTAATGCACTCAGGGATCTTTGTGCAGTGTAACCTGACAGGGGAGGGTATTTTGAATGTCACCATTTTCTTAGCTGTTTTCCTCATATACATATATATGATACACTCAGGAGGGAAACACACAGAAAACCTCCAATACATTGCACTCAACTTCACTACAAACATAACTGTACAATATGTTACATAGTCTATACTGTACATTATACAATATAGAATATCTATAATAAATGCTTGATTACAGCAATCAAAACAATAGAAAATTATCATTTTATACCATATTCATACATATTTCACTTAAAAGTATACGATTATGAGTGTTATTTGCACAAAAAATGTATTATTCGGTAGTTATTTCGAATTATTCGGTATTATTCGGTATTAAGTGTAACCGATCCCAGATGCTGTTTTTGCGATACTATGTAGTACACACAGATGGATACAGAAGTACAAATTTCATCTTCATTAATATATGCATATTTGAACAATTAGAACTGACTCGTTTGCATCTAAAAATCTGAATTGTATTGTTTTAAAAGTTTAATATTTGTGTAAAATAAATACGTTGGGCAGGGAAGTAATTTGGGATGATTTTTGCAATATCAAACGCAGTGGTCTCCCTTTACATTCAGATACCTCAGTACCGCTATGGGAGGTAATTAATCATTGAGCACAGAACTTTTTAAACATCTCGTATGTATTACCTCCCTTGTTTGAATCTTGTAATTTCTTTTATAAAACTGTCTGCTTTAATTTCTTCAGTAATCTTTTATCACTGTCATATTAGTACAGATAATGTTAATATGAAACCTTACTGAAATGGGGGATACAACCATTCTCAATGAAGTGTATAAACATTTAGGCGGTCTGTCTATTTTTAGAACAAGTACTCAATTTCTATTTTTAGCGCCATTGTGAGGATAGTTGAATAAATATACTAAAATAATCACAAGTATTGTATCTGCGGCTCGTTGGTCTAGGGGTATGATTCTCGCTTTGGGTGCGAGAGGTCCCGGGTTCAAATCCCGGACGAGCCCGGCACTTTTATTCCTTTTTCCAATACAATTAACTGCTCGTGTTATTTAGTCGTCAATGCAAACTAAGATTGTTATGCGAAGGAATAATCAATTATTGAAAATGAAAACCATTTTCAGTGAAGGAGCCGCTAAAAGCCCGCATACACCGCCAACCGTACCATATGGCAACAAACACACAATTTACGACCTTTGAAGTTCATAATTGGCATTTAGCAAGAAATAAAAAAGGAAGGAAAATCGATTCTCTGAGTTCTTAACGCTAATGTCATCACTAAATTAATTTAACATTAGGTTATAGTATATTTTGAATCGAGTAAATTTAATAACATAAAATACCTAATCATGGTATTTAGATCTTTGATTACATGTACGCGCGTTATGAAAACCATTTATAAAAAAATGTTTTAAGGTGTAATATATTTAGATGAGTCACGGACCTATATACGGTATATAGGTCCGTGGATGAGTGAGTCCAGGTGTTTCTCTCTCGGACTTATCGCCGTACGTAACTGAAATAAAACGTTGTAACTTATTTATTTGATATCAATTGTGAAACCAGTCCTTATAAATTATACTAATCACTCTATACAACTGTTACTGTGGTACCCAACCATGCAGTATCCGCGCCAAATTCTGCGTGATAGAGAAAGTCGCGATCTAACCCGGCGCTGAAATATTGTAGAAAGAAATGAATTTATATCCAGTATAACAACTATCATGAAAACCGCTTGCCGGATGTGTCTGATCGCGGACATGTCTGCTGGAATTCAATCAGTCTGGTCAACAATGGATTTTTTCAGTACTCAAAGATGGAGATAATTGCTTGGTTTCGTTAAAACCTGGACCTATTTGTCCAACTCTGGTAAACACCATACATGCATGATGTATCTGTACAAACTGTGAATTCATTTGTAAATTTATTCATAACGTCTTTAATGCATAGTCCAGACTGGTACTCTAACAATGCGGGTACTTTAAACAAAGATCAATGTGGCCCGTATGTTTATAACAGGACGCATTTCGCTCGAGTGTTAATGCTTTTGTTTAATCACTTTGCCGAATCTTTTTAAGTGATGCTTTAAACATATTTTACGAGAGTCTTTCGACTTTCGGTTAGCAATTTTTTATCGCACTAATGTTTAAGCAATGATATGGGTTCGTTGTCCGATCCAATTACAATTCTACATTTGACAATTATTAGCCATTTCTTGAAGTATGACTTTCATGTATAAACTGCGGGCGCTTAATTTCATTGGACAGTTATATGACAAAGATTATACCAGATATAAACGACGTTTCACCAAATTAGGGCATTTAATATTTTCCAAACATTCGTTTCATTTCAATCAGTATTTTATCAAGTTACATCGACTTGATGAGTTTCAATTTGAATGAAAATATAATTACATAAATGATAAATTTTAACTTTTATTATATCTACTATTGTCTAAATTATTTTGCATTCGTGCGTGTTTTTTTCATCCGTTTTTATTTGAACAAACAATTAATACGAATAAACATTTCATTGATCCGTCATGGAGATTACTGGCAGTGTATTGGATATGTTATTGTACGGACGGATAGACAGAGATTTAAATATGAGCAACATTTGGAAAGCAAGTAAGAATCACATTGTAGCTGTCTCGTACATATCATCTAGGACATGGAACCTAGGACCAATATACAACTGTTCTTTACTTTTCCCATATTATTTATATATTTATTAATTATTTCTTAATTAAATTAATTATTGTGACCGTACACTGTATTAAAAATGTCACAGTTTTCAATGAACTTTAAAATGTGCATGTATTTATTAATTATTTCAGGTGAACATTATAAATATGTAACAACATACATTGTAGAGTTGAATCTTTATGTTCGATAGAACCTCGTATTTGTTCTATACACGTCTGTCCTAGAACTTTTTTTTATGAATTTATGATATTTCTTATATACGTGTAACTAAATGTTCTTTCGTTGTTTGTCCATACCTACAGTACAGCAATAAATCCATTATCTAATGTTATGTGTTAAAATGGATTTCTACTCATTTCTGCTCGGACGCTGATCATTTTATTCTGTATGCTTGAATCTTATGTTATATTCTCTCAATAAATTTTCTTTTTTAAATTATACTTTATAGAATTTCGAGTTCCGGTTCCCTACGAAATCTATGTATCCCCTAGTACACTTCCTAGTGCCGGACTAGGGGTTTTCGCCACAGCTGTTATCAAAAAGGGGACAGAAATGGGACCATATCCTGGAGACTTTATTAAAACATTAGACGTCACAAAATCGGATCTTTCTTGGGAGGTAAATGAGTTGTTATATACTACATTGTAGTTTTAATTCATATAAGATGCACGTTTTAATGATGTACCTGGCTCATCTGAACATAAAATGTTTGAATTGGCTTCATCCAGTATTGTTGTTAAAACATCTCTAATATGAACCATTGCAATGTATAACCGATTGAAAAAAAAATATTGTTTACCTTATTACTAGCAGACAAAACTTGTAAGATAGCCCGATTGTTAAAAAAATGGATTTTTTTAGATTTTATCATGTACAAACATATTTCTTCAACAAATACGGATTAATACATTATGGGTTCATTCTTTGTTGATGCATGTTTTGTTATGTTATTACTGTAGGAGATATATATTTCATGTTTGTTTAGGAAAATAAATGAAAAAATAGCATAATATTACTTTAATGAACGGACTAGAACTGATCCATGAACAACTGTTTTACTTGAAGCAGTATAACAACTGAAGTTAATACGTGAATCCTAGGTAACAAGACCACCCATTGTTCTGGATAAAGTCGGTCTTAATTGTCGGGTGACCTGATTAACGAGTTAATGTATGGACGGAAAAATGTTCATTTTTAATGATATGGTTTTAATCTAGATGTGGTATTTAAGCGAGATTCTATTATACATATAACACAATGGTTATACAGTAAAACCTTACACAAGGACCACCTCAATAATAAGACCACTTAAAATTAAGAAGACATATTTAAAGTCCATTTTCCCTATTTTGCTCTTTATTCGACCTCAATATTAAGACCACCTCAATGAATAGATAAGTTTTCAAGGGTCCCAAAAGTGGACTTATTATTGAGGTTTTACTGTATTATCCGGGTCGACCCCAACTTTGCCATTTATAAAACATAATTGTGAAAATTCTAACAGGCTTTGTTGTATTTATGCGCATGCTTTGAACTGATTTTAGTTCATCCGTGCGATTGCTACGTAGTTTCCGACACAGGAGATCGTCACGAGTTCTCTCCCTTTATCCATTCTTTATTTCTCTCCCTTTATCCATGCCAGGACTCCTGACAATCCCCGTTCTCGTCATGCGGGCACGTGGCAATTATACAAATCTTCTTACATCGCCAACGATAATTTACGGATCGTGCGAATATTTTTCATTCAGTGTTGAGCAGACAAAAGAACTTATTCCAACAAATGATGCATTGTTATATTTTCAGTTATTCAATAATAATGGTATGGTACTTGGATTCATTAATGGAACGACAAATCCCGAACACTGGCTCGTGCACGTGCAATGCGCACGGTCTGAACGTGAACAGAATCTGGACATTGTACAAGTTGGATCTAAATTGTTCTACCGTGCAAGAAAGGTGAGATATTAGGTTATTACAGGGAACGCCACATACCTAAGACAATGCCTCCCCACACAGACCTCAGGAAAACAACATTCTACAAAACATTAACACCGAGTAGATGCAAGGGTACAGTGGCGCAATGAATTGTCTTGCCGACCATAAAAATAACTAATGGCTATTTAGGGTGACAACAATGGGGAAAACTTTAAAGGATGGAATACATCCGGGAACATGTGAAGAAAGTCGGTAATAATCGGCCAAAAGGGGAGTGACAAAAACAAGATTATACCAAGTAAAATATATTGAAGTGTATATTCATGTATATAATACACTCCTTAAAGGGTTATATACATGTAGTTAAGGCGAAACACTTTATTTCTTGGTTAACGAATCCACTATATAGACCATTAAAGCCAAAATAGCATTAATATGAGAATCGTTCGTATATACTGGTAATACGTATTGCTACATTAAATACGTATATTTTCACTAAAGTTGAAAACAGAATCATTTTAGACTCGTGACAATCTCCAGGATATAGTAATAATTACTTCTCTGTTATTTAAGGACATAGAAATTGGCGAAGAATTGTTTGTATGGTATGGTAAATCCTACAACTTGTACATGGGGATACCGTACTGTAATATACGTGACAACAGTAAAGATATTGATTGCAAGTCGGAAGGTATGTTGTTGATTTGGGGTCTCTTCAATGTAATGGTTGTAATTCGTATATTGCTTCTTCCTTTTGTCAAAGAAATATTCGATATGGCTTTTTATTTAAGTCACGTATCCTTAGTTACAAAATGTGTAGCGTGGCCAAGTTTCCGAGGCCTTCTCCGGTGAAAATGTATGGAAATATGCGTACAAATGGTGGGTGGCTTCTAGTCAGAGATTTCAACATTTGTGCTTACTTGGACTAGACCAAATCACTTTAATAAAATGTTAATCCTATCTCCATTACCGTACGTTCAATTTTGTTGCTTCTATCTATTTCGAAGCCCATAGCGTTTTTATTTGGAATTGATTTCAAATGTCACTAAGCAACTGAGTAACTGAGTTTACCAAACTACACGGCTGATAAGCATTCTAACCTGTATTACATACATGTATGTACATCAATTCGCAAAACAGTTGCACGGAAAATAATTATTTCTTGTGCAAATACTAAATTAATTATATTGTTATTGCGTTGAATAACTCGGTTAATAAACAAAATAAGCAATAACAAAACTAGCGCTCAAAGTAATCGAATGCATTCTTAGATGTCCATTATTTTCGTTTTATACAGACACTGTTGACGAGAGTATAAAGGATTTAGCTGTTCGAGGTAGATGGCGCTGTGTTCTGTGTCAGCGAGGTTTTAACTCACGAAGCAATCTACGTTCACACATGCGCATTCATACGCTGGAGAAACCATTCTCATGTAAATATTGTTCAAGAAAGTTCAGTCAATCATCAACGCTGCGAAACCACATTCGATTACATACAGGTAATGTAAATATATATACTGTATTCTTTTGACTAGACCGCTCCAAATTCGCTCAAGACGAAACCTCTGCAAAGCCGTTTTATGAGCGTCATCAATTGGGCGTTTCCAACCATGAGGACCCAATATTGTAAACATTTATGATGATAACTTTAATCGAACCCAATCCTTATGTCTAGTAAGGATCGATTTCAATTACAATGATTACAATTACGGGAGCCGGACACAACTCATTAAGGACAAAACCCCTCCCGTCACTTTTTACTAAGGCGGGCAAAACCTCACCTGTGATTTGCCCCCGCACATTTTGTGCAGGCCAGTATTGATATTTAGTAAACAAACTCTTCTTCCGAGTATACTTAACATTTTTATATTACCATGCTTATTCTTCAACCCCCAGTGGTAGGGGTTTTATCATAGCAGTAATAATTATGATATGCGGTTTGTCATACCTGAATAATTCACGGGAGGGGTTTGCCCCAACCCCCTTCTCACATAAATCGATGGGAGGACGTTATCCGGGATGGATTTTGTCCTACATATTTCAAGTATTTTTGAAGTTGCAGTTGAAAGCCGATCATCAAATACTCAAATGCAAACATCTACTGATTAACATACTTGTATAATCATCGATAATTTGCTTTGTCATGTCTTATTATATTGACAATTGTTTCAATCTGTATTACAGGCGAGAAACCTTACAAATGTATCAGATGTAACAGTTCTTATTCCCAGTTGGCAGGACTCAGGGCTCATCAGAGAAGTTCGACTCACAGACCCGGTCTTCATTCTGTTTGTAAAAGTGAACCTGTTGTTAGTGTTTGATAAAGACATAGTACATATTCCAGTGCTTAACAAAGTGTTTGGTAAACGCAAGAAATAGTTATTAATTTAATACGTTAATCACTTGGTACAATGACGTGCGTTGTGTCGAAACCATCTTGGCTGCTTACTTCCTGGGTTACGTACCAGTATGTGCGCCTTATTCGGATATTGTGAAAGTTTGTGTTCCAGTCTCGACCAAGGCGGGCCTCAGAATAGGAAACAGACGCACTACCCGTCTACCACTGTGCATTACTTGTATATACGTCTTATGAGATGAGAACATAGACCATTGACTAAGTCACTTGATGAATAGTGACACAATTCTGTACCACTGGATATTTTCACACGTTCTCTCCCTTTATTCGGTCTAGAGTTATCTCCCTTTATCCAGTCTATAGTATACGTGTATATAGTTCTATATATATATATATATTTTTTTTTTTTGTGTGTGTTTTGTTTTTAATCTTTCGACTTATTGAACTCTTGATAATACGTTGTGTATTGAATGAATACTCATTATCAAATTGTGCTAAGGACGTGTTTTTCATTGTACATTTATATATACATAATATGATTGTTTGAATTGAAATTATATTTATATATAAGTAATAACATAATCTTCTCCGCATATGTTTACATATGATTGTATATATTTGTAAATATGTTGTCCTCATGGGCTGCAAGGCTTATTGGATTATGAAAATAAAGTATCATATCATCTATGTACAGGATAGAAGGGATAAAGGGAGAGAACTCGTTACAATCTCCTGTGTTCTGTACCCAACAATAGCATTTCGGATCTCTATATTTATCAATCCTTTCTGCTTTGATTACTCTGTTTGTATCGATACATAGTTGTCTTTCTTGTCATTGGATTGGTGTATACATTTATATTTTGTACATTTATATGCGCTGTATCATCATTGTCGAATGTGGATTTTTTTGACGAATCAAGAAATACAACAATGCCATTTTATTATAAGTTGCGTTGGGTGCATTAGCATTTCTTTTTGTTAAAAACTGAATACATTGTACATATTACATCTGTTAATAAAAGTAATAATCTTTGATGTTACTCAATTGAAAAAAAGTAAGAAAAATATCTGAGTATACCGGTACCAACCAAACAGTTATCAGTTTTAAGTAAATCAGTATTATGGCGCGAGAGGTCATTTAATTTGGCCAACTGGGTGTGTGATTTGCGATTCGATATTCAGGCTTTAACAATTGTATAGAAAACAACATGAATAGTTCAATTGATTTCACGACTCATAAACGAAATTGTTTAGTTTTACTTGCTTGGAGTTGCTCTTTTTTGTCATATTGTCTGGGATACAATTGTATCTGCGTATGTTTCTGAAATCATATTCCATTTTTGAAGAACACTATCTAATTCAGTGAAGCGTATTGCTTCAAATTTCACGAAATAGAAAGTACCCAATACACCAGTTTATATTTAAAAAGGACGTTTCATTCTTAAAAATCAATTGCTACAGATTGGCCAATTAAGAATCTGTTAGCCATTTTCTTTGAGCTCTAGGAACACTCCGTTCTAGACAAATGATTTGCAAATGGTACGAATATAGTGGCAAGTGAGTTTATGGAGTCACGGAATACTCGGATGTGTGACAATTATTTTTAAGACACGAGCTTTGTTCGTCTGTGGGAATGTGCAGTGAATATGTTAAGTTTTTAAATATCTTTATTCTTTCTAATAACAATTGAGAGAACACATAGACTGAACTGAATCAGTTACATTGCAGATCGTCTATCTTTATTCCATTGTGCACGCCGTTGGTGAAACGTTGTTTTACAGAGAACGGAGACACCTGGCGGTAGTAATCTGTCACTGACAGGCTGAAATAAGAACGCGAGTAAAACCCCTATAAACAAGTAGTTCTCAAACCTTACTTAAGTCTAAAATTTCAAACATACAGTAAAACCTCAATAATAAGACCATTGCGACCCTTGAAAACTGGTCTTCTTATTGAGGTGGTCTTAATAGTAAGGTTGAATACATAGTAAAACAGTGAAAATTGTGTTCTTCATTTTGAGATGGTTTTATCATCTCGTATGTATTACCTCCCTTGTTTGAATCTTGTAATTTCTCTTATAAAACTGTCTGCTTTAATTTATTCAGTAATATTTTATCACTGTCATATTAGTACAGATAATGTTAATATGAAACCTTACTGAAATGGGGGATACAACCATTGTCAATGAAGTGTATAAACACTTAGGCGGTCTGTCTATTTTTAGACTGTACTGCAATACCATTGAAAAATGTTGATTTCAAAACCGAACACAATCAGCACACACGAACAAGTATAGCGTATGCATGGAGACATTTCGCATTAACCCTATCTAAATTGTTCATAGCCGAACCAGTGATCCAAAACTACCTGTTCCATTTATAAGTGATCCCGGAAGTATCAAGTGCGTAGAATTTGTTCACATCAAGATCGTCGACTGACCGAACAAATATCATGTGACTTGTGACGTCATATCCATCCAATATTAGTGCAGCGTGGCTTTCGGGTATGGAAGGGTAATTCTAAAATATAACAACACATGAGTTTATATGAATATAGCAAATACAGTTTAACTCATAAATAGAAACGTATTTCAAACACAAACGTGAATCTAGACTGTATTCTATAATTAATAATATTAATAATATGTAATGAATTTGTAGAAAAGGAAATATAATGTCATTAGTGATTCAACAATGGGATAGGATGGAGGAAGACTCCAGAGGCCCCGTCTTGAATTACTTTCGGCATAAGTAGACACCCGGGTAGAGGCACCAGCAAGAAAGTTCCTCAATACAAATTATATATCCCGGGTGGTATTTGAGCCTACAGCGGTGAGGGTCTAGTGATTTGAAGTCAGCGTCTCCAAGGTGACTTAAAATCGCGTTCAGAATACCGGGGGAATGGTAAACTACTAAATAACAAATTACTCCCGGGGTAACTTGAATATGATTTCAAGTAACCACCTACAATTCAGATTACCTTAATCATTCACTTATTTATCTTTATCTATATACATTGTCCGCGCAAAACTTGAAACGAACAACAGTATTTTTTATAAATAAATATGTAAAGCATAAAAACAAAAACAAAAACATCATAAGCACCTCGGGAATGGAAACAGTAGCAGCAACACCAACAACCGTAACACCAGTGTAATTAACATGTTAATATTGATGTTTTGTGTTTCGAGACTTATCACGATTTTAAGTAAATGAAAACTATCACATTAACTCAACCAGCGAGAGGATCATCTTAACTGTGCGGGGTTATATGGAATTGGAACCTAGTTACCCCCGGGGGTGATACAAAATCGAATTAAGATTTACTTTACAGAGGTGATTTGAATGGGAGTTAGATTGAACTCTTTCACCGGTATAACGTTAGTGACGATATATTATTTGACATATTGGTTGCTGTAAGGGCTTGGGATCTAGTAATTCCGGGGAAAACTCACTTCCTGATATCATAACCCATGCCGCGAGTTATATATCAATATGGATTTAAAAGTGTGAATTTGCTCCTCTCACCGTCCAGTGCGTCCCGTGGTCCGCAGATTTGCCGCAGAATAAAGCGCCTGAGTTGTCTCTATAACAACCATAGGTCACGTGACCATCAGAAACAAAACTACACACTGGTCCAAAATATTGGTTATTGAAGTGATCACGTATGTACCTGCATTAAAATGAAGTAGACATTAGAGTAACAATGTGCAGTTTGTTAAATATCCACCCACTGATTATCTAAACTTGCCACATTCTTTAAATGTATATTAGCCTTCAAAATCGCTAATAAAATTGTTGTATCATAGTTTCGTAAGTTTTCTTTGAAGTTTGTAGTGCTACGTGAACATATGTACGGACATGTAAACACTTACGAAGACAAAAGTGACAAACGACAAATATAAATGAAGATAGGAATACTACCTTGAAACAGTCACTGGAGATATAAACCTGGTGTGTGGGCTTTCAACCTCACAATTATCCTAACATCACCCACATAAAAGACATGTGAACACATATACAAGAAATTCCATGTTGACGACTCCATAACATAAGAGACGGCGTATGTATCATTATGCTAGACACAATTCAGGAACAAATAAGATCCATTACAAGATCTTGCAATTGAATCCATTAAAATATTGAATGGCTTGTCTGTCTGTTTCAAATACACGACACCTTCCGCTTTATTTGTTCATTTTTATTTGGTACAGTGGAAAAATCTTGAATCGCAGACATGTTCGTTAAATTTACTGCACGCATGCAACTTTATATAATTTTTATAAATTCTGCCACAACATTAACGTTCAATATAACACAGGATACTAGTAAAATGGCATTGGGAATCAGCAAAAATGTGAACTAAAACGATTTTCCGATTAACCTGTGTACGGCCAAGTATTTTGGAGAAGTGTACGGGTCCTGTGATGTGTATTCTATCATTCCCCAGCTTCCAGACTTTGAATAAGAACTGGTCGATGCGAAATAATTGAACAAACCACCTGAAATATGGGAAACATTGTGTACCATATATAACAATTCAAATAGATTAAAACCTCACTGAAAACCACCTCGAAATTTAGACCTCAGCTGTGTTTCTCGTATTTTATGCTCATTCACACTTTTTGAGTGCTTCATTCATAATTATTCCTATGTTTACCGCCAATTTTTGAACTAACCAAGTTGCTCAGTGCTAGAGCGCTAGCTTCGGACACGGCAGATCGCGGACTCGAGGATCGGCTGCTATATACCGAGATTATTAAGATTGTACTAGTGGCTCCCCTGTCTACGTTCATCATTATACAGGTGGTACTGGTATTGGTTGGCTCTGTGACAGTATGTCATATGTTTAAGGGTTGGTATCACTATGTCTGCAAATAGTAGACACCGTTTCCGATGGGGACTAAGTGACTTTAGTGGTGTATGCGGCATAAAACTAAATTTATAATATAACATCATTCTAAATGAACAATGATTCGACACTTGTTGCTTGCTCTTAACCAACTTCATACTATAATTACAAAATGCAGGTTTATTTATTGTTATAAAATCTCCAATGATTTAAACTGTATACCAGGGGCAAATATACAACAAAACCTATTTGTTGCATGACGAGTAACGTTAGCATAGCAGTAAGTTTTTATACATTTACACGTGTAGGTGTGTAATGCCTGAGTTACAAATTACGCGCTTTATTCCGTTCTAGGTGTTACGGAGAAATATCACACGTTATGGTGACGTAATTATACAACGATATTGATATTACCCGGCTCTATGTTATATGGATCCGACGTCACAACGTTGTACCAAGCTTCCAACACGTCTGAAGTGGCATCTCCCATAAGATCATGTCGATTAAATGCTACAGCATGGGTCGTGGCATTATCGTTTCGTGAACTCTCCAAGCCAGGACCTCCTTCATACATCAATAACTTCAAATTATGTGCCTGTAAGTTAATAGAAATATCTAACATATTATCAGTTACTTAACAATACAGTAAACACTCAATAATAAGACCACCATTGGGACCCTTGAACACTGGTTTTCTTATTTAGGTGGTCTTAATATTGAGGTTAAATAAAGAGCAACACAGTGAAAATGGACTTGAAAATTGTGTTCTTAATTTTGAGGCGGTCTTATTATTGAGGTGGTCTTTAAGTGAAATTTACTGTATTTTAAAGCATTATGAAATGCCTAAACCTTATTAAAACGGTTAATAATTGCAAGAATCAATATTCAAAAGTGTCATATTCCTGATCTGGATGAATGTTATTGTTTTGATGAACTTTCAAATCAATGAATATAATATATCCATCGGTGAATAAATAATGACCGTTCAAAATGGCTCGATATGACATAATTGCTAACCTGTAACTTCAATGAGATCAATAGTCAGTACATTTCTTAATCATGTGACATTTGATGAGTCACGTGGTTGTTGGTGGTGGCAAGGATTTGATTCGAACTGTCGTCGGAACAGTATTTTCCTAATTGTTCGACTAATTCAACGAGACAAATTACCTTTGACATATTCATGAAGTAGTTAAAATCGTCAGTGCTGTGTGGAAGGTCTTGTTTGCAGAGAGCTCGGATCTCTGCTGCCGACATTTGTGTGATATCCTATAATCAGAAAACAGTAACATTTCAGTAAATCAGCCATGGCGTTCCTTGATTTGACCACAGGAGATTGTCACGACTGCTCTCCCTTATCCTGTCTGTAGTTAATGTAAATACAGTTTTATAGAAGGGATACAGGGAGAGATCACTAAAAGGGATAAAGGGAGAGAACTCGTGACAATTTCTTGTGGATTTGACTAAGCTAAACGTTATCTTTTCCAAGGTAAAATCATTCAAATTACAGTCCAACTATTTAAATAATTCAAAATTAAATGCATATACCAGGAGAGGGGAGGGGCTAAAGTTACAAATAGTGTATTTGTTGCGCGTATTAAGCGTATGATTTATGTAAGAAAGCTCACGTGTTTTGACTGACTGGTCACGTGATCACAACCGAAATATCCCGTGATTCCAAGCGCCTTGAAATTTGATGTCCTGCTACCTAAGTCTTCAATGGCCTGTCGTGTGTAATCATGGTACCCTGTTTGCCACGCCCATACAGGAATGACACGTCCAGAATCGCCACTAAATATCTGTAATTGATAGACAAGATATAGCCTTGACCTGAATAACAAGAAAACAACATAACCACACACAGGGATACATATACAGAGGCATTTCGTCGTCCATAATTCATTGCGAATGGAAATGTTTCAATTCATTTACAAGGGAATACAAAGTTGCACACAGGGTGGGGGACACAAAACATCTATAAGTGGACCAGAAGGTACACACTGGGTGGGGGACATAAATCATCTATACGTGGACCAGAAGGTACTCACAGAGTCGGGACATAAATCATCTATAAGTGGACCAGAAGGTACACACTGGGTGGGGGACATAAATCATCTATACGTGGACCAGAAGGTACTCACAGAGTCGGGACATAAATCATCTATAAGTGGACCAGAAGGTACACACAGGGTGGGGGACATAAATCATCTATAAGTGGACCAGAAGGTACACACATGGTGGGGGACATAAATCATCTATAAGTGGACCAGAAGGTACACACAGGGTGGGGGACATAAATCATCTATAAGTGGACCAGAAGGTACACACTGGGTGGTGGACATAAATCATCTATAAGTGGACCAGAAGGTACACACAGGGTGGGGGGCATAAATCATCTATAAGCGGACCAGAAGATACACACAGGGTGGGGGACATAAATCATCTTCCTGTCCAAGTCTTCCTGAGGAAATACCTACAATTACTAATTATATAGCACATAATGAAAATCTCAAGTCTGGAAAGTATGCAAATCTTGAGAATCTAGTAAAGATTTCTTTTGACCATGTACATATGTGTAGAGGTGAAACTAAAATAAAAGTATGTTCCATAAACCCAAGATCTGTGAAAAACAAAGCACTTTCCATTTCGGATTACATTGTGACAAATGACTTCGATATTGTTGCCTTGACTGAAACGTGGCTTGGAACTGCTAGTGATAAACCGGTGATTGCAGAACTCGTTCCAAACGGATACAAAATCTGTCATGTACCTCGCAAAAGCCGTGGTGGGGGTGTTGCTATTATATACAAGACATCCATTGGCCTCAAACTCATGGAGAGCAGTCGCAACATGTTGATAACAACCTTTGAATACATGGATTGCAATATCACCATAAAGAACTTTTCTCTTCGCCTAGCGGTTGTATATAGACCTCCTCCGAACAAACAAAACGGTTTAAAATCCAGTACGTTTCTTGAAAATGAATGGCCTTCATTTCTTGCCCAGCTTGCTACAGTAGATAAGAACATTATCATTGTTGGTGACCTTAACTTTCACCTTGATAATCTTTCTAGTACCGATACTGCCAAATTTACAAGTGTATTAGAATCTTGTGGAATGCAGCAACATGTAACACAACCGACTCATGTTGCTGGACATACTCTCGATGTAATCATCACGAGAGACACAGATGATACTATCTCAAATATCGTCATAACCGACCCGGGACTCCCCGATAACAATGGGAAGACTTCACGTGACCATTTCGCTATTGTCTTCAATGCAAAGGCTGCTAGACCCGCTCCTGTTAGGAAGACTGTGCAATTTAGACGGCTCAAATCGATCAATATTAGTGAATTCAGAAGAGATATTAAATCATCTACCATACTTCAGCGTACATCTAACATATCAGACATTGATAAGCTTGTTGATGTTTATAACAGTGAACTTGAGTCGATTCTTGATAAACACGCATCTTTGCGGACCAAAACCATTGTACTTCGTCCGTCTTGTCCCTGGTTCACTGAAGAATTGCATAATGCCAAACATCTCAGACGTATGCTCGAACGAAAGTGGAGGAATACTAAATTGACTGTAGACCACCAAATATACAGAAAACAATGCTCTTACGTAAACAATCTATTGAAACATTCGAAAGTTAACTATTACAGTGAGAAAGTAGAGTCCTGTGGTCGCGATGAAAAAAGTCTAGCAAAGATCACTAAAACCTTAATGGGTGAATCATGTGAGGTTGTGTTGCCGTCCGGCAAATCTGACAAAGCACTAGCACAGAGCTTTAGTGATTTTTTTGTAAACAAAATTGAGACAATCAGATCTGACATAATATCTCAACATGAAGGAATCACAGAGTATGATTTCAAAGATCTCGAGCAGCCTTTTGGTGAGAAGGAACTACTGCAGTTTTCTCCAATCATGGAAGACGATATCTCCAAGATCATCGCTCAATCACCTTGCAAAACATGCGAACTGGATCCAATTCCAACTTGGTTGCTGAAAGAATGCCTACCAGAACTTATAAGTGTTATAACAAGAATCATTAACAAATCTATTGAGATGGGATACGTGCCCATCTCTTTCAAAAGCTCGCGTGTTAGACCTTTGATAAAGAAACCTGGACTTGATCCGAATGTTCTGAAAAATTACCGCCCAGTGTCCAATTTACCTTTCATCTCAAAAGTCTTGGAAAAGGTTGTTGATACTCAAATTGAAAAACATCTTGAATTACACCAACTCCATGAAATTAACCAATCTGCTTACAGAAAACATCATTCAACAGAAACAGCATTACTACGTGTGCAACATGACATTTTGAATGCCTTTGATCGAAATGAAGCTACCGTTCTTGTAATGCTCGATTTGTCGGCAGCTTTCGATACTATCGACCATAACATCCTCCTTAATCGTATTGAGTACCATTTCGGAATTGCAGGCAAACCATTAGAGTGGATGAGATCTTACTTGACAGACCGCTTCCAGACAGTGTGCATCAATGGTGAGCTCTCAGATCCTCTGGAAATGAAGTATAGTGTTCCACAAGGTTCTGTGCTGGGACCAAAGAATTATGTCATGTACACAAAACCTGTTGGTTCGATCTGTAGAAAACATCAACTACATAATCACTTCTATGCTGATGACTCGCAGCTATACATGGCATTCAAATTAAAAGATGACAGCTCCCGAATTAAAACATTTCAACAAATCGAAGTTTGTCTCAACGAAATTGTCAGTTGGATGAACACCAATTTGCTGAAACTAAACGCTGAAAAAACAGAGTTAATTGTATTCGTTCCTAAACGAAATTCTGCTTTGGCTGAAGATATTTCCTTAAAGGTTGGGGAATCAGTAATCAAGCCATCTATGAAAGTTAGAAACCTAGGTGCTATGCTTGACACTCATCTAGAAATGAATACTCATGCGAACAGTGTCTCCCGAGCATGCTATATGCACATCCGACAGATTGGTCAAATAAGGCAATATCTTACTGACGGTGCGGCAAAATCCTTGGTGAATCATTCAATTACATCGAGGCTGGACTATTGTAATGCCCTTCTAAAGGGCTCTGCAAAGACAGTTCTTAACAAACTACAAACCGTTCAAAATACCGCTGCACGGCTTATAACCAAAACTCCTAGGTATGTCAGCATCACACCAGTGCTCAAAGAACTTCATTGGCTCCCAATACATCGACGTATAGATTATAAAATCCTCACTCACGTCTTTAAAGCCCTTCACGGAGAAGCCCCGCAATACATCAGAAACTTGTTAACAGTATATATACCTCAAAGACAATTAAGGTCTCTGCATGGACCGGTTTTACTGAATGTTCCACGTTCCAGAACTGTAACATACGGTGATCGATGTTTTTCAGTTGCAGCACCAAAACTTTGGAACACATTACCTTCAGAACTACGTGACTGCAAAACTCTCTCGTCCTTTAAAAAAACTTTAAAAACTCATCTTTTTACAATTACCTATTGATATTCTTCTAGTTATTTACACAAGTCTGTAAGTTTTACCGGTTTTATAAGACATTTTAAACGTTTTATGTGTGTATATCTTATTATACTTATGTATATCTTATTTTTTTTTTTTTTTTTTTTTTTTTTACTTTAATAACGTTTTATCCGATAATACTTCTTTTGTGATTGTTCTTTTATTTCTTATGTACAGCGCCTTTGAACGTGCTTTGCATGAAAAGGGCGCTTTATAAATCTGGTTATTATTATTATTATCTATAAGTGGACCAGAAGGTACACACAGGGTGGGGGACATAAATCATCTATAAGCGGACCAGAAGGTACACACTGGGTGGGGGACATAAATCATCTATAAGCCGACCAGAAGGTACACACAGGGTGGGGGACATAAATCATCTATAAGTGGACCAGAAGGTACACACAGGGTGGGGGACATAAATCATCTATAAGTGGACCAGAATGTACACACTTGGTGGGGGACATAAATCATCTATAAGTGGACCAGAAGGTACACACTGGGTGGGGGACATAAAACATCTATAAGTGGACCAGAAGGTACACACTGGGTGGGGGACATAAAACAATACCAGAAGGTACACACTGGGTGGGGGACATAGAACATCTATAAGTGGACCATAAGATGCACACATGGTGGGGGACACAAAACATCTATAAGTGGACCAGAAGGTACACACATGGTGGGGACATAAATCATCTATAAGCGGACCAGAAGGTACACACAGGGTGGGGGACATAAAACATCTATAAGTGGACCAGAAGGTACACACTGGGTGGGGGACATAAAACAATACTAGAATGTACACACTGGGTGGGGGACATAAAACATCTATAAGTGGACCATGAGATGCACACATGGTGGGGGACACAAAACATCTATAAGTGGACCAGAAGGTACACACATGGTGGGGGGCATAAATCATCTATAAGCGGACCAGAAGGTACACACAGGGTGGGGGACATAAAACATCTATAAGTGGACCAGAAGGTACACACTGGGTGGGGGACATAAAACAATACTAGAAGGTACACACTGGGTGGGGGACATAAAACAATACCAGAAGGTACACACAGGGTGTGGGACATACAACAATACCAGACGGTACACACTGGGTGGGGGACATAAAACAATACCAGAAGGTACACACAGGGTGGGGGGCATAACACATATATAAGCGGATCAGAAGGTACACACTGAATGGGGGACATAAAACATATATAAGCGGACCAGAAGGTACACACAGAGTGGGGGACATAAAACATATATAAGCGGACCAGAAGGTACACACAGGTTGGGGGACATAAAACATATATAAGCGGACCAGAAGATACACACTGGATGGGGGACATAAAACAATACCAGAAGGTACACACAGGGTGGGGGACATAACACATATATAAGCGGATCAGAAGGTACACACTGGATGGGGGACATAAAACATATATAAGCGGACCAGAAGGTACACACAGAGTGGGGGACATAAAACATATATAAGCGGACCAGAAGGTACACACAGGGTGGTGGACATAAAGCATATATAAGCGGACCAGAAGGTACACACAGGGTGGGGGACATAAAACAATACCAGAAGGTACACACAAGATGGGGGATATAAAACAAGACCAGCAGGTACACACAAGTTGGGGGATATAAGACAAGACCAGCAGGTACACACAGGATGGGGGATATAAAACAGGACCAGCAGGTAAACACAGGATGGGGATATAAAACAGGACCAGCAGGTACACACAGGATGGGGGATATAAAACAGGACCAGCAGGTACACACAGGATGGGGGATATAAAACAGGACCAGCAGGTACACACAGGATGGGGGATATAAAACAAGACCAGCAGGTACACACAAGTTGGGGGAAATAAAACAAGACCAGCAGGTACACACAAGTTGGGGGATATAAAACAAGACCTGCAGGTACACACAGGGTGGGGGATATAAAACAAGACCTGCAGGTACACACAGGATGGGGGATATAGAACATGACCAGAAGGGTAAGAGCAAGACAACTAAACACCACAAATACTTACTGACGTCCATATATTGACCACTTCCGTTGACCTTTTGTTGTAATATTTCATTCCAGCTTTCCGATTTGCGCTGTCCATATTAAGCGCCATACCTTTCTCCTGAGTGTAAGTAGTTTGACGGAATATTCCATTCCATACTTCATTTGAATATTCCACATATATCTACCATAATGTGAACACAATACAAAGTAAATGAAAGATGCAAATGAACCATTTAAAATATTGAGTTATATGATTATGAATGCGTGCTAATTGGCTTACAAAATATCCCAAAGATCTCTTTCTAGAACAAACGATCCATCTCTCAGCTTTCTTCGTGTTTGAACCACCGTAACACCATACTTACAGATAAAAAACTACAGAACCACTTGTAATCTCCTACGCTGTAGTCTCCCTTTATGAATTACAGAAACCTCTGCCATAATAAACATTTAAACACTATTGTGTCATCTCGGATATTATGTTAACAAACATAATTTTTGGTGCCCATTAACTTCTCGAGTCCTATCATTTAAAGCCAGACACGAGCCTGGTAACCATTATTTAACTAGCAGACGGCTCACCAAACCGGCCATATCAGAGCGGACACCGAACTGGGCTTAAACCATCGAACTCCCGTTCCCAAGGCGGAAGCCTTATTCATTCGGCCAAGGTATACGGTATTAATATTAAGACTTCTTGTAATAAGAATGCCAAGTTGAAGGTGTCAGCAGCAGAAAGTTATTGTCCAGTGGCCCTAATATAACACTATTCTAATATAAATGTACTACATATTATAATACCGTGCAATCTCTCCAGAGCAACATCCTTTTGTGAGGCACACATTGCTGGTGTTGCCGAGACGCTGTTAACAGTAAGTATTGGGTGGTTAAAATGATAGTAAATTATAACAACGTTAACATTATGATGTTGAAAAGAGGTTGTTGCTCAATAGACGGCGGCTTTGGAGAGGTTGCCCTGTGTTTTGAGGTATATATAACGACTAGATTTGAATTTCGCAGATTATCCTATCTCCGTTCATTTACGGCAGCTCTTTAAATTAATGTACATCAGCGGTAAAATCTGATTTGCCGTCATACGTCATTTGTTTTTTTAAATGACAAAATAGCCATCTTTGAAGGCGCAAAGGTCAAAATACCTACACAAGGGCTCATGGAAAAGTCACCCTGTAATGAGACTATGCAAAAATATGAAATTTGAATCAAACATTTAGTCACGTGGTAGGTACAACTGATGTCTATAGAAGTGAACCACGAGCAACAGTGTGGTACATTGTATTAGAGTTTTGCAGCTTAGTCGGACGCGGACATCGGACACCTACAACGAAGAAAGTGAGGGGAATTTCTCAAACATATTTATTTTGTTGACCGTTGTGCATTAAAGGGGAAGTAGGCAGACACAATAGCAAGACCATGGTTTTCCTTACAGATTTATTTCAATAATTCAAACCCATTTATTTCCGTTTACAAACAAGTATCGCACATATCTTTACAGTTTTATTCATCAGTGGTCGCGAAGTTTCCATACTGAGTTTATTAGCTTTTAAGGCTTTAGTTCTGCAATAGCATGATCTACAGATACTCTGTATGATTGAACACGTTCGTTAAATTTTATACATTTCCTCAAGTCTCTGCCGTCCCTCTGTGCAAGCTGTAGGGCAGTAAAACCTGTCATTGATGGATATGTATTCGGGTATATCTTATCTGCTAATTCATTTAACTCATGTGCCAAACAATCTAATTTGTGATAATATTGTCGATAATTTAAGGTCCGTTTATATCACTGATTGGAAAGTATCGATCTCTAGGGTTGACAGTAAATCAGGAAGATGTCGCAATAAGTTAAGGAACTATTGTACATACAAAACAGTCTTTGAAGCCGAACCCTATTGTAAGCTAATTCTTCCACCAAGGCATAGGTCGGCTTTAAATTTAGATGTGGTGTTCCGCCAATTAGAATTGAAACTGGCAGATATGAAAATTTAAGTATAACTGATCGTAAATGTCTCTTCTGTGGTGAAATTGAGACAGAAGTTCATGTTTTGTTTCATTGCAACTTATATAGTAGTATACGTACGCCCCTTGTACAGAAGGCTTTATCTCTTAATCCACTTATTTATAATCTTACTGATGAAGAAAAACTTAAATGTGTACTTAACATTCAAACAGTCATTAGAATTTGCGCCAAAACCTGTCATGACATTTTAAATAGTAGAAAAAAATACCATTGTAAATAATGTTCGAATTATTTTATAGTTAATGTGTTTTATATTCATACAAGGAGCAGTTGTTAATCAGTTCATCTACGGTCTGACCGAGATGATAAGTGATTTCTTAAGTAATTTCTTAATCGTGCATTAGTACATGTTTTGAAATTCAGTTTTTATGATCTTCATTTAATTCGTTTTTACAATATAGATTAACGACTGCTCCTTGGTTTTATATGTGTAGATAGTAGGTACGTGCAATATATATATATATATAATGTATGACATAATTTATGTTTTTAACAGTTATGTCATTATTTCAATGGTTAAATTATGTGTGTTTTTAATTTTAATGTATGGTCTCTTATAACTCAATTTGAGTAGTGATATACATGTTTACCGACATAATTGTTGTAATTAGTATTATGTACAATGTATATTAATGAGACTTAAATAAATAAATAGTTTTAACTCTGGAGGAGAATGAAGCTCTTCTCCCGGACCAATGTTTGCCATTAACACAAACTGTTGAGCGTCATTAATATGACCAAGAAATCCACTCAACATGGACAATCACTCAGCTGTTATATGTTACAATCAGCGAATGTCGAGCAGTTTGCGAATGGAATATTTAGCCATTCTCCGTACTTTTGCCTCCACTGGCCAAGGGTTGGCCATTTGATAAAAGGGTTTACATCGAATTTCCTTTTTTACTAATGTTGTACTGATGTTAAAAATAGATGAAAGCATAAGTAATTTTACATACGGACGTAACCATATCATGAAATATAAAACCCTATTTCGAGAAGTCAGTTTATGCCTTGCTATATGTGGCAGTAAATGAATATCAAGAAGGTTCACTAACTGCGAGAACGATTCAGGTGTCTCTCCAATAAAGTTATAAAACAGCCTATATCTAACGTTCAACACAGGACCTGGTGGTGGTTGAAATATTGCCAGTAGAACATCATAGATGGTAAGAAAATCGCAACACAATGTAAATGTGACGATAAATACGTTCGACCATAGTATTAATTGATTAAATATATGATAACTTCATATAATTATTATACTATTGATATTTAAAATACCAGTTATTCTAGACGATGGGGTGTAACCGCGGTCAAGACACTACTATCTGTCCCTTTAAATATATCACATTGAATAGGCCTCTTACCCACGGTTTTCTCGTGATCGTTTAGAAATCACATACATTGTAATACAACACAACTCAACATTTGTTTGTAGTTATTTACGGCTTGTAGCCATTATGTATCAAGGTAAACGCACTTTATATTTTTCATGATAAATTTTATAGAACTTCAGTAAATAAATAAAGTTGCTTTCGCAATTAGCATTACTTCCGGTATCGAAATCAGGTGTGGAACGTTGCAGTTGGCAACTTTCAGTCATTAGTACATATATACCATCAAATAAAATTATCTTGAGAAAACCCCTTATTATAATCCGTTGTCCGCAGTCCGATGTCCGCGTCCGACTAAGCTGCAAAACTCTATTATTGTATAGTATTACCTTAACATCGGGTCTGAGCTTGGTGTTAGCTAGTGTAGCAAATCTTGTAACAAAGTCATCATCTGCTGCATGTGGTTGATTAAACCAAGGCGAGGCTCCGACCGTGTTTGTGAGCAGTATAAGATATTCCAGGGCACATCCGTACTCCCCTGTCTGTGTGTGGTAGTTTTGATGCCTGCGTGTACTCCATATTGTTGGCTCTGGCTATATGTATACGTTGTATAATACATATATGATATATTAATTGTTTGATTAATTGATTGATTGATTGATTGATTCTTACGGCGGACAGTTGAGTATACCAGTGCTGCTAGATGACCGACCGGTGCTAGCCTTCCGCAAGAAATGATAGTACATGTATTCCCGCATAATTCGGGGAAGGACAAATGACCGCGAATGAAAATAATTAATTTCTTAATGGAAATATAAGTTATGAATAGCCTTGGTACCGAGGATGTCTAGGCGTGCACGTGCCTTTGGCTACATATCAGAAAACAGCACAATGACAGTCCATGTATACATACAAACATACTTGTGAACAAGCACACATTCACACCTACAAAGTCATGAAACATATTATAAAAGTGAAATACAGTGTGCGGAAGTTTGATTAGTTTATTTCTACGAGTGAATACCCTTCTATATATTGTGTACTGCTATCTGCACATCAATTAAAATCTCGTTAGAGGAAATCCGGTATCGCTATAATGTTTTCCACGGGCACAAACGAGGTGTTATTTTAGATACCTTGAAATTCAGTCTGATGCAAAATCCTTTCATTGGTATCATTGCGATTGGAACAAGATGGTATATTGTTGTTTGTACCGCAGGATTATAGAGAAAACGCCCATGTATGTATTTATACTTTATTATAGCAATCAATCGTTGTTCTCGTTTGCTTTAACTCCGCACGACATGGCTCATTGTTCAGCTTTTATTAGATGCAGTTTAAGTGGCCCGGGTCTACACTTTTGGGAAATTGGGTCAAATGCTGTAGCATAGATACCAATCATCAGTGACTGATCAATGCCTAATGCTATCTTTTTGTCCTGACATTGGTTGTACCTCCAAACGACTGGGCGCATTTCAATACTCATCGGTGACAGATCGATAACTGAGATCTTTTTGGGCTGCAAGTTATATTTTAGGATTAGATTATTCCATTTGTTTGAAACAGGTAATCGACTATATTCATTGTAGCTCGTCAGTTTAAGCCATCCATTAAATCAAGCATAGTTTAAATCATCGCGTTCTAAAGATTTATAGTGTGTAGTAGAGTCGAGTGACTGAAAGATCCCAAGCGTCATCGGACACCCATAACATTTAAAGACAAACCTTTACCAAGAAATAGGACATGCTATTCTAAAAATAAACCGATATGTTATTAAAATTTATCTAACATAACATACCTTATGACTATTCGTGTGTAGCATGTCCATAAACCGGAGTTCCGAGTATCGCTTGATGCTATCCACGAATGGTGGATAAAAGGGGAATAACTCGTACCTATCTTCAAATCCTGGTAGAATAAGCCGGATGTTGTGAATTGGATTCTGGGAATTGGTTCTCAGTATTGTTATAAATATTCCACCACTATTTTCGTGAAATTCTATAACCATACGACCTGAAATACACTCACGTGTCTCAACATGTTTGTCCATCCAGTAACATAGGTAGATAGTGTTCATTTATTATTGTGTCACCCATATTCAAAGAAACAGCCATTTCTAACTTATGAGACAACTTCCTTCTGACCACATTATCACCCGATTTTTTTCCATTAATTTTCATACACCAGACGGGTAGTCAAACGGTAATCACCAACCCGTCATATCGGAACGGACCACAAATTTACTGAAAGGCTAACAATTGCAGTCGATATTTTAGTATACAGTCATGTATCTCAGTGAATATCAAAGAAAAATCCTGACAAGTGCTTGATTATTTGACGCTATTACAACTCACGTGTCTTAAATACGTTTGGCCATAACATAGGTAGATAGTGTTCATTTATTATTGTGTCTACCATATCTAACTTATAATACCACTCGATTTATTCCATTAATGTTCATATACAAGACGGGTAGACAAACGGTAATCATTTCTTAACTAGATGATGGCTCACCAACCCGTCATATCGGAACGGACCATAACTTTATTGATGAGGTAACAGAGGCAGTCAATAGTTGAGTATAAATTTATCTCAGTGAATATCAAAGAAAAATCCTGACAAGTGCTTGATTATTTGACGCTATTACAAAACCAAAATCGTCTACGAGTAGAATTCTAACATAAACATACAACGAAAACTACAAATGAGCGCTGCTATGGGATTTACAACCTCTTCTGTAAGTGAGTCATTTCAAGAAAACGCAACATGTGATGTCACTATTTAACAGCAGGAAACAATATTTACTCGATATGGTCACTTCAATTTCATATTGCTAAATGGGGCAAATATTGCTTACTGTCAGTACATGGTGACGTAACATGTGGCGTTTTATGGAAATGACGTCACTTAAAAAAGAGGTTGGAAATCGTACAGTGAAGCTCAAATGTAATTACCCTTTCCATTGTAATGTACAGTATGAGCTGCCAATTTGAATCCAACTTCACCATCACCGTCATATAATAGTGTGAAGTTCCCTTCTGGTCCATATGTTCCCGCTGAAGCCCTTAAAACTATTTTCCCGACCAACATAGTGTCTGAAAAACAGATAACATATAGGGACAAACTTGTATATTTTATTTTATCTTATATACGCGATGTATTCTATTTCATAACTCATGAACTAATTGTCAAATCTGTGTGATAAAATATTTATAAAATATATATTTATATCGTGTTTTCCTATGTCAAAATGTTTTGTACAATGACCACACTGTAGTTGACATGGAATAGTATATCATGCTTGTGTTATGTGATATTTTGTATGTCTCTATTTACTGTCATGTTTGATACATAGGTTCATATAAGCCGTGTTGTGACTTTTTTGGGAAAATCGAAAAACAACATTTTAGTTGGTTTCAAAAGTGAATTGTACTGGATACATCTGTTGTTGCTTATATTGCCGTAAGCTATAATATTTATTATTCAAATGAATTGAACTTTCGGAAAAAAATCGATATGGACTAGTCAAAATCACGTCCGTTGTTTCCGATGACTTTATCATAATATAGTGACCGAAATTCTCAAAACTTAAAATGACGGGTAAGAACTTTTGACCATTACGTACAATTACATAGCAGCAATAATCATTATTACAATA
Source organism: Mactromeris polynyma (assembly GCA_032209605.1). Taxonomy (NCBI): domain Eukaryota; kingdom Metazoa; phylum Mollusca; class Bivalvia; order Venerida; family Mactridae; genus Mactromeris; species Mactromeris polynyma. The sequence goes on from JASFXZ010000005.1 coordinate 29,671,313, forward strand.
ATAAGCAGCATGACAAATGAAACTTCCACTAGGCTGATTGAAAAAAGAACAAACATACTGCTAAGTTATAAAAATATCCATGCTGTAAAATGCATTCAATTCTAATGGTTTCATGTGTTTTCACGTTACTGTTCAAGTTATAGAGAAACATTCTACGTATATACTTGGTAAACTAGCTGGGTACCCGTCCTCTCTCCACGTGATGTTGTCGTGTTCGTGAGTATCCCATGTATGCCCTCCGTGGTGTTCTGTGATCCACTCTTGAGACTGCTTGGCAACATCCACAAATTTAAGTTCCGGTGACCAGTAAGACAGACCCCCAAGATTCATACCCACCGATACATTACGATTCATGAGCCTTGAAAAAAATAGGCATTGTTATCACCAAAAGTGTGACTTGATTACCGGATCTAGCACGCAGAATAAATCATTTTAAAGATAAGATTAGTCGGAACTGAAAATGAAAATTGTGCAAGACACGAAGCTGTTTAATTTAAAATTATTCATGGTACATTGAAAGTAAACAAGTTCTTACAAACTCTCACAACTTTTATCTTTATCAGTTATCACTCTTTTTTCCAGGGTTGCTACCAGTACTTGCGCTAAATTCAGGGATTTCGTGATCATAAACAAGGCTCAGTTGACATTTCACATTGGCTCACACTCACGATCAGAAGTCGGGCGCCCTACCCTTCCATCACGACACCCCTTCCACTACAAAGTTTTTACTGAGGTTTTCTAGGGGCATGATCACAAACATTTCAACAATAAAGTCCAGACTTAGACTTTAACTTTGCGGAAGGTTTATTCAACAGGTTTTTGTTTTCATTTAATTCAAACGAATGAAAATGTGTCTAAACTTTTATTGTCACCGGCTGTATAGTTTGGTAAATTTGTATCAAAATATATACATGTAATGTTATAACAACGGAGAAGCAAAAAGAAAATTAATATTTTGAAGTCTAAATCCGAGTGTTGATGAATAAGGACCCAGATAAAGTGAGAACCATGTATACACTTGCCACCAGTGCGATGAAACGATTCCTTTTAGAACTGGTTGTTCTAAGCTCTGTTCAGACTAACTTTACATTGTATATGAGAAGACGTATGTACGGAGGGTTTGACAGTAGAACACCAGTGGTGCATGTGCATGAAAAGAAGTAAAAACGTACATATTTGTGTCAAGAATTTGGCACCTACTGCCTTTGTACCCCTCCCAGCACTCACATTGACCATTCCAACATGTACCATAAACACACACCTGAGTACAGCCACAAATCTCCGGCCCAATACAAGCGTTTCCTGAAAGTGATGCCATTATCACTAGAGTGAAAAATCTCGGCCGGCGCACCTGCCCCAGCACCCTGACCCAGTCCGCGACTACGCTGCTGTTACTTGGCGTACAGTTCAAACTCACCAAATATCACTCTGCTAGGAATTGCTTATTCGACTAGACACACACATACGTTATTTTGTTATGTCTTTAAGTAGCACTATAAACATAACCTTTTTATCACATTTTGACATTTATCGGTTCTATGCAAAGTGAAAGTGAAATGAAGAAAGAAGAAACTAATGATTTTTTTCAGGTACACATAAGCACACATATGTTCGATTTGTCATCATACTTGTTTATTACTATGTATGTCAAAGATAAAACCAGCGATATACTTGCTTACAAGCTGGTTAACTCACCATTCTGACAAGCACAATCCCACACACATTTGTGTTGTGTTACAGACCATTTCCAGCCTCGGTCACATGCACACGTGTTGCCTGTAACAGGTAAATATATTCCCATTGAAATATACTGGTCAACAGAACGAACCCGCCATTTCGTATTTTAAGAATCTGCACCACATCATGACAAATTGATCTGAAAAACGCTATTTTTGCACAACAAATGTTTGAATAATTTTATGTTCCAAATACATGTCAATTGAAGAAGATCTCCAAAAAATCCTTTTTTTTACGATCCTGTCATATCGTATATGTGCGTTATAAATTCGTCTCGAATATATAAACATGAAAGTGCTGATAGAAAATAAGGGGAGCTCGTCTTTTTGGTTCAGTGTACAGTAAAACCTCTTCAAAGTGGCATTCTCTGGAGCAACACCATCTCTTCAACCACATAGTAAAACATTAATGTTTCTTGAACAACAACCTTTCAACAACGGCCGGAATTTACACCTCACAAAGGATAAACTGCTATGAAATGGTTGCACTGTACAAAAAGCTGAGGCTTAGTCAGTTATTCATTGAACTATACAAGTATTGTTATGGCTTGGCGACAAATCCTGATGGTCATTTATGTCACATCTGTGTAAAATAGTCTGTCATTAGTTCTAAATTAACGTGCTCACAGCAATCGCAAATAGCACATTGGAGTATGATACATTTTGGCAAAAAATAGCTTCATTTAAGTGTTTCATGATGGTGTCCTTTTCTCAAGACACACACAGTTTGTGTAACAGTCTTTATCAAACTATATACACTATCCTCGGTGTCAGCATTTAACACGAATGTCTGCCTGCAAAAATCAATGTTGCAAGTAAAACAGCCAAACCTGATTTGCATACGCCGTGACCTTGACATCCACAATCTGTGCTGCAGTCATTACCATGGAAACCATTGTAACATTCGCATTTACCGGACCTTGTGTTACATACTCCTTGCCAGTTGCAATGAGGGCAATTGGAATCTAACAAGAACGACTCACAAACTCCAAACCTGAAGACATGCATATGCCGGTATCAAAGCTACAAACTAGAATGTGCATGTTTAAGGCAAACGGGTGGTTTAGCTCGTGTCTTTAAGTGGGGAATTTCTTTATCTATATATTGTATATCATTTTGATCCCAATGGGAATTTGCGCATGGAGAGAACTGGTGGCAGGGTGGAAACATGGTAAGGGGGAGTGGGGACGATTGAAGATGCTTCCAGTGTTATGACAGAAGGAATAGCTAAGTGATGACCATTACTACTAGGTGCACAATCTCGTGATATATGATTTGAATGATTTTGAGGGCAGAAATATTTGTTATCATTAGAAGATGCATTGCTGTTGTCGTAAATGTGTATACATGTACGTGACGTGTTTTGAGTGTGTAGTATACAGTGATAGAAAGCAATGAATGAATCTATTTCACCTCATGAATGCACCTTTCGGTTTCAAGGCTGACACTATCATTCAGTATGAGAGCCAAGGATGCAACACTAATACCTTCACATCGGGAAAACAATAAGGGTTTCGACGCACTCGAGTGACAGTATTTAACAAACCCTTCCTCGCCTTAAGGATGTACTCACATGTATGTTCACAGTGGTGGAGGTACCTCTCAAAAATGATACACAGTCGACACACAGGCGTTAAATTATTAGTTTGTTTAAGATTATTTTTGAAAACAATATTGATAAATTGTTGTGTGGATTGTATACACACAATGTCAGCTTCAGGGTGCCAACAATTATGACTAGTTCGATCTTATAAAAAAGTTCGTGAACAAATTCAGTAATAAAGTACTCACCATATTACAGCAAGCACCAAAACCAGTTTCATTGTTCAAACAGTATACGTACGTATCTACTAGAATAATTTATATGCAAGTATTAATGAGGTCAGGACATAGAACGTAACTGATAGGGACAACAAGGTTACAAATATAGATATCTTGGAGTTCATTTAAGTACGTAAATGGCCATTAGCTTCTACACAGAACGTGAAATAATCACATGGGTCATAGTCTATAAATGATCAATGACATTAACTAAGACAGTCAATGTCATCGCTTTGGGAATGCTAGACAGAAATGGAAATATGGTGTCGTAAATTATCCTGAAACTTAGATTTATAAAAAACAAACGAGAACTTATTCTGTACATGTACCATGGGGGCAAACTACAATGATTTTAGAGAAACTTAGCAAAACAGAATAAAAATGTAGCCATTCAGGGGCATAGCATAGTATATGCACGACTTTCTAGGGTTGCGAGGGCCTGCTTCCCCGGAATATTACGGAATTCTATATCGTCACAGCTGCATTCTGGCATTTAAACATTTTTATTCGAACAATAATGAACCAAGTTTAGCTGTTTTTATCATGCCGAAATCTTTATCGCTCACCCCTTACCGTTTTGCCATCTTGATAGCATTTTTGGCCATAGATATTTCATTTTCCAAACTGCTGTTCCGCACGTGCGTATGTGTGTATTGCTAGTTACGCTCCTGACATCTGGGAGTTTTAATATCTGGACTGGAAAAAATGATATTTTTTGCATCGGGAAATTATCGGTTATACGGACGTAACTTGACACATGGATACACACAGATTTTAGATAGCGGTTTAGAAGAGTGCCTGTAAAGTACTAAACACTGACATTTGGTGAATTGCACATGGCACATGTCCTACAGGTTGACATGATACAAGTAGTTGGTGTAATTGCAGTATTATTTAAACTTGCCTGCAAATATACATTTGAATTTGACCGACTGGGAACGCTCTTAGATTTATGCGCGAGACGCGCACATTACTAAAAGATTTGGGATTAGAATAACACTTTCATAGCCGATGAACATTCAACCCATCTGTAGAAAAGTCCATCAACAATGTCAATATACGACTGCCATTTTGGTTTATACCTAATTCTGCTCACAGCCTGACACGTCATCATAGCAAAATTACAGTCACGTGATTTTTATTCATAGAACTGTAAATATTGCTTACCCCCCTGCTTGACCTCTTTGATTCTCCTAGTTATCCCTCATGGTCTCGGCCAGGCTATTCCTTGCGCCCCAGTTCCCTTACGTATGTACCATTGAGTCTCCTCAAATGCCTTATCTTTTATGGACTGTTGTTTTCCCGGAGGTATGTGTGGGGAAGCACTGTTTTATGTATATGGCGTTCCCTGTAGCAGCTTATTTTCTATCTTTTACATAACATTCGACGCATGTTTAAGTTCGGACTTTGTGAATAAAACTGTAATTAAGCGATGAATCAATTGGAAATTACAAAGAAGAGAGTCATGATGGCACTGTATCGCTCTCTTGTGTACCTGACAATGTTTGAATGTAAGCCTGTATTTCATTCATAAAGACAAATATAAAAATCCAGTTTTAAGTAGGTCAGGTAAAAAATAAAAATATGGCCTCCGGGGATTCGATAGTTTTCTTCTATTATGTGACATAATCACATAATCTTAACACGATATTACCAAGTTTCGCAGTTTGTCTGCAGTTTATATGAACAAACATTCTGACCAAGTTGCATTTAGTCCAGGGAGGCAATATGTCCTCTCAAGCTTTAGCAAATTCACTCATTGATTTGACATCATGATCTAGTCTTTAAGGCTTGATAAATATTTCATAAAAACAACTAATTTGACAGGGCAAAAGATATGGCATCTGGTGAGTATGAAGGTTTTCATGATATTGTCGCCTTAATATCATGTCGAGCTAACTGCCAAAACAGTTTTTCTGAGAAAATCGACCTCTAAGATCAGAATGCTGTCATTTAGCCGTTATTTGACCAACTTGGCCCATTTAAAGACGAGGTGTTATGTTACGTACACTTTATTTAGGATATGAAACTACATGTTGTACATTCCTTTACATTGCACCACAATTATGGACTGTTGTTTGGAGATACCTCAAACAAGTAACATCAATATATTTCTTTTATTATTAGGTTGGGATGTGGACATAACACTCTCTAATGTTAAACTGGAAGGAGTTACCTTACTACAATATTCAGTTTCGAGTAGATCATGCGACTATGTATTACATTTTAATTCGATGTTCCAATATTAGTTCCAATATTAACTATTTGTGTAAGCGATCTCCTAGGCATGTCTCACTGTGACAGCAGAATTTTTGTCCATGTTAGTGACCTCAATGCATATGGTAAGTTATACTGTGAGATAGAAAAAAAAATGTAAAAATGAACATAGATCAACCTAATACTAAGGCGACGATAAGACCTACGGACCAAGATTTTCATTTTACATGAAGCAGTTTCAAAGTAAGCATATATTTCAAATTTATTAACATTGCAACGATGAGTCATGCAAATCAGGCAAAAGAAAGTAGGAATTATACACTCAACACATTCATACTGTAAACAGTAAATATTTTTTAATCCAATTTAATTACATAAGACATAATTGATTAAAAGTGTAACATTCACATCATGTTAATGACACATGAAAACCTCGAGTATCTGATCACTGACTAGCAAAACTGATCAGGTAACTGGTTTCTGTGACGTAATCCGTATTATATGTCCGTGTATACATGTATAATATTATTACGACAATAATATAATACATGTATACACGGACAAATAAACCACGAACATATAAATCATGGATTCGAAACAGGCTGGTATATGTAGTTAGACTTGTTTGAACTCTCGGTAGCGGTGAGCCTTTTTTCCGAGATCAAACGATCGGAACGCTTCCTAAAATTCTACAAATATGATCCGCAATAATGAGCGAAGTGTTCTGATTAGCGGTAATCGTCATGTTTAAAACAGCTATATATTTCTTAGTGGTATTCATAATATATTTTGTATATATCTTGTGTTTGCTTGTATGAATGTTTTTGTTCAATACTGAGTTGTAAGACTGAACGAGCCTCGTTTAATCGGATGCAATTTCGATTCAAATCCACGATTTCCTATCGAGCGCGCTAAAGATTGTGGGTAAATTGCGCGCTATATATCGTGAGTAAATTATTTCTTCTTATCGTTTCACCAATATCAACCTGTTTCGCATTCGTGGTATATAAATCTATAACAGTACAATTCATATCAATTTCAAAACATCAGACGTCCATTCAACGTGTACAATCAGTTGGACTTGCTCACCACTTCGTGATAATAATAAAATAGGACAAATTAATACAATACAATGATTAATATAGATAATTAAAATCTGATACCACTGTACCATATATAAAAACTAAAAGAACAGTTTCAAGTTATTAATATTTGGATCAGTCAGAATAGGTTTACGGACAAAATCCTCACCGGACAAAATCTTCTCCGGACAAAATCCCCTTAGCTCATTTTGTCCTACTTGTAAAATTCACGAAGGGGGTTTTGTCCGCCTTGTACAAAATGAGTGAAGGGGATTTTGTCTGGAGTTTTTTTCCTACACTCGTCTGAATATCACATTTGTTATTAAAACATGACAATACAATGTTCATGTATATATTGTTGGATCAAAATGTAAGGTTTGAAGACTGTTTTATATTGTGAATACATCGAATATGATTTATCATTTTATGCCCCTAATCACTACAGTGATTACATGTTTCGAGCTAGTTAATGAAGGTAATTTACAAATGTTGCAAGATGGATTATACATGTATATAGTAAATTAGTTATTGGCTATTTCCCATCATGCACTATTCAACACTAAATTAATGAAGGCATAGTGAAAGCCCTCCAGAACTGCCATCTAGTGTGCAAAAGTTTCTCTGCAACTACAAAATCAATTTTCCGTACTAAAAGTTCACAACAAATTTAATCTCTCTAGAGCAACAACCTCTCAACAACAGTCAAAATGTGTGTATCCGGAAGTGTGGTGTTTTAGAGAAGTGAGACTCCAATTAAGAGTTTCTAGAGAATACATTCAAGCGACATAACATTATTTCTTTCTTTTCTCAGATGGCTACTAGTTCCAAACTACCCAAAATGCAGTTACAAAAAGACCTTCTGTTAGTTTGAAAATGATGTTTTTCTTAACCCAAAGTAGCCAATATTAGACATCAGAAACGAAAGTAGAGATTTTCAGACAGTCAGAAAGGATGCTACAATTTATTGTTTTGATTACGAACACGGAATGACATTATGTTACATCACACCATAAAGGTTTTTCGCATGCATTATTATGTAAGAATTTGTAACATTGAAACAGTTTGTTGCCTATATTTATTAAGAAACAGCGAAGTATCTAGAAGAAGTTAAGAGTTGAGTAAATGTCTTATATATTGCAAATTTAATTAAATTCAGGGAATTAAAATACTGTCGTCGCCAAGAATGTCATCCCTTGTCAAATATTTGAAATCAGTTTTATCACGTCCATTATTTACAAAAAATATGTAATGTCGCTTTAAAAAGACTATTAAAATATATTACAAGCAAATCATATGAATTAGTATACTATAATGTATGAGACATAAGTTCAAAATCATCATCATATGAATAGTACACTATTATGTATTAATCTTAAGTCCAAAATTATATCATAATTTATATATATAATCTTACACATAAAATGATGGAATAAACAATTGTCACAAAGCGAATAATTATGTACACCATTATGCGAATACATAATAACAATTCAGAACCAAAGTTACACATGACAAATTGACAAATTCAATTTCCATAATATCTGAATAAATACTCACGTATTCGCTATTCACTATATTATTTTATATATATGTTAAAATTTAGCTTAGTTTCAGGTGGTAATATATAGTTTGAATGATTTTAATATTCTGTATCTTAAGTAATAATTGTACATCAATAATGTATTCCACAACATTAAAACTCTGGATAGGCATCCAATTAAATAAATCATGATATTCAAATTATTAATTTGCACAACAAATATTAACATTCAAATAGCACCGTTCATCTTTTTTCAAGATATTTCTTGTTGAGTATAGATGCACAAAATACAATGTTTGAAATATTTAAAGACACAAAAAACAAATTACTATTCATACAAATATTGAAAATACTTTCATTTAAACATATAGTTCATGCTAAGCTGAAGTACTTTTGCACTTTACATAGTTTAGTATGTGCATGAATATTTAAAAATATATATATACTGACTTCTTGATTAACAAGACCGTTAACAATAAATTTTAAATAATACAGATATAATAATGTACTTATACAATCAAATGTATTCAAACAATTCTGTCAATATGCAAACAGACAGGACAAATACTAAGGCATTGACAGATTTATAATAAACATACATAGCTCCATAGACATGATTTCATATGCAAAATTAATCCTACCACAATTGGCAATAGTAATATTCATAACATTGAACCTATCTGACTAATTCAATGAATATTCCATCACATTAACTGCAACGAGTCGAAAAACCAAGCTACAATTATATGTTCACAACAAAATCATTCAACATCTATTCTATAATCATTCAAGAATCTTTCACTCAAATTCTGTAATATTCGATGTCAGTTCTTGTACACTTTTGACCAATTTGGTCAGTATTTCTATACTACTCACTATTATCCAGCAAATTGTGCTTTATCAAATCAGTAAAGGACCCACCACTGTCTGAAACAAGCGGTCCAGCCTGATTGAATAGACCTGTTTGATTTCTTCTTTCAGACTGCTCAGTGGACATTTGTTTGAACTGGTTTGGTATTTCTACAAAAAAAATACATGTTTCATTTACTTAGACAGTAACCTAATGTCAGTTCACGTGTATCCGATTAAAACACATCAATAAAATTAATACATCGCACGTTACAGGTTATACAGGAATATAAAGCTTACTAATAAGGTGTATATATACATAATATTTATACTAAACAGGACATGCAACAACTCATCCAAATGTCCAGTTATTCATCTGCTCAATAATAGGACATTCCGACAGTTCTATCAGATCAATCTGATTGAATTGTGTTACATTTAAACATAGTTTCACGTTACAGTTGGGCGGTCATTGGATTAATGATTCATGGATTCATGTTATAATGGTAAATAAATTTGTTAAAACGTATCAAGCCAATACTTATGAATATAAATTAACACAGAAACTAATGCCAATAATTTAAGTTCAGGGAAATCACAAAGCTGCCTTATAAATACATTTAAACCTCACGTAAAGACCACCTCAATAATATGACTACCTCAAAATTACCTTTGTTCTTCATTTTGTCCTTCTTCTTCTCTTTATGTGAGTCTGGATGAAAGAATTAAACAAGAGCTGTGTATGTATGTAACATGCACATGTCCCCATGATAAGAGAAATTTGGATTTCTGGGTTGCCAGTTTTATTGTACATTAAGGTCAACCTCAAAGCAAAGAATGAAATGTATTTCTTGAGAGGAGTTTCACAGTGATCTCATTAGCTCAAATGGAGCCTTTCATGCTCAGGTCTTTTAAAATTGACCTCTAAGAAACATACATTGCAACGTTTTTCAAGTACATTTCTACACTGCATCGTCAATCTTTTTAATTTTATTTTCAATGTTGATATCCTTGACGTAGACGACTTGAGAAATGGATCATGATCTTAACAACATCTTTGGTCTTAATGTCTCCTTACAAAGTTCCGCTACTCCGTATTTGTTCAAGTTAGTATCAACTTAGTTAGTTGTTTATAATTACAGTGCTGTAAATTAGACAAATATGTAACAATATATTTTTTTTATTAATGACATGTTCCTACAGGAATATTTCAATCAATAAACAAGAAACGAGATTTTAACAAATTTTAGATAATTTCAGGCTCATTTAAAACAAAAATGTCAATTAGCTTTACCCGAGTCTGAACTTGATGTTGAAGTGGAGTCGTAGCCGCTATCCACGCTTCGAGTGTCATCATTTGTTCTGTAAGTAGTATACATTGATAAAGTATTTTTGTGTTGACATTTGTATAGTAAACTCCTATAGTTAAGGATGGCAAAGTGTTTGAACAAAAGAGGTCCTTTACTCCTGATCCAAAGGTGATGAGTTCCAATACTGCCTTGGTTCAGCAAGTTCTGCAAATATATCCCTGGCCATTATGTTGATGTATGTAAGCCTTGCAGACAAGATACACTATTTTCTCGTATGGCCTGAAGTATTATCATCTAAACAAAATGTAAGCATTGCTTCAAACAATCCTGAATATGTCTCCAGAACGTACATGCAGAAGTTGATAAATTACTTAAACAGAACGAGCATTTTATTTCATGATTTGCTGTGATTACCACAGAATACCAGTGAATTATTTTGCAATAAACACACAGTGAAATTATCAATATGGTAATGACGTCATATAAATGAGGTCGTATAAAATTGAGGTATTCAATGGGGGTAATTTGATGTAATTAACGTGTTAAATATAAAAAAGGACCAAAATGAAGCATGAACAAAAAGAATATTTGCACGTTTCGTAGTAAGATCATCTGACTTAAATTCTCGCTCAAGCTACGCCACACGTAAAATATATCTGCTGCTCACTCAGTGAAATAACTTTCGATCTTTCACCGAAACACACAAATATCGCCTATACATGCTATATATCTGCCTTGGTACCTCATGTGACTTGAAATTGTTTGATATATGATTACAAGGGTCAGATGACAGCAAGTTTGGTAGCACAGATCTTGATATGGCTTACTGATTTGGTATCAGTTTCGGAATTATCAGTTTCAGAATGATCATTCTGTGGTAGAAAGTTGTGTTCTTTGGAATCATTAAGGGTAGGTTAGGATACTTGTACCGCAGATTTTGTTTATTTTAATAACGTAATATCGTGTACGAGTGCAACCTCTCTACAGAAATAACCTTTGGGAACACAAACGTAGGCTGTATTTTACATGTTGTCGCTCTAGAACTAAATTCGTACTAATGGACAAATAGATAGTGTTGAAGAGGAGAAGCTTTGCTCTAGAAAGGGTTGCTTTTAAAGAAGTTCTTGCTTAAGAGATGGCCAATTTAAGAGAAGTTGTTGCTCCACAGTTACACTATGCATGAAATACAATACTGGTAGCTGAACCATTCACCTCTTACCTTAAGTTAACTGGTTTGCTAAAAACGCCGCCCATGGTTCCTGAAAATGATAACTCTTATCTAAAATTGTAAAAAAATATGATTATTTAAAATAATACAAACCAGCGACTAGAAAAAACACTTGAAAGTATTAAATCAATTACATACTTATGCCTTATATTGTGATTGTGTCCATGTACCCTGATGAACAATTCATAAACATAATAGAAGGTAAACGCGATAAAATAATCACATAATTCACTTCAAACTAATTGCGGACTGAAATGTAGTCGATATGACAAATATGTTAATGGTAATGTTCTGTGAATTGACTGTGATCTAAGGGTCATCCCTATAAAGCAGTTGCCAATCAACAATTTTATTGCTGTCATGTCTGAACACAATTTAGACATATGTGAAACTTTAACAAATAACGTGACAAGCGAGTGTCACGTCATGATCAGTGTCGCCAAGCGCTAAATTCCATGGTTGAATGCGTCTACATAACCCCAAAACATGGTATTTACGATTTTCAGACTTGTATCAAGAACTTACTACTTCTTGTTATCAGTTTGACATATAATTTCAGCATGTCAGTTCGAACTATAAACCAAAAGTACCACATAACAAAAATGTACGATATTTACTTAGAAAATCGGGAGATGACGATTCCCAGTCCGGAAAGTGCGAGTAGCTTGTCAAATCTGGGATCCACAGAAATCGGGATAGTTCATTCATTGAACCCAAAGTATCTACAACCACCAGCAAATATCATCACATAACGAACATGTCACATTCTATAGCCAAGAACTCACGCAAAGATATATTATATTGAATGTACGGAAACTATAATAGTGGCTCTTGTTTTGGATAGCCAGTCAGCTCAAGCAATAAAGTGGCAAACTAGTGTTGAGGGGGTCGGGATGGTTTTTTCCCCATGAATTATTAGAATGGCGCCAACGGTGTTTCACGGCCAACAGTGGTTAAGTGAGGCTGGACGGGGGAGTAATTGTAGGGGTTATTTTACTTCAGTCATAATATTATGAGGTTTAATTAACTTCAATAAGGACAAATTCCAACAGCACGTTTTTGTGCTTTAAATATATGGGATACATGATTTATTCTAGTTGAAGTTAGCCGTACAAGTGATATGAAAAGACGGAAACAATTACCAAGAATAGTGACAGAGTAAATATCTGAAGTTAAGACCATTAAAATATAGAAATTAAAGTAAAATTATATTACTCCAGTTTTGCTTTCAAATTACGCTTCAAATTCAAAATATGGCACACAATTATCCACACAAACAATGAACTATGTCCATTAAAAACAATAATGATTATATGAGGTTTGTACTCACATCAAAGTAATTTTTCTCCGTTTATCATGAACGTACTCTCCTCTCCCTTATTCTGATACCGTCATAAGCGCACTGTGCTTTATAGCTCAATTACAAATCACTTTTGTGTCTATTATTAGACAGGCAAAACGACTTGCACGCGTAGCCAATCACTACTCGCTTATAAACAGGTTTCCAGTAAATATAAAAATAGAATATGAAACCTTACCATGGACACTAACATATCATTTGAGAAACAAACATTTAGCCTAAAATCTCTCACAAGGTGTCCTACTAAAGATATTTGTGCCTATTCTGGTAAACCAGTCGGTAGAGCGCTTGACTGCTAGTCTAGATGTCATGGTGCGAACCATGACGCGGCGAACGTTCTTCCGTGATATGTGATTGAAGGTAAGCATTTGTCCCCAACCTCTAATTTATGTGGGGAAGTTGTCTGTAGCTTGTGGAGGATCGCGGGTTAGGGCAACAACTGACCGGTTTATGTAACTGAAGTTGAGAAACGACATAAACCCAATACAGACGGATGGATGGACGGACGGATGGACAAACAAACAAACAAGCAATGCAGGCATAAACAATTGAACACTTTCCGAAAGTATTCAACATGTACATTGACCTTTATATGTTTGAATATCTGTTTTTGTTGGTATACTTGTTGTTGTAACTGTTACACAGGGTTATCATGATTTCGTTGCAGATAACGATTACGATTGTGCAATTGTTTCAGTGTAGAGGACAGAAAACCCATATATAACCGAAGAAGTGAAGGACTTGCAATTATTGTATTCGGAAGTGATCCAGATTGGACGGTGGTAGTATAATGGTCTGGATTGGGATAATGGAGAATCTGAAAACTGATCCGATCATTAGCTAAAGAAATCTCAATCCTCAAGGCTTCATTAATATTTTAAACACTACAATACCATTCATGCAAAATAATGAACCTGGTACGTTCCAGGATGACGATTAAAATTCTCACATAGCGCATATAACCACACTATTCCTTGCTCAATGATTTAAACGTCTTGCCTAGGCACGCTCTGTCTCCACGCTTGAACCCAATAGAAAATATATTGCAGGGCCAGGTCCAGTCATAACTATAAGTTAGAACTGTTAAATTGGCAACGTATTTCAATCGCGCTCATGCAACGTTACGTAAATTCACCGAGGCGACGTATTCTCCCATGCATACGTAAAATGGAGGTCACACTAGTTGCGGAAGCCTGTGATAAAATCACATACTGTACTTAGTCAGTGCTATCTTTACTCAATATCTTGTGTGATAAATTACATTGTTCTGGAATTTTCATTTCGACCTCTCCACTTATTATTCATAAAACTATGAATTGTCTCAATTTTCACAGTACATTATACAAACACATTAATATTGTATTGAAGCTTTTAAATATACATTTTAAGTTCATGTTTCCCATGGAAATGACATTTTTATTGAATATCTAAAGGTAGATGACCGCGCGATGGCAAATGACGTCACATCAAACATTGAGACACACAACTAGGAAATTAAATGTAAATATAGAGTAAAATTTAAGAGTAAAGTTATACAAAAATGAAGCATGAAATTAATAGAATATGTGTATGTTTCGGTATACGATCGAAAGTCATATTTCACCTTGTGTGAATCTGACTTACATTTTCGCCTCTCTTGGTAATATTGCGTCCGCTGCTCTCTTGGGGTAATAACTCGATCTTACACAGAAACATACAACTATACAACATAATTATATTCTTTTGAAGTCGATGCAAAGTTTCGTTTTGAGACAGTTTAGTTAAAAATTCAAGTGATCTTTCAAATAACGAGGATCTCGGAAAATGCTTCCCTCCGTTAATAATAGGTTCATCATATCTTTTGTCCATCAGCTTTAGTTGTTATAGGCTGTGCTGTGTTTAGAAACGTGGATTTCGGAAAATGCTTCCCTCCGTTAATAATAGGTTCATCCTATATTTTGTCCATCAGCTTAAGTTGTTATAGGCTGTGCTGTGTTTAGTAACGAGGATTTCGGAAAATGCTTCCCTACGTCAATAATGGGTTCATCCTATCTTTTGTCCACCAGCTTAAGTTGTTTGTTATAGGCTGTGCTGTGTTTAGTAACGAGGATTTCGGAAAATGCTTCCCTACGTCAATAATGGGTTCATCCTATCTTTTGTCCATCAGCTTTAGTTGTTATAGTCTGTGCTGTGTTTAGAAATTGCCCGCTGAAATCTTAGTGTACTACAGATTGTATTCTTGATTCCTTAATAATGAATTAACTTCTTAAGAAATCCGAATAAAGCTCAATCATAGATAATGTTAACACACAACAATTAATGGCAGACATGAAATACACTATCGTTCGGTATTTAGTATATTGACGCTGCGTACACCCGATTTGATCAATGCCGGTATCTTCACAAAATATGAACAATTTGCAGTTTTATTTACGGAAACGTTTTTTGTTTTTATTTGATTGAAAACCGCAAATCGTCACAGATATTGAACTTGATACATTATGTATTTGACTTCACTACAATTATCTAATTATGGTACATGTTACCGTATTACATAATATTTTTTTCATTCTCACAGTCTGTGTAATTATTTTGAGGAGTTTCCCTACCTTATCCATTCTCCATCTACGAATTTATTTTTCGCACTTAAAGTAATGCTTTAGCATGCTGCATATCAGCATAGCACGTCTACCATTACCCTTTGTATGTGGCATTTCCAACTCGATTTTAAATAAATATCATTCTACATTTTAGAGGTTCACATATCTCCACTTTTGGTTTCCTCACTCTTATACCTTTTTACTCCCTCGTGAATTAATTGAAACCGAACTTTACACATTTACTCGAAAAGTGGCATTCGGAAGCAATCAACATGTATACTTGGCCTGGAATGATGAGAGGGGCATTTTTACATCTACATGTAATACTTATCGTAACTTATCATGGTAGGACGTTGCGAAGCTCTGAATATTTTACTGAATGATATCTATTCAATAGTTAGAAATATTTCCTAATTTCCATAATGACCTGAATGTTGAAATAATATGGAATAGTTTCAAAAAAGACCTAGATTTCAAATGTATCAACATTCAAACCATGAGTCAAGCAAATCAGACAAAGCAAATGAAGAAATTGGCGATATAAACACAACACTAACATACTGTTTCATACAATTTAATTACATTAGACATAATTGATATGTTGAGTCACAGTGTATGTACATAACAATTGGTTGGTAAAACTTTAATCATAATATTCAGATAATGTTACTGATACCTGACAAAAAACAAATATATCTAATCGCTTAATAGAAAATGATCAAATAACAGGTTCCTGTGACGCAATCCGTAATAATTCAATACATGTATATGCATCTATAACAAAACAAATTTATATCAATTTCAAAAAAGTAGACATCCATTCAACATGCACAATCAGATGGACTTAGCTCACCACTTAGTGATAAATATAGACAATTTACTATAATTTATATAGACAAGCAAATTCGTTTAATTGATATCCTCCGCCGAATTAGGCAAATTATAGGAAATACAAATCAAACAGTTATGAAATATTCCTCGAACAAGACCGAATACTGTGAAAGCCGTAATTGTGAGGACAAACACTAATAAAATTGTCATCGGCGTTTGTCATGCCCCATCCCCCTGACAGAAGTGGGGTGTTTATGGCTATGGCATTTGATATGCATCCTTCTCCAGACTGATGGATGGACAGACAACCCTAAATCATATAAATATCCCTATGCAGGAATAACAAAATAATGTGACCAACCATTACGAGATTGCTTTGAGTGGAATCTTTATAATCAGTATGGCTGTTTATAAGTAGCAAATGTTCTTTCCTATACTCGAATGGATTCATAGGGCATTTCATATACATCATTCCCATACCCATTATTATATTCAACGTTCAATGAAATCCGACCAACCAGTACCAAGATGTGGTTCCAGACAGATATTTTCCATATATTACATGGTCATAACTCTTTCATACATTAGTGGATTGTAACATAATTTGATCATTCCAATACCCATCTTTATATTCATAGAAAGTTTCAATGAAATCTGTCCAACCAGTACCAAGATATGTCTCCGGACGGAATTATTTCCTATAGAAAATGGCTAATTGAAATTGTGCGTTCTTCTTGTGTCACAATTCAGTAGTCGCATCTTTCTTATCGAATAATAATTTCGTCAATGGCAGAACTCGAACCCACTCTTTCTTGAACAAGACTACAGTGCGCTATGACTAGACCACCGTGCCTTCCTATCCTACATAAAGCAACGTACAATTTGACCACATGAATCAATGCTGGTGGACGCAGTCGTATCGTATTGTCCCCATTAAAATAGGTGACAACATACTTGTCATACTATTGATCAAACCAACTATCCTATCATTTGCAGCCATGTGCCTTACAAAAAGGAGACACCACACAAATGTATTAGTTATTGGCTATTTTCCATCTTGCAAGATTTAACACAAAAGTAATTTGGGCAAAGTGAAAACCCTCCAGAACTGTCATCTAGTGAGCAATAACCTCTCTGCAATAACATCCTCAATTATCCGTACAACAGTCAAAATATGTAAAGTGTGTTGTTTTAGAGATGTGAGACTCCAATTAAGAGTTTCTAGAGAATACATTTAAACAACATTATATTATGTTTTATTTATAGTTTTGATTACGAACACAGAATGACATGTTTAATTACACCATATACATTTTTTCATATGCATGTTTAAGTAAGACTTTGTAACATTCAACAGTTTGATGCCTATATTTATTAAATTAATTAAGAAATAGCGAAGTACCCGGAACAAGTTACCAGTTAAATGTCTTATTTATTGCAAATTAAGTCGAGTTCAGGGAAATAAAAACTATTTTCGTCGACAAAGATTTGAAATTAGTTTTATTTCGTCCATTACATACATAAAATAAATAATGCTGCTTTAAAGAAAACTTAAATATATGACAAGCAATTCATCATGGACAGTATATTATTATGTACAAAGCATAATTCCAAAATCATCAATCATATCAGTAGTATACTATCATGTATACAAAAATGTCCAAAATCATCAATCATATCAGTAGTATACTATCATGTATACAAAAATGTCCAAAATCATCAATCATATCAGTAGTATACTACCATGTATACAAAAATGTCCAAAATCATCAATCATATGAAAAGTACACTATTATGTATAAATCATATGTCCACAATCATCCTTCATATGAATAGTACACTATTATGCATAAATCATACATCCAAATTATATGATATATATACTCTTACACATCAAAGGTTACAATAAACAATGTTCATAACTCAAATAATCATGTACAACATAAAATGAGTACATAAACCAACCATTCTCAACCAATATAGACATGACAAATCCAATTTCAATAATAGGTGAATAAATATTCTGACAAAAATACCAGGTACTCACTATATTGTTTAGCAGTATATGCTTGAATATTTTAAATATATTCATATCATAAAAAAAATATACTAACTTTATGATAAACAAGAACTGTAACACTAATTTCAAGATAATACAGAAATAAATATTTCAATGATACTATTCACACAATAAAATGTATTCTAGCAGTCCTTCCAAAACATAAAAAGGCAGAACAAATAATAAGGCATAGTCCGATTTATGATAAGTATACACATGTAGAGCTCTCTATAGATATGATTTCATATAAACCTTAATCCTACAACAAGTGTCAATTGTAAAGTTCATAACATTGTACCTATCTGACCAATGGGACACATTCAATGAATATTCCACGTCAAATTACCTGCATTATGTCGAAAACACAACCTACCTGTCTATATTTTACACATAAGAGACTTTAAACTTGGGATTTAAAATTCTGTACAATTCAATTGGATAAGATTTTTCCTTTCAATTTATTCAACACATAACTAATGTACAATTATGAGCTGATGTTTTTAACTTTACACATTCATTAAATCCCCAACTCTTGTATAGGCTGCAGTATAAGTTACATTGCTTTGTAGGTACAGCTCGAACCTATTCATTTTCAAGGTTTTCGCCATTAAATAAAATCTATGGACAGAAAACAGAACCGAGTAGTTTTTGAGTGGAGAGAGTTTGAAAAGTAACTCAACTCAGGAAGATAAACCATCAATGTCTTAAGGGGTCTGAAATTTTCTATGGTAATATTATTGCTCTTACACGAGATCCGTCTTATAGGAAGAATTTAAGAACTCTCCAAAGAAACGAATTTCTGCAGTAGATTATCTAAATCAGACAGCTCAAGTATCTTCACATCGGATCACCTGCCACTTATCTTAAATATGTGCGCCTCGCCCCTGAAAAGATCGAACCAACCTATTCGCACCAACATAGCTTGGAACAAATGTTCCAGTGAGCATCTGACTCTCTATAATCATGTTCTTCACGAGGAGTTGAAATGTATTCTTGATACTGACTGCAGTAAGTGTTGCCCAGACTTTATAAACAGTGTTATGATAAATGTCGTCCATAGAGCTAGTGCCGTGCTCCCTATAAGCCGCTTCAACCAAAAAGCGAAACCATACTGGTGTTCAGATGTAAAAGTAGCTCATACTAAAGCTCGACAACTTCGACGCATTTGGATTAATGAAGGCCGCCCACGGGGGCATGAAACCGATAGCTATCACGCATATAAAGAAGCAAAGCGACTATTTCGACTTATACAGCGCACAAAGCAACGAGAATACGAAGAAAAGACCATGGACGACATAGCCAAAGCAGCCGAAGTCGATTATCGACTATTTTGGAAATTACTTCGTAGACATAATGGAAAATCCTCAACAGTGTGCAACGAACTTGTCGTGAATAACAGTTCGTACAGTAATAACAATGTAATTCATGGCTTCGAAGCATATTTCTCTGAAGTGTTTAGTGACAACCAGATCACCAATGAAACGTCAGTCAGAATAGAACTTGAACACTTTCTATGTGAAAAAAATAATTATTCCGACGAATTATCACAAACCATATTGACAGAAGAAATCGAACGTGTCGTAAAATGTTTAAAAGCGAAAAAAAGTCCTGGAGTTGACAACATATTCAACGAACATGTAAAACATGGCAGCACTACTATATACAACGCGCTCACCGTGTTATTCAACGCTATTCTGTTCAACGAAAGAACACCAAACCAATGGGGAACTAGCTTGTTAATCCCGATTTATAAAGGAAAAGGAAAATCAAAGGCGGACCCTAGCAGCTACAGACCTATTTCTCTCAGCCCAACGTTCAGCAAAATTTTTGAAAAAGTGTTACTCAATAGAATAAATAACTTGATTGAAACAAAGGACATCGACTTTCCTTCTCATCAACAACAAGGATTTCGTAAACGACTAAGTTGTATTACCACTGTGTTTAATCTACAAGAAACGATATTTCAACAAGTTGAAAGTAACAACAACGTCTATGTTGCCATGTTAGACCAAAAGGCTGCGTTCGATTCCGTCTGGCACGACGGCCTGTTCTTGAAGCTTGGACGATTCGGTATTGTCGGGAAAATGTTAAGAACGATCAGGTCGTCATACACATCTTTAAACTGCATAGTGAAACATAACGGTGAACTATCGAAACCTATCTCCATAAAGAAGTCGGTCCGGCAGGGTGGAGTTCTTTCTACTTTCTTTTACCAACTTTATGTAGACCAGTTATTAAGAAACCTCGAAGAAAGTAATAAAGGATGCACAGTACTTACTACCAAGACTGGAAATCCTACGTACGCGGATGACATCAGTCTCATTGCGCTGTCTCCCTTGAATCTCCAAAGAATGATAGACATCGTCTATCGATATTGTAAACATTGGAACATTGACATTAATGTGCAAAAATCAGAAATCATCGTTTTTACAAGAAAAAAGGAAATACCAAACACCGGAATAATGTACGGGGAAAGTTTCCTTAAACAGACAAATAGTGCAAACCATCTAGGCGTACGACAAGATTCGAATATGAAATGTAAACGTAGAATTGAAGAGCGGTGTCAGAAAGGGAAAAATGCGTTTTTTGCAATGACTGCACAGGGGGTTCACCCATTTGGTCTTAATCCATTAATTTCTTGTCAACTTTATATAAATATTATTATGCCCATTATATTGTACGGCAGTGAATTGTGGAACAATTTAACTCACACTGATATCTATACTGTCAACAAAATGCAACATTTTATTGTTAAAAAAATACAAGGTCTCAACGTTCGGACCAGGTCAGACATGTGTGAATCAATGTTAGGGTTGAATAAATTGTTCTCCTCTGTTATTATCAGAAAATTACTATTTTTACATCAAATACTTAGTCTTGATACAAAATGCGTGACTAGAAACATATTTTTACGTCGATACTTTCAATTTATACAAGATAGAAATGTTGTACTCGGATTTATTCCTGATATATGTAAAATACTATGTACGTTAGATCTACGAAACTTCATCAACGACTCTTTAATGCACCCCGAATCATTACCAGCTAGAAATCATTGGAAAACTACAGTGAAACAACTTGTAACGGATAAAGAAACAACTTCATGGACACAACGAATAATTACCGACGAAGACTATAGACATTTTAGAGTGATACATCCGTCTATCTCAAAGGCAGTGATATATCAAGTGCTCGCTAAAAACTCGTACAAGCATATGAGAATACTCATATCAAAATTGTGGTGCAACATACCGGACAATAACGAACATGTGTGTGTCAAATGTGCCTTACCTACCATAAACATTAACATACATGCTGTATGTGACTGTAGCGTAAATGAATTCGATCGCTGGAATTTTGTGTCGGATGTAACCGAAATAAGTATTAGACTTACCAACGATCTACTGAATATGACCCCGGACAAATTCTATCTGACTCTTCTCGGAGCTAAATTATATTTGTCAGAAGAACATGACTGTGTAAGAGACATATTTCTGAAACGTGCTTACGAATATGTCTATAACTGTCTGAAATAACCCTGTAGAAATATTCTGCATTTTCATACTAGTATCTCTGTATTGATAAATTAATCATCCTAAGGATGATCTACTGGTACATTGTCTATTGTATATCATTATGTTGTATATAGCATTGTTAGTAACATGTAAATAATTGTACATACATGCATAGCATATCATCTCTTGAGGTGGAAATAAAGATATTGAATTGAATTGAATTACATACTGTAGTAATTAGTTTCTAAATTTGAAGATAGTTGAAGGTACAGGGTTTAACCGTCACAACCGTCCAAAATTTATGTAGTCCTTATTATATTGTGGCATCCAGAACTACAGTAAGAGTTAACTTTCTGGAGGAACAACCTGTACAGTGTGTGAGAGCGGCCCAATGTTAAACACGTCTTCAAAGAGTCCACGATTGTTTTGTTTCATTGCCGTGTAAATGGATGCAAAATTTACTCCTTGTTCAACTGTATATGCTTTGGACCAGCCGTTTGCAATGTCTGTACATTCTTCTGAATAATACCAGTCTGGGTAGCCACATAATAACATTGTTACCACGAAAACTCTGCCATCATTTGTTAACTGTATTCCCGGACCACCTGATGCCCCTTTATTGCTAACACAATGAAACAATAATCTATCATTATTTCTTAAAATGCCAAATGGGGGACGTTCACAAAAAAAATCTCTGTTGTTATAATTCAAGAATCTTTCACTCGAGTCCTGCAATGTTTTGATGTCAGTTCTTGTACGATCAGATGCCATGTCTACAATCTTATTCACTGGCTCGACTTTCTTTGGTTCGCCGCCAACATGGTGAACAAGAGAAAATTTACGGTTCAATATCGGCAAACCGAAATATTTAAACGGTTCTGGTAACTGACGGTTTGAAGCACATTCTAGTTCAAGTACAATGGAATCTGTGGATTCATCATAGAAAGGAACTGAATTAGTATCATCAAGTTTGAAGAAGAATTTATTTCCTTCAATATGTCCATCTTTAGTACGATATTCAAAGTCCACAAAGGTATCATGACCACATAGATTTCTAAGATGTGAGCGCCAATCTGAAAGACAATGTTACAGAATGTTCATACGTATTCAATGATGATAACTGAATAATTATACACTCAGGAAAAATTTAAATAAGTCACTTTAGGACGAGACCATACCATACCAATGATTAATGACTTGTGATTTCAGGCTTGTTGTTGTTGATCGTTCAAATATTTCATCCCAGGGTTGACACAGATTAATTATTTCAGAACAATTGAACATAGAAAGTACAATGGTGTTCACTGTTTGAAAATGTTCAATAAAACCTAAGGGACCCATTATAAACTTTGATCAGTGTAAGTACCACGACATATAACGTTAGATACAATATGTTCAGTCAAATCATTGACCTAGTGACCCCAAAAATATAAGGCCATCTCCTGACAGCCTTTGATACAGTTTGACAGTTGTAAGTCCCAAGCATTCCAGTGTGTAAGCATAGTTGGTTTACAGTCTCAATGTTACTATGACCTTTACTTCTGACCCCTAAACCATTACGGTCAGTAAGTCCAATGGTTCTCTAGTAATCGACAAGATGGTCAACAGATTGATCAACAAACCTACCAAATGACCGACACTTGAAAAATATATCCTTTGATCAAGGGCACAATAATGTGACAATAAGGGTCTTACACAAGTTGTCACTACCATGAAGTGAAATAAAAACACCATCAAGGAAGGCTCAAACCAGACAATCCTGTTTTCCTGAACAAGTCAATTAAAAAACATTTACATCAGAATCAAATTGTAACATACCAGCATCATTATTCTGTAACTCTCCAACTTCTGAAAAAAAGAATAATACTTAGAGCAATTAACCCTCAAATATACTGCTGAATATTGCAATAACATGTACCAAGTTAACAGGCATTGTCTGAATCTCAGGTACTTAATCCTTAACTTTTCAAAGCTTTGTTCTTACGAATTTTAATGATTCACCTGCTGACAAATGAAATTAAGTATACAAATTTGACATTCTTCAAATGTAGTTATAGACATACATGTATGTTAACATTGACAAGGTGATGTAAAACATGATTTCATTGGTTGCAATTTCGGCGTGGTCAACACTAGAGAGATAAAAAAAAATATAAATAACATTTCGAAATACTGATCAAATTTCGAAAAATTAATACAATTTACATAATCTTGGTTGTTTACTAGTAGTAGTTTACCAAGTTACTGCCTACTTATGTTCTGCTGTATTTGTCGACTATCATTGACCCCCTTCAAACTAGTTATACAAATAATACTAACCTGGTTCAAGTATTTGACGGATTCCATGAAGGGCAGTCATAATGTATTTAGAGCCAACTCTGAAACATGTACATGACCCGTTTGGAAATCTCAGTATGCCGACACTTTTGGCCCATTGGGTCAGTTTTTCTAGACTAATCACATCTTCCACCAAATTGTGCTTTGTCAAATCAATAAAGGAACCACAACCGTCCGAAACAAAAGGTCCAGCCTGATTGAATAGATCTGTTTGATATTTCCTTGCAGACTGCTCAGTGAACATTTGTGTGAACAGCTTTGGTGTTTCTACAAAATACAACCACATCCTTCATGAACTTAAACAATAACTACAGTTAATTCAAGGTTATCCGACCAAAACACATAAACAAAATATTGATACATCACACATTACAGGTAAGACAGGAATAAAAAGCTTACTAATGAGGTGTATATATACATAATATTTATACTATACAGCAGATGCAACAACTCATCAAAATGTCTAGTTATTTACCTGCTCCATAATAGAACATTCCGGCAGTTCTATCAGATCAATCTGATTGAATTGTGTTACATTTAAACAGAGCATCACGTTACAGTTGGACGGTCATTGCATTAATGATTCATGTTATAATGGTAAATAAATAAGTAAAGTATAAAGCCAATAATTTTGAATATAAATTAACACATAAACTAATGCCAATAATTCATGTTCAGGAAAATGACAATGCTGCTTTATAAATACAGTTAAACCTCACTAAAAGACCACCTCAAAATTACAAATACAATTATCATGTCCATTTCACTCAATATTTAGCCCACAAGTTTTCAAGAGTCCCAACAGTGACAGTAATATTGAGGTTGTACTGTATGAAAAAAACCAACGCCTGGCTCCTGATCTGTGAGACTGTGGGTTCAAATTCAGAAGTGTATGGTATTTTACAATAGATTTAAAATGAGACATAGTGGTTTAGGGGTATTGTACCTGACTCCTGATCCAAAGGTTGTGAATTTTGCATCAAACATAATTCGATCATGATCTACAGAATCCCTAAATTTGGCTTCAGTACAGGGTGACTAACCCAGAAAACTGGCATGGTGAGTGATTAGTATACGTTGTTAGTACTTGTATCACAATTGATGCAAATAAATACCTTCAAACTAATTTAATGTAAGATTGGAAAATACAAGTACATGTATGTTAGAAATAAAGAAGTAATGAACATCACGTTTTATCACACATGTGTATTTTACTTTTTTACAACTTTGTACTACTCAGTGCACTACCTTTTGTATTTTTTGGAGGGTTGTTTTTTATGATGGTTTTGTTGTCATTTATGGTGATATTGTTTCCTTTCACAATATTTATTTTGGTGCCAGCAGAAAACGTAGTCTTGCTGTAGACTTTAGTATAACTGCCATCTTTGTTCCTCCTTTTGTACTTCTTCTCTATATGTGAATCTGAATAAAAGAATTAAACAAGAGCTGTGTATGTATGTAAAATGCCCCATGATAAAAGAAATTTGGATTTCTGTGTTGCCAGTTTTATTGTAGATAAAGGTCAACCTCAAAGCCAAGAATGAGATATATATCTCGAGAGGATTTTCAAAGTGATCTCATTAGCTCAAATTTTTTTTCTCAATGAGAATGGACTTTTTTCTCAATGTTGATATCATATCACTTGAGAAATGGATCAAGATCTAAACAACATGTTTGGTCTTAATGTCTCCTTACAAAGTGCCGCTACTACGTATTAATTCAAGCTAGTATCAACTGAGTTAGTTGTTTATAATTGCTGTCAATAAGAGATATACATGCGTATGTAACAAAATAATTTTTTAATGACATGTTACTACTGAATAATAATAATTCATTAGCTTGCTAATCACCAATAAACAACAACATGCTATAGATTTCAAATAATGTCAATAGATTTCAGGCCCATATAAACAAAAATGTCAATTAGCTTTACCTGAGTCTGAACTTGAACTAGAAGTGGAGTCACTACTACTGTCCACAATTTTTTTCTTCTTCCTTTTTCCTTTTTTCTTCTGTTTTTCATCATTGATTTTGTTGTCCTGTAAGTAGGATAGATAGATAAAGTACCTTTATGTTGACATTTTTACAGTGAACTTTTATGCTGCTGGTCACATAAGTTCAGGAAGGCATAGTGTTTGTACAGAAGAGCTCCTGACTCCTGATCAAAAGGTGATGAGTTCCAATACTGCCTTGGGTGACGTTGAACTGTCAGCTTCACAATCAATCCTTGATTTAGATGTGCATACTGGTTAGTAAATCAAAGAATATTAAGTATTTTTGTGTAGGTATTCATTTATATAAAGTTCAATGATATGAATATCATGAAATACCTTTCCGGTGATTCTATGCTCTGGCGAGTGTCAACCTCAAAAACACATTTATTCGCATTTTTTAGGCATTCAATGGGGGAAATTTGATGAAATTAACGAGTAAAAAATAAAAAAAGGACCAAAATGAAGCATGAAATAAATAGAATATATGCATAGGCAACAAATATATCTTTCATAAATAAAGGTATGCATAGGCAACAAATATATCTTTCATAAATAAAGGTTTGATACTTCTTATTTTGTCGCAATGAATTATGTATGCAAAATAAATACAGTTTAAATAAGTTACATCTTGGTTCTTAAATATGTACCAATAATTAGTTGATAAATACGTAAGTATATTAATAAAATATACTGTATAACAAATAAATAGTAAAATATAATAACAAATCCTACAAATACCATAATAACCAACTTTAGGCCTATATATATATTCCTATAGTGTTTCGGTTGAAGTTATTTCACCTCATGATCATCTGACTTAAATATTCAATCAGGCTACAACACACATAAAATATTCTGTCTGCTGCTCACTCAGTGAAATACCTTTCGATCTTACAACAAGTTTACAAGTTTATTTTACTAAGCTCAGTTCATGTATACATGAAAGCATGAGTATAAAAATATTACAGTAGTAATGAATACAACAAGGCATATTATATAATATCAGTGAGATTACAAGAGCAACAGAGAAAATAGTCAATATAAATAAACGAAACACACAAATATCCTCTATATATCTGCCTTGGTATTTCAAGTGACTTGAGATTGTTTGATATATGATTGCAAGGGTCAGATAAATGCAAGTTTGACAGCAATAATATACAGCAAACTGATCTGATATGGCTTACTGATTTTAAATCAGTTTCGGAATTATCAGTTTCAGAATGATCATTCTGTGGTAGGAAGTTGTGTTCTTTGGAATTATTAATTGTAGGTTAGGATCCCTGTACCACACATTGTGTTTATTTGACCTGACTGAGTCACATAATAAATACAGTGCAACCTCTCCGCAGCAAACCCCTTTGGGAACACAAATGTTGGCTCTAGTTTACAGGTTGTCGCTCTAGACAATAAACTTAATTCTTATGACAGGAAAAATTGATAATGTTGAAGAAGAGAAGTTTTTGCTCAAGAGAGGGCCACTTTAAAAGTTGTTGTTCAAGAGAGGGCTGATTTAAGAGAAGTTGTTGCTCAAGAGAGGGCCACTTTAAAAGTTGTTGTTCAAGAGAGGGCCTCTTTAAGAGAAGTTGTTGCTCAAGAGAGGGCCACTTTAAAAGTTGTTGTTTAAGAGAGGGCTGCTTTAAGAGAAGTTGTTGCTCAAGAGAGGGCCACTTTAAAAGTTGTTGTTCAAGAGAGGGCTGCTTTAAGAGAACTTGTTGCTCAATAGAGGGCTATTTTAAGAGAACTTGTTGCTCAAGAGAGGGCCTCTTTAAGAGAGGTTGTTACTCAAGAGAGGGCCGCTTTAAGAGAACTTGTTGCTCAAGTGAGGGCTATTTTAAGAGAACTTGTTGCTCAAGAGAGAGCCTCTTTAAGAGAAGTTGTTGCTCAAGAGAGGGTCTCTTTAAGAGAAGTTGTTGCTCAAGTGAGGGCTATTTTAAGAGAACTTGTTGCTCAAGAGAGGGCCGCTTTAAGAGAACTTGTTGCTCAAGAGAGAGCCTCTTTAAGAGAAGTTGTTGCTCAAGTGAGGGCTATTTTAAGAGAACTTGTTACTCAAGAGAGGGCGCTTTAAGAGAGGTTGTTACTTAAGAGAGGGCCGCTTTAAGAGAACTATTGCTCAAGAGAGAACGTCTTTAAGAGAAGTTGTTGCTCAAGTGAGGGCTATTTTAAGAGAACTTGTTACTCAAGAGAGGGCCGCTTTAAGAGAGGTTGTTACTCAAGAGAGGGCCTCTTTAAGAGAAGTTGCTGCTCAAGAGAAGGCCACTATGAAGATGTTGACCTGAACATGAAATACAATAATCGAACCATTCATCTCATACCTTCTGGGTTGGTTCTGGTATAGGTGCTGATTTTTCATCTATTGTTATAGTTGCAATGTCAACTGGTTTACCCTTCTTCTTTACAGAGGTACCTTGAGGCTCTGAAGAGTCAGTGGTTTTGTCTATTGTACCACCTTGATTGGTAACGACCATTACATTTGACTCCTCTTCCACTGGCTGTTGGATACGTGCTTGTTTCTCATCTTGTTTTTTAGCCTTTTTTCTACCACAACATATTTTGCTAAAAATGCTGCCCATGGTTCGTGAAAATGATGACTCTTATCTAAAATTGTAACAAAATAAGATCATTTAAAATAATACAAACCAGGGACTAGAAAAACACTTGCAAGTATATAAATCAATAACATACTTGTGCCTTATATTGTGACTGTATCCATGTACTCTGATGAACAATTCATAAACATAATAGAAACGATGAAATAATCACTTCATGCACTTCAAACCGATTGAAATTTGGCATTTCCTACGACGACATAAAACTTGAAGTAGAAATACGTCTCCTAACCAAAATGCACAAAACCAACCCACATACATGTAAACTTTTTCAGGAGGCAAATTGGAGATTGCATACCCAAAAGTGGGATATTCCAAGGCTGAAATGTAGTCAATATGTCAATAACCATATCATAATAAGGGTGGTAATATTCTGTGAATAAACTGTGATTTAGGGTCATCCCTATAAAGAAGTTGCCAATTAACAATTTGATTGCCAACTGTCATGTCTGAACACAATAGAAATGTGTGAAACTTTAACAAACAACGTCATAAGCAAGGGTCAAGTCATATTTTGATCAGTGCCCACAAGCTCTTAATTCCATGGTTGAAGCATCTATATAACCCCAAAAATGTAGTACAGTCCAACCTCTCTAGAGCAAACACCATTGGGATTGAGGGAAATTGTTTGTTGTAGAGAGGTTGTTGTTCAAGGGAGGTTCAACTAAGCTGAAGTGTTGCGCTTGCCGGTTCGAAGAGTAATCATGGGTGTTCTGCTTTGCAACCTGATTGGGTGTCTAGATATAGTCTTCTTTCAATTAAATTTTATGATTTGATTATCTCTTTTATTTTGAAAAAAATCTTTATTTGATAAAATTTGAAATTCCCAAATGAAATTACATGTAAATTGAATTGTTTATGTTAAAGTTTTACATGTCAGAGATAATCATATCCTAAATATTATTAGAGAGCAGTACTGAAGTAACTTTCACCATGAAGAACAATGTCATGCGACTTTTCACATTTCATTACAATTACACAAACATCAAGGGGCGGTGAATTTGACAACCATGATTGCACCTCGAAAAGCGGGAGATTGAGACTCAATACGGGAGATTTTGTGTGGCTGAAATTTTGTTAACGTCATGGCTTCATCCGTATCATAAGCTGTTAATAGCAATATTCTGCGTATTAACTCGTAATCTGGGGTCATCCGTTTAATAGAGTTGCCAACTAACAATTGTATCTCCAATTGTCATATCTGAATACAATAGATATGTGTGAAACTTGAATAAACAACATGACAAGCAAGGGTTGCGTCGTATTTTGATCAGTTTCACCAAGCACTTGATTCCATGGTTTAGAGACTATTTAGAGAGTATTTCTGACTGGTATCCCGATTTTACACTTTCGGTTATCAGTTTGACAAGTAATTTCAGCGAACCAGTCGGGAATGAACTAAAAAATACCCAATAATAAAAATTCACGATGTTTACTTTGAAAAACCTTGCTGTTCTTGGGAGGTTTTCAAGTGCCGTTGGAAGACAAATTAGTGTCTTTGTGTGTTGTAGAGAGGTGTCGTTCGTAAGAGGTGAAATCGCGTTGAAATCCAACGGGGGAAATAAAAATGTCGTTGTAAAGAGGTTGTCGTTCGTGGGAGGTGACGTTTTGGGAGGTTAGACTGTATTTACAATTTTCAGACTTGTATCCTGATTTTACCACTTCTCGTTATCAGTTTGACATGTAACTTCAGCAAGCTAGTCGGTAATAAACAAAAATACACCATAACAAAAATGTACGATGTTTACTTAGAAAATCGGGAAATGACGGAAAATGTGAATGGCCTGTCAAATCTGGGAATCTCTTTTACATGTATGAACCAAAAGTACCCACAACCACCAGAATGTTAAGGGTTCATGATGAGTTTGAGTCCGACATCAGGCACAGTTTTTCCCTTAAATTACTTTAATCGTGCCAGCGGTGTTAACAACCTACAATGGTTGAGCCGTAAATGCTGGAAGGGGGAAGTAATTGTGGGTGTTATTTTACTTTAATATATACATGTATGTGGTCCAATTAACTTCAAAAGGAACAAATTCCAACAGCTATATCCACATGTTTTTACTTTAAATGTAAGGAAAACAAGATTCATTCTAATTGAAGTTAACCAAACAAATGATATAAAAGACAGAAACAATTACAGAGAATATTAATATGTTAAACATCAGTGCACTTATAATTGCAAACTTAGATGCTATTAAAATTTAAAGTAACCAATAAATCGGGTTTATGTATAATAGCCAATTAGGTAGTGGACAATTTGTAAACCCTATCTGAAATATCTGAAGTTAAAGTCATTAAAACATGCAAGCACAAGTCATAAAAACATAAATTTATTCTATATTACAGTACTCTACTTTCGTTTTCAAAATTTCTACAGGTTACACTTTAAAATCGAAGTGTTTTACACGATCATCAACGAAATAAATTAACTATGTCCATTTCAAGGAATAACTGAATCAAAATACAAGATATGTACTCACATCAAAGAAAGTCTGTTAGGTTTCTTCGTTCACAACTAGAGAAAATACACAAATAAAGAATTTGTAAAAGCAGTTGGAAAAACCCATGTGTGTTTACACAGCGGTGTCAATCAGGGGTGGGACTAAAATCCGGGACTTTAAGAAAATCCGGGACTTTGGTGAGAAAATCCGGGATCGATGAATTGACCTACATTGTAGTAATCAACGGTCCATAACCGTTAACCGGGACCCGGTATGCATTATACTGTATATTGTAAATTGCCAAAGGCTATTAATTGCCGAATGCCAATAAATGTATGTATGATGAAATAAATGAATAAGAAGCACGAAACTGTGCTCTAGTCAAACTTAGGACATCAAAAGAAAAGGCTATAATATACAATTATTTGAAAAAAAAAAATTGTAAGTGCGATTTTATTTTCATAGCTTGCACACTTTAATTATAAGAAATAGAATGTTAATTTTTAATTGCATCGATTTATCAATCATTTATTCATAATGCATGCTTATATTTGCATAAGGTTCTTTCGTTTGATCTGAGATTTCTTCGATTGTGGTCTGTTTGCTATTGCGCGTGCTGTCGAATTTTGCAAAAATCCTTTGAATATCAATTTCAATAGTCATTTCATAATGAATGATATGAGGGAACATTTAGTGATATGTTTAGAAAATAGAAAAATGACATCATTTCCTATGGAAAATATTATTCGAAGTCGGTCTACGGCATTTAGAGGAATCCCAAAATTAATTAAACTACAAACATGGTGTGTTTGTAGTATGCCCGATTTTGTAGACAATATGATATCATGTGGAAATAGGAATTGTAAAAGTTGGTTCCACCAAAAATGTGTTGGTAGAATTAAGCAATGGAAATGGCAATGTATTTACTGCAACCATATACATTAGCCCTGGTTTTTTCTATACTCAACAACTGTTTAATATCATATAATGTGCATTGAGTGTCTCCCCACTTCAAACATCTCCCCTATTTTGTATTTGTTTACAAATAAAATGAATTTGTAATTTATTATTTCGGAAACCAGAACCAAAAAGCATTTTATTAAAAAAACACCTTATAAGTCATTTTTTCCACTTCAGTCAAAAGCTATAAGTTACTTAGCTAAGACACGGACCTATGTATATAGGTCCGTGGCTAAGAAACATTTTTACTAATATGCTTTATGGATATGGCTCCTGTTGTTAATGATGTATGTGTATTTGATATTTCCTATACCTGTGTGAAAATAAACTTCAGTTCTGTTTTGTTCTGTAATATATATGTGCAAACTGTGTCTTAATAAAATGTATTGACTTGATTTGTAAATGTGTGTTAGTATTTGTTACTTATTATATTTAAAATCCGGGACTTTAAGAAAATCCGGGACTTTGGTGTGAAAATCCGGGATCGATAAATTGAACTACATCGTAGTACATTTTGTAGTAATCAATGTAATCAACGGTCCATAACCGATAGCCGGGACCCGGGTTGTAAGAAAATCCGGGAATTTGGTGGGAAAATCCGGGATCGATAAATTGAACTACATCGTAGTAGTAATCAACGGTCCATAACCGATAGCCGGGACCGGGTTGTAAGAAAATCCGGGACTTTGGTGGGAAAATCTGGGATCGATAAATTGAACTACATCGTAGTAGAAATCAACGATCAATAAACGATAGCCGGGACCCGGGTTTCATTCACTGTGCAATACAAATTAGGAAAAAAATACTTCAATACAGCAATTATTATTATTATTGTTAGTAGTAGTAGTAGTATATTATTATATATTTGTATAGTTTTATATTCTGTATAGTGACGTTTTATTCTATTATATTTTTATTCTATTTGAAATGTAAATGTATGTTCTATATCAACAGTCCTTAACCGATAGCCGGGACCCGGGTTGTAAGAAAATCCGGGACATTGGTGGGAAAATCCGGGATCGATAAATTGAACTACATCGTAGTAATTATTATTCAACGGTCAAAAATGAATAGCCGGGACCCGGGTTGTAAGAAAATCCGGGATCGATATTTTGGACTATATCGTAGTTATCAACGGTCAATAACGAATAGCCGGGACCCGGGTTGTATAATACTAAGTATGTTATAAAGGAATATTATAAGACTACCGTGTAGCCAAATTATTAGCATAAATATTTAATTTAGAATCCCGGATAATGGATTTCTAGTAAGATGTAGGCTACTAGCCCTGATGCAATTTAAGTACTAAACAGAGTATGCATAACTTAAACTAAAGCATAAGCTTTTATCAATATTTATATATATAAACCAGTTCAAAGCTTTATTGCTAAAACAATGCACACACAAAAAGAACTAAAAATATTCATTTCGCAAACTTAAAATTGTTCATCGTTCACAGCCTATCAATTAACATATGTTACAATCTTAAAATAACGTCCCATTAACAATATAAAAAGCATCCAAATTATATTTATTTGACAAACTTAAATTGTTTATCGTTCACACCCCTTCGTTCACACCCCTTCAATTAACATATGTTCCACTCGAACACTTTTTAAAAAGCGATCCCGGAGGATCCCGGATCACGGATCCCGGATAACGGATTTCAGTCCCACCCGTCAATCAGCTTAATGTGCGGCACAATAAATTCATCGAAGTTACCGCAGCGCTTATCTCCCCTAATAACGGTAGGCTACATTTTTTCACTGCTGCTACCAAAATCACGTGATGATGATATTTGAATGAAATGACGGTAGGCCCCGGGCCATAACGTACTTCAACTTACCTCTATGTAGTGGAAATAGGCAGGTAATGCAGACTGAAAGAGCGGTTTCACTATCGCTTTACATAATGACCAATGTCTTCGCTTATAAATTATTTTTAATTAAACTACCTGCGTTAACCGTCCGTCAGTGAAATCTGATCAGAACCATGTCGTTATCTTAAATATTGAATATAATGTTTAAATCCATTGATATAACCATACTGTCAAATATCTGTGATGACAGAGGTCCACTTTGTAAACCGGCCCAGTGACTCGATGGTTGAATGCAAACATCGGATGCAGTAGGGCACAGGAAAAATGCGCTCATCGGTCTCTGTTGCGCAACCAAAAATATTACAAAAAATATACCCAAAAATGGAAAGAAAATAGCTGCAAAAAGCTGTATTTCACCATAAAAAGCAGTTTTCATGCATTATGGGCCTAGACAGGCGTCATTACTAGGATAAATGTACTTAAAGGAAGAGAAACGTTCAGACGGACGGACGCACAGACGGACGTATGGACGGGCATTCTGAATTGCAAGTGGACGGGCGTCAGGGTGTGCAAACGGAAAGGCGGGCGCACTGATGGTTGTTAGGACGGACAAACGGACGGACGGGTGTTCTGACGCACTGTCAGGCGTTAGGGATGGCGTTCAAGCGGGCTTTCAATACACTGACGGGCGTTAGAGTGGACAAACTGATGTGCGTTAGGGCCGACGCACGGACGGGTGTTTTGGGCGCAAACGACGGGCGTTAGGGCGGTCAAATGAACGGGGTTTCGGGCGAGCAAATGGACACGCTTTCTGACGGATTGACCTATTGTATCAGAGACATACAACAATAAAAAACAGTAATGCAGAACGCCAGACAGACAAGAGGGACTGTGTCACAGAATCATATCAATATGTCCATAAATGAATCCAGTCGTTGCTTAATTTAGTTATTGACAAAATCAGTCATACTTAATGTACTACTTCTGCATATATGTTGCCTATTTAAAGCATGCACGTGAAAAAAAGATTGTATGTGTATCTTTAATATAAATATATTGTAAAACAGACATGATTACAATAAAGCAGAAAAAAACACACTCTTTACTAATTTAAAATATTTACCAAATAGAGTCATCTCAACGTTAATGCCTTTTTGGTGAAATTATTGAATTTATTGTCATTTAATAAAGTTTCCCAAATGGCACATTCAGTTTAGCCAGGACCAGGATTCGAACATGGGTCTCCAAACCATAAAGGTAAGGTGCCCTAGACCACTGAACCACCATGGCAGTTGATGAAATCAGCCATTATAGGAGACTGGTTATAACAAAAAGTTGAATTAAAATTGTGCAAGTAAATACATAAAATACACTTTTTCCCTCTGCATTTTCTGGTCTTGGGACCAGCAACTGTAAACACAGTTGGTTGCATTAAAAAAGTGTTCACATATATACAATAAACAATGTCACATAAATACAGTCACAGCAATTGAATTATAATATTCCTGTATCACAGTATCATTCAACAGAATGTCAGAATCACAATTGTCAGTATAATAGTTTGGTGATCTCCATGATACATGGAATGAATGTTACTTTCTCTTCTTCAATCCAGCTTTTTCTTCCTCCAGCTTCCTTTTACGATATCTTTGTGTCGTATACGGAACACTGGAGGTTTCCACTGCACTGGATGGAACAATTCCTGCAGGCTGGAAGTTGAAGGGAAAAATGGTGGTTGGATATGATGGCACTTTTGTAGGGAGGTCTGAAGAAAACAATGATGAGACAGTTTGTGCAGCACGGCGCAGCTTTAATTTCGCACTTCCGGCTGTGTCTTGTGGTAAGTGGTATGCATGTTGCTGTGCATTCCCAGTTGGCAGCACTTCTGGTTTTTGCCAGCGGCTTGAGTGCAGGTCCAGCAGAAACTTGTGTTGGCTGCTGGAATGAAATGCCCTGCATCAAGACTTGCCTGTCCATTGCTCTTGCACGTTTGTTGAACCTGAAATACATAAGATTAAAGGCTACTTGAATTACATAATATATAAATATTAGATGGCTTCCTGTGTGACAGTACATATTGTCAACATGAGGGAAATACTAAAGCACGGGAATGATAGTGACGTTCAAATGACGTCATTTCCTCGGATGTAAAGATGGAGGACGTAACCAAACAAAGACAATGTTGATGCCGCTGTAGTATTTGTTTGTTTTCCATTTAGTGGGTTAACATTATATGCTATCACTTTCCATGGGATCTAATATTTATGTTATTAAAATATAAAACAATAAAGTCAATATGAAACAGAAACAATAAAGTGCATATCGACTTGGACTATGTGAATTTCCAGTAGTCTATTTTTAGACCCACGCGAGGGCAAACACGTTATGTCACAGGGTAAGAACGTTATAGCACAGGGTAACATTACGAATTTGCTTGTAGCGTGTATATGTGAATTTAGCATGGACAAATCACGTGAGGTATAATAATGGTCGATAGCTGTCTTGAGAACGAAATCATGGTAACAACTCATTGGCTCAGTCAATTGGAATTTTGCTAAATTATGAATTATATTAAAGTTAACTTACCACTGTGTCAAAGTGCCCTTGTTGATTTCTGGCATCTGTATTCCTGTCTGCTCCATCACTATTCCATTGCTCAATATACAATCTCTAATGTGACTGTATGCAGACAGGACCAAACCACAATCCACTAATAGATACTTACCTGGGCTTATCTATCTCCTGATACTACCCTTTTTATATACTGAGTGCATAGCAAGGGAGCTACCAGAACCTTGTTCACATCTTTGGTATGACGCTGCGAGGGATCGAACCCACGACCTCCCGCACTTAAAGCGGACACTCTATCAACTAATGACGAGGTAAATACTGTATCAGCCGCGATATCAGAGCGTGGTTAAAATGGAACAAGCTGCTCCCTTGCCAACGTGACGTATGTACAAGGACAGTGCGAACTAGTACTGGTTAATGTGACTGGGTGTGATATTGTAATATTAGTCACTTATGATAGCGTCACAAGCTAACTGTCGTTTGCCAATGAAAAGCTGTTGGTAATACATGCACGTGTTCTGTGATGACTGCTGTAAAGCGCTCGTTACAAATCGATTTTACAGTGGTGCTATAAATTGTTTTATGTTTTTGTTGATCAATTGAAAATAGATTTCATAGAAATACGTATCTGTTTTACACAGTTCAAATTGCAACGAAACATATTCATGAATTTATATTAAGATTATAACGAACATACTAGGTGTCTAGTTAGAACATCCTCTAAGTGTATATACAAAAATATAGTCGCAAGTATCTGCGGAGAATTTAGATGCTGATGCTGAAAGATACATATACCAGTATAAGCACCATGTGATATGGATATTTGAAAACTAGGTAGATCTATCCATAAACATTATTGGAGACGTCCTAATATCATACTGTAAATTGTAGATTTGGATACATCTAAATATAAACAATAGTCATCTTGCCATAGATACACATTAATCATTTGAGAAGGGAAACAAAACAGTTTTATCACACTTAATATTCCTTCACAATTCGTCCTATTAAATATATTTATATGAAAGTAGAACCAAAATTGATAAAAAAATCCTGGTTGCAATGAACATTATCGTTTGTATTTAAAACTTCAAATGATCAGTTCAATAACTTGTCAGAGGATCCGAAATGTTTCTTTCCCTCTTAAGTTTATACTTGGTCTGTCTGCTCCTGGAGTTGTTTTAGGCTGTGCGCTTTGTGTGTGATATTACCTGCTCAAATTCTTCATTCATTGTGTATAAACATTGTAGATTGTATACGCTATTCTTATATTAGGGATGTATGTTGAACTCCGACTTCGATTTGACCTTAGGAGTTCCGTTTGTGGACGGATTAACAGGATTAAGAAAATCGTGGCATTTCCCCAAATATATATGCGAACAATGTACAATGCTGTTTTTGCAAATGTTTACCACTAAAACATTTATTGTTTGATTGAAAAGTACAATAACACCCGAGGCCAAGACATTGAACCATGTCAGCTCTCGTGCAATTATCTAATCATTACAGTGACAGTCATCTGTCAACATCAAACTGCATGGACCTTTCGTGCAATACTGAATTGATAGAAGCTGTGGCTCGATTACGATCTATAGCTAGTCTACAATTGTGTAATTTACAATTTAGAGTACATGCAAGATACATTTGTATTAGTTACAATATATCTTCATTATATTCTCATAGTCTGTGTGAATATTTTAACAGTATTTTGCAATATTTTACATTTTCAGTATAAGAAGTGCAAGAATAGCTTTCTGCATAACGACATATAACACGTCAACCTTTTTTATGTAGCATTTCCTGCCCGAATTCATCATTCATATGTGTACGAAAGTTGAATCGAACACGTGTTTCCCTGTACATTCTGCACCGCTTGTTTATTCATACTGTTTATCATTCTGGTTCCCCGTCTCATAGCAACTAGCAGAGCAGACTCCACTTCGTACAAGTGAGAACTGATGCCTGGATATTGTGTTGTAAAATATAGGACCTCACTGCCTACCCCATATTGTATATATATGTGACAATCATATTTATTTAAAAGAGTATATGATACCTTGATTAATTAAAACATGCCATGATATCCTTGCTATACACACCGACACCCATGATATTTCCATTGTGTCCTTACGTGTTAATGGCACAATAATTTAATTCAAGGAGGCGTACTTGTCGAAGGGTAGAGCGCTGACTCCTGATCCGAAGGTCGTGAGTTCGAGCCCCCGCGATGAGCGGGATTTGATCACGAACCTCACAATCCCTAAATTCGGCGCGAGTACTGGTTGGTAGCCAGGAAGCAGTCATCGAGAGTGATAAGTATAAGTTGTAAGAGCTTGTTTCACAATCGATGTAAAATAAATAAATTTAAACTAAACTAAAACTAAACAATAAGTTAATTAACTAATAGCATTCTTCACATGAATACTTTCACATTTTATTATAGTAACAACAATATTTATCATCATTTTTGATGTTTTTGTACACATCGGATCGCCTTGCATGAACAGGAACAAATAAAGTAGAAGATTGGTTATGCATCTCCTACTTTGATGCAAACAAAAATGTAAAAGATACAGTATGCTATTTTATTTGGAATAAATGTCAAATAATTCACAAACGTACGCAAGTAAACAGCATGTTTATATTTGTGGGAACTATACAATTCATATTGATTATATGTATATGACTTGACTGATATAATTCATAAATAATTTTGAAAAGCTCGATGTGATGACGTCATACGATCAGGCGAGAAAAGGCAACATGTCATTAGTGTAGACACTTTTTGTAGAATGCCACTGCCTATGCTTAACCTTGGGAACCACCCGTGTCACCAGTCCACCCCTCTTATCTAATGTCTGTAATCCGAATCTATCCTCTGTATACCACTACAACATATAACAATAATAATAATAACGATAACTACAGTTTATTCGTTTGTTTGTTTTATTTTTAGACCACGTATGGCTCCCCCAACGCCCCAGCTAATGTGATACACGTGTACACACAAAATGTATATATTACGACGCACTCACATCAGGAAGTTTGTCGTAAATTTACTTTGTCAAACGGCCAGATATTCTAGACATGAGATTTGTATGTCTTTACATATGTTTGCACATTGTTACGTATTGCCAAGGTGGACTGAGTAGCTTGGGTGACCGGGCAGCCGCCACTGTTTAAACCTCTAAGTAGGGTCATAATGTTACGTATTGCCCAGGTGGACTGAGTAGCTTGGGTGACCAGGCAGCCTCCACTGTTTAAATCTCTAAGTAGGGTCATAATGTTACGTATTGCCCAGGTGGACTGAGTAGCTTGGGTGACCAGGCAGCCTCCACGGTTTAAACCTCTAAGTAGGGTCATAATGTTACGTATTGCCCAGGTGGACTGAGTAGCTTGGGTGACAGTCATATGGTACTTTGATATTTGATATATACAGTAAAACTTCACCTCAATAAATAGATCACCTCGAATTTAAGACCACACGTTTCAAGTATATTTTGAGTGTTCATCTCTTTATTCAACTCAATATTAAAACCACTTCAATATTAAGACCAGTTTTCAATGGCCCCAAGGGTGTTCTTATTATTGAGGTTTCATTGTATTGTTTTGAGCATTGTGTAAAGAGTTTGTAAAATGTAGTTTGTAAATATTAATAAAAGATGAGTTAAAACAGAGTGCAATCATAATAGTACTGTAATAACAGAAGTTATTTTGTAAAGAATGAACTAATATATGCCGTATATTTTATAGAATGTACCATGCTTTCATAGAATAAAATATAATCTAAAATAAACTTCACCTTTTGATATCTCATTTCTACCATGTTCAATTTCTCGTCGTAAAATCCAAAATGGCTAAAAGTAAAAAAAACAAGGCACATAGCAGTAACATTGAAAATACATGCATATCAATCTGTGAATGACACTTATGACTCATTTAAAGACATTAGCTGTTCTACAAGAAAACCTGTACGTGACCAAAAAATCCCGTTTCAGATTCTGACATTTTTAACATATGTATGTTGCTAGTTTTATCTTATACCCCATACGAGTATTAAAAGCGGATGTCTGCTTTTCGTTTCATTATGTTAACGTAATAAATAGTAAATCACAAAATGATACAGAAACTTACACTCAAATGTACATTAATTCTAAATATTCTTCAGTTTTTCAAACGAAAACAGTACACGTCACTTATTGACTTTTCACATTAATTTAATACTATAAATCAAAACGTAGTTCTAAGTAGATTTAGGAGTTTTGTCTTCATCCCCCAAACTTTGAATTCAACTCAGAAGATGGTCACAGGTTTTCTCCCTATGTCCCTTCTAGAGTTATCTCCCTTTTTCCCTTCGATAGTATATGTATATGTCTAGAGAACTATAGAAGGGATAAAGGGAGAGAACTCGCGGTGGTATTAATCTACATGAGAATGTCATTATATCTTCTACACACCCACCTTGATTGCCAGGGCATTATGACGCCATCATCAGGTCCACCAATCATCACAAGTTTCTTCAGTCGGAGAAAATTAGTCTTGAATTCTGCAATTTGAAATTCAAAATAACTTTTGTACAACTTTTACATTATTCAACCAAACAAGACCAATACGCTCTTAGACACTGGAAGCGTGTCTATTTCATTTAGCCTTTGTAGGTATATCTCACATGTGTAAACTATACTCCACACTTTTAAAAAGGCTACTAAAATTGTCATTATAAAGAAACACTTTTATTTTAATTCTCAAACATAATTTCCTAAACTTAATAAATTATTATATATGAATACTAGTGCCATAGTTTAATTTCTTTTTGAAGAATTATTTACTCAACGCGTTTAACAAAATGAAG
Organism: Mactromeris polynyma; assembly: GCA_032209605.1. Lineage (NCBI taxonomy): Eukaryota > Metazoa > Mollusca > Bivalvia > Venerida > Mactridae > Mactromeris > Mactromeris polynyma. The sequence goes on from JASFXZ010000005.1 coordinate 29,713,026, forward strand.
TGATATGGCTGCGTTTTTAATGGCGTAAAGTATGTTGCAAAAAAACTGACATAATCACTAAGAATAAGTAGATTATTTTGCTTATCTTAAAAACCAAAGCGTCCATTGTTTCTAAAGGTACTTCAAAAATGTCAAAAGAGGGAGGAATCGATCGGGAACAAAAAGAGACAAAGCATCCTTGAGGTTGAACCTTCAGATAAATAATTAAGCCGATATAATCTATTGAAGCAATAAAACTATTCTTGAAGGCAATCCAAAGACATATACATACCCTGGCTTCTTGGATTCATTGTGTCATTATTGATCACCGCCAGAAACTTGGATATATTCATATATAAGTCTTGGTGATGTGGATCTAGAAATAAACAGTGGTAGCAATATATATATATACTGGTCCAAGGTGCTGACCTGGCAGTACTATTTCATACCGATACTCATAAGTTGCAGAATAAATCTGTTGAATCTGGTTCAGTAAGCTATAACATGTATGATTAAACTACCGAAATAGGCCGATATAAATATGTCAAAATTTGATCATCGAAATGAAGTGAAGCGTCTCAATACAAAAGGGCGGATTAGCACTTTTCACCGTTGTACCTTTTTACGACCGCAGGGACGATCATTTAATGTTATCACTAACATTGACTGTAGATAGCAATGAATATGTCAACCGTTTGAACACAATTCATATGAGTATGCCAATCGATTCTTAGCAAAAATGAAAATTTAAATCTCCGTATTAAGACATTTGGGGTGAATTTCGTTTTATAGGGATATAATGTGAACATGGAATATCTCCTTTTGAAATTTAGGTTTTTTATAAATAGAGTATGCTTTGTAAATCATTGATTCTAACCTAGATATCTGTGCTCGGCGATAACAAACTTATATTTAACGCGATAGGCCTACCTGCTGCGTGGCACTATGCCCTTCGGTAGATTTAATACGTTAGCATTAATTTCAAAACCTTTATAACCAACCACCTTGTTTCAGAACCATTCAAATAGATGAACATGCACGTAGGTATTGTACATAATGTACTGTGGGTATCAGCTATGGTTTTGGATCACTGCGTTATGATAACGTTCAAAATGCAAGGCGCCGTATAGTAGCAATTGCACTGAAACCATCATACTTAGTCATCCAAGTGGACACATTTTACCTTAATTAGATTAACACTCAATTTACCATTCCAGTAGTTGCCGACAGAGAGTTCTTGACCTTCTTTTGTGTAGGCTAGTCTAAAAACAATTGTAGAAACAAATTAACAACTAAAAGTAATGTATTGTAAACATCGAGGCCAGTCAGAACACATGTTCGTAGATTGTGTACCTTCCAATTATTGTTCAAGGCCTGTGACACTATTTTTGCTAGGTTGCTTTTCGTGGTTATTTGTTATGCAGCCCTTTTGTAGTTCATCAGACTCCTCTTTGCTATTTTTGTTTTGTGTTCCCCATTCTCTCCCTTTATCTATTCAAGAGTTCTCCCCCTTTAGCCCTTGTAGAATCCCTGCTATATTACTAAATGTACATATTGTATAGAGGGGATAAAGGGAGTGAACTCGTGACAATCTCCTGTGTACACAGGCCCTGTATTGTGAATATGGCCTTCCCTGATATACTCTGTATCACTGACATACACAGGAGATTGATACGAGTTCTCTCCCCTTCAATATACATTCTACAGTATACTTCGCCTCGGTAATATGCCCCTTCCACTATGTTAGACTTAATCTGGCAGACACCACCGACATTTCGCATTAAAACGTGCGTTTTTTGCCTGGTGACATAGCAAATCGAAGAGGTTTTGACCTGTGCATGTTTTGATGCATTTTTAAGCAGAACTTTGTGTTCTTGGCGGACTTGGATAAAGTAGTTGTCGTTTGAATTTGAAGCATTTTATGGATCCATACAAATTGGTGTTTGAAGTGCATTCCAGTCGCAGACAGAGGGCATGTGCAGAAAGCGTAAGTGTCCTTGTCATATAAGGCATCATTAAGGAAGATAACTCGTGTCAATCTCCTGTGCTGACATCTAACACATACTGAGGTTTTTATGCGCAACTAATTCGACAAATTCTGTTCCAATCAAATATATACACAAGTCAGTCCTAGCAATGCCTGTCTATTGTGCCAAGAAAAATATACCGCTACAATCTGACACTCATTCACTCTGAATGCTATTATTATTGAAACATTTGGTCCAAGATGGTTTCTTTAGATTATAGTCGGACCTCATTCATTCGAATTCATCGTGTTCGAAATTTTATTTATAATAAAACACAGTTTCGAACAGCCCATTTCAATTCGACGTGCCTAAGAAGATATACCGGGACCTGATATTTATTTCTGATTATACCAAGTATTTGGATAGAAAGATCAATCCAAAACTACAGTCTATATCTGCCGTTCTAACAAACGAACTAAGTAACCAAGGTATATTTAAACAGGCTTCATCCTTACCTGTACACATTATCTCGTAACAAATTTGGGAAAACATATTTCACGAAATCAGTGTCTGAAATGAAACAATTTGTAGTTGACAATATGGAATGAAGCTTGAGCTAACTATACTGTTCAAAAGCTAACCCGCCATTTTGAATTTTGAAAATCTTCCCTACATTATGACCAAATGATATGAAAAGATGACATATGAATATGTTTACTATGACCTTTTGTTCGATAGTTTGATACATTTTGATCATAATTATTGTAGCTTAAAGCAATCAAAATCAACAGATGATGTGTTTAGCAGCGTAAAATATTACTGGCTGGTTAGCGCTTTAGATCAGTCTAGTTTGGGAGATACAATGTAGATCATAGACACATCATATCAACTTCTATAACAGTGAAGTATTTGGATTTCATCAAATATAAAGTATTATCATCGTAAGATATTCAAAACGTCAAAAAGCAATAAATTGTTAAAATTAATTTAATTTGTTTCTTGTTATTCGTTTTACATTTTAATAACACTCATTTCATCAACATAACTGACATATAACCGTGTCCTGACGTTACGGAAGACTCTCTGCTGGTAAAGCAATGCAAACTGCTAATTCCATTTGTTCAGTGAAATCATTCATTAAATTACCTCCAAATTGTCCAGACTGTGGGGAACTGAGTGAAATAAACGTGTCCACGTTATGTTCAAATTGTTCCAAGACTCCCCGACACACTAACCCACCTGCAAGGACAAACTAATTAAAGACAGGAGACGTAGAACATCTGGCACCGGTCTGATCTGAAGGCCGCGAGTACCGCTTTGAGCGGGGTTTTATCCCGAACTTCCGGCAATAAATAATTTTGGCGCGAGTACTGTTAAGTAACTGAGGGAGCAGTTATTGAGAGGAATGAGTATAAGCTGGAAGAACTTCAGCGTTCGGTATGCTCAAAAAGTTGGATTATCTTGGTATAAAAACAGATATTAAAATATGTCATAAATAATATAGCGGCAATTCAGCATTAATTTCCTGAGACTAAATAATGTGTTACGAGATGAAGAGCAAATTAAACAAACAATGGAACGAATAAAAACTTTTCAGGGAAAAACTAGTATGATACGGAAACAATTTTTGAGTGTTTGTTTTCGTTCTAAGTGATACGCCGTTTTTCAACATCTTCCAGTCATATACGGCAACAGTTGACCTAACCAGTTTTCTTGGAATTAATTATCAATAAATACTAACATACAGTGATACCTCACCTTAAGATCACCTCAATAATAAAACCACCCCAAAATTAAGAACATACTTTTTAAGTCCATTTTCACTGTTTTGCTATTTATAAAACCTCAAATAATTCGACCACTTCAATAAGAAGAGGATCCCAAAGGTGGTCTTATTATTGAGGTTTCACTGTAGTCTTCCGCAAGCAACTGACACCTGTTCAAGGCAAATACATTACCGTAATCATTGTCACAGACAAACATAGCATGCGCAACCCGGGAATCGAACCCGGATCTGCCAGTTGGGCGGGATTGAAAGAATAAAGAAGAAAGGAAGAAGAAAGGAAGAAGAAAGGAACAAGAAAGGAACAAGAAAGGAACAAGAAAGGAAGAAGAAAGGAAGAAGAAGGGAAGAAGAAAATAAGAAGAATTGGAAGAACATGGGATGAACTAAGAATATAATTATAATGAATATTTGTAATATTCGATGCTATAGTTTCAGACCTTGAGAGTAGCAGATAATGTTGATTCCGCCAGGATGTTTATTCATGAATTCCATCATAGTTTTACCAATCTGATTCACTTGCTCCATCATATTTTTCAAACTTTTCGTATTCTCATACATGGCAATCGATAGGGTCTCAGTACCCGGGTGATCCTGAAATATATATATCCGGTAATAACCAGCTCGCACACCAGATTACTCGCGTACACCGGACATGTACGGAATCCTGTTAGCGCAATCGCGATCTCGCCATCGCCTTTTTAATTGACCATGGAAAAAGACGCGTGCATCGTTTGTTACATTATCGCATATTTTTTCTTTCAAATATAGTACTTTGTATACAAAAACTACGGTGTTTTCATCCGTAATTCGATATAAAAAACGCGAGATACTACCACACAAGTTCGTGTTTTTTTCAATTACTCTGGTTGTTTCAGAGTTAAGTGAAAAAGATGCTCCGACGTATATGTCAAATCTCGCATTTTTTATCGAATTTAAATACATTTACCGTTCTAAGTCCATAACTAGTATACTAAAATTACTATAAAAGTATTTTATTCATAGTACCGAGTTACAGACAGCTACATTATTATCATCAGTTAACGGGTATTTATGCGCGGTGAAGATGAATGTTTAACTCTAGAACTTAATAAAAATATTACATGACACGTGCGCTAAGTGGCTAGATAAAATAAGAAGTGAGAATTATAGTATGATTACCTCTTTGATCCAGTTCAACAGTTCATTGCCGGTTGGGGCATTACCTAAGATTCCATGCATGAACACTACAGGTTTGTACGCGTAGTTGACGTGTAATACTACACACAAGATGACGATGGATGTCCGAATCTGCATACTTCCCTACTTTCGTCAAATAAATTTATTTCACTAAAATTGATGAGCGTATATTGAGATATAAACACGTTTGTTCACACGGTACACGCTTGTAAGTATAGAGGATGTTATCTTTACTGTAAAATGATCACAATTCGCAGGCCGATGCAATTATACATTAAAACCTCGATAATCAGACCACCATTGAGACCCTTCAAAACTGGTCTTCTTATTCAGGTGGTCTTAATATTGAGGTTGAATGAAGAGCAAAACAGTGAAAATGGACTTGAAAATTGTGTTCTTAATTAATTTTGGAGGTGGTCTTATTGTTGAGGTGGTCTTAAAGTGAGGTTTTACTGTACTCAAAGACATATTCAGTGTAACTTGTCAAGAACTATGTCCTTTAAGCTTAATATTTTAGTTAATTCTTGTCACAGAAAAAAATATCCTGCTGCTGAGGAGAAGTTGTTGCTGATGAGAGGGCCGCTCTGAAGAAGTTGCCCACTTTTGTTCGAAGGTCGACTTTGTGACTATGGACATGCTAAGTTAGGTAATGTAATTACTCATAGCAATAACACTGCGTACTCCGGCTTGATGTTTAGGCCGGCAGTTAGTGATCCGAGTCGATTCTTTTCTACCCCTGCTATATGTAGGTATATGAGTGTTACTTATGAAAAGATTGACGCATCAATTTGTCCATGCAGATAAAATATAGCTACAAATATTCACAACTTAGCGATAACTCAGATAATGTCTATTATCTATGAATATATACACAATACAACATTATCAACTGTTCAATATCAAGATTTGTATATCTGTAACAATTGATGAGTATGTGTGTCACGACATAACATAATGACCAATGTCTTCGCTTATTAATTATTTATAATTAAACTACCTGCGTTAACCGTCTGTCAGTGAAATCTGATCTGAACCATGTCGTTATCTTAAATATTGAATATAAGGTTTAAATCCATTGATATAACCATACTGTCAAATATCTGTGATGACAGAGGTCAATTTTGTAAACCGGCCCAGTGGCTCGATGGTTGAATGCAAACATCGGATGCAGCAGGGCACAGGTTCAATCATCAAAGATAAAGAAAGACAAAGAAGCTTTCTTAAACGTCACATATGATCAACAAGTAACATGAACTACAAAGCTCGTGTGCGACCAACAAGGTATCCACTAATAGATACTTACCTGGGCTTATCTATCTCCTGATACTTCCTTTTTATATACTGAGTGCATAGCAAGGGAGCTACCAGTACCTTGTTCACGTCTTTGGTATGACGCAGCGAGGGATCGAACCCACGACCTCCCGCACTTAAAGCGGACATTCGACCAACTGAGCTAATGAGGCGGTAAATACCGTATCAGCCGCGATATCAGATATGTGGTTTAAATGGAACAAGCTGCTCCCTTGCCCACGTGACGTATTTACAAGGACAGTGCGAACTAGTACTGGTTAATGTGACTGGGTGTGATATTGTAAAATTAGTCACTTATGATAGCGTCACAAGCTAACTGTCGTTTGCCAATGAAAAGCTGTGGGTAATACATGCACGTTACAAATCGATTTTACAGTGGTGCTATAAATTGTTTTATGTTTTTGTTGATCAATTGAAAATATATTTCATAGAAATACGTATCTGTTTTACACAGTTCAAATTGCAACGAAATATATTCATGAATCTATATTAAGATTATAACGAACTTACTAGGTGTCTAGTTAGAACATCCTTTAAGTGTATATACAAAAATATAGTCGCAAGTATCTGCGGAGAATTTAGATGCTGATGCTGAAAGATACATATACCAGTATAAGCACTATGTGATATGGATATTTGAAAACTAGGTAGATCTATCCATAAACATTATTGGAGACGTCGTAATATCATTAAGTAAATTGTCGATTTGGATACATCTAAATATAAACAATAGTCATCTTGCCATAGATACACATTACTCATTTGAGAAGGGAAACAAAACAGTTTTATCACACTTAATATTCCCTCACAATTCGTCCTATTAAATATATTTATACGAAAGTAGAACCAAAATTGATAAAAAAATCCTGGTTGCAATATACATTATCGTTTGTATTTAAAACTTCAAATGATCAGTTCAATAACTTGCCAGAGGATCCGAAATGTTTCTTTCCCTCTTGAGTTTATACTTGGTCTGTCTGCTCCTGGAGTTGTTTTAGGCTGTGCGCTTTGTGTGTGATATTACCTGCTCAAATTCTTCATTCATTGTGTATATACATTGTAGATTGTATACGCTATTCTTATATTAGGGATGTATGTTGAACTCCTACTTCGATTTGACCTTAGGAGTTCCGTTTGTGGACGGATTAACAGGATTAAGAAAATCGTGGCATTTCCCCAAATATATATGCGAACAATGTACAATGCTGTTTTTGCAAATGTTTACCACTAAAACATTTGTTGTTTGATTGAAAAGTACAATAACACCCGAGGCCAAGACATTGAACCATGTCAGCTCTCGTGCAATTATCTAATCATTACAGTGACAGTCATCTGTCAACATCAAACTGCATGGACCTTTCGTGCAATACTGAATTGATAGAAGCTGTGGCTCGATTACGATCTATAGCTAGTCTACAATTGTGTAATTTACAATTTAGAGTACATGCAAGATTCATTTGTATTAGTTACAATATATCTTCATTATATTCTCATAGTCTGTGTGAATATTTTAACAGTATTTTGCAATATTTTACATTTTCAGTATAAGAAGTGCAAGAATATCTTTCTGCATAACGACATATAACACGTCAACCTTTTTATGTTGCATTTCCTGCCCGACTTAATCATTCATATTTGTACGAAAGTTGAATCGAACACGTTTTTCCCTGTACATTCTGCACCGCTTGTTTATTCATACTGTTTATCATTCTGGTTCCCCGTCTCATAGCAACTAGCAGAGCAGATTCCACTTCGTACAAGTGAGAACTGATGCCTGGATATTGTGTTGTAAAATATAGGACCTCACTGCCTACCCCATATTGTATATATATGTGACAATCATATTTATTTAAAAGAGTATATGATACTTTGATTAATTAAAACATGCAATGATATCCTTGCTATACACACCGACACCCATGATATTTCCATTGTGTCCTTACGTGTTAATGGTATGAACGAAAGATGCACAATAATTTAATTCAAGGAGGCGTACTGGTCGAAGGGTAGAGCGCTGCCTCCTGATCCGAAGGTCGTGAGTTCGAGCCCCCGCGATGAGCGGGATTTGATCACGAACTTCACAATCCCTTAATTCGGCGCGAGTACTGGTTGGTAGCCAGGAAGCAGTCATCGAGAGTGATAAGTATAAGTTGTAAGAACTTGTTTCACAATCGATGTAAAATGAATAAATTTGAACTAAACTAAAACTAAACAATAAGTTAAATTTACTAATAGCATTCTTCACATGAATACTTACACATTTTATTATAGTAACAACAGTATTTATCATCATTATTGATGTTTTTGTACACATCGGATCGCCTTGCATGAACAGGAACACATAAAGTAGAAGATTGGTTAATCATCTCCTACATTGATGCAAACAAAAATGTAAAAGATACAGTATGCTATTTTATTTGGAATAAATGTCAAATAATTCACAAACGTACGCAAGTAAACAGCATGTTTATATTTATGTGGACAATACAATTCATATTGATTATATGTATATGAATTGACTGATATAATTCATAAATAATTTTGAAAAGCTCGATGTGATGACGTCATACGATCAGGCGAGAAAAGGCAACATGTCATTAATGTAGACACTTTTTGTAGAATGCCACTGTCTATGCTTAACCTTGGGAACCACCCGTGTCACCAGTCCACCCCTCTTATCTAATGTCTGTAATCCGAATCTATCCTCTGTATACCACTACAACATATAACAATAATAATAATAACAACGATAACTAAGTTTATTTGTGTGTTTGTTTTATTTTTAGAACACGTATGGCTCCCCCAACGCCCCAGCTAATGTGACACACGTGTACACACAAAATGTATATATTACGACGCACTCACATCAGGAAGTTTGTCGTAAATTTACTTTGTCAAACGGCCAGTTATTCTAGACATGAGATTTGTATGTTTTTACATATGTTTTCACATTGTTACGTATTGCCCAGGTGGACTGAGTAGCTTGGGTGACCGGGCAGCCGCCACTGTTTAAATCTTTAAGTAGGGTCATAATGTTACGTATTACCCAGGTGGACTGAGTAGCTTGGATGACCAGGCAGCCTCCACTGTTTAAATCTATAAGTAGGGTCATAATGTTACGTATTGCCCAGGTGGACTGAGTAGCTTGGGTGACCGGGTAACCGCCACTGTTTAAACCTCTAAGTAGGGTCATAATGTTACGTATTGCCCAGGTGGACTGAGTAGCTTGGGTGACCAGGCAGCCTCCACGGTTTAAATCTCGAAGTAGGGTCATAATGTTACGTATTGCCCAGGTGGACTGAGTAGCTTGGGTGACCATGCAGCCTCCACGGTTTAAATCTCGAAGTAGGGTCATAATGTTACGTATTTCCCAGGTGGACTGAGTAGCTTGGGTGACCAGGCAGCCTCCACGGTTTATATCTCTAAGTAGGGTCATAATGTTTCGTATTGCCCAGGTGGACTGAGTAGCTTGGGTGACCAGGCAGCCTCCACGGTTTAAATCTCAAAGTAGGGTCATAATGTTTCGTATTGCCCAGGTGGACTGAGTAGCTTGGGTGACCAGGCAGCCTCCACGGTTTATATCTCTAAGTAGGGTCATAATGTTTCGTATTGCCCAGGTCGACTGAGTAGCTTGGGTGACCAGGCAGCCTCCACGGTTTAAATCTCGAAGTAGGGTCATTATGTTACGTATTGCCCAGGTGGACTGAGTAGCTTGGGGACCAGGCAGCCTCCACGGTTTATATCTCTAAGTAGGGTCATAATGTTTCGTATTGACGTGTATATAGAAGAAGAGGAAACGACGCTTTATTTGCGTTGCAGTTATTCGTCAGCGTTTTATTGTAACAGTCATATGGTACTTTGATATTTGATATATACAGTAAAACTTCACCTCAATAAAAAGACAACCTCGAAATTAAGACCACACGTTTCAAGTCCATTTTGAGTATTCCTCTCTTTTTCCAACCTCAATATTAAAACCACCTCAATATTAAGACCAGTTTTCAATGGTCCCAAGGGTGTTCTTAATATTGAGGTTCCATTGTATTGTTTTGAGCATCGTGTAAAGAGTTTGTAAAATGTAGTTTGTAAAAAGTTTCATTATTTTGATAAAGCCCTTTTGTGCGAAATATTAATAAAAGATGAGTTAAAACTGAGTGCAATCAAAATAGTTAGATTAGTACTGTAATAACTGAAGTTATTTTGTAAAGAATTAACGAATAGATGCCGCCGTATATTTTATAGAACGTACCATGCTTTCATAGAATAAAATATAATCTAAAATAAACTTCACCTTTTGATATCTCATTTCTACCATGTTCAATTTCTCGTCGTAAAATCCAAAATGGCTAAAAGTTAAAAAAACAAGGCACATAGCAGTTACATTGAAAATACATGCATATCAATCTGTGAATGACACTTTTAACTGATTTAAAGACATTAGCTGTTCTACAAGAAAACCTGTACGTGACCAAAACATCCCGTTTCAGATTATGACATTTTTAACAGATTGCTAGTTTTATCTTATACCCATTACGAGTATTAAAATCGGATGTCTGCTTTTCTTTTTATAACGAGTCTTATACTGTTAACATAATAAATAGTAAATTACAAAATGATACAGAAACGTAACACTCAAATGTACATTAATTCTAAATATTCTTCAGTTTTTCAAACGAAAACAGTACACGTCACTTATTGACTTTTCACATTAATTTAATTCTATAAATCAAAACATAGTTCTAAGCATATTTGGGAGTTTTGTCTTCATCCCCCAAACTTTGAATTCAACTCAGAAGATGGTCACAAGTTTTCTCCCTATGTCCCTTCTAGAGTTATCTCCCTTTATCCCTTCGATAGTATAATATGTATATATGTCTAGAAAACTTTAGGAGGGATAAAGGGAGAGAACTCATGGTGGTATTTATCTACATGTATCTGCCATGTTGCCTTGAGTCACCCACCTTGATTGCCAGGGCATTATGACGCCATCATCAGGTCCACCAATCATCACAAGTTTCTTCAGTCGGAGAAAATTGGTCTTGAATTCTGCAATTTGAAATTCAAACTAACTTTTGTATAACTTTTACATTATTCAACCAAACAAGACCAATACGCTCTTAGACACTGGAAGTGTGTCTATTTCATTGTAGGTATTAATCTCACATGTGTAAACTATACTCCACACTTTTAAAAAGGCTACTAAAATTGCCATGATAAAGAAACACTTTTATTTTAATTCTCGAACATGATTTCCTAAACTTAATCAATTATTGAATATGAATATTAGTGCCATAGTTTAATTTCTTTTTGAAGAATTATTTACTCACTTGTAACAATAAAAGGCGTTTAACAAAATGAAGGCTAAAATGATATGGCTGTGTTTTTAATGGCGTAAAGTATGTTGCAAAAAAACTGACATTAATCAATAAGTAGATAATTATGCTTATCTTAAAAACCAAAGCGTCCATTGTTTCTAAAGGTACTTCAAAAATGCAAAAAAAGAGGGAGGAATCGATCGGGAACAAAAAGAGACAATTAAAGCGTCCTTGAGTTTGAACCTTCAGATAAATAATTGAGCCGATATAATCTATTGAAGCAATAAAACTATTCTTGAAGGCAACCCAAAGACACATACATACCCTGGCTTCTTGGATTCATTGTGTCATTATTGATCACAGCCAGAAACTTGGATATATTCATATATAAGTCTTGGTGATGTGGATCTAGAAATAAACAGTGGTAGCAATATATATATATATATACTGGTCCAAAGTGGTGACCTGTCAGTACAATTTCATACAGACACTCATAAGTTGCAGGATAAATATGTTAGCTATAACATTTATGATTCAAATGAACTACTGAAAAAGGCCGATATAATAATGTCAAAATTTGATCATCGCTCAATTAATGTCGAAATTAATAGAAGCTTCTCAAAATATGAAAAAAAAATTCAACCGCAGGTCATTTAATGTTATCACTAGTAATGACTGTAGATAGCAATGAATATGTCAACCGTTTTCAACCGTATAATTCATATGAGTATGTCAACCGATTCTGAGCAAAATGAAAATTTAAATCTCCGTCTTTGAGACATTGGGGGTGAATTTCGTTTTATTGGGATATAATGTGAACATGAAATATCTCCTTTTGAAATTCAGGTTCTTGTTAATTGTTAATTCAAACTTAATTGTCTCTGCGAGGCGACAACAAACTATATTTAACGCTATACCTGCTGCGTGACACAAAGCCCTTCGTTAGCATTAATTTCAAAACCTTTATGACCAACCACCTTATTGCAGAACCATTCCAACAGATGAACATGCACGTAGGTATTGTACATAATGTACTGTGGGTATCAGCTATGGCTTCGGATCACTGCGTTATGATAACATTCAAAGTGCAACTGGCGCCGTATAATAGCAATTGCACTGAAACCATCATATTTAGTCATCAATGTGGACACATTTTAAAACTGAATTAAATTAATACTCAATTTACCGTTCCAGTAGTTGCCGACAGAGCATTTTTGACCTTCTTTTGTGTAGGCTACTCTAAAAACAATTGTAGAAACACATTAACAACTAAAAGTAAGGTATTGTAAACATCGAGGCCAGTCAGAACACATGTTCGTAGTTGTGTATCCTCAAATTATTGTTCAAGGCCTGTGACACTATTTTTGATAGGTTGCTTTTCGTGGTTATTTGTTATGCAGCCCTTTTGTAGTTCACCAGACTCCTCTTTGCTATTTTTGTTTTGTGTTCCCCATTCTCTCCCTTTATCTATTCTAGAGTTCTCCTCCTTTAGCCCTTGTAAAATCTCTGCTATAGTACTAAATGTACATATGGTATAGAGGGGATAAAGGGAGTGAACTCGTGACAATCTCCTGTGTACACCGGCCCTGTATTGTGAATATGGCCTTCCCTAATATACTCTGAATCACTGACATACACAGGAGATTGATACGAGTTCTCTCCCTTTCAATATACAGTATACGGTATACTTCGCCTCGGTAATATGCCCCTTCCACTATGTTAGACTTAATCAGACAGACACCACCGAAATTTCGCATCAAAACGTGCGTTTTTTGCCTGGTGGCATAGCAAATCGAAGAGGTTTTGATCTGTGCATGTTTTGATGCATTTTTAAGCAGAACTTTGTGTTCTTGGCGGACTTGGATAAAGTAGTTGTCGTTTGAATTTGAAGCATTTTATGGATCCATACAAATTGGTGTTTGAAGTGCATTCCAGTCGCAGACAGAGGGCATGTGCAGAAAGCGTAAGTGTCTTTGTAATATAAGGCATCATTAAGGAAGATAACTCGTGTCAATCTCCTGTGCTGACATTTAACACATCAATACTGCGGTTTTTATGCGCAACTAATTCGACAAATTCTGTTCAAATCAAATATATACACAAGTCAGTCCTAGCAATGCCTGTCTATTGTGCCAAGAAAAATATACCGCTACAATCTGACACTCATTCACTCTGAATGCTATTATTATTGAAACATTTGGTCCAAGATGGTTTCTTTAGATTATAGTCGGACCTCATTCATTCGAATTCATCGTGTTCGAATTTTTATTTATGATAAAACACAGTTTCGAACAGCCCATTTCAATTCGACGTGCCTAAGAAGATATACCGGGACCTGATATTTATTTCGGATTATACCAAGTATTTGGATAGAAAGTTCATTCCAAAACTACAGTCTATATCTGCCGTTCTTACAAACGAACTAAGTAACCAAGGTATATTTAACACAGGCTTCAATCTTACCTGTACACATTATCTCGTAACAAATTTGGGAAAACATATTTCATGTAGTCAGTGTCTGAAATGAAACAGTTTATAGTTGACAATAATGAATGAAGCTTGGAGTTAACTATAATGTTCAAAAGCTAACCCGCCAATTTCAATTTTGAAAATCTTCCCTACATTATGACCAAATGATAAGAAAAGATGACAGTGATTTGAATATGTATACTATGACCTTTTGTTCGATAGTTTGATACATTTTAATCATAATTGTTGTAGCTTACAGCAATCAAAATCAACAGATGATGTGTTTAGCGTAATATATTACTGGCTGGTTAGCGCTTTAGATCAGTCTAGTTTGGGAGATTATCAGATACATGTCGTATTCATCAAAGACACATTAGTGTAAAGTATTTTAATTTGATTAAATGTATTATTTTCCTCTCCGTGTTGATCATCCTCGTAAGATATTCAAAATGTCAAAAAGCAATAAATTGTTAAAATTTAATTCAATTCGTATCGTTTTATTCGTTTTACATTTAATAAAACTCACTTTATCAACATACTGACATATAACCGTGTCCTGACGTTACGGAAGACTCTCTGCTGGTAAAGCAATGCAAACCGAAAGGACCAAAGAAACTAATAGTTTATTCAGCCAAGCTGTATCTGGTCTCGGAAACTTCATGCACTACATGAACTACATAAAACTGCTATAATTCCATTTGTTTGAAATCAATCATTATATTACCTCCAAATTGTCCAGACTGTGGGGAACTGAGTGAAATAAACGTGTCCACGTTATGTTCAAATTGTTCCAAGACTCCCCGACACACTAACCCACCTGCAAGGACAAACTAATTAAAGACAGTAGGAGACGTAGAACACCTGGCCCCGGTCTGATCTGAAGGCCGCGAGTACCGCTTTGAGCGGGGTTTTATCCCGAACTTCCGGCAATAAATAATTTTGGCGCGAGTACTGTTAAGTAACTGAGGGAGCAGTTATTGAGAGGAATGAGTATAAGCTGGAAGAACTTCAGCGTTCGGTATGATCGAAAAGTTGGATTATCTTGGTATAAAAACAGAAACTAAAATATGTCATAAATAATATAGCGGCAATTCAGCATTAATTTACTGAGACTAAATAATTTGTAACGAGATGAAGAAAAAATTAAACAAACAATGGAACGTAAATAAAACTTTTCAGGGAAATAAACCAGTATGATACGGAAACAATCTTTGAGTGTTTGTTTTCGTTCTAAGTGATTCGCCGTTTTTCAACATCTTCCAGTCATATACGGCAACCAGTTGACTAACCAGTTTTCTTAGATTTAATTATCAATTAATACTAACATACAGTGATATCTCACCTAAAGACCACCTCAATAATAAAACCACCCCAAAATTAAGAACTTACTTTTTAAGTTCATTTTCACTGTTATGCTATTTATAAAACCTCAAATATTTCGACCACTTCAATAAGAAGACCAGTGTTCAAGGATCCGAAAGGTGGTCTTATAATTGAGGTTTTACTGTACTCTTCCGCAAGCAACTAACAACTTTTCAAGGCAAAAACTATTACCGTGATCATTGTCACATAAACATAGCATGCGCAGCCCGGGAATCGAACCCGAATCTGCCAGTTGAGCAGGCTTGAAAGAATAAAGAAGAAAGGAAGAAGAAAAGGAAATTCATGGGATGAACTAAGAATATAATTATAATGAATCTTTGTTATATTTGATGCTATAGTTTCAGACCTTGAGAGTAGCAGATAATGTTGATTCCGCCAGGATGTTTATTCATGAATTCCATCATAGTTTTTCCAATCTGATTCACTTGCTCCATCATACTTTTCAAAAAACTGTTCTCATTCTCATACATCGCAATCGATAGGGTCTCAGTACCCGGGTGATCCTGAAATATATATATCCGATAATAACCAGCTCGCACACCAGATTACTCGCGTACACCGGACGTACGGAATCCTGTTATCGCCATCGCCTTTTTAATTGACCATGGAAAAAGACGCGAGCATCGTTTGTTACATTATCGCATATTTTTTCTTTCAAATATAGTACTTTGTATACAAAAACTACGGTGTTATTATCCGCAATTCGATATAAAAAACGCGAGATACTACCACACACGTTTGTGTTTTTTTCATTTACTCTGGTTGTTTCAGAGTTGAGTGAAAAAGATGCTCCGAAGTATATGTCATATCTCGCATTTGTTGTCGAATTTAAATACATTTACCATTCTAAGTCCATAACTAGTATACTAAAATTACTATAAAAGTATTTTATTCATAGTATTACAAGGCTAAAATTTAACAATTTTAGTGTCAAATTGTTTTCATGATTTATATCAATTCCTCAGATTTTGAAAGTTATTTTGTTTCTATAATTTATAAAACTTCTTTGTGTTATTTGGGTACTTCATGATACTATAGCAACGCATTACTATGACTTATAAACGTCCTTTGTTTCGATTGATACTATTAAGTTACCATAAACGTTTAAGTTGTAAACCGATGACAGGTTTGTTGAATGATAATCTTTATCTATATAAGTATATTTGAATCGACAGTTTAATTACCTAATTGATAGACAAATACGCGTGGGGAAACAGTCTCTAGGCAAGACAAAGGCTTTTGTATGTATTATGAAATAATGAAGAACACGCCCATTGATCCTTTATTTTGTTAAAACCGCCATTGCATTTGTTAATTAGAATCACGTGATTAACGCATGACCCCTCCTCTCTTTCGCGGGTAATTTGTTAAGAGATAAAAGAAAAAAAAGAAATACTATTGGTGATCAGGATACTTTAGGAAATTGTCTAAGTGACATTTGTCTTTGTGACTATTTTTACTTTGTGTTTTCTTTGTGATTTAAACTCTAAAACTTTGTGTATTTGAAACTTAACATAGTGACTATTATTAAATATACTTTCTGTGAAAGTTATTATTACTCTGCAGACTTTATTCACTGTTATTAAAATTGATTATCAACGGAACTGTGCTATTCCGTTTCATCAACACATCACTGGTAATGGATCGCTGTTGCCTCCACTACGTTACGTGCGGGTACCGAAATGGACCAGGCCCGGATCCACTGGGGGGGCCAAGGGGGCCTTGGCCCCCCCCAGTCGGCTGTGGAGTGACCTTTTTATATTCCTAAATTCAAAATTATATCCACTACTATTTTAGCATTTTAAATGCAATACATTGATTTATGGTCGATTTCCTCTTGTATACTGCCAGTATAGCTGAAGCAATTTAAGTGCCATAAAAGTTGGCCCCCTGTTGTGCTCATTGACCTTGAGACCGAAGCAGTAGCCATAAAATTTGGCCCCCTGTTGTGTTGATTGGCCTTGAGACCGTCTAGAAGAATAGTATGCTCACTCTAAATCAGCCCTTGAGACCGAAGCAGTAGCCATCAAATTTGCCTTCCTGATGTGTTGATTGGCCTTGAGACCGTCTAGAATAGTATGCTCACTCTATATCAGCCAGGTGCTTTCAATTTTCTTATCATGCATATATATACAGAAGTTGAAAGCGTCTGTAAAACACAGATTATTGAACATCATACGTAACAGAGGTCTGTCGTGGTGGTGTTTAGTGATAAAGAATTGATGGGGAGTTGTAAAAAATTCAAACCTGATATTAGCTCTACTGAATTCATTTAAGTTTTCTTAAAATAGTTTTGATCAATTCAATAATTTATGGAAGGAAATGTAATACTTGGGCAAAATAAAATATATTTTTTTCCCGAATAAGCCTCCTTTCATATTTATTTTCACATTTTCTTAAAAATTTGTTTAAAAAGAACTATCATGTAATACTAGTAAAGAGGTACAATAATGATAATTTGACATCACACAAAGTTGTTTTTTTCATCTTTAATTTTCTGCTGCCGCGCAGCCGTCATCAAAATTAATGTTGTTAAGTCACAATAAGTATTCATGACTAGTGTACGGTTCTTTTGTTTTCAAAAACTTTGCCTTTGGGTGGCATTTTATGTCGTCTGTCAATGTTGTTAACGATGAATCGTCAACAAGTGGACATTGGTAAAACATATTAGTACTCGTATAAATTGGTCGTTTTGCGTTTTAACAAGATAATACTAGTGGAATTCTCATGAATGAGTCCTCAAATTTAAGACCCCGAAATGCACCAGAAGCAACCCTTTCATACCTATATAGTAAAAAGTTTCCGGGGGAGATCTGACTGGGGTTGGTACAGAAAGTGGTGTCCCCTGGAAATTTTGTAAAATGTTGGTCGATCTGTATTGAATTGGTCGATCTGTATTTTTAACAAGACGCATGTAATGCTAGTCATTTCTCATGAATGAGTCCTCAAATTTTAGACCTAGAAATGCACCAGAAGCCACCATTTCATAACTATATTGTAAAAATTTCCGGGGGAGATCTGACTGGGGTTGGTACAGGAATTGATGTCCCCAGGACATTTTTTAAAAGTTGGTACTTGTATAATTTGCTCGATTTTGTATTTTTAACAAAATAATACTAGTGCAATTCTCATGAATGAGTCCTCAAATTTTAGACCCCGAAATGCATCAGAAGCCACCATTTCATAACTATATTGTAAAAATTTCCGGGGGAGATCTGACTGGGGTTGGTACAGGAATTGATGTCCCCAGGACATTTTTAAAAAGTTGGTACTTGTATAATTTGCTCGATTTTGTATTTTTAACAAAATAATACTAGTGCAATTCTCATGAATGAGTCCTCAAATTTTAGACCCCGAAATGCATCAGAAGCCACCATTTCATAACTATATTGTAAAAATTTCCGGGGGAGATCTGACTGGGGTTGGTACAGGAATTGATGTCCCCAGGACATTTTTAAAAAGTTGGTACTTGTATAATTTGCTCGATTTTGTATTTTTAACAAAATAATACTAGTGCAATTCTCATGAATGAGTCCTCAAATTTTAGACCCCGAAATGCACCAGAAGCCACCATTTCATACCTATATTGTTCAAATCTTCCGGGGGAGTTCCCCCGGACCCCCCTTCGGGAAGGGATCATTGGTCCTCAAGATTGGCCCCCCCCCCAGTCTTGAATTTCTGGATCCGGGTCTGTGGACCGCGTAATAATAGTACCGAGGTACAGACAGCTACATTATTATCATCAGTTAACGGGTATTTATGCGCGATGAAGATGAATGTTTAACTCTTGTACCCAAAGTCTTGTGTTAATACAAACTTAATAAAAAATATTACATGACACGTGCGCTAAGTGGCTAGATAAAATAAGAAGTGAGAATTATAGTATGATTACCTCTTTGATCCAGTTCAACAGTTCATTGCCGGTTTGGGCATTAGCTAAGATTCCATGCATGAACACTACAGGTTTGTACGCAAAGTTGACGTGTAATACTACACACAAGATGACGATGGATGTCCGAATCTGCATACTTCCCTACTTTCGACAAATTAATTTATTTCACTAAAATTGATGAGCGAATATTGAGATATAAACCTATTTGTTCACACGGTACACGCTTGTAAGTAGAGGATGTTATCTTTACTGTAAAATGATCACAATTCGCAGGCCGATGCAGTTATACAGTAAATCCTCGATAATCAGACCACCATTGAGACCCTTCAAAACTGGTATTTTTATTCAGATGGTCTTAATATTGAGGTTGAATGAAGAGCAAAACAGTGAAAATGGACTTGAAAATTGTGTTCTGAATTAATTTTGGAGGTGGTCTTATTGTTGAGGTGGTCTTAAAGTGAGGTTTTACTGTACTCAAAGACATATTCGGTGTAACTTCTCTAGAACTATGTCCTTTAAGCTTAATATTTTAGTTAATTCTTGTCACAGAAAAAAAATATCCTGCTGCTGAGGAGAGGTTGTTGCTGATGAGAGGTCCGCTCTGGAGAAGTTGCCCACTTTTGTTCGAAGGTCGGCTTTGTGACTATGGACATACTGAGTTAGGTAATGTAATTACTCATAGAAATAACACTGCGCACTCCGGCTAGATGTTTAGGCCGGCAGTTAGTGATCCGAGTCGATTCTTTTCTACCCCTGCTATATGTAGGTATATGAGTGTTACTTATGAAAAGATTGACGCATTAATTTCACTGAAACAGAAACATTGAACTCTTTTACACTCCATTGATCCGAGGGAGTATGCGATATTTATATTTTCATAGATGGAATTGAACATCTAAATTTAACGTACGCCAATATAATGACACTTACGGCAAATTGTTTTATTAGTCAGTATTGTATCTTGAAACATTACTTAATTTCCGTGTTTCATACTCCTTTCTTTGTAAATAAAACTTCTTTAAAGATCCCAGCTTGATAATATACAACATATTGTAACATATTGAGACATCTATAAAGAGATATGCTCCGTTTATTTCCTCTATAACCTAACGTCCACACAATATTTCACTTAAACTTGGATCTTGCACTTGTTTTTGCAATGTCGTTAGAGATGTGCGGTATTATCGTAATACCGGTATATACCGATATTTTTTCCAATGGTAATATATTTCGGTAGTTTTTAGACATCGGATAACATAATTCAGTGGCGTCTATAAGTGAGGTACGTATTAAATAGAAACTTTATATAGCAGGTTAACTATCAATTATCGAAAAAATAGAGTTGAACTTAACATAAAAATGTCTGAAGTAATAATCAATTACAAATCCATAGTAGAATTCTTAAAATCACAGTACACACGCCTGGCCAAAATGATTCTTAGATAGGTAGCTACGGTAAAGCCTCAATTAAAGACCACCTCAATAATAAGACCACCTCAAAATGAAGAACACAATTTTCAAGTCCATTTTCAACGTTTTACTCTGTATTCAACCTCAATATTAAGACCATCTCAATATAAAGACCAGTTTTCAAGTACTTAATGGTGGTCTTAATACTGAGGTGTTTACAGTATTTACCAAATGTCAAGATATGAAAACTATGAAGCCACATATTGTCTTAAGTTGGCATTATCGAGCGAAAACTCGAATGAGGCAATAATCATAGTATAAGAATACTATCGTCAAATTATTGTAATACACGCAATATAGAGTTTGGGGTCAATATCCATCCCTTTATTCAAAACAAACCCTATTACGTGCATTGTTGGTACGGGTGTTTTCATTTTTCACGAAATGCCATGTAGTTATAAAATACTATAATCATAAAGTGAACCTCAAAAATAAGACCACCTTTGGTTAAGAAGAAAATCGGACTTATTTGTGAGGTGGTCTGATTATTGAGTTTAAATATCAAATCCAAAATATTCCTTGAAATTTCGATATTTTTATAATATTGTGGTCACATTTTCTAGGTGGTATTTAAATGAGTTTTTCATGTATGTGAATAACTTCAAATAATCAATAATATCAACCTATTGCCTTCGTTAAAAATCTTAACGCATAATTTGTTCTGCTTATTTCTTTAAACATTTCATGTCGATTCAATATCACTATTGCGTCCACCATTTCGATCACTTTAAAATTTGTTTACAGCTAATCTTAAGTATAATCCAAATTTCTTTTATTACAATTTGATTTTCTTCTATTTTCGCGATTTCATCATAGAGATTATTCAAACTGTATATATTGTGCAGGATGCTTTAATGTGTTCATGGGATGATGTCACGGCCCATGTTTTATATCCGAAACCGAAATATAATCCTTGATATTTTACCCCAACAAATGTCAAAAAGGCGCGTTAGAACTGTAAATAATTAAAGTGGCCCTTGCTGACCTACTTGTCGTGTAGTAAATTACACTTTTGGGAAATTGAATCAAATGCATAGCATCTGAAATGTAGCATAGATACTAAGGCATTGGGGTAATGCCACAGGCTAGAAGCCTACAGTATAGTACCATATATTTGAATTGGGAGAATTTGTGTGAAAATATGTTCATATGGCTTTAATACCAGGATCAGAAGTCATTGACCTCTGTCAGTTATTTTGCAACAATAATGTTAGATAAGTGTTAGATGTCTAAAAGACAGAATATTACAGAAAATATGAGGAAATTATGTTCAAGTCGTTCGTCGATAGTTGATTCGTTTAATATTTCTAGAATAAAATGTCCGTTATGTGTTTCCTTATTTTTAAAAAGTGTTTAAACAATCGCTAATTGTTAATCAAAATACGTTACATGTATAAAATCACGGACATATATACATATATATGTAGCATAGAAGGGAATGGAAAGGGAGATAACACGTGACAATCTACTGTAGTTTAATGTACTTGATAACGTGGAGTTTGGCTTATACAAGGGTTGTCCAAAAATAGATAATTCGTGATTTTTAACAAATCGATGGATTATTTCAATAAATGTCTCCAAAATGTGTACTCAACCGACTGAGCTAGCCGGGCGGTCTACGCACGCATATAGAATTAATCCCCAAAGGCTAAATCATATGTTGGGTAAAAATATTCAGTATTATAATGTTATGTACAGTAAAACCTCAATAATAAGACCATCCTTGGGACCCTTGAAACTGGTCTTAATATTGAGGTGGTCTTAATATTGAGGTTGAATAAAGAATAAACCAGTGAAAATGGACTTGAAATTTGTGTTCTTAATTTTGAGTTGGTCTTATTATGAGGTGGTCTTTAAGAGAGGTTTTACTGTACTAGTATTTAGATGTGTACATAGTGTGTGTAAATCATATATTATAGATATTCGCCAATCGACTATGTAAAACAACTTATTTGAACGACCACATTTTTTTAAATTCAGAAATTCTGTACCAAAGATCAAAAAACAATTAATATAAATTTGAAACGAAACTTTCAGTCAAATTATTCTCTTTGTATTATGTCATTCTTATATGTATCGCTCAATCATCAAGACGGCGCGTTGCCCCGGGCAACTAGCAGTAACTTCCGCCATGATGTTAAAACGGACAGTCAAAAACTACATTATAATTCATAACGGTATAATTATACGCACGGTCCAGTTATTGAAACAACTTACTACTTACAACGACAACTGTTTTGAAGTATCACAATAACAGATGAGATTAACGGACATATTACATTCATTATGACACCAAAGTCAACAAAAAGTATAAAAGTATATCATATTCTTTTAATGTCAATGTAGATTTCCGCCGGGTTTTGATATGTACATGCATCAATACAATAGACCTGCATTCAATAACTCGACCTGTTGCTTTTGTTCAAAGCTGAAACGTTCAAATCTCAGAGCTACTACATTATAATACGTTTGACACATTCAACAGTCCACCAGCTTAATTATAATACCATGCCAGACATTGACGTTACCAACCTTGCCAGGTTCAGTCTGTTAAAATATCCACATAAAATGATGTCTTACAAATAAATAAGTAGCAGAGGGTGACCCAAATTATGAATTTCATAACATTTTCGGCAGATACAGTTAGTATGGGAAGGTTTGCCTAACCGACCGCTCAGAAATAAGACGTCGACCTCTCGAAACTGAGGTTCTGTGTTCGATTACCAACGGGCTTACAAGTACGTCTCGTCATAGGAACACACTACTGATTGTTAAGGAAGCGGATTGAAGTGTGCATGAATTAACGTATTCACTCATATCAAATTATAATACTCACAAATGATGAACCATGGTGACTGGACTGAACAAAGCCAGGTTGTTCCTGCACTCATTACCGAGGCGTGTTTGTGCTTCCTGTTCCGCTCCCAATATGATGCATGGTGACATTACAGTACAGTGCAACCTCTCCAGGGCTGCCCCTCTCTTCATCAAGGACCTCTATTCAACAACATTATCAATTTGTTTTCTTTAGTAAGAATTTTCTATCAATTTAACCTAGAACAGTTGTGAAACAGTTCACACAATAAGGTTTATATCATTTTTGGTTAATTCATTCCAGCATCAATACATTGATTACATTATTGACGAGTACTCATGTTTTCACTACGATTTGGGCTAAATATATCACATTTCGTATTTTTAGTTGATGGTGCATTGTAACTGAGGTATACATGTATGTAGGAATACTTCCGTAGGTTTTTTTAATTTTCCATTAAAATGCAGTTATAGGGCGGCTATGACGTAATACTGGCCCCGATTCCCGAAAATGCTTAAGTATCAAGTCAGTAACTGTCTTAAAGATGTATCTGGCTCATATGAACCTAAAACATTTTAATGGACTTCATACATTATTGTTATTACATTGTCTTAAACATTAATGAGTAGCATTGCCATGTATAACCGTTTAAAACATCTTGTTTAATCATATTACTAACAGACAAATCTAGTAATAAACACCCGCTTATTAAAAAAACTGGAAGATTTTTTAATTTCATGATAATACAAATGTCTTTATTCAACAAATACAGAGAAATACAATATAAATGTAATCTGTGAAAATGTATATTTATTGAGGTTTTAACTAGATAACGTATAGTTTTCATGATTGTTTAGGTAAACAAATGAACAAAAAAATGAGCATAATATATCTTTAAATATATTTATCAATTGTTTCAGCACGTGCAATCGAAAGGTTTGGTTTTGAAAAATTAGGTTTTTGTTCTGTTAATATAAATCTGGGTAAATTCTTAAGTATTTTTTATCAGTCTTAAAAGATATTTATCAATAAATGATTAATACATAATACATGAGAAATCGCGTAAATGTGCTCTTTCGATCAAATTGTTCTTTTTATTTCTGATATCAAAACTTCAATAACAAGACCATCCTTGTGACCCATGAAAACTGGTCTTCTTATTGAGATGGTCTTAATGTCGAGGTTGAATGAAGAGCAAAACAGTGAGAATGGACTTGAAAATTATTCTTAATTTTGAGGTGGTCTTTAAGTGAAGTTTTGCTGTGTATGTTATTTACACAAAAACTTAAAGGCAATAACACCAGTCCAAATACATGATAGAATGACGACAAAAAGTAGCGCCTCTATAAATAACGATCATGGTTTTTATAGAGAAAACCGATGAACATATTTATTCGCAATTAAATTTTGTCTTGCGGATAAAATATCTATACATTATCAAATACAGAGTCAATGGTAAAGAAAATCAACAAATGATACCAAGTGAATTATTCATTATTAATTAACAATATATTTTAAATTGAAATTTGACAGAGAATGGGACACGATGGTCCTTACTTGATCATGTACGTTAAGTTATATTTCAATAAAACATTGATCAAGTTAAAACGCCAAAGGTGTATGATACGTCATGGATACATCAAATTACGTCAATACATTTAGTGTATCCGGTTAGAATGATATATGTATGTCGTTGTTACGTAATAACCGGATGTCGGGTAGGTAGCCGAATAGGGTATAAATAGCTGTACAACTGATAGCAAATTACTTCCAACTCAGAAAGTCATAACAACTCATCGTAAGTTTACTCTGAATTTAAACTCAAAGTAACTGATATTAAACTGAATAACAGTTAAATATATGTGATACTTGTACTTGCTTTACAAAAATAAATGAAAGATTATATTGTAATATCGCTTTGGTGTTTGGTTCATTCTAAACTTCAATATAACATTAAAACAGAAATAAGAATTTTCGTTAAAATTAAATTTGTAGCAATTGAAACTATTTCATCTTGATAAACTATTTTGTATTTATTTTTCATACTGTTGTTGCATGAACTACATGCGTGTACCAGAATACTTCATGTATACAAATGGGATACCGGATATGAAGATCGTCTCATTATATAGTATTTTTCTCTCTAAATTTCAGACCAAAATGAAAATCACACTTTTCGCTACTCTTGCTCTCTCCGCCGTCGTCGGATTGGCCCTTGCCGACGATATGTTCAACAACTGGAACAATGACGACGGAGGTTTCGGCGGAGTTATTGGTGGAATGAGCGGCGGCATGGGACACATCGGTGGCGGATACAGTTCCGGCGGTTTCGGTTCAGGCTATGGATCAGGTTCCGGATACAGTTCCGGATACGCTTCAGGCTATGGATCCGGATCCGGGTACGGAGGTATGCAAGCCCAATATGTTCCAGTGCCAGTCACTGGTGGAAACGCCGGATCTGGAATCGGCTCTCTCTGTAAGTATTGTTTTAATTTAACACTTAATACTAAATACTTAAATTCTTAAAACATTGATGCACTTCTTAGGACTAAATGAAAAAATGAAAGCGTCGATATACTTGTTTCATATGGGCGATTGCAATTTCATTTCACCAAGATTTAGACAAGGGACCGTTTAATTTTCACAATACACGTTTTTATAACTCAAAAACATACGCGGTATTAAAATGCTTTACAAAGAGTTTTGATCATTCTATGACGTTCCGGTTTTATATTCAACTGAATGTCTCGTTTTCGATTATTCAATGGCTTTCATTGTTTAACCAACAATTTCCCTTATTTGTTCAGTGCCCCTTGTCGGACTATTGTTCCTCCTTCCCCTCCTCTCCCAAGGATCCACCGGAACCCAGGACCAGATTATCCTCCTTAACACCACACTGGAAGGTTAAACGTCTCATATATGTAAGTATACGTGGTTTGTTCTCTTCTATATTACAAAATGTAATTCTAATAATAGCAATTATTGTGTACTACATTGGAATATAAAATTACACATAAACATCTTTATCAATTTTTAATTTTCTTTATTCTTGATTGACTTTTGCACGAAGAACTGCAAGTGCGGTGCAACATCTCATGCAACACCCACTGGGGAACGCAACATGTGGCATTTTTTTACATGTTTGTGCTTTAGATAGTTTAATTGATAGTAATTTCTTACTTTCTTAATTTGATACTATTGTTGATGAGAGGTTGTAACAGAGAGGTTTCATGGTAAATATTATCGTACTTTGTGTTTTAGCTAAATAAATTTTGAAAATATCTTTTTATCTTTTTCATTCCAGATTATTGTCGCTGTTTCTCGTTGATGTGCACGAGACATACCACGAGATGTTGCTGGTACCACACAGTTCACGTGCAATTTGATCACATAATTAGATGTTCGAGTCACTGGCTCGCTATTTATTGTATTAAGTTTATGAAAATAAACTCTAAAAACTAATTCATGTTTTTGTTTCATTTCTGCTATGTATTGGTCAAACTGTTTATATTCGTTTCGAAGTGTTCTGGTTTCTTTATCAATAAGAAGCCACAAGAAATATGGGTTTGTGAATAATACCCGATACACGCGTGAAGTTCCAATACATTAAAACAAATGCATTTAAGTTGCTAACATACAAATCATGACATAATTACATGACACAAAACCAACTATGGTGACAACTCAAAAAACACTGTTAACAGCTTTAAAAACAGTTTTGATTTTAGAAAACTTCTAAGTCGACCGAATATTCAACTCTTCATCTTTTGCATCTTTCTTGGATAAATATCAAGAATGATCTCCCTTGGTTAGCGGCTTAGTTCCAGCCATTTCCTCCACATTGCATTGCCTCTCTTCCGCGTCAAAAACCTGTCAAAATGATTAATAATCCATAAGCGATATTGGCGCAAAGTCGGCAACGAATACAATAAATTAGTATTTTTTAGAAATTGCCAAGTAAAAAACATACTTTTTTAAGATTTTATGATTTTTTCTATTCCATCGAAATACATTTCGTTCGGTACAATGAATGTGTTAGTCACTATCTATTCTTCAATGTACAGAAGTCCCAAAAAACAGGAAATCACATCAAATTATATAAATGTGTCGATATGGAAGATATATCTAGCAGATTTTCTAATACTTACTATATGGACGATATGTTTTATAATCATTTGCATTATGCAGTGTTTGTAAACTACATTGTCGATATTGTAGACGCCTAGAAGTAACATCAGCATTATCAACAACAACAACAGAAACAACAGCAGCAACAACAACAACAACAGCAACAACAGCAGCAACAACAACAGCAACAACAACAACAACAACAGCAGCAACAACAGCAGCAGCAACAACAACAGCAGCAACAACAGCAGCAACAGCAGCAACAGCAACAGCAACATCAACAACAACAGCAGCAACAACAACAGCAACAGCAACGGCAACAACAACAGCAGCAACAACAACAGCAGCAACAACAACAGCAACAACAACTTTTATTCAGAATTGAGCAAAATTACAACTTAGTCTTCATATAACTATCTGGTAAAGACAGGTAAACCTGAGGTCTTATTCATAAACATTTTAAGTCTGAAACTTAGACTTAAACTTTAAACTGTTTAATGTTCTTTTTGCTCCTACGTTGATATTTATCACAATAGATTTTAATAAAATTTGGCAAAAGTGTTAAGAGGGTAACAACCATTATTCAGAAAAAATTCATTCGTTTAAATTGCACGAAAACAAAATGATGGTTAATGTGATTTTTGCAAATTTCAAGTTTAAGTCTGAGTTTCAGACTCAAAGTGTTTGTGAATAATGCCCCAGATTAAAGACAAACTGTAACTCTAAGATAATTGATGTGTCATTGTTAAGAAGAAGAAGAAGTTTATTTATATAATTACATGACATGCACATAGTTTGACAGAGGTCAGACAAGACCAACGATCATATGTTATAGGTGGAAGTACAATGAAAGAAAAAAAACGGTTCCATGGTAAATCCTTAGACGAATAACGTAACAGTAACTTGTGTTCACACTGAATCGTTGTGTAAAAGACAGATGAGGGATTTTTTATGAACGGATACAAACAGATACGATAATGTAGCACACGTCAGAACACTGATGTGTAATTGTGTACTATGTAGCTGTAAATGATATCAAACAAAAGTTTTAATCATTCAATTACATGGTTCTTGTTTTAAAACCTGTTTACACATATATGGCAACGTAACAAACTAATTTGTTGTAATGAAAATTTAAGATTTCAATAGTTTACACATGCAAGGTATATTACAAAAATATAAATCTAAATACTGTTTATTCTGAGATCGTTATATATTGTACATTCAAAAAGAGGAGGGAACAGTGAAACATTGTTACTATCTGTGTCCCTCTGTCCCCCACCCAGTCCCCGGTGTTTATATGTAGAATGCAAACTTATATTAACCACATTTTGAGATAAAACGAAAATATATAACACCCCTCCATTCATTTAAATGAAAGGATTATACTTACTGCTAGTGCTAAAATATTTGTATTTGTGAAAAATTAAATACTGTTACAGTTGGCTGGTAAGAGGAGGTATGTTGCGCACCTGAAGAAACTAAGTATTTGGTAACAACGTGCCAATACAGTTGAACCTCGTTTATTCGACAAAATTCTATCCGAATACTTGGTATAATCCGAAATAAATACCAGGTTCTGACGTATCTTTGTAGGCATGTCGAATTGAAATAGGCTATTCGAAACCATGTATTATTCAAAATAAATTTTCGGACCCCGATGCAGTCGAATGAACGAGGTCCGACTGTATTTATAAAACTCGTACACCGATTCAAAGTAAACACAAACAGCATTCTCAGTAAAGGCAGCGGAAAATAAACCACATTGTCTGCAACGTACGACAGACCAGCGGAGAATACACCACCTTATCTGCAACGTACGGCAGACCAGCAGAGAATACACCACAGTATCTGCAACGTACGACAGACCAGCAGAGAATAAACCACATTATCTGCAACGTACGGCAGACCAGTGGAGAATACACCACATTATCTGCAACGTACGGCAGACCAGCTGAGAATAAACCACATTATCTGCAACGTACGGCAGACCAGCAGAGAATACACCACATTATCTGCAACGTACGGCAGACCAGCAGAGAATACACCACATTATCTGCAACGTACGGCAGACCAGCAGAGAATACACCCCATTATCTGCAACGTACGGCAGAGCAGCAGAGAATACACCACAGTATCTGCAAAGTACGACAGACCAGCAGAGAATAAACCACATTATCTGCAACGTACGACAGACCAGTGGAGAATACACCACATTATCTGCAACGTACGACAGACCAGCAGAGAATAAACCACATTATCTGCAACGTACGGCAGACCAGTGGAGAATACACCACATTATCTGCAACGTACGGCAGACCAGCTGAGAATACTTAGAGGTTATCATACGGGACTGGTGTGCATTACGGCGATATTGGCATACTAGGAGAGATATTGGCCCGACAAACAGGGACACAGACAAGGTATATGCTTCCAAAATGCAATGTCTTCTTAGGGCCATGGAATGAATATTTATTTGCATGCAACACTATCTATGTCGGTGAAGACTGTCACCTAAAGGTTATCGTATTGTTCACATTATTTTTAATACTTCCTAATAGTATCAATAGTTTAATGATCATCATAAACATAGTTTTATTTTCAGTTTAGTCATTATGCAAAAAATATAAGTTATAGTTTATACAAACGAATAATATACATGACTGCAGTGATGTTTTATTAAACGCAAACACATGAAACTATAACATGTACCAGTTCATTTCTAAAAAGGCGTATTGAAATATTCGCGTTTGTCCGTAAGCTTGACGGAGAAAAAGCCACGGTTGCGTTTTGATAAAAAAGTAAAACAAACAGCAGATATAATTGTTACGTACGAGAGCATTTCTTTACCTAAAATGGCATGGATCGGTCCTGAAAGTTCACCTGTTCGCCATCAGTCTAACAACACTATATTGTCGTCTAACAAAATACAATACAATATCGCTTTCTAATATCAGAACATGCATGCACTTGAATATGTAATGCATTTCATCTCCGATTTCGTCGCCAATTTTCTTTAGATTACAAACATTACATTTCTGATATTCAGTTAACTGTCGCAAAGTATACAGTTAACTGTCGCAAAGTATACAGTTAACTGTCGCAAAGTATACAGTTAACTGTCGCAAAGTATACAGTTAACTGTCGCAAAGTATACAGTTTACTGTCGCAAAGTATACAGTTAACTGTCGCAAAGTATACAGTTAACTGTCGCAAAGTATACAGTTAACTGTCGCAAAGTATACAGTTAACTGTCGCAAAGTATACAGTTAACTGTCGCAAAGTATACAGTTAACTGTCGCAAAGTATACAGTTAACTGTCGCAAAGTATACAGTTAACTGTCGCAAAGTATACAGTTAACTGTCGCAAAGTATACAGTTAACTGTCGCAAAGTATACAGTTAACTGTCGCAAAGTATACAGTTAACTGTCGCAAAGTATACAGTTAACTGTCGCAAAGTATACAGTTAACTGTCGCAAATTATACAGTTAACTGTCGCAAAGTATACAGTTAACTGTCGCAAAGTATACAGTTAACTGTCGCAAAGTATACAGTTAACTGTCGCAAAGTATACAGTTAACTGTCGCAAAGTATACAGTTAACTGTCGCAAAGTATACAGTTAACTGTCGCAAAGTATACAGTTAACTGTCGCAAAGTATACAGTTAACTGTCGCAAAGTATACAGTTAACTGTCGCAAATTATACAGTTAACTGTCGCAAAGTATACAGTTAACTGTCGCAAAGTATACAGTTAACTGTCGCAAAGTATACAGTTAACTGTCGCAAAGTATACAGTTAACTGTCGCAAAGTATACAGTTAACTGTCGCAAAGTATACAGTTAACTGTCGCAAAGTATACAGTATCTGGCCAACATCATTATATGAAATCATTTTGTTTCAAAGAATGATCGCTTTTTTTCAAATCAATTGAATCAGAAATATGGTTTAAATGTATTTTGATTTAAATATACGAATGATATTTTAAAGTGTCATAATGCAAATGTTAAGCTCATTTTCTTACCTGAACAAACGTGAAAAATATAATTATATGGTATAGTTAAAACATCATTAAATATGCATTAGCAAAGAATTCACGAATTATGTATTAAGTTCCTGTTACGTGTCAATACAATAAGTTTGTAGTACCATTTAATTAAAAACAAACTTTAAAAAGTTCCATTTAACAAGCGTGTTTTTTACAAGTTTGTAACATGAAAGAACATGATTTTTTGAATTTGTAATACATTGCAATTGTTCGTGTTGAAATTGTTTAGACAATTAGTAATAAGACTGGATGAAGCCCGGTGAATATTTTCACGTTCAGGTGGGCCGTGCATATTTTTAATGATATTATACCGCTAAGCCAGTACGTTCGGTCTATATTCTACTAATATATAACTTATGCACTTTACATAAAATCATTCTGTTCAATTATATATTTTTAAGAGAATACATCAAACCCTGGCCCCGTGTTCACAAAGAATTCGTTTTCAGGAACAAGATCAGATGTAGTTTCTTTCAAACGTTTTACTATTTGCTATGCAAAGCTAAATGTTTTAACATAATGTGACATATATGAACATTGTGCACGCTTCTTATATACTTTATAAACTTTGTGTTCAGATTGCATATTCATTAAGAAAAAGATATACATCAATGAGTTAAAGCCGATTCTTAAAATGCGTTCCTGTTTAGATTTAGACCAGTTTCGATTAACTATAAACAATTAATTTATCAATAAAAAGGCGAATTTGTAAAGGTTTTCACCATTTTAATATGACATTTTAGGTATTGGTGCATCTGTATATAGAAAGTCCTGTATAATGTATTTCATTGCTTTCAGAAAATGACAAAAGAATACCAGGAACATCTTGATCTAGATCAGTCGATCCTTTGTGAACACAGGGTCTGAAGATTAGTTTAAAATGTTTTATTATATTCTACAATATCAACACTCAATGCTGACAAAGCCTGATATATTATGAAATTTTAACTCATCACGTTTTAACCACAGGTTCTCGGCGCATGACAACGTAAGAAAAAATTGCGTGACTTATAGTAACATAATAATTATATATTTTTAATTAATTGTAAACAAGTCAACACCGTCATGTTTATAATGATCAGTTTATAATGTTCCGATGTTACTAAGAGGCTATTGTTTTGTACTGTTTTGGGTATATATTTAGAACTAAGCATGCGATGCGCACCTGTGGTTTAAACCAGGGGCGTTGCCAGAGCTGGTAGAATGTGTACGCAAATAATTTAGGGGGTCTAGGGGCGTTATACCCCGGAAAACCCCGTTTACTAGAACATTAGAGGTGCAATTGTGTACATCTTCACAAGCAATAGACGGACATTTTTTAAGCGTTTTATATTCAGAAAATGTATAACCCAAAGTGCACACAAATGCTCAACAGTTTTTATTTTTTTCTGTTTATGACAACCATGTGTACGCACCGGCGTATTTGGCGTACAGGTAGCTACGCGCCTGCCAACTATCCTTCAATATCAGACAGACACGATTTTTACAGTTATCAAATATTGACTTCGCCTAGGGAAGGGTGTGTGAATTGTGTTACGTATGTACAAGTCAAGTGAAAGCTAACTGTCAGTCTTGCATAATACGAGGATGTCGGGAATTTAATTGTACCGGGTATAAATTGACTCTCAGCTTACTGACCATCACTACGCAGTCAGACAGATAAACCAACACATCGTAAGTAAATCAGTTGCTTGGTTAAATAAATGTTAAGATTTAACAACAATTTAAATTGATAATTAATACTACTTTTGGTCCTTAAAACTGACATATTTATTGCATGTTCTTATTCGATTTTTGCGATATTTTAAGAAACTTAATTGAAGAATATTTATATGAAACATACAGTGTATTAGATCTAACGGTTTTTTAAATGTATTTTTTTGTATTCAGAAAATGAAGATCACAATCTTTGCTACCATTGCTCTTTCCGCCGTCGTCGGTATAACACTGGCCGATGAAATGTGGAACAACAATAACAACAACAACAATTTCGGAGGTATTGTCGGTGGAGTAGGTGGTATTGGATCTATCGGCGGCGGACAATTCAGTTCCGGTATTGGTTCAGGCTATGGATTAGGTTCCGGATACAGTTCAGGCTATGGATCCGGATCCGGATACAGTTCCGGTATTGGTGCAGGCTACGGTTCAGGTTCCGGATACAGTTCAGGCTATGGATCCGGATCTGGATACGGTTACGGAGGTGTGCAAGCCCAATATGTCCCAGTACCTGCCACTGGTGGAAACGCTGGATTTGGAATCGGATCTCTCTGTAAGTTTTTTTGTACTGTTTCTTCAGGAATGCGATTGAAGTAACTAAGAATGTACACAACTGTTTATATATGAAATTTTATTTAAGTGCATTTTGGAAGTAAGATGTATAAACAAATGTTTATGGTTATTTTAGCGTTTCAGAGGATACAAATTAATTCTGTTACCATAAGAAGCTATATCGGAAATTAAACGAATACACGGGTTTTACCATCAACTGAATGTGACATTTTCGATCATTCATTGGCGTTGAAATGTTTTACCAAATATGTCCCTCAATTTTTCAGTGCCCCTTTTCGGACTCTTGTTCCTCCTTCCCCTCCTCTTCCAAGGATCCACCGGAACCCAGGACCAGATTATCCTCCTTAACACCACACTAGAAGGTTAAACGTCTCATATATGTAAGTATACGTGGTTTGTTTTCTTCTATATTAATTCTAATAATAACAATTAGTGTGTACTACATTGGAAAGTAAAATTACACATGCTTGTGAAACAAGGTCTTATATCTTACTGCACAACCGCTCCAGTGGTAATGCTCGTTAAAAAGATTTGTTATAAATGTCGGTAGATTCATTACCTATGTTGCCTAAGCATATGCCTACATGTAAGTGTCCGACAATAAATACATTTTAACTTGACTTCATTGCTCTATTGAACAACGACCTCTCTTCAACAAAACTATATTTTCCACCTGAAGGAATAACCTCGCAACACCAGCCACATGTGCCTGTCTCAAATGGTGCTGTTATTGGGAGGTTGCGCTGTATATTAAATATTCTCAATGACCAGTCACTCGGTTTCTGACACGTGCTCGAGTCTTTTTCGAGAATCTTTAAAACCGCGGAAGAGTCTCGCATAGGACCACTTGCACCGGCACTCTATGTCTGGACTAGTATGCCCCCGGTGAGGCATTGGCTTAATCAATTCGTCGCTAAGGCAATACAATGTATGCGATTCTAAATTTCAATTACTATGAATATGATATTCATGTGTCTCGCTGTCAATGTTTATTTAATCAAAACTTCGAAAACGTAAACATATCTGCGAGTACATAATATGTCCTACGTTGATCTAGAATCTAAACGTGATTTCTCTTTTACAGATTATTGCTGTCGTGCTTTCGTGCTGTGCGCGAAAAGTACCAAGAGATGTTCTCCCATGGTTCCTGTACCGTTTGATCGTGACACCACATCTCCGAGAAAGTTTCTCCATATTTATTGTGTTAAGTTTGTGAAAATAAAATATATGAAAACAAAACTCTGTATTTTGTTGTAAATGAACGTGTATATTGCATTTATATTTACCTGATAAACACATTTGAGGTGCTCAGCCAATGACAGCATGTTTCACAATTATTCACCAATAGATACTGCGTACACAATAACAGCATTCTAAACTACTTTTGAATCGACAGTAGTCGGGTTTTGAAGCTTGTGACCACACATGAGATTGTCACAGGTTCTCACCCTTTATCCATTCTATAGAATGTTTATATATAGTACATGGAGTCAAATACTTTCCACTGTAGCGGATCAATAGTCCAGTGGTAACGCGCTCGACTAGTAATCCAGGGATCGCGGGTTCGATTCCCGACCCATCACTGACAGTACTAACAGCCTTTCGGAAGAGACTTTAAAAACCGAGGTCCCGTGTATGATGCTTTACATCGAGCACGTAAAAGAACAAGGGGTGCTTCTATAGAATGTGTATATATAGTACAAGGAGTCAAAAGCTTTCCACACCTGACATCTTTCCACACCTGACTTCTTTCCACACCTGACATCTTTCCACACCTGACATCTTTCCACACCTGACATCTTTCCACACCTGACATCTTTCTCCACGCCCGTTATCCACGTGGCCTATTCAGCTTGACATCTTTATTCATTTGTAAAGGAACCACTTGCACATGTTTGTATCACTAAGTCCTTAGTTGGGGAATACTTCATGTACTCACTTTATTTAACTCTGCAGACAGTATATACCTCTACAGGAAAGTATTTAAATTCAGAGATATTGTTTTAGCCCCTTCTTATTTCTATGTTATAAAGGTGATCTTTAAAACCTCAAACTGAAGGACAATGAAATAGAAATCACAGCAAAATACTATTGCCACCATCATAAAGTGAAAGGTTTGATCTCTAACATTTGTTTGAACACGAAAGATTCCTATAACAGATTTTGATTTATCGCGGTTTGAAGACATTTTCCTTCTATAATTATATATGAAGTTGGTTGGACCACAGGGACACGAAGCTTGGGTATGCGCTGTTGTGCTTTGATAGATAGATAAGTATATTCAGAAAAAGCCCATTAGCCAATCATTCCACATGAATAAATACAATACAATAAATACAACATGTCAATGGTGATTTACAATACATCTTGTTCTAAATTCAATGAGTAAAGTTTACAAACATAATTACGTACATACATGTAAAAATATGCACGTGTATTTACTTTTTAAAAAGTAATTACTAAGTAAATTGGTAGTTTAATCAATAAATAACAGAAGACAGTTGATAATGGGGGAGAATTGGGATTAGTATAAGAAATATATTTGCGATCTAAATTCAAAACTTTTATAAACAAACAATGATAATCTTCTTATTATACAGTTACTTTCGCTGTTTAAGAGTTCTGCAAATTTTAAAACATTTGAATTGTTCCAGTAATATTTATTAATGTATTGTTTTCCTAAGGTATGATACACGGGACATTCTAAAACAAAGTGAAATTCGTCTTCCATGGTGTCACAAGATTTTCATTTAAGGTCATGAAATGGTACTTTAACTGTTTTTTTGCCATCTTCCCGACTCAACTTCTAGTGTATGCGCCGAAACTCGGAAGCGTGTACGATATGATCTTAATTTAGAAATGGAAATAATGTCCAAATAAGGCTGAAATCGAAAGTCCTCCAGTAAATTATATGTTTTAGCTCTAGACGAATTTTGTAGCTGACTATTCCAGAAAACCAAAACAACTATTTAAACAGCAGTTAAAGTTTTACGCACGAGAGCATTTCTTTACCTAAAATGACATGGATCGGTCCTGAAAGTTCATACACCTGTTCGCGGTCAGTATTTTAAAAAACTCTATATTGTAGTCTAACAAAATATAAAACAATATTGCCTTACGTACATGTATATATTACGGATTTTTGAGAATGGTCGTCATACTCATTATGACTTTTATCTTTCTAATTCTCAAATCGAAGTAGTTAAACCATTTAAATATTTAGGAGTTCATCTATATAGAAACGGTAACTGGAATCGTACCCAAAAAAATATTGCACAGCATGCATCCTTTGCACTTCATAATCTCTTTAATGTCTACAATCAATTAGATTCACCAATAGGACAACAAATAAAATTATTTGATTCAATTGTTGCACCTGTTTTAAATTATGGGGCTGAAATCTGGGGATATCATGAGGCAACAGACATTGAAACTATTCAATCTAAATTTTGTCGAAAAATACTATGTGTCAAACGATCTACTAACCTCAACGCGATTAACGGAGAATGTCTATTCGACGAAAATTTATAATAATTAAATATTGGTTAAAACTATTAAAGTTAAATAACCGGTCATTGTTATTCAAAACATATAATATGCTTAAAACAGATGTAGATAATGGTTTTGTACATACTAATTGGGCGTTTTAAGAAAAAAGTATTATTGATGGATGTGTGTTATCATTTATATGGTTAAACCAATATGTATTATCTATTTATTATATCCAATTAAAACAACGAATATTAGATATGTATTATCAATGTTGGTACTCATCTATTAATAACTCAGGACGCTTAAATACATACTGTTTATTTAAACATTCATTTCCGGTGGAACTATATTTTAACTTCATTATAAACAAAAAAATCAGAATAGCTTTAACCAAATTTCGAACTTCTTCTCATGACTTGGCAATTGAACGCGGAAGATATCAAAATCAACCTAAAAATCCAAGAATTTGTAATAATTGTAACTTAAATATGATAGAAAATGAATATCACTTCTTACATATCTGTCCAAAATACAGAAATCTTAAAATTCAATACTTAAAACTTTATTATTACTCCTGCCCAAACATCCAAAAATTTACGAATCTTATGTGCGGAAATCCAAAAACTACATGTAATCTTGCGAAATTTATTTACTTTGCCAATGTATGTCGAAACCAAACAAATGTATGAAAATGATGTAAAATATGTGATGCTCTTTGAAAATCCATGTATTTCTTCTACATGTTGTATAGAATCGATTTTTGTTTGCTATAAACATTGTAATTGTATTGTATATAACCATGATTAAGTTACTAGGCGGTTCATCGTATCATTAAGTTCAACCAAAATTAGCTTGTGTTTCAGTCAGGTGATTTATAGTAAGTGTTGACAGATTTTAATATTACGATGTATACATATGGTCAGTTAAGTTATTTTTTGTGCGTCTGTTTCATAAATTACATGATAAAAATACAATTAACATAATCATTGGATTTCAGAACATGCATGCACTTGATATGTAATGGATTTAATCTCCGATTTCGTCGCCAATTTTATTTATGTCCGGTCACAACTCACCTTGCGTTTTGTTGCACGTACGATTCCGCAGCTGCGGTCGGGTTGCTGGTAAATCCCTACGGTTTCTTTGCGAATTGACACGACTGTAGCAACTGTACAGACATCCTACAGGCAACTTACGTTCGCCACACGGGCCCTTGTGTGTATCTTGCAGCGCCCGCACGAAAACACACACCTAATACCCGCATGTTGAACGTACAACACCGTGTGGGTGACGTGCAACTCATGCACGTGCGAATATTTCGAGTGTATATATTTATATATATACCAGGCGAGTACAAGAGGTCATTTCGGCTTCAAGAACACTGTCTTGAGGATGCCGGGTCCGATCTTACCCGATCAATTGCCTTGGGTTTAGTTGCGTTTGCTGCTGGCAGGGGAACAAATTTATCATGTCCTCATTTTAGCTCTTATTATTAGAGAGCGGTGACGTGTCCTGGAAAGAAGAAGGCGGCAGTACTAGGTTCTGTTGTGGTAGAGGGCGTGAGAACGGTCGTAAAACTCAGGATGATCCCGAAAGAAGTCGACCAAAAACTACTCATCTGATGGGCAGAAGGTGTTTGGCATCTTCGAAGGCAGTCCCGTGGTACTTGACCGCGCGTCGGCGTCTTCATTGTTGTCGTCGTCGGCACCACAGTAGGACCCAAGAGGCGTTTTTGCGCCCTAATCTTGCATCTCAGAGTCCAGTGCCATCTCCTCCACCGCCCTACTTGATTCGAATTTTCTGCTTCGTCCTTTATGACCCATGTTTTTATTGCTTCTAATACTTGTGCGCTTGAATGATATTTTCCCATGGCAGACCGGCCTTATATACTTCGAGGCAAAAAGTGTAAATGCCAAGATGAACGTACTTCCTCTCTTCAGCGAGCGCAAGTTTGCCGTAAGGTGTGCGGTCATCGTGCCTCGTTTGCACAGGGCAAGTACGTTGGTTGTGCGGCGATCTTGCAGCTACCGCAGAATAAATATGCTTCTGGTGCCAGTAAAAAACCTTGCATTCACCGCAAGATGGACGTGCAGCTCCGTGCTCCTCCTTGCGATGAGTGCACGTGTCGTGTGAAAAAATGTTGTCAATCACAGAAACTGTTGGGCATGTCCAATAGCCTCCTGCAGCGGCCTGCGTGCCATATGCAGGTTTCCGTGCCTTTTAACTGGCTAATCGCAGTGGATTGTCAATCTCGATATCGAGATACCAGCTCTACCAGTTTTGATCAAAAGCTTATAGAGTGATATTATTTTTATACGTTAATTTAAACACTTGATCTTAATACTAGAATATTTAAGCAGTTATGACAATATTCTTCAATTTATTCTCTTTCATTTAGTGTAAAAATATTTATTCTAACTAAACATCTTCTTGCTTCCAATTTGATTTTAAAAGTATCACCTATCATTACATAGAATATAGAGTAAAAATCAGTAAAATTTTCCATTTCCAAAAGTTTAGTGGCGAATAAATCATAATTTCCAATAAGTGGAAATATTTTAGCAGTTATGTCTGTTTTATTGATTAAATGAAAAATATCATGGTGTTTTTTTATAATTTTAAATAATTAATTGATTCTTGCTTCCATTCTTTGTTAAAGTTAGTAATGTACTAAAAAATATCTCGATTTCTTTCATTATTCTCGGCTTCTATGTTGTTGTTGTTGTAACTATCAATGAGTTAAATTTATTGCCGGTTGTTATTGGCTGGTTGTAAATATAATAAATCATTTTATATGATTTAGATCAGTTCTTGACACGGTGGAATATAATTATTATTGAATTATTTTAATTATTGAATTATGAAGGGAAAATCATTTCAAACCGTGATAAATCAACTTTCGTGCGCAAACAAACGTAACAGACTTAACTTTCTATACTTTGTCGTGATGCAAATATTATGTTTCTGTGATTTCATTTTTCCTCATGGTCACTTTATCACATTGAAATTAAGTACGGCTAAAACAATAATTTATTTTTAATGTAAACACTTTCCAATAGAGGTAGATACATTGTGCCCATATATATTACGAGTATTGCTCAAATTAGTTTCTTCCGATGGCACTTTTTTCCTGTAATGTGGATTATCTTTGATTGTAGCATTTTAGTCTTTAACGATTTTTGTTGAGAATTGTCAGATTTAGTTCTGTTCTGTTTTAATTTAGAATACCCTAGGTATTGTTGTGTACGCTTTATCGGAGTCCAAACACGGCATCTGATGAAAGTGATATATCCGGATGTAGCGATTATACAAACTGCTAATTAACACCGAAAGCGCTTTTATGGGGGAATTTGGGGAAATACATGTATAGGACTTTTATAGAATAGCCTCGAGATGAAATATTGGTATGGTCAATCAGGGACCGTATATGAACGTTATAGTGTGTTCCAGGGTCAATTATATTGGGTGGCAATATACAGCTTGACGTTTTGATCTGTAAAGGTGTGAAGTTTAACCAAGTAAACTTGATTACAATCTGCGGGCTTAAAAACGTGCGGACTCGTGCGTCAAACACACGGATTTTCTGCGAAATCTGTCGAAGACCCGCCGCAGACAGATGTATGGCCGGTTGTGACCGGGGCATTAGATTACAATATTACATTTCTAATATTTAAGATAAATGTCGCAAAAGTACATGCATTAAGTATCTGGCAACACATGAAAATTAAGTTTGTTTCAAAAAATGCACGCTATTTTCAACTCATTTGAATAAGAAATTTAGTTTTTATGTACTTTAATTTGAATATATGAATGATATTTTAAAATGTCATTATGTAAACGCTTGGGTTTTTGTTTTACCTGAAGAAACGTGAAAAATATATATTGTATAGTTAATACATCAATCATTATGCATTATCAAAGAATTTACTAATAATATTCTTAACTCCTCTTATTTGTCAAAAGTACACATTTGTAATGTTAAACTTCCGGTTCCGGTGAAGACGAGCTCACGAATTATTTTGTGGAGAAAACAATTTGGAAAATAACGTTATATGGAACAGACGTTTGATTATATTTGGAACATTTATCTACGGAAATACTAGTTTTCATATTTGCTGAATATTCTGAAACCAAGAAACTTATTGGGTTTTTCGGTGTTGTGTATTGAACAATGAACGTGGAGAGATTATCGTGTAAACTTTATTAGTTATACTACACCTGCCATAGCCCTTGATTAGTCACGCTTGACTGACGCGCTTGGCGATTATTGCACGGCGTGTCAACGCCGTGCATATTGAGTTCTGTTAGCGTCGTTTTGCAATGGACTCGGTTAAGAACAAAATTGGGCGAAAAATCGAACAGAGTCTAGGGTGGGACTAAAATCCGGGACTTTAAAAAAATCCGGGACTTTGGTGGGAAAATCCGGGATCGATATTTTGGACTATATCGTAGGTATCAACGGTCAATAACGGATAGAGGAACATTCGTTCACACCCTTCAGTTAACATATGTTCCACTCGAGCAATTTTTACAAAATCGATCCCGGAGAATCCCGGATAACGGGTTTCAGTCCCACCCCAAAGCCTATTGTGCGCCTGCGCAGACCGGCGGGAATATATGTCGGGAAGCGAACGATTGTGCGTTGTAACGTCATTATTGATTTTGTAGGCTACAAAAGCTAACTTAAGGTATGTGATTTTGTTGTATATTATGATTGATGTCATTAACTAATATTTTCAACTGTATAATTATTGAATTTTATCGTTTCAACATTGTGGTTGACCCATCGCGTGGTTGACCTACATTTTATTTGTTATTGTTATGATGCAGCCAGCATTCGTCTCTGTGCTCTGTTTAATATTTTGCAGTATTTTCCCTCTTTCATAAGTCATGTATCGTTCAAACATGCGTGATAATTAACATGTAAACGTTTAAACTCGCAGGTTGTATTAAATACACTGATCACATGTTCTAACCTTACAGCGATTTTCCGAAAATGTACTTTCAGTTTCAACTTTCAATTTCATTATTACATGCAGACTGAATGTGTCTAAGTACATAAGCGTCGACTCGATTTAGCATATTCCTGTATGACCTCCAATACTTGGAAATGACCCTGGCCTCGGATATGAAATTGCAATGACTTTCAATTTTAAAAGTCCACGGAAAACACTGCCAATGATAGATGGAGAATCTCAATTAAGATAATTGTCTGATGACATCTTCAAATTGATGTCTTCAGATACACGGTCAGCAAATGAATGGCTGTTCTAAAACATTGTTTGAGATGAAAGGCAAAATGCATTATTATCCATTGGAAAGTCTAATGCAGTATTTTATTGATTTACCTTTTATTGCAGGAAGTTCCGAAGAAGCTGTATGTGAGGTACTGAGAATGTCAAAATAAAGAACATATATTTTGAAGATGCAACAAACAAATGTTAGGTGGCCTTATGGTGCAAATGTGTGAATGAAACCTTTCAACCTGGAGACTTGTCATAACAGACAGTGTTACAAATACCTACAGATATGAAGTTTCCCTTTCAACAACATCCCAGACCTTAGTCACGGTATGTCACATGGTTCTCCTACTGTATAATAAACTCACTTTAAACAGATAAAAAATAGTGACTTTGAAAGCCTTGGAAAACTCGCGTTGAAGTGCGTGTAACATTTCCTTGTATATAAGTTCATAATTTGAAGTTTAATACTTAAATGTTCATGGA
This sequence comes from Mactromeris polynyma, assembly GCA_032209605.1. Taxonomy (NCBI): domain Eukaryota; kingdom Metazoa; phylum Mollusca; class Bivalvia; order Venerida; family Mactridae; genus Mactromeris; species Mactromeris polynyma. The sequence goes on from JASFXZ010000005.1 coordinate 29,756,271, forward strand.
AAAAGTTAATTTGAAAGACATGTTGAATGAATAAAATAGCAGTACAAATGCTGTTTTGGTCCTTGAATTTTGTGAAAATACCCTTTGAAGAGTCCTTGAATTTTTTTTGGGAAGGGTGGGAAATCTGATTTGTGTTGCGTCTTGAACAACAGACAAATTGTGAGGTTAATTATTTTAATTATAGGAAATGATACATTGATATTCTGCTATACAAATTTAAATAGCAAGTTCAAATTATTGCAATCCTGTCGCCTGTTACCTTAAGCTAAAATAAGATATTGCAAACAAATTCTGAATGTACTTTAGTACAGTAGTTATATCATCAAAAAGGCATAAAGTTTTTTTTGTCCATTCAGATAGATTTAGTTTAATAATTTTAGCAGCTGTCAACTGATACTTTTGAAATATATTGTTATTGGCTAATACTTTTTAATACCATTAAATTTTACATGGAGACATTAATATGTCATGGTTATAATAAACATGTAACTAAATCCATTGTTAAAGCAGAAAAGTAAAGAAATACACAATTAAAGAACAACAAACCGTCAAAGATTTTATGCAGCAGCAAGATCAAAGTAATACATTTTTTTTATCATAAACATGATTGGGTCACTTATGCTCACACTCCATCAAAAAGAGCTTTAACACTAGGCGAAAGGTTCAACACCTAAATATAGCAAAAATTGTTCAGATATTTCTTAAGTATGTTTCATTAATACCCTTACAATATACCTATACTATTGTATTTTAACAGAAAACAGAATTTCCAGTAGAAGACGTTATTGATGAGGTGGATAGTGTTTGTCAGGAAGAAGATGAGTTCTCCTTCTTAACAATAGATGACAAAGTAGTTGTGGTACCTGTAGGAATGGTGAAGCAGATGTTCCCAGATATGCAAGATGAACATTAGAGCTTCATCTTGTTGCCTTGTGTAAACCTTAAATAAGTGTCACTTGCACTTACAAGGACAGTGATCCCTTATCTATTCGGAACAACTGACACTGCAATCAAAGTTATGCGAAAAACTAGATACTTCCATTTCTGATATCATTCGGTATTTATTCATATCCCGGTATTGAAGGTGCTAATTTTTTTTAATTTGAAGACATGATTCCCTGTGGCATATTCAAAGTACACACCAATTTTGATAAAAAGCATGAAAAATTATGCAATTGCTTTCAAGTATAATTTCTTTTGGAATATTTTTGTTGCCAAAATTGAAAACCTGTTGCCAAATTATTGTCTTTTTCACATTTGATGTTATTGGCGAATGACAGAGGGAACCCTAGAAACAAAAAATATGGATTTTATTCTTGATTTACGACTGTTTCAGAGAGAGAAAAAAAAACCCTCAACAACCTCTAACACACCACTTTATTATTTTCTTCATTGGTGGCTTTTAAAAATTGAAATTTACCATTAGCAGTAACTTTATTTCTGTAGGTAATGGGGTTAATATATTGCATCCTGTGGAGTGCAGTATTTTCTGGCCCTTTATTCTTAAATGTATAAAATCAGCTTGTTAGTGCAATGAAATTTACTTCAGGGACAATATTTATAATATTTGTGCATACGCCTTGGCATGTAACCAGGACAGTACTGGGTAGATTCCAGGAAAGTACTGGTTAGATGCCAGGAAAATGGTAACTGTACGATGGGTCTCGTTGGCACTATGCAGTGACCGTATTTGGCTTCAAAAATTGTCTGTTTGACCTATACTCCTCTACTGGCTGTCTGAATGTGCATTATAAAATGTGCGCGGCGACGGGCGACCTCATAAACACAGTAATACTATACATACATACCTTTTTACTGTATGGCAAATGTAAAAAACCCAGTCAGCACTCAAAAGTTTTAAAAAAACCAAGCCCTCCCTTATTTTGATTTAATTTTTGCTTGGGCCTCTTATTTGAATATATTGTACTGTGTTTTGATAGTTGACTTTGCTTGTCTTTGATACTTGTAACAGTTCTTACATTAATGTGCTTTTGCAATATTCATGTCTTGCCTCAGTCTTCAGGTGTTTTATTGCTGTTTGTTTCACTTTGATATTTTTTAATTATTAAACTCATTCGAGATTTGTTCATTGCATGATTGTCCTCAAATATTGTGTCACACAGCCCCACTCAGCCCCACTCGAATTCCAAAATAGCCACTTGGGCTTCTGATTGCCAGACATTTTTTCTAAAAAATCTATTTACCCTTTGGCTGATTTGCTATGAACATGGCACATGATTGTACTGTACCAAAATTACATCCAACATCTGATTCGCTGACATATTTTGGATATTACATCTAAAGCTGCTAGAGCAGGTTATACCAAACCGGGTAAAAATGTTCCTTGAATAGCCCTATGCTGTGTCTGCAGTCTACTTTCAACTTTTGATACAACTGGTCTAACATACTTTTTGTTACTGACTAAGCTCAAAGTAGTTTCCTTTAAAACAAAGCTTGGATGATTTGACCTGGATTCATGTATAAACTATATAAAAGATGATGTTTTTGCAATTAAGCTGCATATGAAGTAAACAGTTTAGTACTAATATTTAACTACAATGAATAATTATATAAACTTTGTTATTGCTTGTACATATGTGTTCATCATCTTGTATTTATTATGTCTCCACATGTTGTATGTTTGTCTGTCCAGTCTGCCTTGTTCTCCCTTTATCTCCAAAATCCAGTGATAGATTTTCATCAACTTGCTGGGAAATATCAGTATGAAGTCTAGTAGTTCATATTGTAATTTGGGGTCATAATGTTAAAAGTCAAGGTCACAGGTGTCTGAAACTTGAAAACCTTGTCTGCGGTTCATCTCTAAAAAAACCTGTTACATTTTCATCAAAGTTGTGCTTTGAAAATTAATTGGAAAATACCCCACTGCAACAAGATAACTCATAACCTATGGCAAGCTAGTGTTATCATAACTTTATGCCTGGCCATACTGATTTTACTCTAATTTAGCGAGGATAGAATTTAATATGTCATTTCATAATTAAATATTCACAAACGTTACATAAAGGGTCTAATATCTTTGTATTTCATTTATTTACAATCGTGACAAACATTTCACTTGTTTTACAGTCTTAAGGTTCTACCATTATTACTGACCATTTTCTTTATTTTGGATTGAAAATCTAGCATTTCTAGAACAAGTCGGATTGAAGATCTCTTGGAAAAAATGTTTATTCTTTCTTCAATAATTTTTTATTCTTTTTCACATTTATGTCTTATGTCTTTGTTTTATTCCATATTCCATGCAAACCTTCTTACCTAGTTACACAAACTTTGATATTATAAAACTGTTTACAGTCAAACCTGTCTGTAAAGACCACCCATGGGAACAGCAAAATGTGGTCTTTGTTTACAGGTGGTCTCTATTAACATATTAAATATCATTTAAAATTGTCTGATGGGAGATAAAATTGATGGTCTTTGCAGACAGGTTTTGCAATAGTGGTCTTTGTTCGCAGGTGGTCTTTAACACTGGTTTGACTATAGTTACAAAACAGAAACTTATATGCAACGAGTTGCCAGCTTGGCTACATAGACAAGTGGTACTGTCCCACACCCCATTTGTTTGCTTTGCTTTGATTGTATTGAGTAATCGTTTTTGCTTTTTGGTCATTATTGCATTATTTCTTTCTACTGTTAATATGTATGTGATATATGTAAATACGTTTATATTTCTCTTTGCTATGTTCTTTTTGTTTACTTCTCTAGTCATTCATATACTAAGTCTGCTAAATCCGTCTGTGTACACCTCCTATCACTTTTGTAGATTCAGGTATCATTTATAGTTTTCATTTACATATACAATTTCACCGTTATCCAGTCCTCCACAAAGTTTATACTCATTATACATTCACACTGCTTGATAACTTATCCAATGTGTGATGCTAGCATGCGGTTGTTACATACTGAAGGTGCTATATCATTTAGTGATTAATGTTTTTGTATTGAGTTATTGTGTTGCATTTTGGTCACTTTTGCATTATTTCGTTCCACTGTAAATATGTTTGAGATATAAGTAAATACGGATTTATTTCTCTTAGCTATGTTCTTTGCCTTATTATAATAGTCATTCATATACTACGGACTGCTTTCACTTCCTACCACTTGTTCATTCGGGTAGCATTTTATAGTTCTCTCATGTGTCACTTTTTAGCTATCATTTACATTAAATTACACTATTTTTCTAACTTTCAAAATGTCTAAACTCATTTTTACATTCACACATTGCTTGATTAATTCAGTGTGTGATGCTGGATGTCTGTTTGTCCACTGACATGTTGTTAATTAAACTGTAGTGCTCTCACATTTTGACATGATATGCAATATCATTTAGTGATTATTGTTCTTTTTTTTAATTTTTAGTAAATACTAATTATGTAAATTTGTCCGTATTTCATTATTCATTTCTACCGTGATAATGATTGTGATTTATGTTAATATGTTTCAATCAATGTTTTGCATTTTGAGATGTATAATGTTGTCTTAATTTACATGCATGATGTTCATTATCATGAAAGTTTTCCGCACTATCAATTTCTATTTCTGTTTAACTGTCCATACAAAAACTAGTCTGTTCCTTAATAAATTCCTACTACTAAAACTACAAATGTACTTTTTATACATTAATATATAGTTACACATTAAAGCATAATAAACACATACTGTTACTTCAAATTGCAGTTGTTCTATTTCATTTTGTTTACGCCGTGCACCCACCTTTGCTGCATCAGGCAGCAATTTTTTACTTGTATTCTACTGTGGATACAAGCATGATGGTCGTTTATGAACGGTAGAGAATTGAATCATCACAGTTTGGAAACATTGAACATTAAATGCCGCCTAAGTAAACTAAAAAGGAATAAGAGGTCTATGTCTTCACCTGATAATGATATAGTTCTACCTGAAAAGCGACAGGCAACTTCTGTATCCTCGACTGTTAATTTACAACAATCAAATTCTGAGAACGGAATGGCAAACCTGAGCAATGTACAACCTATGAATATGGCGAATATGAATAATATGATGAATTATCAAACACCACAAGGCAAACATCCATGGAGTGGTGGAAGAACCAAAATGATCAAGAAGCTTCCAGTGAATCTAATGAAGAACCTCAAGAACGCAAACATACATTGAAAATCCGTGTTGGGGAACAATTCTCAAAAGCAATACAAGAAAGACGTAAATGTCTTAGTCCCGTCATGATTAAAGCCAAACAGGATGGTAAAACAGCATATATTTCATATGATAAGCTTTACATTGAAAATAGAATGTGGATAATGTATCTACTTCCGGTTACATTATGGAACAATTAGAAAAACAGTTAAATTTCCTCGTCTGGAATATCCAGGATCTTTAAACAAAACTTAATGATAGTGACTTTTTAAACGTTTAAAATTGATATCATCTTTTTGACAGAAACATGGACTTCGAAATCTACAAATGTAAACATCAATGACTACAACCATATTCATGGTTTTCATTACCATCCACGTCCAAATTTTAATAAAAAATCTAGGCATAACAGTGGTGGAGTAATAATCTTTTACAAACGTTATCTCTCTGGTTTTATTAATACTGTCAATATTGATAATAATGGTATAGTATGGATTAAAATTGACAGAAAAATAACTAACTCGGACTTGTTAATGGCCGATTGGATGACGGCGGTTGTATCATGATACATTTCGAGGTCAACCTGTTTCGAGCCTTGTTGATTATTTAGTAACAAATATAAATTGTTATAATTATATTACTTGTGTTAGACTCTACAGAATTTTCGGACCATTGTCCAATCACTTTTTCATTTTGTAGTAGCATTGATATGCCCGTTAATAACAACTTGTCTTATGACAAAATTATTTGGGATACTTCCCGTAGGGATGTCATGAGTTCTTAAATGTAGTGTACTCGAAAGCTAATGTATTTAATTCTATTAATCTCATGTCTTATGTTTATAATATTAATGAATGTGTTAATATGTTTATTTAGATATTAGAACTAAAGTATCGCTTTTCGATGCAATGGTAGTTCGAATCATCTTGTATTGGTCAGAAGTTTGGGGAATTTATAACTATAAAGACGTAGATAAACTTCATATTATATTTTGTAAACATATACTTTGGGTTAAATAGCATACGCCCAATTTTGCTGTTTACGGCGAGCTTGGTAGGTTCCCATTATCAATTATAAGCAAAATAAGATCTATTAAATTTTGGTTAAAAATCATGAAAAACAATCACTCTTCAATGTATGCTTTGTATCAAGATCTCACTGAAAATGTTAATGGTATTACATGGGCCTCACGTATGAACTCAGGTATTGACCATCTTGGCTTTCAGTACGTCCGAACAAACTTTAATTTTAGAAATAATTATTTAGAAACGATGAAAAGGCGAATACATTTATTCAAGACTGGTATAGTTCAATCAGCATACTGCCGAAACGAAGCTTCTATTGTAAATTGAAAACAAATTTTGAATTTGAAAATTATCTTGATATACATGTAATTAGAAATGATCAATTCAGATTTCGATTTACACAATTAAGACTCAGCAGTCATAAGTTGGAAATTAAAGTCGGTAGACTACTCGGCATTGATAGAGAAAATAGAATATCTAAACATGCACTCAGAATGTCGTAGAAACGGAATATCATTTCTTATTATGCTGTCCAAAATATCATAATTTGAGGAAAACAATATATTCGTCATTATTCATGGCCCAGCTTGGAGAAATTTTATCATGTATTAAAGTCAAACAATAATATACGCCTCGTAAATACTGCTAAATTTATAACTGAAACATTTATCATCAGAAAACAAACATTGTAAAACAATAATATATAATCAACTAAGGTACATAATTAATACTAATTTGTAATTGTATTATGAAAGTAAAATTGCAAATTATTTCTTCCAGAGATGTTTATGTCATTATCTATTTGCGTTTTTCTTTCTTAAGTTGCTCTCATTGTGTTTACTGTGTCTGTAATATGAAAGATATTGATTTTGACATTTTATATTTCAGAATATTTTCATGTGATAGTCTGTTTTTCTTGTGTTTTAATTGTTCCACATAAATTGTGAGCCTTCGCCATAAAATATTGTAAATGGCCTAAGGCTAAATACAGTCGATTTTCAAATAAACGAATGAATGACTGAATTAAATTATAAACCTTGCACGTGCACAATTTAAGTGATAGCTGGCTGTCAGTCTTGCATAATACGAGGATGTCGGGAATTTAATTGAACCGGGTATAAATTGACTCTCAGCTTACTGACCATCACTACGCAGTCAGACAGATAAACCAACACATCGTAAGTAAATCAGTTGCTTAGTTAAATAAATGTTAAGATTTAACAACAATTTATATTGATAATTAATACTACTTTTGGTCCTTAAAACAGACATATTTATTGCATGTTCTTATTTGATTTTTGCGATATTTTAAGAAACGTAATTGACTATTTATATGAAACATACAGTGTATTAGATCTAACGGTTTTTTAGATGTATTATTTTTGTATTCAGAAAATGAAGATCACAATCTTTGCTACCATTGCTCTTTCCGCCGTCGTCGGTATGACACTGGCCGATGAAATGTGGAACAACAACAATAACAACAACAATTTCGGAGGTATTGTCGGTGGAGTAGGTGGTATTGGATCTATCGGCGGCGGACACTTCAGTTCCGGTATTGGTTCAGGTTATGGATTAGGTTCCGGATACAGTTCAGGCTATGGATCAGGTTCCGGATACAGTTCAGGCTATGGATCAGGTTCCGGATACAGTTCAGGCTATGGATCCGGATCTGGATACGGTTACGGAGGTGTGCAAGCCCAATATGTCCCAGTACCTGCCACTGGTGGAAACGCTGGATTTGGAATCGGATCTCTCTGTAAGTTTTTTTGTACTGTTTCTTCAGGAATGCGATTGAAGTAACTAAGAATGTACACAACTGTTTATATATGAAATTTTATGTAAGTGCATCTTGGAAGTAAGATAAATTACAAATGTATAAACAAATGTTTATGGTTATTTTAACGTTTCAGATGACAATGTTTAATTCTGATACCATAACAAGCTATATCGGAAATTAAAAGAATACACGATTGTTATATTCAACCGAATGTCTCGTTTTCGATTATTCAATGGCTTTCAATGTTTTACCAACAATTTCCCTTATTTTTTCAGTGCCCCTTTTCGGACTCTTGTTCCTCCTTCCCCTCCTCTTCCAAGGATCCACCGGAACCCAGAACCAGGTTATCCTCCTTAACACCACACTGGAAGGTTAAACGTCTCATATATGTAAGTATAAGTGGTTTGTTTTCTTCTATATTAATTCTAATAATAGCAATTATTGTGTACTACATTGGAAAGTAAACTTACACATGCTTGTGAAGAAAGGTCTTATATCTTACTGGCCAACCGCTCCAGTGGTAATGCTCGTTAAAAAGATTTGTTATAAATGTCTGTAGGTTCATGACTTATGTTGCCTAAGCATATGCCGACAATAAATACATTTTAACTTGACTTTATTGCTCTATTGAGCAACGACCTCCCTTCAACACAAATATACTTCCCCTCCTGGAATTACCTCGCAACAACAGCCACATGTGCCTGTCCCAAATGGTGTTGTTATTGGGAGGTTGCGCTGTATATTAAATATTCTCAATGACCAGTCACTCGGTTTCTGACCCGTGCTCGAGTCTTAAAACCGCGGAAGAGTCTTGCATAGGACCACTAGGACCGGCACTCTATGTCTGGACTAGTATGCCTCCGGTGAGGCATTGGCTTAATCAATTCGTCGCTAAGGCAATCCAATGTATGCGATTCTAAATTTCAATTACTGTGAATATGACATTCATGTGTCTCGTTGTCAATGTTTATGTAATCAAAACTCCGAAAACGTAAACATATCTGCGAGTACATAATATGTCCTACGTTGATCTAGAATCTAAACGTGATTTCTCTTTTACAGATTATTGCTGTCGTGCTTTCGTGCTGTGCGCGAGAAGTACCAAGAGATGTTTCTCCATGGTTCCTGTACCGTTGTATCATGACACCACATCTCCGAGAAAGTGTCTCCATATTTATTGTGTTAAGTTTGTGAAAATAAAATATATGAAAACAAAACTCTGTATTTTGTTGTAAATGTACGTGTATAATGCATTTATATTCACTTGATAACGATTGTAAACAAACATTGAGGTGCTCAGCCAATGACAACATGTTTACAACAATTATTCATCAATAGATACAGCGTACACAATAACAGTATTCTAAACTACTTCTGAATCGACAGTTGTCCGGTTTTGAAGCTTGTGAGCACATGAGGTTGTCACAGGTTCTCTCCCTTCATCCATTCTATATAATGTGTATATATAGTACAAGGAGTCAAATACTTTCCACACATGACATCTTTCCACAACTGACATCTTTCCACACCTGACGTCTTTCCACACCTGACGTCTTTCCACACCTGACGTCTTTCCACACCTGACGTCTTTCCACACCTGACATCTTTCCACACCTAACCTCTTTCCACACCTGACATCTTTCCACACCTGACGTCTTTCCACACCTGACATCTTTCCACACCTGACATCTTTCCACATCTGACGTCTTTCCACACCTGACGTCTTTCCACACCTGACCTCTTTCTACACCTGACATATTTCCACACCTGACATCTTTCCACCCCTGACGTCTTTCCACACCTGACATCTTTCCACACCTGACCTCTTTCCACACCTGACCTCTTTCCACACCTGACCTCTTTCCACACCTGACCTCTTTCCACACCTGACGTCTTTCCACACCTGACCTCTTTCCACACCTGACGTCTTTCCACACCTGACCTCTTTCCACACCTGACCTCTTTCCACACCTGACCTCTTTCCACACCTGACATCTTTCCACACCTGACGTCTTTCCACACCTGACCTTTTTCCACACCTGACATCTTACCACACCTGACGTCTTTCCACACCTGACCTCTTTCCACACCTGACATCTTACCACACATGACGTCTTTCCACACCTGACGTCTTTCCACACCTGACATCTTTCTACACCTGACCTCTTTCCACACCTGACCTCTTTCCACACCTGACCTCTTTCCACACCTGACATCTTTCCACACATGACGTCTTTCCACACCTGACCTTTTTCCACACCTGACATCTTACCACACCTGACGTCTTTCCACACCTGACCTCTTTCCACACCTGACATCTTACCACACATGACGTCTTTCCACACCTGACGTCTTTCCACACCTGACATCTTTCTACACCTGACGTCTTTCCACACCTGACATCTTTCCACACCTGACGTATTTCCGCGCCCGTTATCCATGTGTATTTGATGCATGTGTTGTAGTTGTATCAAAAGGTAAAGTGTCGTTTTTTGTACACACACACATATATAATCAATACACACTGTAATTAATATTTGATTCTGTAATAAATAACTCCAATTTGTTTTCGATAGAAACTGAATGGTTTGCATTACTTAATATATGTATGAGCTAAATACTGCTGTAAATGTTTTAAACGTTCTCAACAAAGCACTTGCTTAACACTCTGAATGAAGACTTGTCATAATGTCACTGGTATCCTAATTAGATGCATACTTAAATTGAAAGTGCTGAGTTTATATTCGAAACAGAGTCATATTTAATATTAAATATTTTAATTAAAGTAATTATTTATCATCATGTTAGCTTACGTACATGCAATAAGTAATTACAATAAAATTCAATCGACCCGGTGACTCAGATGTAGAGTGGTCGCCTCGCGTGTGGTATGTCATAGGTTCAAGCCCCATTCGCGATATAACAATATCATTAAACGTGTACAAGTAGTTACCTTGTCGACGCTGCACTATACAAGGTACAGTAGTAAGACTGGTCACACCGGTGTCAGGTAACTGTGGCTGGTGTTGTATAGTGTCACGTGTATACAACGTGGTACCATAATGTGGCATCGTATAAATATATTACTAGTCGGCATTATTCCTAGTGCACAAGAAATGAACATAAGCGATCGATCCGCTATAAAGCAACATTAAACAAAGAACTACGTAAATAAAAACACGCATACGTGATATGTATGGTAGCATATTTCTGCATAACATAATTGAATATCTATCCCATTTAATACGAAAATTATCTTGAAAAGAAGAGAACTTTTCATGATAAAAACATTTTCACGAAAAGTTTCTTTTCTTTTCCGCTACATAATTGTTTCCTTTAAAATGGGAAACATGACAGTGCCCACTAACGCATACGACATTAATTAACAACTGGGAAATTTTTTCACGAAAAAAATACTTTCAGATAGCTATACATAGAACAGTATAATCGGATTCGTTCTCACTTTTAGGTCTTCTTCAGACCGAAATGTGTAGGTTTGGGGGCCTATATAGACGCTTTGAATCACTCTCGCGAAAAACGTATTTTCACATAAGTAAACGTTTTCGCGAAAACTTATTTATATGCAAAAAAATCAATAAATTTGTTTTTCGCGAAAACTTTTATTTAGTAACTTGGCAGAGTAGTACCGTTTATTGATGTTACCATTGAACAGTATATCAAATCAATATGGCCGTTAACTGATATAGTTCGACATAATATGACAACATGTTCATGATAATAATGTGTATGCGAAATATGCCACAATGAATATGTATGATTTAAATCATATATACAACATATAATAGCATAGCTATATATACAATGAGCTAAATACATCGTTATTTATGGAGTTGGTCCACATATTTGAGTCCAGTTTTGACATAGGATGCATGTACATGTACGTGTTATACAAGTACTATTATAACGAATGGTGTTCAGTTTTTTACTGTTTCTTGTAACCTAAACGTCCAGGTTGTATCCATTGAGACATTTTAGTGATTTGCTGATTTTAATTTTTGAGTGGTACGTTCTATTTCCGTCATAGGGGTGTTCGTTAATTGTGTGCGTGTTCGTTGAACTCGGGTACTTCTGTCATCCTGTATGAGATATATCTGTAGAACGCGACAATGTAAGACTGAACGTATAATCACATCGCTGATTACCTTTTTCACAGATGGAATAGTCTGATATGTCAAAAAAGACTCGTAATATGTGTGTTCTATTTGTGTAAGCGTAGATAGAGAATATTGAATGAGTGTTGTGTTGAATCTTGCAATTCATTAAGAACTGGGTAAAGACTCACCCTGGCTTCTAGGATGCTTGTTGCACTTTTCTATGTACAGATTAAACACGATTATTCATGGCTGTCTTCTGCTATGCACCCATCATTGCAGCCTCGTTCTGCAACAAGCAACAACACAAGGGCGCACCGAATACAGCTTCCGTCAGGCTAACAACCGGTCATCCCGTAACAGACTGAGTTCCGGTCCGCCGGCACAACACTCCTCCCCGTTCTAAACAAAGGGTCCGCCAACGGTCCAATTTAGCCTGACCATTTCCTGGGTATAAACCAGTACTAGTATTGCGACAAAGCTGAGCTCAGTGGCTGCAAAGCCCAACGCACAGTGGCAGTTGAAGCCGCAATACCCCGCTACCAGCGGTCATTGACATCAATGACCCGCCCGAGTTGGCCCCCTGGCCTACTCGGGAATCCTGGCTACCCATTGAGATTGGCGGTTGCTTCTCAAGGCACAGCCTCCTAGCATTGACCAATGCTAACCGGAGGACATCCTCCCATGGTTGATCCCGCGCACCTGCGACCAGGGATGCAACCCACCCAACCATACCCGGAGAGACTCCGGTGTGGGATAGGTCTCGGGTCACAAAATACCCCTACTACTCCCACAAGGCGGACTTCATTAGTCTCAAGGGGGGTCAGATTGCACATCTCCTCCAGAGACGGACTCGACATCCCCCAATCCCGCATGGTGCAGTCCAGATGACCGTGACTGTCAAATGCTTCCGGATACCTCGGAAGACATTTCCGGTCCTCATCTGACAACTCAAACAGCTGTCATCTCGCTTTGGCTCATGCCGATACATAACACTATCAATAAGGAGAAACGGTTACTATTTCAGCCAACGTGACCCGGCCGCCGGACCAGCTCGGAACAGAACGGACGAATTCGGAACCGTCCCATCCCGCAACCAGCCCAGCATAAACAGCCACTCCCCATCCTGACTCCAGGACGCAACAAGTTCCAAGACGATCTCCTAGCAGGCGCCAGACCAACGACGTTCTGCGAGATCCACTCCCACGAGTCAAACTGGCGAGTATCCAGCTCCCTAGCCAGAATCCCCAGCCACTCGTTCTTACCCCTCTTCCTGGCCAACTCTACTTGGGTGAGCAATACCTCCCGTCCCCCTCCCCCTGGCCCATGGTGACAACACCAGCCAATGTGAGGGGCCGCAGACTCCGGCCACGACTGGTTATGCTCTCAACCCACCTGGTGAACTGATCCACCATCATCAGCACATATTCATTTCCCCTGGGCAACTGCCCCAGAAAATAAATATGCACTCTTCCCATAGGTGAGCCTGCCTGGTACTCAATCAGACTGCATTTGCCATGCCTGACCGATTTCTTGTTCCGACTACAGACCTCACACTGGGACACATATCGCTGCACGTCCCTGCCAACTCCATACCAGGCAAACTTCTCCCTAACCCGGTCTTTGGTGCGTTTCACACCCTGGTGCCCTGCAGAGGGGAGGCTATGACTAAGTGCTATAGCCTCTGTTCTCAGACCTTGTGGCATCACAAGGGCAATGTCTCGCTTTGGGTCATGCTGATATATAACGCTATCGATAAGGAGAAACTGTTCCTTATTCAGCCAATGTGACTTGGCCGCCGGGCCAGCTAGGAACAGAACGGACGAATTCGGAACCGTCTCATCCCTTAACCAGCCCAGTACAAACAGCAATTCCTCATCCTGACTCTGGGCCGCAACAAGTTACGCCACTGAGAACCCCCAACTGCACAACTTCGCGCTGAAACCAGAGGTCCCGCAATCGGTACCTGATTGAACGGTTGGCCCCACCACCACTTTGGGTTGGCTAGGTTTGTACTGCGCAGAAGATTGCGACTGTGGTTGAACATCAGAAGGCAATGAACTCGGCGATCCAAGTGTAATAGGCTTAGCACCATTACTTGCATCTGACTGATTCCTAGCGCCTCTCCGGGTTGTCACCAGATTAACGCTAGTAACCTCTGTCCCATGGTCGCCTTCAGGCATGTCCCATGGGATAAGCTCAATGACATCCTGGAATGCTTCCACCGCATGAGGGCTTAGCTCCCCAAGACTGGTGGAATCACCGACAGCCGAGAGAATAACTTACTCTACTAGGCTATTGATTCCGGTCGGTTATCCCGAGACAGGGACCTCTGCAGCAAGGACAGACTTGCCACTGTTGTCCTCGTTGACCAATGTGGTTCTATCTGTACACCCTAGACAGTCGTACCCATGCCCCAGGCATTCCCAGGTTCACTGGTGTGACTGTTGTGGACATCCACAGAGCACACAACCAGTTCACCATTGCCAATGGCACTGCGTCATCTCATCAACAAAGAAGGCCAGCTATCATTAGCCTTCTTACTGTAAACAAGCCCACCACAAGGTAACTGTAGCAGTTGCGTTCCCACATGGAATGCCATACGATGCCCGTCGCCTGTCTTCGGCCAGCAAATGTGACATCGCATCGGCACTTCCATGCTCACGACCTACACGGTGCCTCAACAGACAACACCATGTTAAACCGAGACAGCTCCTCCAGCCATCTCACCAGTTGACCCTGTGGTTCCCCGAACCCCATCAACCACCCCAGACTCGAGTGGCCCGTCCGTACCGTGAACGGTCTAGCCAGCAAATAGTGTCCAAACTACCCAATAAACCTTACTACTGCCAGCAGTGACACAATACCTGCGCTGTTCCTTGGCAAGTGCATAGCTACCATATACAACAATGTCCAATTTACAAGTGGATACGATTTCGGTATCCCACTACTGTACAGATTCAACCAAAAAGGAATGGGAATTCGGACAACAAGCAACCAAGTGGAAACCGCGCACCAGGCTTAGCACTGATGGCGCATGCGCATACAGCAGTTTAACCACAACAGACGACGAGCTCTAGAAAACCCCAAAAGCACGAATAACAATGCTAATAGGTTGACGTAACCGTCTATAGCCAATTACGCCTTCCAGTCTCAAGTCTAATACCCGATTCAACCCCTTTCTAAGTCGGACTAATGCGCAACTCAAAAAAGTGAACAACTGGGTAGCGATTTATTGGCAGAGGATGTTTGGTGAGAAATCCCACCGCTGCCACCAATGTTGAATCTTGCAATTCATTAAGAACTGGGTAAAGACTCACCCTGGCTTCTAGGATGCTTGTTGCACTTTTCTATGTACAGATTAAACACGATTATTCATGGCTGTCTTCTGCTATGCACCCATCATTGCAGCCTCGTTCTGCAACAAGCAACAACACAAGGGCGCACCGAATACAGCTTCCGTCAGGCTAACAACCGGTCATCCCGTAACAGACTGAGTTCCGGTCCGCCGGCACAACAGTTGCATAAGCATTGAATTTATTAAACGAGTTGAATAAAATGATATAAAGCAACACGAATTTAATATTCTATTTATCTCATAATGATACCCAACAAAATGAGGTAAAACACACATCCAAACTTATTTCTATTTGTTTCAAATTCATTTCTAGATCTATTTTTGTTTTAAATGAATGTTATATTTCCCTTTCCTTTGTGCACTTCTTTCACTTTATAAAGTGTTCATTTCATTTTCTCCCCACTTTCGGCCTATTGGTGCCAGCTTTCTTGAATTGTCCTGTGATGTATTCCATCCATTACCCCACCCCCTATTTGTCATATTTGGTTCTCCTAGTTATCCATTTTGGTCGGCCAGGCCATTCCTTGTGCCCAGTAAATCTAAAAATAGAACCGTAAACATTGAGCTCATGCGCATTCGGAACGTCTCTGTCATTCAAACAATTCATCAGCGCAAAGAAAAGAATAAATGCAGTAAACAAGGTAGCCATAAGTCACTTACTATTTATTTGCACGCAACGAAATTAAATAATCACTGAACAATTATCTCCTCGATGTCAGTAGTGGATCACGCCATTGTGTATGTTTATATTGCAAATTGATCATGTGACTCGTGAGGTGCATGCTGGATGGGAACTCCGCGGTATTTTTAAACTGGAAAACCCCGTTTGCTCGATATTACGACGGCGATTTAATTAGCCTAATTGCTTTAAATGATTTAAATATTCACCATATCACGGACGTGACCATATACAGCTTTTATTTACGTTTATGATGATAAGACAACACATATTTTGCGGAATTGCAAAATACGACGATTTGTTTTCAATCTGGAGTTCAGCACCTTTAATGCATCAAACGTTGGCAATATTGATATTTGTTATCATTAATCCTTTTGTTAATTGTAAACAAGCAGCGTATATATTTCATTTAGGCATGTCCCGCTCATTTACACTGTGCAATATCATGGGCGGGTCTAGCGGGGGGGGTCCGGGGGGTCCGACCCCCCCTGGAATGGCTCAGACCCCCCCTGGAAAAAATAAAAAAATGATAAACAAGCGTGATAAATCGACAGCTTTCTATAACATTAATCAATGAATAATAAATTTATCAAACATTATGTTCCATAGCTTCACTTTTATCGTTATTGTGTATCTTTCTGAATTCAATATTGCATCAATCACCCGTGTAATTTGTTCTTAAAAATACTAAAAAATCTTTAAAAAAACACACAAAATCGAATCTATATTATTGGAGACATCCTCGTGGTTAGAACAGGTAACGTTTGTTAAAACAGATACAAACGGCTAACATCTGCTTGAATGTGGAAAGGGATTGTATTTCTGTAATTTTGTGGGCAAAAGTTGGACCCCCCCCCCCCCCCCTGGAGAAAAATACTGGATCCGCCCCTGAATATGATATTTATTGCATCGTAAAACCATGCACGGGTATGTCATACTAACTACTAATGTTCAAGCGTATGTATTTAAATGCTAGAAAACTGAATTGCTTTCAAAAGATCAGATTACACTCGCCCAACTTCTCTTCATATCAAGTTCGGTATAAATGTAACCAAACATTTTCTTAAATCTCTTCCGAGTTTGCACACCACAATAAAAACAGAAACCACATAAATATAGTTTGTTAGTTTGTATACAGACCCTATGTTTTACTTTGTATCGCAATTTGTTATGAAATAATGTCCACTTGCGCCTCGGTGTCCAAACCTCGGAGTCAAATATGATCATGTTAAAATAAAAATGTATAACATTATCAAGTTGATAATATAATGTTATAGTATAATAGTTTAAATGTGATGATAGAAATAACATGAATGGTTAGGGAGGCGCAGCGTTCGAGGGGTAGAGCGCCTGGCTCCTGATCCGAAGGTTGTAAGTTTGAGCCCCGCGTTGAGAGGGGATTGATCACGAACTTCACAATCCCTACATTTGGCGCGAGTTTTGATCGGTAGCCAGAAAGGAGTCATCGAGATTGATTTGTATAAGTTGTAAAAACTTATTTCAAAATCGATGTAAACTACATAAATTTGTTACTGGCGGTGTTTCGTAAAAAAAAGACAAAGTTTGCTAAAATTGCTTAAATTGCACTTTATGTACTTCTCATTTAGAAAGGTGTGTTATATAATATATATGTGAGTTTACATATTGCCTCTTTTAATTCAACCATGATATGGTGCAAACATCTGAAATTATCTAGGAGGAGATTATTTTAAGTATCAGATTTATGGAGGGGTTTGACAAGAATCGAAATCGGAGCTTAGATGCCGAAAGATGTCATTTTGACAAACGACAGTCGACAATAACGTGAAGTTTCGTTCCCGTTTTATATTGATGATCAACAAAACTATTTTTCACAACTTTCTCTTTGAACTCCCAAAATTAAGTTATCGAAGACCTTTATTATTATTAATGTTATTAATATTTGACCATGTTGTTAAATGCTCATATCTATTATTATCTCAATTTTATTTTGTAAATTCTATTCTTTATACTTTATACTGTCCCCCCTCTCATCAATCAATCCCTTGTTTTGTTACCTACTTTCAAAATGCAAACTCACTCTAACAAAATATATCTATTTGATGTTAACTTGACCAGAACTAACCAAAATATAATTATACAATAACAACAATTAATGTCATAACCCCATGTTGTAACATGTGTTCCTGGGTTTAATAAAGATACGTTCAATTATGTTCTGTTCTGTTAAGCGGGACTTCGAAAAAACTTTGACATAATGAAAAACTTCGAGACAAAAATTCGTTTTAACCGACAGAAAATCATATAGACAAAAAAGGATAAAATCGGGACTTTTTAAAAACTTCGAGGTAACGGAAAATTCGTCTTAAGCGAGTTCGTCATAACGAGAGTAGACTGTGTCATTAAATTAAAAACCTTGCATATACACAAGTTAAGTGATAGCTGGCTGTCAGTCTTGCATAATACGAGGATGTCGGGAATTTAATTGAATCGGGTATAAATTGACTCTCAGCTTACTGACCATCACTTCGCAGTCAGACAGATAAACCAACACATCGTAAGTAAATCAGTTGCTTAGTTAAATAAATGTTGAGATTTACAAACAATTTAGATTGATAATTAATACTAATTTGGTACTTAAGACTGACATATTTATTGCATGTTCTTATTTGATTTTTGCGATATTTTTAGAAACGTAATTGAAGAATATTTATATGAAACATACAGTGTATTAGATCTAACGTTTTTTTAAATGTATTATTTTTGTATTCAGAAAATGAAGATCACAATCTTTGCTACCATTGCTCTTTCCGCCGTCGTCGGTATGACACTGGCCGATGAAATGTGGAACAACAATAATAACAACAACAATTTCGGACGTATTGTCGGTGGAGTAGGTGGTATTGGATCTATCGGCGGCGGACAATTCAGTTCCGGTATTGGTTCAGGCTATGGATTAGGTTCCGGATACAGTTCAGGCTATGGATCCGGATCCGGATACAGTTCCGGTATTGGTTCAGGCTACGGTTCAGGTTCCGGATACAGTTCCGGATACAGTTCAGGTTATGGATCCGGATCTGGATACGGTTACGGAGGTGTGCAAGCCCAATATGTCCCAGTACCTGCCACTGGTGGAAACGCCGGATTTGGAATCGGATCTCTCTGTAAGTGTTTTTGTACCGTTTCTTCAGGAATGCGATTGAAAAAACTAAGAATGTACACAACTGTTTATATATGAAATTTTATTTAAGTGCATCTTGGAAGTAAGATGTATAAAAAAATGTTTATGGTCATTTTAACCTTTCAGAGGATAAAGTTTAATTCTGTTACCATTTTAGGCTATATTGAAAATTTTACCATCAATTGAATGTGACATTTTCGATCATTCATGACAGTTCAAATGTTTTACCAATTATGTCACTTAATTTTTTCAGTGCCCCTTTTCGGACTATTGTTCCTCCTTCCCCTCCTCTTCCAAGGATCCACCGGAACCCAGGACCAGATTATCCTCCTTAACACCACACTGGAAGGTTAACCAGCTCATTTATGTAAGTATATAGTATATTCCTTTACACATTAGGAAATGTAGATATATCAATAACAGGTTTCGCTTCTATCGATGTACAGCAGCGCATATTACAGTATATCTCATGTTGCTTACATCTTACCGTTCTATGATTTAAACTCAAATTGGTTTCTCAAGGAAGATTTTGACTTTAAAGTTATCTTATTTATTAAACATCGACTGTGAAACAAGGTCTTATGACATACAACCCCCACCACTGCCTAGACTAGTATGCCTCCGGAGAGGTATTAACTCGTAGCTAATTTTCAATGAATTTACATATATCATTCAGATCTCTCGGTGTGTCAATGTTTGTTTAATCGAAATTTCTAAAATGAAAACATATCTGCGAGTACATATGTCCTACGTTGATCTGAAATCTAAACGTGATTTCTCTTTTACAGATTATTGCTGTCGTGCTTTCGTGCTGTGCGCTAAGCGTAACAAGAGATGTTCCTCCATGGTTCATGTACCGTTTTATCATGACACCACATCTCCGAGAAAGTGTCTCCATATTTATTGTGTTAAGTTTGTGAAAATAAAATATATGAAAACAAAACTCTGTATTTTGTTGTAAATGTACGTGTATAATGCATTTATATTTTGATAACTGTTGTAAACACATTTGAGGTGCTCAGCCAATGACAGAATGTTTTACAATTATTCACCAATATATACTGTGTACACAATAACAGTATTCTAAACTACTTTTGAATCGACAGTAGTCGGGTTTTGAAGCTTGTGAGCACACATGAGATTGTTACAGGTTCTCTCCCTTTATCCATTCTATAGAATGTTTATATATAGTACAAGGAGTCAAATACTTTCCACACCTGACATCTTTCCACACCTGAAATCTTTCCACACCTGACATCTTTCCACATATGACATATTTCCACATCTGACATCTTTCCACACCTGACATCTTTCCACACCTGTCATCTTTCCACACCTGACATCTTTCCACACCTGACATCTTTCCACACCAGACATCTTTCCACACCAGACATCTTTCCACACCAGACATCTTTCCATACCTGACATCTTTCCACACCTGACATCTTTCCACACCTGACATCTTTCCACACCTGACATCTTTCCACACCTGACATCTTTCCATACCCTACTTTCATTTTGCAATTTGGTTCCCCGTGTGCATACAATGTGATACGGTGGGCCAGGGATACAAAACAAAATATGAACGACAGTTAGCCGTAACTGAACGCAGTGTTCGGCTCTCAAATTCGCGTGCTACCTCAGAGTTACTCGAGCGAGTAGGCACATATTGCGCACGCACTTTTTTGCAAACAGTGCGTTCAGTAGCAAAATGCGTGCACAGTTTCGTAACTGGAGCGAGTGTTAGCCTTAACCGAACGCAAGGCAGAGGACACTGTTCCGCATGGACGCCATTTTGTTTAGCAAAGCTATAGCACTGTCAGATCACGCTACCTATCTAAAGATAGGGGCTACTTTTCCTACGTCTAAGAAACGGCAGCGCTACTTTCCCTACGTAGCGGTAGGTAGAATTCTACCTTTCCTACCTCTAAAAAACGCACCTCAGATCCAGTTAGCGTATAGTATAGGAGCGTGCGACTGGAGCTGATTTTAATGAGATTGCCATACTACACAGACCCAAAATGAAAACTTTACACTTTATTTTTTTGAATACATGTATTTGTTTTGTTAGTATATATATTGTTGTAAGTGTTACACATGTTTATCACGATTTCATTGCGGATAACGATTATGCAATTGTTTTAAAAATCGCTGGTATATTCATGCGTCCAAACAGGAACAACGTTTTCCTTACTTTGCACGTGCGCAGCAACATTGGTTTCATTTACAGGTTTTACACTGTCAAGTAATTGTTTACTGCTTAGCACAGTTAAAAAATATTGAATTTGTTTTAAAAATCAATTGCACTTAGTGATGCCACGTCTTTCTGAAGATCAGAGAAACCAGGCGATTGGTATGCCCTGGGCGGGGTCAATGATAAATAACGTAGCGTGTCATTTTGGCAGCTCCAGACAGACTATTCATAATCTTGCGAACTGGTACAACACTACTGGATCTTGCAGAGATCGTGCAAGACCCGGTCGCGTACGTGCTACAACGTAACGTACTGATCGCGTTATCACGTTGAATCACCTACGTAATCGTTTTTTACCAGCAACCATTACTGCTCGGCGTTACGGGGTTCATGTACAGACGATCATAAACCGTTTGAGACAGAACCGTGTTCCTATTCGTGCTCGTCGTCCATATACTGGACAGATTTTGACAGCTCGTCATTTGCATTTCACGCGGAACCAGTGGTAACCACTACTTTTTATCGATGAGTCACGGTTTACCGTCAGCCATGCGGATGGCAGAATACGCATCTATCGCCGTAGAAATGAAAGACTTGCAGATTGTTGTATTCAGGAGAGAGACATATTTGGTGGTGGCAGTGTTATGGTCCGAAATGCACTTGTGTTAGAGTGGCAACGTATTCCAAACGCGGTCATACGACGTTACGTAAATTCAAGGAGGCGACGTATTCTCCAATGCATTCGTAAAAATGGCGGTCACACTGGTTACTGATGCTTCTTATAAAATCACTCACTCAGTCAGTACTCAGTACTTTCTTTTCTCCAAATGTTGTGTGATAATTTACATTTTTCTGGAATTTTAATTTCGACCCCTCTCCACCTAATTGTTCATAAAAAATATACATTGTCTGATTTTTTTCCAGTAAATTACACACAAACAATCAAACAAAATATATAATAAGTGGTCAACTAGATAAGATTCGTGTTACCACTTACATGTAGTGTAATACATCATAAAAAGGTAAGAGGTAGCAGTCCTGGGCACTTTCAAGCCTGTTTCCAGTTTATGATATTTATCTTACTTAAAATTTATCACGAATATTAACTAGATAGCTAGATAATTATCGTAATACTTAGAGTTTAACACGAATTAATTCGCGAACGCTATCATGCTAACTGGTGGCAGTAATATGCCACCATAATATTCATATGAAATATTCACGTTTAACTCTTCATTATCATAAAATCGACGCGGCGTTAGAAAAAGTGGCCTTATTCCCTTATACGTCTTTAAGTTGCACGGAGTTATGGTGAGAACATACTAGAGAAAACAGGATTATCGCAATGGAACGATCAGTGGCAAAAACAAACAAAAATAATTGTCTTTTATATATTGGCTTTTGTGCACCCAAAATGTACAGCTTAGGTTTAGGCATACAATGTGGCATGCATCGAATGCAAAATGTGCAAATGCGAAATTATTGTGTCTTGCGTCCTCTTCCCTTTGTAATTATTAACTTGTATGCATGCACAATCATTTTACCTGATGCATTTTTGACGACTAATCACTTTGATTGTGCCATTTACTGATCCACTCCTTCATTCATGTTTACCATACTGTATTCAAATGGAGATACTGTTATGTTGTTGCATTTACAAGTGTGTGTGTTGTGCATGATTCCATTTATCGTCGTCTATTGCATACTTATACTTAATTTACAATATACCCATGTAATACACACATCTTCAAATGCATAATTCATCCACATTCAGAAACTAAACTATCGATCACCCAAGCACGCTCAATGTTTCGATTACAAAGTACAAAATCTCAGATCACTTATACACACAGAAAACACGACAGACAGAAGCATAAGGTAATAATATAAAATGACAGAGCAATAAATGATAGTTTTTTACATGATAGTTTTATTTTCAAAATTCAATAAGCCTTGTGGCCCATGAGGACAACATATTTACAATTACATGTATATACAGGATAATTCAAACAGACAAAGTTGCGGAGAAGATACATTTACATTAAATAAAACATGTGTGTTGACCAAAATGACAATTTTGTATAGAAGCATCACCTGCTTACAAAAGTTACAATAATATATACATAAAACAAAACAAAAAACAAAACAAAATACAGGAAACTGTTGGTAGAAAGTATGAATTTTAAAAGTACCAACGTGGAAATATACTTGTCAATTATTTAAGCAGTATTGGGTATTATCTTTAACATTTATCGTATATAACATGTATTTAGGTTAATACAAAACATATGTACCCTGAAAAGACTGTACGATTCTTTAACATAATACAATAAAACTCACTTAAAGACCAACTCAATAATCAGACCTCCTCAAAATTAAGAACAATTTTCAATTCCTTTTTCAGGGTTGATCTTTATTCAACCTCAATAATAAGACCGATGGTGGTCTTATTATTTTGGTTTTACTGTATTGTGGCCGATAATAAGCATTTGGTTATGATTATCATACATATAACTATTGGTCGTATTTTTATGAGATTGCTTTCTTTCAATTAGTGATAACCGGAAGAATACGCGTGTACACGAACTTATTATGTAAAACTTACGCAGAATCATTAACATCAGACATGTTGTCATGCTTATGTGAAACTGCAGTATTGTAACACTTCCGGGTGAAATCAGGGAAACACCCTAACAAGTGCATCCACTAGTAGGACAAATTTTGATGTAGTCATGAATTAACATATAAATTAAACTTCCACTCCGCCTGAGATAAATCACAAGGTTATGGGTCTACAATTCGAATACCAGACATCAGAAATTAGGATATCCGTTCTTCATTAATGCAATCCAATGCCAGGTTTCATTTAGTATTCAAAAATAATGTATCAAGTATTGGAAATGCAGAAACCTAGTATTCGGATAAAAATTGCACATTAATTACTATTCATTTCGAATACTGTATATATGCGTTTTGAATGCCAGAGATATTAATCATATACTGTATTAGTAATCCAGAACTGAACTTGCATATATCTAGTACTCAAATTGCAGATATTACCATACTTGATATAATATTTCCATTTCTATGAAACAAGGTTATCCAAACTTCATACAGCAGGAAGTTTGCACAAATAACGATCAAGAGATATCAGATTACATTTTTTTCCATATCAAGTTCGATAATGTAACCAAATATTTGCCAACCAATCAACTATCGCTTCCTAGTTTACAATCGCAATAACGAAACCACATAAAGATAGTTTGTATTTCAAGACAGTAATAAAATGGATGGCACATACAAAGTGCATAATCACCTAGAATCCCATATAGACATGGTGAGAAACACACTGCCAATTAAATCGGTGAAAATACGATTATCGCCAAGGAACTATCAATGACAAAACAAACAAAAAATAAACTTTTATATATTGGCTTTTGTGCACCAAAACTTACACTTCAAATGTATAATTCATCGAACTAAAATATCGACCACAAAAGCACGCTCAATGTTTCGATAACAAAAGACAAAATCTCATATCACATGTACACACGGAAAACACCGCAAAAAAGAACATTCATAAAACAACGAAGAAATATACACTAGTAATGGATAATCGGGCAAATTTCATAATCGATAATTGGATTATTTTGAAAACTCATGTTCGATATTCGAATCGGAAATAATCGAAATCTTAGTTTTTTAGTAAAAGTGTAATAAAGACAATTAAGTTAATATATACAAGTTAATTTTGATATCTCTTTGTTACTACATTTAACATCTATGGGGTTTAACATTACTCTTATCATTCAATAAATTAAAGATTTGATCTATAGCTTGAGGAAATAGATAGACACAATAATAGATGTCCAAAAAATGAAACATTTCCGATAATCGATTATGAACTACAATAATCGATATTGTCGCCGACGTCGGATGTCTAGCGAAGATTTTTCGATTATTTTCGATTATAACGCCATCACTAATATACACCAAACAGTGAGTCAATTTGACTGTAAATTGCTTTTTTCCTCCTTTCTCGTGTTTATCTGGAATGCTTGTTGTGGTATCAGTATGAGTGGGACACAAGAAATACAAGAGAACTTAGCATACATATTGTTTACATCAACTTCAATCAAGTTACAGATGTAACATTAATTATCAGATCAAAATTTGGTGGACATACTTGGCAAATTTTATTCGGTATTAAGTTAGTTGGCTGCAAGATTTAATATCGATTCACAAACATTTTCCCATGATGTCTTCAGTCTATATTCTCCATCATTATTCTTCCAAAGAATCCGCACTTTGTTACGAAATAACAATTTCATTGCAGGAGTCATCATTGCAACATCCACATCTTCCTTCATCATCAACAGAATTGGTGTCTTCGTCTGAATGGCTTGCTGAAATTCCTCTTCACAGAAGTCACCATTGCAATAATTGTTTGAAATAACACTAAGAAAAACGGTGGACTGTTCAATACATCTCAAAGACTCATTATAGACATACTGACCAGGACGAAACTGTGCATCACCACGACAAACAAGATTCCTATTTGTATCAACAATCTTCTGAAGACCTTCATTAAGGGGCCCAACAACATTGTCCAGTACGAAGTCTTCATCATCACTGCTATATGACAAAAATACGCAAAAACGAACCTCATCAACCCTTAACATATTGATAATATCATTTCGTTTGGCTTGCTTATTTATTTGTTTCTTTCTCATGTATACAATAACAACCACACTGATGCACACTACAGTGAACACGACGGTCGATGAAATAAGTATAATATTTCTGGTCTTTCTATCACAAATGTTCTGTACTTTTGTCGCAGCCTCTTTATTCACGTGTATCTGTTCTCCAGTTTCACCTTTACATGTAATGTTTTCAGAAAGTGCATCAATGAGCTCAGTGTTAAGAAGCCAATGTATAGAATGTATCGCCTCACATTTGTCACACGTTAAAGGATTAAATGTTATACCCACTTTTGGTTTTCCAAAATTTCCAGGCTCACTGATGATTGTATCCATATCAGTAGTATTGACTTCAACAGGCTGAACAGTTCTACTAAGTGAATCAAGGTAATGCATCGATACTTCATCTATTACCTTTATACTATTCTTGATGAGGTTTAAAACTCGGAGTTTAAGTAGATTATGTAACTGGAAATGAACATGTGTCAGTCTATTTCCTTCAAGGTTTATAACTTCAAGATTATCATTACTGGCGTACATATCCTCTGGTATATCAGTGAGGTGATTTGATGCCAGCTGAATGTTCTTCAATTTCTGTGAAGTCTTAAGAAGTTGAGCGAACAGTTGAATGTTTTCCATATACATTATATAAAGCTTATTGTCAGAAAGATCTAAATGTTCAAGGTTGGACATACAGTCAAATATGCTGGGATGTATGTACTCCATTCCATTATTAGCAAAGTTCCACAGTTGTATTGACTTCAAGTCAAAGTTATCACACACAAATTCAATGTCAAAGCGTCTTATGTTATTTTTCATCGCTATTATTTCTTTCGACCAGCTTTTGAAATAGTTCACACTCCAAAATTTAGTATTATGAAAAAATAAATCATAACTAAATATTTTACTGAAATTAACGACTGCAGGAGATAAAACGAAGCTAATGTGATGTCCTGGATTTGTAAATGAAATATTCACGTTCGACAAGGAAAACTTGTCAAAGTTATCTCGCAGCCAAAATGAATTGAAGACAACATGACTGATGTCTAGCATATGAATATGTTTCAAATCATCAGGCGTTACACCGTCGTGTGTTACTTCACTAATCATTGCAAAAGAGATGTTTAATGTATTCAACTGTTTGAGGTCTTTAAAGACTTTTAATTCTAACACTGATACAAGCGTCTTGGTTAAGTCAAGATGAATAATTGGTTTTTGCGATAAACACTTGCTGAATTCTTCATCAATTGTAAAAGGTGACATGAAGTTATTGATTTTGGACAATAATAACTGTTCCAAGTTTGGTACCTTTTCGGATCCATTAAGAGCTGCAGCTATCCTTTCAAATCTTAACCTTGTACATCCGCTAAAATCTAGGATTTTGACATTTGTAAGACCAGATAACGTGCAAGGTTCAATTTGAATGTCACTTGCAGAGTGTACCTGTAATACTTCTAACTTTAGTAAATCTCTGAATGTACCATCTTTAAATGTTAAATCCTTACTGATTGAGCCATTTACATCTGAGAATTTGAGAAACTTTACATTTTTCCAATTCTCAGACTGAAAGAGTGAATAGTTTATTTCAAACGCAACGGATTTCGACATAAAATCTTTAATGTGTACACTGATGACTTCCTTTGGAATGTCCAACGGTATATGGTCACATGTCCAAACATTTTCCTCTAATAATTCGCAGGCTGTATTCAATGTTGCGCAAACTGAAATATTGAATAAAGCAGTCAAAATGGCCAATGATATCTTCAATATATCCATGCTTCAGTAAATCATGTTGGGTCATTTTAGAGTAATTCAACTTGTATTTCCATATTCAGAACTTTAATAATACGTTAAAAATCTTTTTTTTTGGTTTATAATCGTAGACTCTCCCTCATCTGTTTGACTAAACTATCCAAAATTGAAAACACATCCTGAAATATCATATTTGCAGAATTATAGACATCAATTATTTTGTCAAATTAGACTTCCGGGTCAAATCTGAGAAAAACCCTAGTGTAGTCACCAGTAGAACAGATTTAAATGTAGTAATGAATTAACATATTCGGTAAAATTAACTTTAAATCCGCCTGAGATGAATCACAAGCTTATGCGTCTCATATTAGTTATAACGGAAAACACCGCCACAACTTGTATCACATCTATTGGGTGTCATCTAAAATGGCACAAGTAGGAAAAGTAGAATTCTACCTAGCGCTAGGTAGGGAAAGTAGCGCTGCCGTTTCTTAAACGTAGGGAAAGTAGCACCTATCTCTAGATAGGTAGCGTGTTTTGACAGTGCTAGCTTTGCTAAACAAAATGGCGTCCATGCGGAACAGTGTCGTGTGGTGTGGCGCGCGCCATTTTGTAGCTAGCGAATCGTACAAGCGTTTTTTAGACGGCTACCTTTTCTACATTGGCTAACTTTTCTTGCTTATTTCCCCTACCTCTAAAAAACGCACCTCTTGTCTATGCTAGTTCTAAGACTGGTCATACCGGTGTCATATAAATGTGGCTGGTGTTGTATAAAGTCACGTGCACGCGGCGTGGTATCACAGCGTGGTAGCATTATATCTAATACAAGCAGACATAATCCTTAGTGCACTCTAAATGAACTAAGCTATCAATGCACTATGAAACAACATTTAAAGAAGAACTAACACGTTATATTTTAAAAAGGGACTTCGTACACTACTCCCAGTTTTACCCCCTGTTTTAAGGCTTTTTCACGGTGTATTATGCATATAAAAAATGAAAATGAAGACGTACAAATGGTTGTCATACTCTCTTTATTTTCAAAATATTTTCAGTAAAATTACACATAATTTCATTATCAAAACACACAAGCAGGCAATATCTTAGAACGTTCTAAGAGAAAATGACCAAAAACCTTAGAACGTTCTAAGAGAATTGACCCAAAAACCTTAGAACGTTCTAAGAGAAATTGGCCCAAAAACCTTAGAACGTTCTAAGAGAAATTGACCCAAAAACCTTAGAACGTTCTAAGAGAAATTGACCCAAAAACCTTAGAACGTTCTAAGAGAAATTGACCAAATATCTGAGATCGTTCTAAGAGAAAATGATCAAAAACCTTAGAACGTTCTAAGAGAAATTGGCCCAAAAACCTTAGAACGTTCTAAGAGAAATTGACCAAATATCTGAGATAGTTCTAAGAGAAATTGACCCAAAAACCTTAGAACGTTCTAAGAGAATTGACCCAAAAACCTTAGAACGTTCTAAGGGAAATTGACCAAATATCTGAGATCGTTCCAAGAGAAAATGATCAAAAACCTTAGAACGTTCTAAGAGAAATTGGCCCAAAAACCTCAGAACGTTCTAAGGAAATTGACACAAAAACATTAGAACGTTCTAAGAGAAATTGACCCAAAAACCTTAGAACGTTCTAAGAGAAATTGACCAAATATCTGAGATCGTTCTAAGAGAAAATGATCAAAAACCTTAGAACGTTCTAAGAGAAATTGACCAAATATCTGAGATCGTTCTAAGAGAAATTGACCAAAAAACCTTAGAACGTTCTAAGAGAATTTGGCTAAAACCTTAGAACGTTCTAAGAGAAATTGACCAAAAAACCTTAGAACGTTCTAAGAGAAATTGACCAAAAAACCTTAGAACGTTCTAAGAGAAATTGACCAAATATCTGAGATCGTTCTAAGAGAAAATATTCAAAAACCTTAGAACGTTCTAAGAGAAATTGGCCCAAAAACCTTAGAACGTTCTAAGAGAAATTGACCCAAAAACCTTAGAACGTTCTAAGAGAATTGGGCTCAAACCTTAGAACGTTCTAAGAGAAATTGACCAAATATCTGAGATCGTTCTAAGAGAAAATGATCTAAAACCTTAGAACGTTCTAAGAGAAATTGACCAAATATCTGAGATCGTTCTAAGAGAAATTGACCCAAAACCCTTAGAACGTTCTAAGAGAATTTGACCAAATATCTGAGAACGTTCTAAGAGAAATTGACCAAAAAACCTTAGAACGTTCTATAAGAATTTGACCAAATATCTGAGATCGTTCTAAGAGAATTTGACCAAATATCTATTTATACAGAAACTGTTTGATCACATCTCTTATGTCACAACATATTCATCATTTAAACAAATGGAACACTGGACTGGTAGATACTTATCTACATTTAAACAATTAGTGTATATAATATTAAATGTTGTAGCTGATGCCGTACTTCTTTTCGTTCAAAGTCATTGCACTATGTAACAAACGCCATTCGTCGAAATATGAGCTAAGTCCCACTGTAGTGAGGAGCGAGCATAGCCAATTCCAGTGCAGCTTACTGATGAACAACACTGACATTTTTCCTCCGTGGTTTTTAATCTGACTCTGTCAAAATCAAACTCCACATGATACACTGAAAAAAATCATCGAAGTGCTATACAAATATATTTTCTTAGATTACAAATTACGAATACATAGTCACATTAGTGTTTGTGGTAGACATAAGGATCAATTGGTAGAACACTATACTCATGAGTTGTATATTTTAACCACGAATCATGCCTGTGGTGAGGTTTAACTCTGAACTTCACAATCAAAGAATTAGAAGCCAGTGTCACATTGATGTAAAACGATAGAGTAAAACTCCATTGTGCAAAGCCCAGTACTTCGTCCAAATAGTAGTTAACCTTAATCAACTTTATATAAGTTAAATTTACACGGAAATAACGTCAGGTCGTTGTGGTGTAGTGGTTAGCATAACGGACCGGAAATCCGTAGACCCGTGTTAGACTCCCGGTAGCGCCATTGACCGATTTTTCTTGTTCCACAAACATGACTTTATTTTAATGTACTTGATCGTATTAGGAAGGCGTATTAGGAGAGTCTGCAGAGAAAAATAGCATAGGCATCTTTTAATAATATTTTTTGGTTTCTTCAGATGTTCATTTGTAATTGTTTTGTAAGTAACATGAAAAACAAAATAGGTCCTACACTTCAAGACATACATTACTGTGATTAGAAACGTGGCTACAGAACAAAACAGACATGATGCAGTACCTTAGCTGACTTCATTGTAATCAAATTACTGAAAACATATCATTTTATTACCAATTAGATAAAAGTACAATAAATTATACATAGAAATGAATTTCATTTATGTATGTTATCACTGAATAAATTAACCGCAACTCCCCCCCCCCCACGATTCAACTATTATGTGCACTCACATAGTAAATAATACATTATAGAAATTATAACATGAACGATACATACTCATTTCAATTTTTTAACGATTGCCTAATAAGCACCCTCCAATCAACCACTTTGCATCCACACCGTCACCAACTTGAATCTAAAAAAAAAAAAATATTTCAGGAGGATTATCAGCAGCAAATAATGTTTTATTCGTTGTCATAATACTTTTAAGGCATTGAGTATAATATAAGTAGATATAGACCTCAAACAGGAAGTGCTGTAAACAATGCATGCACCCGAAAAGCTGGAGACATGAAAATATAAACGTACACAACTATGTCGCTCATCAGATAAATGCAGCCGATGCAAATCGATATCGATGGGGCTACTGGTCAGTAGACGATTTGTCTGTCGGTAGTTTCCGTAAGTGATCGTAAATTTTCCGATGATCACCGACTGATAACTGGTATAACACAATAACATGTAGCCACGGGCTATCTTTTATGTACTTAAAGAGAAAACAAATGGAGTTCGATTTTGTTGATGAAACACGAGATTATTCTATTATTGAAAACGAACTATGATATAGGCAATTTTTTTGCTCAGGAAATAAAATAGAGAAACAAAACAACGAATTCGTTTCACTTAGCATTTGTTATAAACACTTTGTCGTGCAATGTCCAATTAAAATTGCAAATACAAATAATTTTGGGTACTTTTTTTAATACGAAGATACTGTGGTGCCTGCAAATACCACGCAATATATATATATTACTATTCCACATCGTGGATTTGAATAATAATTTATATTTACATTAACATATAAGGTTTTTATCTATGTAATACGTCCACCATTATTGACATTTACTACTAAATTAAACACACATACGTGATATGTATGATTTATATTAGTTATAGACTTGATTATATTATATATCTACATATACAATAAGCTATTGACAGCGTTGTTTATGGATTTGGTCCGTATAATTGAGTTTTATCTTGACATTGGCAACATGTACGTGTTATGCTATATAACGGATGGATGTAACTGTATATTTAACCGAAACTCTTCCTAGTTGGGTAATTTCAAATTAGGGCAACATTCGCTGTGTACAGATTTCCTTATTGGAACATTTGTGATATTTCGGTCCACCAGGTATGTCCTCCGCACATCATGTTTTATGCCTAAGGGGGATATTAACCAGTAGATCAGTATAGGTCAAACAGTGCTATTGAGAAACATCGTAAAGTCCAAATTTTCGCGGCATCTCACCTGTACTTTTCAGAAGCCTAACCGGTATTTTCCTGCTTACATACCAGTACTTCGTTAGGTTGGAAGCAATGAAAATATTTCTGTTTTTACACGATTGGACGAGGGATCGAACCCACGACCTTCGGATTTGAAGTCAGCAGCGTTTACTGCTAAGTCACCGGGCCACCTATTTTCTGGTTTGGTAGTTTCTATTGAGAAATTGTAGTGACCTGTCGGTTAACGTTTGGAATGGTACGTTCTTTTTTATTCTATATAGGCTCGGGTACTTCTGTCACCCATTTCAGCTGTTAAAACGTATTGGCTGCATAAACTTATGTTATAAAAGCGATGCTATAAGACTGAACGTTTGACGTTGATCACATCGCTGATTACCTGTTTCAATACTGGAATTTTCCAATCTAAAAATAAAACTGACGTGTCAAAAGGTCTCGTATTACAAATGTACGTGTATCATATTTGCGTAAGCACAAAAACTATTAACGTTCGAGTACATATCTGTCAATGCTAGAAAACAAGATGGCTATTAAAGTTTTGCTGTCTTTTTACGATCAAGAAATATAGATCAGATTACACCCGCCCATTTCCTTTTTTGAATATCAAGTTCGATAATGTAACCAAGTCTATGCCAAATAATCTTAATATCTATTTCTATTTTACGACCACCATACAATCGCACGAAGTTGTGGCGAGAACATACTGGTGAACATACGAGTATCGCCATGGAACGATCAGTGGCAAAAAAAAAAAAAATTTAATTGTATATATGGGCTTCTGTGCCCACAAACTTACAGTTTAGGTGTTGGCATACACTTAAACAATTTGAATACCCAGTGTTGTTGTGCAAATGCAAAATAATTGTCTCTTGTGTTCGTCATCCCATTGTAGTTATTTACTTGAATGCATACATAATCATTTTACCCGGTGCATTTTTTATGACTAATCACTTATGACTAATTTGATTGTGACATTTACTGATCCACTTCTACATTCATTTTTATCTCACTGTATTCAAATGGAGATACTGTAATGTTGCATTTACATATGTGTGTATTGTGGGTGATTCCATTTATTGTCTTCTAATTCACACTTAAGAGATTTTACTTAATTTGCAATATATTTATGTAATACAAACAACTTTGAATGTATAAATCATTGACATTCAGAAACTAATTTTCGATCACCCAAGCACGCTCAATGTTTCGATTACAAAGTACAAAATCTCAGATCACATACACACACAGAAAACACCACAGAAAAAAGCATAAAGTAATGATATAAAAGGGCAGAGCAATAACATATCGTATATATATCCTTATCAATTATTTAAGCAGTACTGTGTATTGTCTTTAACATTTGTCGTATATAACATTTACCATAAAAATACTGCACGGTTCTTTAACATAATACAATAAAAACTCACTTAAAGATAACCTCAATAATCAGACCTCCTCAAAATTAAGAACAATTTTCAATTTCTTATTCAGTGCTTATCTTTATATAACCTCAAATAAAGACCACCTTAATAAGAACACACATTTTCGAGGGTCACGAGGGTGGTCTTATTATTTTGGTTTTACTGTATTGTGGCCGATAATCCGTATTTGGTTATAGTTATCATGCATATCACTACTGGTTGTCTTTTTATGACATTGCTTTCTTTCAACTAGTGATACCCGGAAGAATACTTATTTTGTACACCTTACGCAGAATCATTAACACCAGACATGTTGTCATGCTTATGTAAAACTGCATTATTGTAACACTTCCGGGTGAAATCAGGGAAACACCCTAACATATGCATTCACCAATAGAACAGAATTTGATTTAGTCATGAATGAACATATAAATTAAACTTCCACTCAGCCTGAGATGAATCACAAGGTTATGCGTCTACAATTCAAATACCAGACATCAGAAATTTGACATTAATTACTATTCATTTCGAATACTATAGCCTATATATGCATTTTGAATGCCAAAGATCTTAATCATATATTTGTAATTATCTAGTATTCGAATCGCAGATATCACCATACTTGATATAATATTTCCATTTCTATGAAACAAGGTTATCCAAACATTTTCTCCTCTGTCCTTAAATAAACTTCATACAGCAAGACGTTTTCACATGATATAACATCGTGTGTATTCAAATGGTAATAATTTCTCAAATCGTCTGTTGGTTTTCAAACTAAACAGACTCAACTTGATTGATATGTTAAAATAAGAAATTGGGAAAATGTGTATTGTCATCGACGGACGCTCGGACTTTATTGTCTATACGACTTCACCGTAGTCTAGCCTCTAGTTTATAAAGGTGAAGTCCCGACTACGCATACAAGTAAACAGTTACAAATGAAGAAGGCACACAAGACACGGGACCGTAAGATAATAGTTCGCCTTAACGAAATTTCGACATAAACGTCGAGCAGCCGTAAATAGATAGATAGATTTATTTCAACATATAATGTACAATTTACATGGCAATATAAAATTAAGACATATATTAAGAACAACAATATGCATGAATCAATAAAGCCATATCAATCAACATTATATGTTAAGGATAACACAAAAAAGAGTACAAGTAAAAACTCTTATTTCCATTGTGGTCCTTAATATATAGTATTGTGTGACATAGGAAGAATTATAAGTTATAATTAAAGTTATCACAGTCAAGACATTGTGTTACATGTTTATAAACAAATAGATAAAACTATGAAACAATAACACAATAAGTTATCTCTGACAGGAATAATGGATGAAAAGGCTAAACAAATAAAATATTAACAAGGTATTAGGTTACAAATGATAAAACTGATTAAAAAGTAAAGACAATACATTGTTTAAGACGAGCTACAAATGTGTTGTTTTACTTTGCATTTGAAAGAAGAAATACTGTTGGCATCCCTCACATCTTGTGGCAGACTGTTCCAAAGACAACAACCATTGAAAGCAAAAGATTTCTTTCCAAAACCCTTGACTTTAGGAATTGCTAATCTCTTACATTCTGACTTTAAATAATTTGTTCCATCAGGGGTAACATCAGCCTTAACTCTGAACCTGGTAGGATATTTGTGGATTTCACTGATGGGGGTAAATTGATCATTTAAATAAGAAGGGGAAAGTTGGGAATGGATTTTATATATATGACATAGCGTAATTTGATTCACTCTACTTTCTACGGGTACCCACTTTAAACGGGAAAAATGTTCTGTGCCAATATGTGATCTAGGATGTAAGTTCAATACAAATCTCACCAGTTTATTTTGTGTGACTTGCAATTTATTCTTTAAATATTGTGTTAAACTGTTAAACCAGACTGATGATGCATAATCAAAGTGACATTGAACAAGGGAAGAGACCAGAATTTTCTTTGTTTGCATAGTTAGGAATTCACTTTAACGATACAGGAATTTTAACCTTGCATTGGATGTTTTAATAACAGACGTTGCCATAGACGCAAAGGACAAATTTTGATCAAAGGTAACTCCAAGATATTTAACTGATGTTGTTGTTCAATAGATTGGCCGTTACAGCTTATATCAAGTTTGGACTGGGATTTTAACCGACGTTGGGATCCAAAGATAATAGACTCTGTCTTCCCAAGATGTAGGGAAAGCTTATTACATATAAGCCACTGACTAACAATGTTCAGTTCAATACTTAAAATATTTTTGATGTCGATTTTACTTTTACCGGGTACAAGAATTGCTGAGTCATCTGCATAAAGTAGTAACTTATTTATGACAACAGCAGACATATCATTTACATAGATAAGAAAAAGCAATGGCCCTAAAATAGACCCTGATGGCACACCGCAAGATACAGTAGCTGATGATGAGTATATACCTGAAATTTCAGCTAACTGACTTCTATCAGATAAATAAGAAGTAAACCATCTGACGGACGTTTCAGCGAGACCCATCGCATTGAGTTTCATCAATAAAATCGAATGATTTATGGTATCAAAGGCCTTTTGAAGATCTAACAGGACCATGCCAACAAAATGCCCCTTGTCCAATTGAAAGCGAATATGATCTGTAAGATGAATCAAGGAGGTATCGGTAGAAAATACTTTTCTAAACCCAGACTGAAACTCATATAATATATTATTTTGGACAAGATATTCTTCTAATTGGTCATACATAACTCGCTCAAAAAACCTTAGAGACAATACTCAAGATTGAGACTGGGCGGTAATTGCCGACATCTGTCTTATCATTATTTTTGTACAATGGAACTACACGAGCTGACTTTAGATCATCAGGTACCACACCCTGTATTATGGAAAGATTAACGATGTGCGAGATGGGACCAGCAATAATTGAAGCTGAGTCCTTATCAAAGCTTGAGGGTATGCCATCTAGACCGGATCCCTTTTTAGGACTTAGATTATTCAAGTATTTATACACTTTGTGTTCTGTAGTGACTGAAAATTTGAACTGTCGGGTTATAACAATTTGAAACAAAACTGGTACCAAACGTATAACAAGTCTTTGGCAATATACTCACAAGTTTATCTGCAACAGAAGTATAGAATGAATTGATTTTTTCCGCTACTTTATGTTTATCAAAACAAATGTTGTCATCAATGTTTAAGCCAATAGTATCAGAACACTGACTATTTTTACCTGGTAAGCCTAAATGTTTCAGACTTTTCCATAGAGACTGAGAGTCATTTTTGTTACTCTCAAGTGAAGGTTTAAAGAAGTTCTTTTTGCATGCATGATCATATAACTAGATTATATTGAGTACAGCATACATCGACCTAATATTCTGTGCACGTAGCGCACTAGATATTGTGGTTAGTTTTATGTTTTATTTTGTATTCAGAAAATGAAGATCACAATAGTTACTACCATTGCCCTTTCCGCCGTCATCGGTATCACTATATATCAGGTACCGGACGCACTCTTATACTAAAACGAGCTATATTCTTAATTTCCAGTGCCCTTTTCGGACTCTTGTTCCTCCTTCCGCGTTCTTGTCCAAGGAACCACCGGAACCAAGGACCAGATTGTCTTCCTGAACATAGAAATGTATACCGAAACAGGTGTGGCTTCTAATGTTGAACAGTGCAAACTAATATGTTGGATATCACTTGGTTCCTGTGCCATCTCATCATGACACCACATCACTGACGCATCAAAAAGACGCGTATGCACAAAACTATTATTGTTCAAGTGTATATGTGTCAATGCCAGAAAGCAAATTTGCTTTTAAAAAGATCTGCTGTCTATTAACGATCAATAGATATCAGATTACACTCGCCCAATTTGTTTCATATCAAGTTCGATAATGTAACCAAATATTTGCCAAATATACTTAATATCTCTTCCTAGTTTACAACCGCAATAAAGAAACCACATAAATATATAAAATGTAGTTTGTATTTTAAGACAATAATACAAATGGATGCCACATAAAAAGTGCATAACCACCTAAAATCCCATATAAACATGGTGAGAAACACACTGCTAATTAAATCGGTGAAAATACGATTATCGCCAAGGAACTATCAATGACAAAACAATCAAAAAGTAAACTTTTATATATTGGCTTTTGTGCACCAAAACTTACACTTCAAATGTATAATTCATCGAACTAAAATATCGACCACAAAAGCACACTCAATGTTTCGATAATAAAAGACAAAATCTCATACCACATGTACACACGGAAAACACCGCAAAAAAGAACATTCATAAAACAACGAAGTATAATGCAGTAGTAATGGATAATCGGGCAAATTTCATAATCGATAATTGGATTATTTTAAAAACTCATGTTCGATATTCGAATCGGAAATAATCGAAATCTTAGTTTTTTAGTAAAAGTGTAATGCTGACAATTAAGTTCATATATACAAGTTAATTTTGATATCTCTTTGTAACTACATTTAACATCTATGGGGTTTAACATTACTATTATCATTCAATAAATTTATTTGGTTTTGTATACATGTTTATTTGTATTTGACTGAAGAAATTGAAAACAAATATATTTGATTTTCTTTGTACAGATTATTACTAGTATGGACTTCATTAAAGATTTGATCTATAGCTTCAGGAAATAGATAGACACAATTAATAGATGTCCAAAAAATGAAACATTTCCGATAATCGATTATGAACTACAATAATCGATTGTCGCCGACGTCGGATGTCTAGCGAAGATTTTTCGATTATTTTCCATTATAACGCCATCACTAATATACACCAAAGAGTGAGTCAATTTGACTGTAAATTGCTTTTTTCCTCCTTTCTCGTGTTTATCTGGAATGCTTGTTGTGGCATCAGTTTGAGTGGGACACAAGAAATACAAGAAAACTTAGCATACATATTGTTTACATCAACTTCAATCAAGTTACTGATGTAACGTTAATTATCAGATCAAAATTTGGTGGACATACTTGGCAAATTTTATTCGGTATTAAGTTAGTTGGCTGCAAGGTTTAATATCGATTCACAAACATTTTCCCATGATGTCTTCAGTCTATATTCTCCATCATTATTCTCCCAAAGAATCCGCACTTTGTTACGAAATAACAATTTCATTGCAGGAGTCATCATTGCAACATCCACATCTTCCTTCATCATCAACAGAATTGGCGTCTTCGTCTGAATGGCTTGCTGAAATTCCTCTTCACAGAAGTCACCATTGCAATAATTGTTTGAAATAACACTAAGAAAAACGGTGGACTGTTCAATACATCTCAAAGACTCATTATAGACATACTGACCAGGACGAAACTGTGCATCACCACGACAAACAAGATTCCTATCTGTATCAACAATCTTCTGAAGACCTTCATTAAGGGGCCCAACAACATTGTCCAGTACGAAGTCTTCATCATCACTGCTATATGACAAAAATACGCAAAAACGACCCTCATCAACCCTTACCATATTGATAATATCATTTCGTTTGGCTTGCTTATTTATTTGTTTCTTTCTCATGTATACAATAACAACCACACTGATGCACACTACAGTGAACACGACGGTCGATGAAATAAGTATAATATTTCTGGTCTTTCTATCACAAATGTTCTGTACTCTTGTCGCAGCCTCTTTATTCATGTGTATCTGTTCTCCAGTTTCACCTTTACATGTAATGTTTTCAGAAAGTGTATCAATGAGCTCAGTGTTAAGAAGCCAATGTATAGAATGTATCGCCTCACATTTGTCACACATTAAAGGATTAAATGTTATACCCACTTTTGGTTTTCCATAATGTCCAGGCTCACTGGAGGTTGTATCTATATCAGTAGTATTGACTTCAACAGGCTGAACAGTTCTACTAAGTGAATCAATGTAACGCATCGATACTTCATCTATTACCTTTATACTATTCTTGATGAGGTTTAAAACTCGGAGTTTAAGTAGATTATGTAACTGGAAATGAACATGTGTCAGTCTATTTCCTTCAAGGTTTATAACTTCAAGATTATCATTACCGGCGTACATGTCCTCTGGTATATCGGTGAGTTGATTTGATGCCAACTGAATGTTCTTCAATTTCTGTGAAGTCTTAAGAAGTTGAGCGAACAGTTGAATGTTTTCCATATACATTATATAAAGCTTATTGTCAGAAAGATCTAAATGTTCAAGGTTGGGCATACAGTCAAATATGCTGGGATGTATGTACTCCATTCCATTATTAGCAAAGTTCAACAGTTGTATTGACTTCAAGTCAATGTTATCACACACACATTCCAGGTCTAGGCGTCGTATTTTGTTTCTCATCGCTACAAATTCTTTCGACCAGCTTTTGAAATAGTTCACACTCCAAATTTTAGTATTATAGACAAATATATCATAACTTACTATACCACTGGCATTAATGACTTCAGGAGAGAGAAGGTAGCTCATGAAGGGTCTATTATTTTTTAAAGGAATATTCACGTTCGACAAGGAAAATGCTTGAACATTATGTAGCATCCATATTGTGTCGACGATAGCATCACTCATGTCTATCATATGAATACGTTTGAAATCATCAGTGGTTACACCGTCAATTGATATTTCACTAATCATAGCACGAGAGATGTTTAATATGTTCAATTGACTGAGGTCATTGATGATATTAAATTCGAGGACTGATACACGCGTCTTGCTCAAGTCGAGATGAAAAATTGGTTTTTGCGACAAACATCTGCTGAATTCTTTATCGATTGTCAAAGGCAACCATACGTAATTGATGTTGGACAATAATAATTGTTCCAAGTTTGGTACCTTTTCGGATCCATTAAGAGCTGCAGCTATTTCTTCAAGCCTAAACCTTGTACATCCACTAAAATCTAGGATTTTGACATTCCTAAGACCACACAACGTGCAAGGTTCAAACTGAATCCCACTCTCGGAGTGTACCTGTAATATTTCTAACTTTTGTAAATCTCTGAATGTACCATTTTTGAATGTTATATCGTTACTGTATGAGCCAAACACTTCAGAGAATTTGAGATTTTTTACATTTTTCCAATTATCGGAATGAAATAGTGAAAAGTTTATTTCAAACGCAACGGATTTTGACATAAAATCTTTAATGTGTACACTGGTGACTTTCTTTGGAATGTCCAACGGTATATGATCACATGTCCAAACATTGTCCTCTAATGATTCACATGCTGTATTCAATGTTTCGCAAACTGAAATATTGATTAAAGCAGTCAAAATGGCCAATGAAAATGATATCTTTAATATCTCCATGTTCGTGGTCGTTGTTTCTTTCTTCGCTAAATCCTTGTATTTGTTGATCTATTAAAAAATATAAGAACTTCTATATTCATATTCGGAACCTCAATATTCTTTTAAAAATTCCATTTTTTGTATTTAATTGTAGACTGTCATTCAGTAGTTTGACTATTCAATCCTAGGTTGTAAACAGCACGTGAAATTGAATGTCTGTAAATGTCTGTAAATGAGCGCTTTTTGGCTATCTCTAAATTCATAAGCTATTAGATATATCGCACAATATCTACACAACTTCCCGAATTATATCCAGGATAATGCAAGGCATTATTGCGTATCAACATTTCAAAATCCCAAACAGTGTTCATGTATAACCATTGTACAAATATGAAGAAACACGTAGATAAGATATGTACCTGATTCATCCGAACTGAAAACGTTTGAACGGCCTTCACACAGTGTAGTTGCCAAATTAGCCAAATCATCTACTATATATATAATTGCAATATAATGGCGATTCACAATAATTAGCTTGTTTTATCATGTTAAAACTTGTTGAAAGCGCCGCTTGTTAAACATATAGGAAGTTTTGTCTTAATTTGAAGATATTACAAACATCGTTTAAAACTTTCGACAAATAAAGAGGAAGTCATGTTTGTCTATTCAAACTTGTTCATGTACGAAATGACACAGATGAGCATAATATCACTTTAACTTACCATGAAATACGATATGAATGGGAGTGAAATTCATTTGGTATAAATTTATTTTCTATGGTTTTGTTAACCTTCTAATTTTGTATGACACTAGACTGAATAAAGTAACTGGAAAAAAGGAAGTAAAAATTTCTTTTTGAAATATGATCATCCTAAACCTGTCATTTGTCAGTTATTTAATATACATTTAAGCTAATATATACATTAAAGCTAATACAAAGACATATGTAAAAGAAGGTACGGTTCGTTAAAATTTATCGTAGATACCGTACATTTAGGCTAATATAAAGACATCTGGACCCTGGAAAGGCGGTACGGTCTGTTAACACGATAAGTAAAACCTCACTTGAAGACCACCTATATAATAAGAGCATCTCAAAATTAAGAACACAAATTTCCAGCCCATTTTCAATGTTTTTCTCTTTATTTAACCTCAGTATTAAGACCAACTTAAGACCAACTCTAGAATCCCAAGCGTCGTCTTATTATTGAAGCTTTACTGTAAGTGTTGCATGTTATAGAATACGCGTGTAAACGCATTTGATTTCCGAAATTTATGCAGAACAATTGACACCAGACATGTTGTCATGCTTAGATGAAATTGAAATATTTTTACACTTCCGGGTGAAATCTGGGGAAAATCCCTAAGTACAGTCACCAGTAGCAAACACTTCGATGTAGTCATGAATTACTATATAAATTATTCTTTTTAATCCACCCAAGATGAATCACAAGATAATGTTTCTTGCTTTAGTTCATCGCCACAAATTACGTAATATATGTAGGGTGTCACCTTTCCATTTAATACCAGAATGTCTGATGTTTAGTATTCAAATAGAGGATATTGGAATTGCTGATACCTCCTATTCGGATTAAAATCGCACACAAATTATTATTCATTTTGAATACTATATATCTGCAATTTGAATGCCAGATATCCATATTTCACATATCACATAACTAGTACTGGAATTGAAGATATCTAGTATTCGAATTGCAGATATCATCATTTCAGTTTTGATTTTAGAATACTAAATGTCTACAATACGGATAACAATATGTATATATATATATTATATAGTATTCAGTTGCGGATACATAGCCTTCGATTTGTATATACATAGATACATAAGAGGCGTTACATAGTACAGTTGCCTCCAATAAATATCCGAACATATTAATTACATATACTTTGACCATCGAAAAACATCGTGATATTTTCAGAGCTATTTATGTCAAAATAACGTGATACCTGTTGTTATATTTCACGTTCTATGACACGATGTGGTATAGTATTAGTTTACTGTTCACATTAATAAGAAATAAAGGTTTCTAGAGTTGTCTCTCTTGT
Organism: Mactromeris polynyma; assembly: GCA_032209605.1. Taxonomy (NCBI): domain Eukaryota; kingdom Metazoa; phylum Mollusca; class Bivalvia; order Venerida; family Mactridae; genus Mactromeris; species Mactromeris polynyma. The sequence goes on from JASFXZ010000005.1 coordinate 29,799,618, forward strand.
ATTATCACCATGTTTAAATATCATATAGTGCTTGTATAAATCTAAATGCATGCAACTTTGATGGTCAGTTACTGTATTACTGCTATACGAATCAGTACACATTAAATTCTACAATTGTGCGTGTCCTGGTCATTTGCATTATTTTACATATACAGTAAAACTTTGAAACCTCGAACAGTTTTGGCTCGAACACAGTACATACCTCGAACAGGTTCTTAAGTCCCGGCGAAACCCCTTCTTATTTCATATTATCTAACAGTAGATCACTCGCACAGAGATAGGTCGAACACTCGAACAGGATTTGGGGACCCTAGCTATCATTTCATTCACTGTTCACTATAGATAGGTCGAACAATACAATCATTCACACCTTTCAATGACCGCTTAATATACTAGTATATACATGTTATTCGCACTTCGTGATAATTACTTGCCAGATGTACATGTGGAAACTCCCTAATCAGAACACCCCTCGAACAAACTTTAAAGGTCGGATTAGAGGAGAGTCTGGACTGGAGAGAATTCCTCCATTGAATGTCCGTAGGCAATACATTCTTTCAGTAATTTGAATATGTTCGCTAGAGCAAAGACCTAAATACCATTTGGCTAGAGGTTGTTTGCGTTATCGCGATGTAATATATAATGTCTGAATGCATTCTATTATTTGACTTTGCAAACTAATTTAAGCTACAAAATGTATATAAATTTGAAAATTCAATTTATAGCCCAAAATCATAAGTTATAAGAGACCAACATATTTATGCAACTTTCATAAGAGGAAGATTTGCAATGCGATATGCAAAATACATGATGTGTGAAATATTGGTTGATATTTAAATTCTCCCATAAATTATGTAAATTATCATTATAATGTGTTTATTCGTTATAGAAATGTAGGAAATTCGATTCTTCAGAATATGAACCGCTGTAGACGCCTCTCGTTTATTTAAAACTGTATGAAAGCATTGAATATAATTAACGTAAGATTTTGAACTATAGTTCATTCTTAAATAGATGTAGAGATTACAGCAAAATTACACTGTGCAGAAAATGTATAAGATTTTATCTTTTAGAATTTTATGGATATTTTGATAATTTCACTGCATAAGGTGGATATATGAATCTCAAGCAAGTATTTCAGTGAATCATTTTACATGTCAAGTGATTTTAAACATAGCTGAAATGGGTATTTTGCGACATTATACCGTCCATAAAACCTGACAAGCTATTCACTTAGTGCGATGAATTATCAAAACACCATACCTGAAAACTATGCACCATAGCTTCATTTCAAAAGATTTTTCGTAAAGGAAAAAAATAATCTATGGTAACATTTTTGGATTGTGATTTGTGTACCTAATGGGCCCTTTTCTGCGCTCACATCCAATGTTTTCCAATTGTTTACAAAATAAGTACATCTCGTACCCGGTCTTACCTTGTTTCCATCAAAACTTAATGCATACGATGATAACGACTAATGGTATGTATTCATAGAGACAATTAAATTATTATGCCTTCTCTCAATGCTCCGTCATTATACGATCTATCGTATTTTTGCGGAAAATTATCGTCCGGTTTTGGGAGATTTATTTTACCTGTAAAATAACAATCCGGACAGAAAAATTCGTTCGGATTCCGGAGTAGGGAGGATCCGGACTGTGGGGGATTTTTTATATGTCGTATTGGAGGAACTAAACCCTGAAAATTGTCCGGTTGCAGGAAGTTTCCGGATCGGAGAGTTTCCGGATTAGGGAGTTTCCAGTGTACATGTAGTATGTGACAGACAATTCATGCGTATAAGAATAAACGAGAGGTGTCACAGGGAATCATTTTTGCTTTGCTTTCATTTCTTTTTTAATTTTATTATTATGAATAATGCTGCGACTATTATCGACGTGCATTCAGTATGAAAACCGGCGACTGTCAATTAGGAAATATACGCGTATACCGTAGATGCCTCGAACAGTAGATGGCTCGAACTAATTGCTAGGTCCGACGGCAGTTCGAGGTTTCGAATTTTTTCTGTACTTTAATATTGATTTATACGCCTTGTGCTGGTGAAAATAGCAGACTTGTGTACATAAAAAATGTCATGATGGCATATTGCTTGCGTGATCTACATCCATTGTTTGGTCGATTTTTACACCTTTTTAAAGATTATTTAACCCAAATTGTTTTCACAGCGGTCTTTTAAACTATCAAATTGGCGTGGAAATGTATTAATAAACAACATCAACAATACAATTAAACTTCGATGAAAATATCAGAATTAAAGCGGAAAATTACCAACTTGTTTATCTCATTTTGTAAATTACACGGACATTTAATCAACAGAGTCTGAAACGGACGGAAATGAACGGAGTTTGCCGACTTTAGCCGATCGATAAAAATCGGCAATCTTCGATACTTACCGAGCGCGCTTAGGATTGTGGGTAATTGCGCGCTAAGGAGTATGGGTTTTTTATTCGTTCCTACCGTTTCACGGATATCAGCCTGTCACGAATCCATGGTATATAGGTCCGTGCCATATTGTATTCAAATGGAGATACTGTTATGTTGTTGCATTTACATGTGTGTGTGTTGTGCATGATTCCATTTATCGTCGCCTATTGCATACTTATACTTAATTTACAATATACCCATGTAATACAAACATGTGCATAATTCATCATGTCCACATTCAGAAACTAAACTATCGATCACCCAATCACGCTCAATGTTTCGATTACAAAGTACAAAATCACAGATCACTTATACACACAGAAACACGACAGACAGAAGCATTTATAAGGTAATAATATAAAATGACAGAGCAATAAATGATTTTCAAAATTCAATAAGCCTTGTCGCCCATGAGGACAACATATTTACAATTACATGTATATACAGGATAATTCAAACAGATAAAGTTGCGGAGAAGATACATTTACATTAAATTAAACATGTGTGTTGACAAAAATGACAATTTTGTATAAAAGCATCACCTTGTTTACAAAAGTTACAATAATATATACATAAAGCAAAACAAAAAACACAAGCTTGTTTCCTGTCGAAAACGAAATACAGGAAACTGTTGAAGTATGAATTTTAAAAGTACCACCGTGGAAATATACTTGTCAATTATTTAAGCAGTATTGGGTATTATCTTTAACATTTATCATTATATAACATGCATTTAGGTTAATACAAAACATATGTACCCTGAAAAGACTGTACGATTCTTTAACATAATACGATAAAACTCACTTAAAGACCACCTCAATAATCAGACCTCCTCAAAATTAAGAACAATTTTCAATTCCTTTTTCAGGGTTGATCTTTATTCAACCTCAATAATAAGAACGAGGGTGGTCTTATTATTTTGGTTTTACTGTATTGTGGCCGATAATAAGCATTTGGTTATGATTATCATACATATAACTATTGGTCGTATTTTTATGACATTGCTTTCTTTCAATTAGTGATAACCGGAAGAATATGTGTGTACACGAACTTATTATGTAAACCTTACGCAGAATCATTAACATCAGACATGTTGTCATGCTTATGTGAAACTGCAGTATTGTAACACTTCCGGGTGAAACCAGGGAAACACCCTAACAAGTACATTCACTAGTAGAACAGATTTTGATGTAGTCATGAATTAACATATAAATTAAACTTCCACTCCGCCTGAGATAAATCACTAGGTTATGGGTCTACAATTCATTAGGATATCCGTTCTTCATGTATGCAATACAATGCCAGGTTTCATTTAGTATTCAAAAATATTGTATCAAGTATTGGAAATGCAGAAACCTAGTATTCGGATAAAAACTGCACATTAATTACTATTCATTTCGAATACTGTATATATGCATTTTGAATGCCAGAGATCTTAATCATATACTGTATTAGTAATCCAGAACTGAACTTGCATATATCTAGTACTCGAATTGCAGATATCACCATACTTGATATAATATTTCCATTTCTATGAAACAAGGTTATCCAAACTTCATACAGCAGGAAGTTTGCTCAAATAACGATCAAGAGATATCAGATTACATTTTTTCCATATCAAGTTTCGATAATGTAAACAAATATTTGCCAACCAATCAACTATCGCTTCCAAGTTTACAACCGCAATAACGAAACCACATAAAGATAGTTTGTATTTCAAGACAGTAATAAAATGGATGCCACATACAAATTGCATAATCACCTAGAAACCCATATAGACATGGTGAGAAACACACTGCTAATTAAAACCGGTGAAAATACGATTATCGCCAAGGAAACTATCAATGACAAAACAAACAAAAAATAAACTTTTATATATTGGCTTTAGTACACCAAAACTTACACTTCAAATGTATAATTCATCGAACTAAAATATCGACCACAAAAGCACGCTCAATGTTTCGATAACAAAAGACAAAATCTCATATCACATGTACACACGGAAAATACCGCAAAAAAGAACATTCATAAAACAACGAAGTAATATACACTAGTAATGGATAATCGGGCAAATTTCATAATCGATAATTGGATTATTTTGAAAACTCATGTTCGATATTCGAATCGGAAATAATCGAAATCTTAGTTTTTTAGTAAAAGTGTAATAAAGACAATTAAGTTCATATATACAAGTTAATGTTGATATCTCTTTGTAACTACATTTAACATCTATGGGGTTTAACATTACTCTTATCATTCAATAAATTTATTTGGTTTTGTATACATGTTTATTTGTATTTGACTGAAGAAATTGAAAACAATTATATTTGATTTTCTTTGTACAGATTATTACTAGTATGGACTTAATTAAAGATTTGATCTATAGCTTGAGGAAATAGATAGACACAATTAATAGATGTCCAAAAAATGAAACATTTCCGATAATCGATTATGAACTACAATAATCGATTGTCGCCGACGTCGGATGTCTAGCGAAGATTTTTCGATTATTTTCGATTATAACGCCATCACTAATATACACCAAACAGTGCATCAATTTGACTGTAAATTGCATTTTTCCTCCTTTCTCGTGTTTATCTGGAATCCTTGTTGTGGTATCAGCATGAGTAGGACACAAGAAATACAAGAGAACTTAGCATACATACTGTTTACATCAACTTCAATCAAGTTACAGATGTAACATTAATTATCAGATCAAAATTTGGTGGACATACTTGGCAAATTTTATTCGGTATTAAGTTAGTTGGCGGCAAGGTTTAATATCGATTCACAAACATTTTCCCATGATGTCTTCAGTCTATATTCTCCATCATTATTCTCCCAAAGAATCCGCACTTTGTTACGAAATAACAATTTCATTGCAGGAGTCATCATTGCAACATCCACATCTTCCTTCATCATCAACAGAATTGGTGTCTTCGTCTGAATGGCTTGCTGAAATTCCTCTTCACAGAAGTCACCATTGCAATAATTGTTTGAAATAACACTAAGAAAAACGGTGGACTGTTCAATACATCTCAAAGACTCATTATAGACATACTGACCAGGACGAAACTGTGCATCACCACGACAAACAAGATTCCTATCTGTATCAACAATCTTCTGAAGACCTTCATTAAGGGGCCCAACAACATTGTCCAGTACGAAGTCTTCATCATCACTGCTATATGACAAAAATACGCAAAAACGACCCTCATCAACCCTTACCATATTGATAATATCATTTCGTTTGGCTTGCTTATTTATTTGTTTCTTTCTCATGTATACAATAACAACCACACTGATGCACACTACAGTGAACACGACGGTCGATGAAATAAGTATAATATTTCTGGTCTTTCTATCACAAATGTTCTGTACTCTTGTCGCAGCCTCTTTATTCATGTGTATCTGTTCTCCAGTTTCACCTTTACATGTAATGTTTTCAGAAAGTGTATCAATGAGCTCAGTGTTAAGAAGCCAATGTATAGAATGTATCGCCTCACATTTGTCACACATTAAAGGATTAAATGTTATACCCACTTTTGGTTTTCCATAATGTCCAGGCTCACTGGAGGTTGTATCTATATCAGTAGTATTGACTTCAACAGGCTGAACAGTTCTACTAAGTGAATCAATGTAACGCATCGATACTTCATCTATTACCTTTATACTATTCTTGATGAGGTTTAAAACTCGGAGTTTAAGTAGATTATGTAACTGGAAATGAACATGTGTCAGTCTATTTCCTTCAAGGTTTATAACTTCAAGATTATCATTACCGGCGTACATGTCCTCTGGTATATCGGTGAGTTGATTTGATGCCAACTGAATGTTCTTCAATTTCTGTGAAGTCTTAAGAAGTTGAGCGAACAGTTGAATGTTTTCCATATACATTATATAAAGCTTATTGTCAGAAAGATCTAAATGTTCAAGATTGGGCATACAGTCAAATATGCTGGGATGTATGTACTCCATTCCATTATTAGCAAAGTTCCACAGTTGTATTGACTTCAAGTCAACGTTATCACACACAAATTCCAGGTCTAGGCGTCGTATGTTGTTTCTCATCGCTATTATTTCTTTCGACCAGCTTTTGAAATAGTTCACACTCCAAATTTTAGTATTATAGACAAATATATCATAACTTACTATACCACTGGCATTAATCAATTCAGGAGAGAGAGCGTAGCTCCAGTAATGTTCAATATTTTTTAAAGGAATATTCACGTTCGACAAGGAAAAGGCTTGAAAATTATATAGCATCCATATTGTGTCGACGATAGCATCACTCGTGTCTATCATATGAATACGTTTGAAATCATCAGTGGTTACACCGTCAATTGATATTACACTAATCATAGCACGAGAGATGTTTAATATGTTCAATTGACTGAGGTCATTGATGATATTAAATTCGAGGACTGATACACGCGTCTTGCTCAAGTCGAGATGAAAAATTGGTTTTTGCGACAAACATCTGCTGAATTCTTTATCGATTGTCAAAGGCAACCATACGTAATTGATGTTGGACAATAATAATTGTTCCAAGTTTGGTACCTTTTCGGATCCATTAAGAGCTGCAGCTATTTCTTCAAGCCTAAACCTTGTACATCCACTAAAATCTAGGATTTTGACATTCCTAAGACCACACAACGTGCAAGGTTCAAACTGAATCCCACTCTCGGAGTGTACCTGTAATATTTCTAACTTTTGTAAATCTCTGAATGTACCATTTTTGAATATTAAATCGTTAATGTGTGAGCCATACACTTCAGAGAATTTGAGATTTTTTACATTTTTCCAATTATCGGAATGAAATAGTGAAAAGTTTATTTCAAACGCAACGGATTTTGACATAAAATCTTTAATGTGTACACTGGTGACTTTCTTTGGAATGTCCAACGGTATATGATCACATGTCCAAACATTGTCCTCTAATGATTCACATGCTGTATTCAATGTTTCGCAAACTGAAATATTGATTAAAGCAGTCAAAATGGCCAATGAAAATGATATCTTTAATATCTCCATGTTCGTGGTCGTTGTTTCTTTCTTCGCTAAATCCTTGTATTTGTTGGTCTATTCAAAAATATAACAACTTTTATATTCATATTCGGAACCTCAATATTCTTTCAAAAATTCCATTTTTTGTATTTAATTGTAGTCTGTCATTCAGTAGTTTGACTATTCAATCCTAGGTTGTAAACAGCACGTGAAATTGAATGTCTGTAAATGAGCGCCTTTTCGCTATCTCTAAATTCATAAGCTATTAGATATATCGCACAATATCTACACAACTTCCCGAATTATATCCAGGATAATGCAAGGCATTATTGCGTATCAACATTTCAAAATCCCAAACAGTCTTCATGTATAACCATTGTACAAATATGAAGAAACACGTAGATAAGATATGTACCTGATTCATCCGAACTGAAAACGTTTGAACGGCCTTCACACAGTGAATGGGAGTGTAATTCATTTGGTATGAAATTTATTTTCTATGGTTTTGTTAACCTTCTAATTTTGTATGACACTAGACTGAACAAAGTAACTGGAAAAAGGAAGGAAATATGATCATCCTAAACCTGTCATTTGTCAGTTATTTAATATACATTTAAGCTAATATATACATTAAGGCTAATACAAAGACATATGTACTCTGAAAAGAAGGTGCGGTTCATTAAAATGTATCGTAGATACCTTACATTTAGGCTAATATAAAGACATATGGACCCTGAAAAAGAGGGTGCGGTTCGTTAAAATTTATCGTAGATACCGTACATTTAGGCTAATATAAAGACATATGGACCCTGAAAAAGAGGGTGCGGTTCGTTAAAATTTATCGTAGATACCGTACATTTAGGCTAATATAAAGACATATGGACCCTGAAAAAGAGGGTGCGGTTCGTTAAAATTTATCGTAGATACCGTACATTTAGGCTAATATAAAGACATATGGACCCTGGAAAGGCGGTACGGTCTGTTAAAATGATAAGTAAAACCTCAATTGAAGACCACCTATATAATAAGAGCACCTCAAAATTAAGAACACAAATTTCCAGCCCATTTTCAATGTTTTGCTCTTTATTTAACCTCAGTATTAAGACCAACTTAAGACCAACTCTATAATCCCAAGCGTTGTCTTATTATTGAAGCTTTACTGTAGTGTTGCATGTTATAGAATACACGTGTAAACGCATTTGATTTCCGAAATTTATGCGAAATTGACACCAGACATGTTGTCATGCTTAGATGAAATTGGAATATTTTTACACTTCCGGGTGAAATCTGGGGAAAATCCCTAAGTACAGTCACCAGTAGCAAACACTTCGATGTAGTCATGAATTACTATATAAATTATTCTTTTTAATCCACCCAAGATGAATCACAAGATAATGTTTCTTGCTTTAGTTCATCGCCACAAATTACGTAATATATGTAGGGTGTCACCTTTCCATTTAATACCAGAATGTCTGATGTTTAGTATTCAAATAGAGGATATTGGAATTGCTGATACCTCCTATTCGGATTAAAATCGCACACAAATTATTATTCATTTTGAATACTATATATCTGCAATTTGAATGCCAGATATCCATATTTCACATATCACATAACTAGTACTGGAATTGAAGATATCTAGTATTCGAATTGCAGATATCATCATTTCAGTTTTGATTTTAGAATACTAAATGTCTACAATACGGATAACAGTATGTATATATATATATTATATAGTATTCAGTTGCGGATACATAGCCTTCGATTTGTATATACATAGATACATAAGAGGCGTTACATAGTACAGCTGCCTCCAATAAATATCCGAACATATTAATTACATATACTTTGACCATCGAAAAACATCGTGATATTTTCAGAGCTATTTATGTCAAAATAACGTGATACCTGTTGTTATATTTCACGTTCTATGACACGATGTGGTATAGTATTAGTTTACTGTTCACATTAATAAGAAATAAAGGTTTCTAGAGTTGTCTCTCTTGTATTATCACCATGTTTAAATATCATATAGTGCTTGTATAAATCTAAATGCATGCAACTTTGATGGTCAGTTACTGTATTAATGCTACAATTGTGCGTGTCCTGGTCATTTACATTATATTACATATACTTGTGTTACATACAAAACATAATATGGTGTCAGAAGTATACATATGTATTTAATCAATGTATTATACCAAATTCATTGGAGTATTAATTTAAATGACTTGAATTGGTGAACTGATTAGATTAACATTCAATATGGAATTATCAGGTATTCCTAATCTAGTTAAAGACATTTTGCCATTAACGTGGAAGAATGTCAAGAAACATACAACCATGATAAACCAATTAAGTGTACGTCTACACATCATGGAATCATCAGCATGACATTGAAAGGTTTTGAATAATCTTTACGTAAATTATGAGAAATGTGTTGAACCGAAATGCTACAAGGATACACGACTGTAGCCTTCTAGGACAAAGTAAAACTAGAATTCACTAATATGGAAAAGGCTTGTATTATTGCTAAGGTCTACACCCCTTAAGAATTTTATAGTAGTATGGTAGTGGTTAATAAACCCCATTCAGAAAAAGACCTCAAGGACTTGCACAAGGCCATAAAGGGACCACATTACCCAACCAAAACACTGGATGATATATTACCCAAATTAAGGTAGCCCAATTGTTTACGTCGTCTGCAATTTAGATGCCAGATAGATAGTGAAATAATATAACAAGTATCACGTTATTTTGACATAAATAGCTCTGAAAAAAATCACATTTTTTTGCCAGGCCAAAGTAAAGATAACGAGAAAATAATCGAAAACAAGAACATTGAGAACAATACATGTTACACCACGAGATTGGGAAGATTATCAAAGCCTCCCAAGAGATTAGTTGAATCAAATGAATAATAATTATTGCCTTAAACAAACTTGAAAGGGAGGTCTAGTATTAGACTGTTTACATATCAGGCACATTGTACATGTAACTTGCTACCTATGCATGCTGGGGTTTATAAGATGCTATCGTATTGTAGAGGGACACTCTTGTAGACTAGCTTGAATAAATAACATCAAACTATCTTGTGTTCTATAATACTAGAGTGACCAGTATACTGCCTACAATGACCGGAATACTGAGTATAGTGATCAATATACTGACTACAATGACCGGAATACTGAGTATAGTGATCAATATACTGACTACAATGACCGGTATACTGAGTATAGTGACCAATATACTGACTACAATGACCGGTATACTGAGAATAGTGACCAATATACTGACTACAATGTCCGGTATACTGAGTATAGTGACCAATATACTGACTACAATGACCGGTAAACTGAGTATAGTGACCGATATACTGACTACAATGTCCGGTATACTGAGTATAGTGACCAATATACTGACTACAATGTCCGGTATACTGAGTATAGTGACCGATATACTGACGACAATGACCGGTATACTGAGTATAGTGATCAATATACTGACTACAATGACCGGTAAACTGAGTATAGTGACCAATATACTGACTACAATGACCGGAATACTGAGTATAGTGACCAATATACTGACTACAATGACCGGTATACTGAGAATAGTGACCGATATACTGACTACAATGACCGGTATACTGAGAATAGTGACCAATATACTGACAACAATGACCAATATACTGAGAATAGTGACCGATATACTGACTACAATGACCGGTAAACTGAGTATAGTGACCAATATACTGACTACAATGACCGGTATACTGAGTATAGTGACATATATACTGACTACAATGACCAATATACTGATTATATTGACCACTATACTGACTACAATGACCAATATACTGACTACAATGACCAATATACTGATTATAGTGACCAATATACTGACTACAATGACCGGTATACTGAGTATAGTGACCAATATACTGACTACAATGACCGGTATACTGAGTATAGTGACCAATATACTGACTACAATGACCGGTATACTGAGTATAGTGACCAATATACTGACTACAATGACCAATATACTGATTATAGTGACCAATATACTGACTACAATGACCGGTATACTGATTATAGTGACCAATATACTGACTACAATGACCGGTATACTGAGTATAGTGACCAATATACTGACTACAATGACCGGTATACTGAGTATAGTGACAGATATACTGACTACAATGACCAATATACTGACTACAATGACCAATATACTGATTATAGTGACCAATATACTGACTACAATGACCGGTATACTGAGTATAGTGACCGATATACTGACTACAATGACCGGAATACTGAGTATAGTGACCAATATACTGACTACAATGACCGGTATACTGAGTACAGTGACCGATATACTGACTACAATGACCGGTATACTGAGTATAGTGACCAATATACTGACTACAATGACCGGTATACTGAGTATAGTGACCGATATACTGACTACAATGACCGGAATACTGAGTATAGTGACCAATATACTGACTACAATGACCGGTATACTGAGTATAGTGACCGATATACTGACTACAATGACCGGTATACTGAGTATAGTGACCAATATACTGACTACAATGACCGGTATACTGAGTATAGTGACCGATATACTGACTACAATGACCGGAATACTGAGTATAGTGACCGATATACTGACTACAATGACCGGGATACTGAGTATAGTGATCAATATACTGACTACAATGACCGGTATACTGAGTATAGTGACCAATATACTGACTACAATGACCGGTATATAGAGTATAGTGACCAATATACTGACAACAATGACCGGTATACTGAGAATAGTGACCGATATACTGACTACAATGTCCGGAATACTGAGTATAGTGATCAATATACTGACTACAATGTCCGGTATACTTAGTATAGTGACCAATATACTGACTACAATGTCCGGTATACTTAGTATAGTGATCAATATACTGACTACAATGACCGGTATACTGAGTATAGTGACCGATATACTGACTACAATGACCGGAATACTGAGTATAGTGACCGATATACTGACTACAATGACCGGTATACTGAGTATAGTGACCGATATACTGACTACAATGACCGGTATACTGAGTATAGTGACCAATATACTGACTACAATGTCCGGTATACTGAGTATAGTGACCGATATACTGACTACAATGACCGGAATACTGAGTATAGTGACCAATATACTGACTACAATGTCCGGTATACTTAGTATAGTGACCAATATACTGACTACAATGACCGGTATACTGAGTAAAGTGACCAATATACTGACTACAATGACCGGTATACTGAGTATAGTGACCAATATACTGACTACAATGACCGGTATACTGAGTATAGTGACCAATATACTGACTACAATGTCCGGTATGCTGAGTATAGTGACCAATATACTGACTACAATGACCGGTATACTGAGTATAGTGACCAATATACTGACTACAATGACCGGTATACTGAGTATAGTGACCAATATACTGACTACAATGTCCGGTATACTGAGTATAGTGACCAATTTACTGACTACAATGACCGGTATACTGAGTATAGTGACCAATATACTGACTACAATGACCGGTATACTGAGTATAGTGATCAATATACTGACTACAATGACCGGAATACTGAGTATAGTGGCCAATATACTGACTACAATGACCGGTATACTGAGTATAGTGACCGATATACTGACTACAATGACCGGTATACTGAGTATAGTGACCGATATACTGACTACAATGACCGGTATACTGAGTATAGTGACCAATATACTGACTACAATGACCGGTATACTGAGTATAGTGACCAATATACTGACTACAATGTCCGGTATGCTGAGTATAGTGACCAATATACTGACTACAATGACCGGTATACTGAGTATAGTGACCAATATACTGACTACAATGACCGGTATACTGAGTATAGTGACCAATATACTGACTACAATGTCCGGTATACTGAGTATAGTGACCAATTTACTGACTACAATGACCGGTATACTGAGTATAGTGACCAATATACTGACTACAATGACCGGTATACTGAGTATAGTGATCAATATACTGACTACAATGACCGGAATACTGAGTATAGTGACCAATATACTGACTACAATGACCGGTATACTGAGTATAGTGACCGATATACTGACTACAATGACCGGTATACTGAGTATAGTGACCGATATACTGACTACAATGACCGGTATACTTAGTATAGTGACCGATATACTGACTACAATGACCGGAATACTGAGTATAGTGACCAATATACTGACTACAATGACCGGTATACTGAGTATAGTGACCGATATACTGACTACAATGACCGGTATACTTAGTATAGTGACCGATATACTGACTACAATGACCGGTATACTTAGTATAGTGACCAATATACTGACTACAATGACCGGTATACTGAGTATAGTGACCAATATACTGACTACAATGACCGGTATACTGAGTATAGTGACCGATATACTGACTACAATGACCGGTATACTTAGTATAGTGACCGATATACTGACTACAATGACCGGTATACTGAGTATAGTGACCAATATACTGACTACAATGACCGGTATACTGAGTATAGTGACCAATATACTGACTACAATGACCGGTATACTGAGTATAGTGACCAATATACTGACTACAATGAACGGTATACTGAGTATAGTGACCACTATACTGACTACAATGACCGGTATACTGAGTATAGTGACCAATTTACTGACTACAGTGACCGGTATACTGAGTATAGTGACCAATATATCGTGCTCAGTATAATGATGTACTAGTACCCATTACAGCGATCTCAAATACATAGCCCATGAGTCGAATAAATTGCGAATTTATCAGACACAAAGCCAGTCCAGCCAACTTAATATAGAGTGCAGCCACCAATATACCATGTGACCGAAGTTGCCCAGTGGTGAGTTAAGCATATCCGTACATTGAGGATAAATGTCCATGTATTCAGTACACCAACCAATATTCTGTTTACAGAGATATCTAAATTTACACCTAGTAATCGACCAATATTCTGAGTACAGCGATATGTATACCAATGCAGTACATCGACCCATATTCTGACTATAGCAATCTTTATACCCAGTACATCGACCCATATTCTGTGTACAGCGATCTCTATACCCTGTACATCGACCCATATTCTGAGTACAGCGATCTCTATACCCTGTACATCGACCCATATTCTGTGTACAGCGATCTCTACACCCAGTACATCGACCCATATTCTGTGTACAGCGATCTCTATACCCAGTACATCGACCCATATTCTGTGTACAGCGATCTCTACACCCAGTACATCGACCCATATTCTGAGTACAGCGATCTCTATATCCAGTACATCGACCCATATTCTGTGTACAGCGATCTCTACACCCAGTACATCGACCAATATTCTGTGTACAGCGATCTCTATACCCTGTACATCGACCAATATTCTGAGTACAGCGATCTCTACACCCAGTACATCGACCAATATTCTGAGTGCAGCGATCTCTACACCCAGTACATCGACCCATATTCTGAGTACAGCGATCTCTATACCCTGTACATCGACCCATATTCTGTGTACAGCGATCTCTATACCCAGTAAATCGACCAATATTCTGAGTACAGCGATCTCTATACCCAGTACATCGACCCATATTCTGTGTACAGCGATCTCTATACCCTGTACATCGACCAATATTCTGTGTACAGCGATCTCTATACCCAGTACATCGACCAATATTCTGAGTACAGCGATCTCTTTACCCAGTACATCGACCATCCGAGTACAGCGATCTCTATACCCAGTACATCGACCCATATTCTGAGTACAGCGATCTCTACACCCAGTACATCGACCAATATTCTGAGTACAGCGATCTCTATACCCAGTACATCGACCCATATTCTGTGTACAGCGATCTCTATACCCTGTACATCGACCAATATTCTGAGTACAGCGATCTCTATACCCATTACATCGACTCATATTCTGAGTACAGCGATCTCTACACCCAGTACATCGACCCATATTCTGAGTACAGCAATCTCTACACCCAGTACATCGACCAATATTCTGAGTACAGCGATCTCTATACCCAGTACATCGACCCATATTCTGTGTACAGCGATCTCTACACCCAGTACATCGACCCATATTCTGAGTACAGCGATCTCTACACCCAGTACATCGACCCATATTCTGAGTACAGCGATCTCTACACCCAGTACATCGACCAATATTCTGAGTACAGCGATCTCTATACCCAGTACATCGACCCATATTCTGAGTACAGCGATCTTTATACCCAGTACATCGACCCATATTCTGGGTACAGCGATCTCTATACCCAGTACATCGACCAATATTCTGTGTACAGCGATCTCTATACCCTGTACATCGACCCATATTCTGAGTACAGCGATCTCTATACCCTGTACATCGACCCATATTCTGTGTACAGCGATCTCTACACCCAGTACATCGACCCATATTCTGAGTACAGCGATCTCTATATCCAGTACATCGACCCATATTCTGTGTACAGCGATCTCTACACCCAGTACATCGACCAATATTCTGTGTACAGCGATCTCTATACCCTGTACATCGACCAATATTCTGAGTACAGCGATCTCTACACCCAGTACATCGACCAATATTCTGAGTGCAGCGATCTCTACACCCAGTACATCGACCCATATTCTGAGTACAGCGATCTCTATACCCTGTACATCGACCCATATTCTGTGTACAGCGATCTCTATACCCAGTAAATCGACCAATATTCTGAGTACAGCGATCTCTATACCCAGTACATCGACCCATATTCTGTGTACAGCGATCTCTATACCCTGTACATCGACCAATATTCTGTGTACAGCGATCTCTATACCCAGTACATCGACCAATATTCTGAGTACAGCGATCTCTTTACCCAGTACATCGACCATCCGAGTACAGCGATCTCTATACCCAGTACATCGACCCATATTCTGAGTACAGCGATCTCTACACCCAGTACATCGACCAATATTCTGAGTACAGCGATCTCTATACCCAGTACATCGACCCATATTCTGTGTACAGCGATCTCTATACCCTGTACATCGACCAATATTCTGAGTACAGCGATCTCTATACCCATTACATCGACTCATATTCTGAGTACAGCGATCTCTACACCCAGTACATCGACCCATATTCTGAGTACAGCGATCTCTACACCCAGTACATCGACCAATATTCTGAGTACAGCGATCTCTATACCCAGTACATCGACCCATATTCTGTGTACAGCGATCTCTACACCCAGTACATCGACCCATATTCTGAGTACAGCGATCTCTACACCCAGTACATCGACCCATATTCTGAGTACAGCGATCTCTACACCCAGTACATCGACCAATATTCTGAGTACAGCGATCTCTATACCCAGTACATCGACCCATATTCTGAGTACAGCGATCTTTATACCCAGTACATCGACCCATATTCTGAGTACAGCGATCTCTATACCCAGTACATCGACCAATATTCTGTGTACAGCGATCTCTATACCCTGTACATCGACCCATATTCTGAGTACAGCGATCTCTATACCCTGTACATCGACCCATATTCTGAGTACAGCGATCTCTACACCCAGTACATCGACCCATATTCTGAGTACAGCGATCTCTATACCCTGTACATCGACCCATATTCTGAGTACAGCGATCTTTATACCCAGTACATCGACCCATATTCTGAGTACAGCGATCTCTATACCCAGTACATCGACCCATATTCTGAGTACAGCGACGAAATAGGCCAAATACAGCGATCAATCTGTAAAGTGGTAGTCGGGATTACCTACCGGTCATTAACACTACGTACTACTTGTGTATTACATGTATAAGTATGTCGGGAACCAGACTAGTAAAGTGGGTATATCGACTCACGTATGGAGTGACTTGATAGTCCTTACTATTGCACGAAGTTGCCTGTGCAAAATATTAAATGTGCATCACAGCGCGTACGACATACAGGGTATAACATGAAAGATTGGGTTTTCCCAAATGAGCAGCCTTTTGAAATAAAGTTATTATTATGATTATTATTTTATTATTATCATTATTATTATTACTGAAGGATTTGATTCCGGAGTGATATCCTTTGTGGCAATGTCGCATTAAGGTATGACTACCTACTCGGAGGGATTCTATACATGTGTTTTTTAGTTAGATTGAGCTGTAACATTTATAATGTCAGGAAATTTAATATTCAGAAATTAATACGTACTGACCAGTAGATTAATTCAATGACTTAAATTACACGTTCAAGTCTTTGCCTTACTTAAATTTGTTTTGTTCTATCGGAATATTGGTTTAAGCCTGAGATGCTGTATTTATATTATTTAGTCACCTCTGACCGGTCACATTCAGAAATATTTAGTACAGTCTTGCCGATGCTCTTCAATAGGAGGCGACATACAAAATAGTAAACATTAGGAAAATGAAACGTGTAAATCGAAAATGAAGCATCTTGCAGTTCATTATTTCCTTAACTTTGGATTATTGTTGTCCATTGTAGGACTGTCATTACAAAATGGAAATGCGGAAGGTTTATATAATACTACGGATGACGTTTTCATCCTGAATAATTCAAATTTCAAAAGAAATCTTTTTGATTCAGACAGCGTTTGGATAGTAGAATTCTACAACAGCTGGTGTGGGCATTGTATAAAGTTCGCTCCAGTTTGGAAACGTTTTGCGACAGATTTAGCAGGTACGGGATACTATGTAGTTAAATCGAAAATTGTAAGCCTGACGGAAAACCGTCATATTTCAGTTCCCATCTAACAGTAAACAGGAAGGACAGTTTGACATAGTGTCAGATGTAGCTGATGATTTAACTTCCCTCTGGCTCTGTGTAATGTCAGTGGTAGTTGTCATCCGTTCTATGAACTACTCAACATTGCAGTAAAGTCTCAAAATGCTGAATGGTCACTTATAATGACCCTCCCCCATCATGTGCAGTCCAGTCTGGCTTCGGGACAACTCGGCCCTTTGACTACTCGACCCCAAAGTCAACTCGACCCCTCTTTTAATTTGTTCAATATATATTTGATCGATGATTGGGTAACATATCTTAAAAAGACTTTTCATTGATTTTACTGTAGTCTTATTTAGAATTCTTGTTGTAGCAATGTTGTAATTGATACATGTAACAAATTTATATTTGATTGCTTAAATTATTTTTTCTTTTGTCTGACCCTATTGGGTTAATGATTCATTGGTCCATTCAGGGCTCAACATTAACTTTTTATACTACTGGACAAGTCGGACAAGTAGATTAAAATATCACTTGTCCTTACCGAATGTTCACTTGTCCTGACCTTAAATAAATGTAGAGTGAAAATGCAGGAGTTGTGACAAATGAAGAAATACAGCATTAATATGCAGGCTTTAATACATGAACAATTCAATTAAAACATAAACTGGCTAATTCACATGTAATTCCAATTATAAGTCTCACATTGATTTTTCTTGAGCCAATTTTTGTTAACTGTGGATTGATCTTTTGGTTTCGTTGAATTGATTTAAGCCCATCACGTAACTTGGACACAATTTCTTCCATTGAAAGTTACTGGTCACATCGGGCAAGTAGTTTTGGAAATTGGTTGCCCGGACCTTCAAATTACTGGTCAATATCCATCGGACAACCATTAGTGTTGAGCCCTGGGTCCATTGGTGGACTTATCCATTTGCTTATTATGTTCAGATATGTTGTTGTTTTAAAAGTTTAGCCTGTTGTGTTGTTTTAATGATCATCTTTTTTAAGTTTGTCTGTCTATTTTATCCTGTTGTAATGTAAATTGTAATTTATGTTTGTAAACAAATACTTTCTTGCGAAATTTATGAAAGATGCACCATATGAAATTCAATAATTATTTCAATTTTAAAGGATGTTTGTGTTTGATTTCTATTATTTGCTCTACTTTGTGGCATAAAAAAGAGAACAATCCGTGGAAAATGTTTATGATTCAAATTATTATAAACGCTAATGCATCAAACAGTAATTATATGACACTGTCACATGTGTATTTGTAAAAAATAGCAACGCTTTTTTTGTATTGTTATATATATACACTGCAACTCCGATTCTACGCGGTCGGTTATAGCGCGATATCCATTGTAACGCGATGTCGTCGTGGCTCCCGATTATTTTCATGAAAAATCCAAATATTTGTCAAAAAATGAAGAAAATTGATCAAAATCATATTTTCCGCGATTTGCTGTCTGCTCTTTCGCAAAATCATGTGCTGTTAACGAACCATGATCACGAATCATCGAGATTACTTAAACTGAATATACGCACCATAAGAGATATATGTCCAATTATGATAACCATCAATATTTACACAAATGTCACCTTCTAAATCTAATGTTTTTCAACACATTCCATAAACATCAACGTAATTTGACCTTAGATTGTGCTGAATCTATGAGTTTTGTTTTGAAATAGTTTCAAGTAATACTAACAATGCATAAATAAGTTTTATGTATTTTCATCTACCTATTTATTCAAACAAATATGAAATTTATGAAAACGTCGTATGCACAGCGCTATATTGGGTGGGTGGGGTAAGTTGGTATCCCTTCTCTATGGTTCATATGTCTTCAGATTTATACCGCGGTCGGATTTAACGCGATCGCGAGTCTTTAGATCCCCCGATCATGTTATAATGGAGTTGCAGTGTATAAAATAGAAAATTGTTCAAGTGGTCGTTTATTTGCCAATTTGATATTTTTTAATCATGCTGTACAATAGAATCCTAGGAATCAAGTCTAGGATTACCTGTCAGTAAATGTGCCTAGCCACTGCCGTGAATTAATAAACAGCTTTTCTGCTATTTAGCCAGTACTGGGACTTGGGTTAGTGACTTGAGGACATTTCACATCTACTCATTGCATTCATGTGACATTTCAATCCCTAAGACACTGAGGCATAGTGGTACCATACAGCAGAGCTCTAACTATGATCATGCGTTTGAATTATATAAATATTTAGGGATGGGGTATTAGTCGTTAGTGTTACTGTGTACTTGAATTAAATGAAGTAAAATACATTTTGTAAATAATGAAATGACATGTATACATGTATGATTGTGTAATAAGAAGTTTTTGAAAAACATTTAATGAACATGCAATAAATTACACCTGGATAGATTCGTATGTGTGTTTTGCCTGTTACATCTCATTTAAGTTTGAATTAAAATTCATTATCAGTCAGTATGAAAAACATTTTCAATGTATAAATGATGTAATTTGTTTTGCTCTTGGGTTACTACCCAGCATCGATGTCAGATTCAGGAAATTTGAAGTTAGCGAATCAACCTTGTCCAGAGTCATCAGAGCTCGACTCAGGTGCTTGATCCCTTGACCAATGTGCCTCAATATTCTAATTTAAAGATTAGCAAGATTTTAATGGTATACTGTTGTTTGTTCAACAGGATTACATGTAAATGGAAACCCCCATATTTATTGCAATCCATAGTATATTTATTGAACTTTTAAATTGTGTACATTACATGCTCTATAGTTTACAGATAATTATGGGAAATAAAATCAAGTACAAAAACTTCACCTTTTACTGGTCAATACCCAACTATTAAGTATTATTCCACCTTACTAACTGATTACTTAGTGGGTGACTAGTTAGGTATGTCTCTGCTAGGGTTCGAACCAGCCACTGTCCATAGCTGAGACACTTCCTCTTATGCTGAGTCAGTTTGTCTTGGTCTGTATATAAATGATCACATTACATGTATATTCTAAGTGTTTTTTAATTGTAGTGTATTATATTTCTTAACAAGCTGCCTGCCGGCTGCTGGCCCAGTTAGCTCAGTTGGTCACCCAGGAGTTTGAAACTTTGATTCTTTGGTGTGGTAGGTCATGTTCTTCCATGACATTTGTCCTACACATTTAGTTCATGAGGAGAAGATATCAGCTACTTGTGGAGGGGCAAGGTACTAGTTGGTAAATAATTCCTGTAAAACTGGTCAACTGACCACCATGTGTATCTGATAAAAACCCATTGGGAAAATGGTATAAAACTTGAACCCAATAAATAAAACAACATTTCTAAACAACTGCGTGCTGGCAAATCTAACTATATTCTCACTATATCTGCAGGATGGTGGCCTGTTGCACGTGTTGGTGCCGTGGATTGTTCCAGTGATGCCAATATAGAGTTATGTCGTAACTTCGATATCCAGGGATTCCCGACTTTCAGGGTAAATTGTCTTACTTATTTGAGTTGGCAAATTTAATTACAGCCTACAGACATGGTATAAAAATAATGACAATTATGCTATATTGAATTCAGAACAAAGATGGCTGATTACTTTCTGTGATGACGAGCATACCTTTTTATCCTGTATTCTGGTTCCAATTAACTGAATTGAATAACAAAAATATAAGGCTTCAGGTAATCTATGCAAATAAATTCATCCATCAAATGTCAGTCCTGATCAATGTATGATTAAATTCACTTTTTGTGAGAATATGACATGTGTTACATGGCCGTATATTGTCTGAGTTTATACCTTTTCACTTCTATATTGTCACATACTACCAGGTCTATTTTCAGCTGTTTTTGTAGCCACTATTTGGCTGTATTCCCAATGACAAAAAGTTTATATTTTCCCAATTTGAATGTAAAAATTCCCAATGAATCGGAAGAAAACGTTTTGGTTCAATTAAGTAAAAATTGTCATAGTTAGAGCCTTTTCTCTCACAGGCAGTTTATATATATAGCAATAGTTGATTTATTAATCTCTACAACCTTTTAATTTTATTTCTAAAATTTTGCTGTAATGTCTAGTAATGTTTTTTCCCAATTTCTAACATTAACATGCAAAAATTCCCAATGGAAATGGTATGGGTAATCTTCCCAATTAGCCAAAACAAACCCTATACTAAAGCAAAGTCAATATTGAACAATAGATTACTGATTAGTTGATTATTAGTAATAAGAAAATCAATACTTTGGTTATTGGTAGAGTTGAGCAGACTGTTTAAAGGAAGGATTAAGTTAATAAGTTGGTACAAGGAGCACCAAATTCCTCCACAGACGGAAGGGGGACGAACATGAATAATATATTAGGCCAAAGAATCATATAAGGATCAATTGGACAAAGTCCTATAATCAAGCTCAGGGGGGGGGGGGGTGCAAAATCAGGTTTATTTGTCTTAAGAAATAATCTGAAAGAGTTGATGGAATTCTTGTTGTACCTTTTAAAGTGATTTGCTAAATCTTTGTGTGATTTTCGTTTCGGGGCAAGCAGATTTTATACAAGAAAATTGCAGTAGGAGCTGTACATTTATAGAATTTGTATGAATTTTGTTTAATGTTTTGATTGTTGAGTGAATAAATGTATCTACACAATTTAATATTGCTCTTTGTATGATAATCATTTTGCCTGCAGGTATTGTGAAATCATTCACACATTTGAACATTAGTAAACTCTATAGTATTCTATAAGAATACAGAAATTTACCACAATTAGTTATTAGGGGATAATTATGGTATTTATTTATGCAAGTGTTTAAAAAACTTTATTGTGGATACTGATCAGGGCATTTTGGCTATTGTCACAGGGTCATTATGTCAGCCCCGTTCCCAATGCCATCTAGGATAAAAAAAATCCCAATTCAATGAAGACGTCCCTATTCCCAATAAATGCTAAAATTCACAAAAAAATGAAAAGAAAGTACCAACATCAATGCTACGTACTTCATTTGGTATTGTAAAATAAAAATGGAATTTGAGATGTTAATGTGCCATAGTTTTTATTTCAGACTGCCATTTCTGAATTGTCCTTTAAACAATGCATCCAATTTCACCTTGTTAACAACACTTCCCATAGAAGCCACAAATCCCTGCACTGATATTATAACATCATATAGCTGATACCAAAAATGTCTAAATTCCGGTTTACGGTTCATTTAGATGGATGACTGTTTATTATATATTCTAGCTCTTTCGACCACGCTCCAAAGAGGAAGATAAAGGGATTTTTTTTCAGAAACAGGATACATCTGAGTTAGAGCACATAGTGCTTGATGCAGTGTTAAACTACACATTGTCAGATCCTCCCAAGTCCTGGCCAAAGTTGAAACCTCTGAGGTATGCTCTGTTTGTCTTTAAAGGTAGATGTGTTTATCATGAAATGTTTTGCTTAAGCAAATTATTTTCTTTATTTATTTATTTAGTAATCGTTCGGTTATTATTAATACAGCTGTTTATATAGACAAATTCTGTTGTATATCTACAAGCATCCATCTGCTAAATGGATGATAATGTAACTCTAACTTTATAATTATTGATTGGAGGAACCTCCTGGGTCTAGGACAGTTGGCGGTTCTACCCAGCTGTCCACCTCAGGACTTCATCCACCCTAATAAATGGAATAGTCACTGCATGACCCCAACTGTTTATGTGACTTAAAAAAAGTCCCATTATGAAAATAAACAATTACTAATTGATGCATATTTCAGTGAGATGCACGAGATTTGGGATGAAACGAAGGATGATCATCATTATGTAGCGTTTGTCTATGAAGAACCTGGTTCATATATTGGTACACAGGTAATAAAACAGTTCAAGCTCTTCAGAGCAACACCCTTTGATAGATGCACGGTCTGCCTGTTGTTTAGAGGTTGTAGCTCTAGGGAGGTTAACTTGATAGATAATTCTTAATAAAAATTCGCCCCATACTTCGTCCAAAGTGTAGTTTACCTTAATCATAAATTTATATATGATACATTTACATGAAAATGACGTCAGGTCGCTGTGGTGTAGTGGTAAGCATAACGGACCGGCAATCCGTAGGCCTGGGTTCGATTCCCGGTAGTGCCATTGACCGATTTTTCGTGTTTCTCAAACATGACTTTATTTTACTAAAGCTTGTAAAAATTATCAGGATCCTCTCAACCTCTTTCAGCGTAATTTCATAGTTGACAACTTCTCCATAATTATCTTCGGCTTTCTGCATGTTTAGTATTACAGATATGCACATGGTATTCTTTAACAACATAGGTTAATATTTTCTCTGACGGTGTATAGACATAGCATGATTTGCTCTCGGATATTGATATACAGTCGGACCTCGCTCATTCAAATTCATTGGGTCCGAAATTTTATTTCGAATAATACATAATTTCCAATAGTCCATTTCAATTCTACATGCCTAAGAAGATACATTAGATTCTGATATATTATTCGGATAGAAGGTTGTCGAATAAACAAGGTCCATCTGTATTCTACATAAAAGCCCTGTAATATATTCATGCATATAGGCCAGGATGAAGTTAATTTTTACAAGCTACACAGGAGAACATGTTGTTGATGAAGTGAGGGCTGCACTAGAGGAATACATAGTTACACGTTTACATAATACAGCATTGACCTGTTACCTATCTGTTCTGTAAACTCTGTTAAGCATGTAAAGGATTATAGTTATATTCTGGTGTATGACCTTGGTTAACTATATGCTCTGTCTTAATACCTGTATCAGATCACCCAGCTGTTTGTCAGTTGATGACTTTGATGGTCATACATGACACAAGTCTATTGGCTTCATTGTGTATAGTTAAATTGATGAGTTCCTCTTCCCCCCCTAGAAGTATTGCATTTTGACAATTTGTTTGGTACTAAGCATTATCTAGCATGTCTTTTAGTCATGTGTTTACTTGTTCAAGGCCATATGGTGGGGTAAAAGGTCAAAATACAGGTTTTGATGTGGATATTTATGTGCTGTTATAAAAAAGAGGTGGTCAGCCAATTAACTATGTTTTGGGAAGTATTGACCATTAGACATATTGTAAACAACAACAGACTTTTCACTTTATTTGAATCCACTATAGCAAATTTTCACAAAACCTTTATATCAACAACAACAATAAATTTTACTTGAAACATCAAACCACATAATTGCTGATCAGTTTATACTGTGTTTATTCGGATCACGTTTGCTGATTGATACATGTATGTTGTAGATGATGGATCACATGTTATGATCAAAGCAAGTTTGATTGATTACTAGCAAATGTAAACTTCGCATTAACATTGTATTGAATGATAGATTTATATAAGCCTGTGTTAGACCTTTAATGATAGGATAAATGTGAAGGTGTGTGCGCACATAAACGAATGATTTGTTGCTGATCATTCCAGGGTGGCACCACTATCTTCACCCACCTTTTATTTTTGTCTTATTTGCCTATGTAATTGTTTACAAATATATAATATATATAAAGGACTGTTCTCCAAAAAACTGGGCTTATTGACGCTTATAACGTTATCGGGAATTTCCAGTTAAAAGATGCATCATCATTTATACGTCATTAAGTTGATTAAGTTGAAAATGTTGTCATTAATTAAGCTCTGTTTTTTCATTCCTCTTTGTGCTTTCAGTATAGCTGTGCACTTTGTATGCAGCATTTCCTGCTCAACTTGATCATTCACTTTTTTGTTGATATTTTCATTTAGTTGTCTATTTAATTTATACTTTTGCCATTAGAATATTTTTGAAAGAATAAAAAGGTCACTACTGTTAGGAAAATGCTACTGTATGTATTATACAGGGATTGAATGGAGTTTAGACTTATAAAACAATACATTTGCATGGGCCAACATGTTTGTGATATAACTTAGGCCATCTTGAAGAAGTCTCACTAGTCCAACAACATGTTTGGGGTAGAAATCTATTGTTTATGGTTGAAGTATTATGTCCCATTCAGTGTTGGGGTAGAAATCTAGTTTTGTTTGGGGTAGACGTCTGTGTTTGGGTATAACAAAGTTGTGATAATTGGTCTGGTTGGCGTTATATACTGCAAAATATATGATTGCAAGATTTAAAAAAACATGTATCAGTTCATAATTCAGAAACGGTTTTTAATGGAATGATGTTTGTAAAAAATTAAGCATTACTGTTATAAAACAGGGGCGATATTCACAAAGCACCCTGGATTTCTCAAAATTACGTCTGACAAAGCGATATTGCAGGGGTAATATTCACCTTCAGTGATAGCTCTAGTTTTTATTGTAAGATACCAAGCACATAAACACTAACTTAAATAGGGCTAAATGTCTCCTTGGTTTAGGGTCTATTTGTAATTATGTACAAAGTGATATTAATCCTGAAATATACAATTATTGATTAATATAGTTGATTGTTATCATAGCTGTATTGGTTCATGACTGTGAAAGTAAAGTACCAGATAATATTAGCAGGTGGTAGGAACAGTTATGCAAGCTTATAAAGGGTTGTTGCAAAAGTATTTACTGCATTATTTATTCCATTGATTCACACTTATTTACATAGTATTTTTGGTTAACATACACATTTCATATTTTTATTATTTCCATTAAGGAAGTGTAATGATCTGTTTTGCAATAGTAATTGCCAGGCCATTCCTTGCACACCTATTCATGTTTACCCTTGCCAGGCCATTCCTTGCACACTCATTCATGTTTACCCTTGCCATGCCATTCCTTGCACACCTATTCATGTTTACCCTTGCCAGGCCATTCCTTGCACACTCATTCATGTTTACCCTTGCCAGGCCATTCCTTGCACACCTATTCATGTTTACCCTTGCCAGGCCATTCCTTGCACACCTATTCATGTTTATCCTTGCCAGGCCATTCCTTGCACACTCATTCATGTTTACCCTTGCCAGGCCATTCCTTGCACACTCATTCATGTTTACCCTTGCCAGGCCATTCCTTACATGCTCATTCATGTTTACCCTTGCCAGGCCATTTCTTGCACACTCATTCATGTTTACCCTTGCCAGGCCATTTCTTGCACACTCATTCATGTTTACCCTTGCCAGGCCATTCCTTGCACACTCATTCATGTTTACCCTTGCCAGACCATACACTCATTCATGTTTACCCTTACCAGGCCATTCCTTGCACACTCATTCATGTTTACCCTTGCCAGGCCATTCATTGCACACTCATTCATGTTTACCCTTGCCAGGCCATTCCTTGCACACTCATTCATGTTTACCATGGCCAGGCCATTCCTTGCACACTCATTCATGTTTACCCTTGCCAGGCCATTCCTTGCACTCATTCATGTTTACCCTTGCCAGGCCATTCCTTGCACACTCATTCATGTTTACCCTTGCCAGGCCATTCCTTGCACACTCATTCATGTTAACCCTTGCACACTCATTCATAATTACCCTTGCCAGGCCATTCCTTGCACACTCATTCATGTTTACCCTTGCCAGGCCATTCCTTGCACACTCATTCATGTTTATCCTTGCACCTCCTCGGACCCTAATGTTTTGTAGACTGTTGTTTTCCAGGAGGTCTGTGGGGGAGGCATTGTCTTGTGTTTGTGGTGTTGCCTGTAACAACTTAATTTTCTCTTTTTTAATAATCCTGCCTAATAGCTACAGAACTTATATCTTATCTGGTGTATGCCAACTGTGATGGGATACTAAGTAGGGATGGGAATATACAATTATTTTGTTATCTAGTTAGTTGAAGATTCTTGCCGATGGTTAACTGGTTTACTGTACGAAATAGAAAACATCTATTGTCAAAGCAACATTAACATACACTTGATACTTTTACAGACAGTTGTTATTTACTCAAATGTTTCAAACAAAAAGGTTTAATGAGTTGTTTATGTTAATGTGTGGTAAATTCAATCTTAAATGTTTATTATACATGCTGTATGTGTTTCTGTAAAGGTAAATAAGGCAAAACATCTATGCATATATTACCGATATGCTGTTACATTTGAAACCTGAATTATAAACTGACAGAAATTTTATATTTAATTATATCTAATGAAATAGTCTATATATATGTCTAGAATAGAATCATTCAATTATGTTCTATGTGTGATATCGGCAGCATTATTTTAGTCAATTGTATATATATACAAATACTTGATATAATATATTTTGATTTACCAGTTAATGATTTTACCAACTGATATGATAATCCAGGTAATTGGTTAACTACTGACATCCTTAATATAAAGTACATGTACAAGGAAGTCAGATGGTACTGTAATACTTACACGATCTCACTTGTCAAGTCATGAAAACTTCTACTCAAGTAGTTCAAGAAAATATTAGGTCGAAAAAAACATATCTAGTTCCCTTTATTTAATCTCTGTCCCACTACAAATGTATAAAAAAAAACATACAGAAAAATAAAGGCTATACAGAAAACAGGATATTGTCATGAGTTCTCTTCCTTTGTCCCTTCTATTGTATACATAAAAGGAGAGAACTAATGACACTCTCCTGTGATACAGAACTAATCAAATAATTGTTAGCATATTGCCGGGATCTGATATTACTTTTCTAGGCCTTATTCTCTGAGTGTCTATGTAGAATATTTTATAGGAGGACATTTAAGTTATACGGTCACAGAGGTTGTTTGACTTAGTATCTCCAAAAGCCTCCGTTTACATTAATTACTGGTAAATTTAATGAATCAATGTCTTACAATGATATTTTTCAGGTTATATTGGACACACAGAGATATAAACCACTTCTTGTACGTAGAATGTTAAAGGATTCTGTGACAAAGTTTGGTATTGTGACATTCCCGTCAGTTTTCCTGATTAACAGAGATGGTACATTTACCCAGATAGCCAAGTACGACATGTTTACTTTATATTATAGTTAAGTTGAGTACATCAGTATCTAATATTGTCTTATACCAACATCCTGTGGCTTGTGACAACTTCCTGTTTTGTGAATAAACTTTGTTTGTTTGTTTGTTTGTTTCTGGCTTAATGCCATTTCTCAACCGTACCTCAATTACAAATGGTGGTCAGTCCAGTGATCCTGGGTGACCAACAAGTGCTAACCTGCTCCTCTGCAAGCAACTGACAATTTCTCCGCATAAATCAGAATTCGAAGGTGAAGGACAAATGACTTTGGATGCATTATCTTCAGTCGAAATGTCATGGAAGAACATATGTCTTGCCCGGACTTTGAACCTACGACTCGTAGGGCAAGATTCGCAACCATGATGGTTGGATCAAAGGTATGTTACTCTACCACTGGACAGACAATTTGTTGTATGTTTTGTTTGTTTTCAGATGAATAGCTACTTGACATTTGCAAAAACATCATAAGTATTTAAATTGATAGATGGATATTTGAAATTAATTTATATGTCACATGATAGTAATTATTTTCCTATACCAATCCTCCATATTCAGGGATGACTACAGTAGATCAGGGATTGTGACTGCTTTGAAAAATCTCCTCACAGCATCTCAGTTAGAGACGGGGAACCAGTACTTGAAACACATTCCTGGCAATACTGCTGAGAGTGATAGGAAAAATATTGATACAGAGCTGGGAACCGGTAGTCAGAAAACAAGGTATGACATGTATACACACTCGAGGATCTAGCAATTTTCGTCAGGTGGTCTGGCTCCTGGTAAGGTAGTAAATTTATGACCAAAAGCAATGAGGCCCTTAAATTCTTAGATTTGGGACCCACTCTTGATCTAGGATTAGATAAGGACAACACTGTTTTGACAAAATCTCAGGGGGGATCAGGTCCTCGGTCTCCCTCCCCACTATGGATCTGTGCATGTGTACATTGTGATTTGGTTGTTATAGATCCTGAGACAACTCTTTTATGTCACAGCTCAATATTGTATGCTAATTTTCAGTGTTCGGGCATAATGTAGGACATAACCCCTCCCATTGTATTTGCTTATGTGGAAGAAACCCTTCCCCATAAAATCCATGCTGGCCTGAAAATGTAATATAATCATTTAGACAGCATTTTGTATCAGTTTGTGTAGGTAAGGGAGGGTTTTGTAGTGTTCAATATATCTAGCGTTATCTGCTTCTTGTAGATCAGGACTGGTATGGTGATTTCCAGTAATATGAGGAGTCAATGTAGACAAGATATTGTCGATTCAAAATTAGTTGAGAATACCATTATTCAAATATTGTGTACACAATGTCTATTGGTCATTAGTTTTGCAAAACATGTTTTCATTGGCCGATCACCTCACCCTTAGTTTACAACCATTCTCTGGTCAATAAAAACAGACTAAAGAGGCGTCATGATTCTTGACAATTAGATTGCTTCTTAAAGGTACATAGTCTTATTTGTTTGACAAAATATCCTCAGTCATGTATATCAGAAAATAGGTGGTATTTGCCTTCATACATATTTACTTGACAACACTGCATTGTCACTTCCTAACATGTTTTACAAAACCACAAATGCAAGCGTCTGACACAGGTATTTTCTATCCTGACCTACATGCCAAGTTAGCGCTATCTTATGAAGAACTATTTTTAGACTCAATTTTTTGCATTTAAGAAATCTTAGAAGAAAAATTATAGTGCAATGTTTCAGAGCATGTCTCTATGAAGGTATTAACATGAAATTTTCTCAAAATAATTATTAGTATATATTGATAGAAAATAAGACTATGTACCTTTAACATTCACCAACATGTTTAGGACTTGTTACCTTAGTGATTTAAACACCTGGTGTACTGTAATATTTTACATTATAGGGAAGGTGTGTATATGAGAGATTTAGAGTCAACTTTACATTATTCATTCCGTCAGGAGATTGCGTTACATAGAACGATAGATGGTGACAAGTTAACAGCTTTACAACAATTTATTAATACACTTGCCAAGGTTTGTATATTGTTTACACTTGTACTTACATTGAAATTCTCCCGAGGTGTGTTGCTCTGAAGAGGTTGCACTGCAGGTTTTCTGCATCACAATTTTTGGACATAGGACTCGTGTTCACAACTGACTGTGCCTCCTTAGGACCCATAGAAATGATTGTACAATCTGCATTTTAGTTATATTCTTTGCGTTTATACATAGTTCTCACATCTACAATATTTATTTCCCTTGTTCTGAATGTTCAGCAATTTTGATAGGCAAATTTCCTTAAAGTGTATAACTAATATAATGTAAACGATGATAAACTAATCCGATATATAAAAATAACTTGGGTATTCATTATGCTGATGTGGGCATTTGGAACAGTAAGTCGAAGAAAAAGTGATTGTCACATGCAGATTCTCTTGGTATTTTCTCAATTATCACATATTTGGAAATTACTCCTATAAGGGCTTATCAGTTTTGCCTATCAAAATGGCCGACAGTTAAGAACAAGGGAGGTAAATACTGTAGATGTGGGAACTATGTATTCCTGTTCTTTTCAGTAACTAAATTTACCAACATCATTCTGGCGCTTGCGTTATTGACATCGAGTGACATTTAATACTTCCAGCAACTGATCATGATTTTTATAAATTTGTGATACCCTCAGTAATTATCAGGGACTCCCAAAATGGCTTAGTGTGAGATCTTGGGACCCATTTTTGAAAGGTTTAAGGAAAAACCCTGCACTATATATTTTGTGTGATTCCAGTATTTTCCCGGTAGAGAAGAAGTGTGTGGATTACTGGAGAAAGTGGCAGCATGGCTTAAAAGTGTTGATACAGAACTATCTGGTGATCAATGGATAAATACAATTGATGAATTACAGGTATCAGCTATCATTGATAATCTTCACTGAAGTTTTCTAGCCCATTAAGAGCGAAAGGCTCACTGTAAGCTAGTGTGATCAATGTTTGTGTGTCATTTTCTGTCTGTAAAGAATTGATGATAATACTATCCATTGAGGTTAGAGCCTCGCTTTTGTTATATTACTCTATAGGAAAGTTTCAGTTTGTTCTTCTGTTTTGGGAGAAATGAGGATTTGGTGACCCTGAGCAAAGTTAGCCAATACGGTCAACACTCGATTCACTGACATTCGGTACAACAGAATGTTCATTTAACAACAGAAATCCTGTGTGAACAAATCTGCTTATTTGAACATTGATAAATTCATAATATGATGACGAAAACCTGGGAAGAAATATGGTGGCTATAAGGAAAGTTGACTGTATAAATTATCACCATCACAATTGTGATATTTCAAAAATAAATGGTATAAGAATGACATGTTGTTTTTGCACTCATATCTCTTTCTGTTTAACACAGCCATACACCCTTGTGTTGGAAGAAAAAGATATAAACAGCAGGAACATAGATTAAATGATAAGAAAGTTATGTTATTAAATGATTTATGAAGTGAGATGCACTAGTGAGTTATGATATGTTGCATACTAGACTATTAAAAACAAACTTTTAAATTTGTTATCCCTGCTTATAGGTATGAAATGTAACATTCCACTTAATGTATGGTATGTTTTTATTTCAGACTGTGGACGATTATTTACCAGATAAGATTGAGTGGGTGGGGTGTGCTGGTAGTGAGCCGCGTTTCCGTGGTTACCCATGTGGAATGTGGACATTATTTCATACACTTACAGTTGGTGCATATGAACATGTGCAAAATAGTAAGTATATATCATCTGAGTGAAGAGCAAGACTGTAATTAGTGCTCAGATATCCGGGTATTCTCAATTCAATGGCGGTGATTGAGTATGTATACTTGCTTCATTAATAATTGCTGGATTAAAACATGGAAAAATATGTCAAGCTGTTGTCCTATACAATTAAATATATAAAAATCAAAGTAACTGCCTATGACGTCACATTGATCAAAAGCTAGAATAGCCCTATTTCAAATATAGAATTCACTTTTTATCTACTATCAAAATGTAAATTCAAGCAAACTTTTTTGAGGTAAACTATTGCTCTTTTGCATTCAATTTTGAGGTAAATAAAATATAAATATACAGGCTTGATTAAAACAGCAAATTGTAATGATTACTTTATAGTAAGCGTCATTAAATTATCGTCTGCAACATGAAAAACAGTCAAGAGGGCAAAATTGCATACATGGTTCTACAATAACACATATTGCTTTCCATACTACATGATCATTATTCATTGTATAATCATAGACCACTTAATCATGGTTCCATTATGAATCATTGACAATCCACTTTCCTAGTGAAGAGATGGAATATTTCTGTTTGTATTATGGAGATAATTTACAATAAAGTGTAAAACATGTACTAATCACTTAATACTGCTGGTATTGATTATCAATTCTCATGATGAATTTCTGTCATTTTCATTTCTGTTATGTCAGTTTGTGTATGTTATTATGCTGATATCTCCATACAGATCCCTATGATTCTCATAATAGAAATGAAGGGGCCGAAAAGGGATACAGCACATGGCTGCACAATAATTGCAACTCAAAATGAACTTCTCAACACAAATTCTTTACAACCTTGGAACCGATCTCAGGGCACTTGTTGCACCATTATTTGACTGTATGAAGGTAACATTCCACTGCTTTTCCCTATTCCCATGTCTCTCGGGGGGGGGGGGGGGAAGACAGAATAATTCTTACATGATTAGTTGGGAATGAACCACATTTCATTAAACATACGAGATGTCTGAAAATGCTATACTAGTATCCGAGTATATGCCATAATTGATAAAGGAGGGGATAAAAAGGCAAAAATTGATCATGTGTATATGTTTGGGTCGAAAGTTTGGGTATTAGCCACCAGAAGCTGTCTCCTGCTGGTAAACTATTTGGTGTTAACAAAATTACTTTGCATTTCAGGTCCTAGAGACTTGCCTGTGGACGTTCTTGGTGTCGTACAGAATTACATGAAGTATTTCTTCGGCTGTGAAACTTGTGTTGGCCATTTTCTAAAAATGGCGGGAAAGATAACATCTGCTGATAAATCACCCAAAGGTGCCGTACTGTGGTTGTGGAGAGCGCACAATATGGCGAACAAACGACTTCATGGAGACGAAAGTGAGGATCCAAAATATGGGAAAATTCAATTTCCATCGCCGAGTTTATGTTCTGACTGCAGGAATGGAGACAAATGGAATGAAAAGAAAGTTTTTGAATTTTTAATAAAATATTATGGCAAAAATGGACTTATTTCGTCAGCTGACAGCACTGATCAGACAAATGATGGGAAATCTTACAGTCCCGCAGAGAATGACAACAAGGCTCTGGATTGGTGGGAGTTGCACCAGCGTAAAAAAGATTTAGAAACAATTCGAACTTTACGGCAAAGAAAAAACAACAGATCTAAAAGGAAACAGGAGAATAAACTAGTAAAATATTCTGTGATAAATAATAAAAATGATCTGGGTTATGCCCATGTAGATGATGTTGTAGGATTACAGGAGAAAACACTTACTAGCTGGGGATTTAGTAATGTAGATATGAGTATGTGTATTCTATTCTATGTTACATGTACAGTGATAATACTGATGTTATACTATCATTTCATTGTAAGACGGAAATACAGACCTTTTAAATTCTTATGATGATGTGAAGGAGATGTAAGTTTGTATGAGCTGTTCTGTGACAGAACCATTGTTAGTGACCAAAATCTATTTTCTGATGTTTACATTTTCCAACAGATATATATTTCTAGTTTCCTTTAATACCAAACATATTAAAATCAGACTTCTACTTGTCTTTTTATAGCCATTCAAATATTAAGAAGAAAATGCAAAAGTAAATTACAAAATGATGACAATGCATTAAAAATGCTTTACCTCGAATATATCTTAATTCTTAAAAAATTGTCCGGATTTCGAATGGAAAACATGAATTACATAATACAACTATTTTCACGTTCATTTAATTCTATGAATCAGAATAAAACCTTCAAAACACTTCCATGAAAGTGCTTAGTTTGTGACATCAAAACTTTCATTGGAAACTCTGCGACGTCATAACCAACATCACTAATATATGTTTTGTCATGAAAGTGCTCATATAATTGTGTGGAAATTGATGAGTGTATGTTAATGTATGTAAAAATTTATATAATCACGTTATATATGCAGTGTATGCCAAACTGCCATATTTACACTGCATTATATGCTTGATATTTTCTCCTTTGAAGCATTGAGATGCTTTGCTGGTGCAGGATTTAAAGGTACACTGTGGTTCAGGATATATTGCTGTAGTTGCACACCCATGAAAAAGCTGCGTCTTTGCCGAGTAAATACCTTTAAAGGTACATAGTCTTATTTGTCTTGACATTCATACATATGGGGGTAAATGCCTTCATACCTATGTACTCTGCAACACTGAATTGTCACTTTTCTTAAATGTTTCCCAAAAATCACAAATACATAATTCCTACATCTACAATATTTACCTCCCTTGTTCTGAATTGTCTGCCATTTTGATAGACAAATTTCCTTAAAGTTTATGGGGAATATAATGTAAATGATAAACTAATCCAATATATAAAAAATAACTTATTCATTATGCTCATGTGGGCATTTGGCTCAGTAAGTTGAAGAAAAAGTCACAAGCAAATTCTCTTGGTATTTTCTGAATAATCACATGTTTGGAAATTACTCCTATAAGGGCTTATCAGTTTTGCCTATCAAAATGGCCGACAGTTAAGAACAAGGGAGGTAAATATTGTTGATGTATGAACTATGTATACAATGGTCTAATCCTGGTATTTTCTATCCTGACGTATGCACCAAGTTACCAAGGGCAATACATGTAACAGACTCATGTCTTGCAGGAAACTTTTAAGAAAAAATACAATACTATGTTTTAGAGTTTGTCTTTATAAAGGTATTAAACATGCCATTTTCTAAAAATAATATTACTTAGCATATTTTGATAGAATGAAACTACGTTTAAACATGTCTATTTGTGGAAATGAAATATCTTTTCCACGTTATTATGTAAGAGCAGATATTTTAAGCTGAAAGTATCTGGTAGTACATAAAGACGTATAGTTACTAAATGTTTTACCAATTCCATATTATACATTTATCCTGCAAGGAATGAGATTTGTTGCTTTAAATAGGCAAATATTGAGCTTTTATCCCTATTACTTAGTGTAATATTTTTGCTAGTTTTTAATAATTTTTAACTGTATTCTGAACACTAATATATATTTTATTTAATCTGTGTTTTACTAGATTTGGAGCGAGTCTGTATGCTTTCTTGAATTTTATTGATGTGTGAAATCTGTTGTTATATTGATGATGATAGATCTGTTTAGTTTTGCTAGTTATGGTTCTATTCATGTTTTCTTGTTCCTGTTAAGAAATTGTTGGTTTCTAGTAGAATGAGTTAGTAATGATTGAAACACCATGCTGAATTGGTTCACAATTTGCCCTTATTTCTCAAATGGCCTCAATTTAATTTTGTCTCAATCTCAATATTTCTAGAACTTACATTTTGAACATAGGAAGATAGGAATTCAAAAGAGCTGGCAAGAAATCTCGATAAAGGGATATTGGTGCATATACTGCTGTCGGTGGCAAGAATGATTGGTGCATACATTTCATTACACAAGAAATGACATATTTCTCTTGACAATTATTTTACTTTGAGAAATTATTAAGTGACTTGGCACTGAGTGCTGTATACATCAAGTGATGCTAGGCTGACATTAGCTTTCAAAAGTTGGTAGCAAAATTTGAGTAATTCATTTGGTAAAGTCTTGCAATTTTATTATAAAATGAGCTATTTTGAGACAACGTCGGAAAATTTCACGTCGAGTTTAGAGCTTTAATAGCAAATCACTATTTGGTTACTTACAAGTGCTAGTGTAGAGTACCTACCAACAATGGTTAGACCAAATACAATACATATGTTGTGTAGAACGATAAATTGATTTAAGAAACTTACAAACTGTTCTTGTGTTTGTAGGTTTAACATTTGAACAAAACATTGTATGTGAAAAATTGAGATATAATTTCGCATGAGATGAGAAAATAATTCTGTGCAGAAAGAAACTCACAGCAGAATATCAGTTGATGATTTTTGGAACAAAGAATTTTGTCCAAATAATTTAATTTGAACTTTAATGTAGAATTGGTACCAAGCATGTTATAGTTAATTCTTATTTATTTATTCTTTAAACATACTCAGTACATTTAGAAACGCACAATTTGTTTTACCAACCATGCTTCTTTAAATTTCATTTTAATACTTTTGAAACTCATTTTTTCATGAAAATATTTGTCGATTGTCATGAAATAATATTTTGCCAAGTTGTTTTCTTGTATCCTAAAAGTTATTAAATGAAAATTTAGAAATCCCTCACAGTGTGTTTTTAAATGTGCTGAGTATACTTGTCTTTTGCTGTTTATCAATTCTTAAGGCTGTCCTACCTGTTGGATCTTTATAAGGTCAGAGAGGTTACAAAAGGTTGTATATTTTTATCATACTGTTGATTCATATACATATCAATGCTTACTTTTTATTTTCTGTTAGTCAATCTCTTTGGCTTTAATTGTAACTTAACATTACAATTGGCATAAATGATAAATCAGTGGTCCAATGCAATTAACCATCAGGTCAACCAAGTGGAAGGGTTAGGCTTTGGTGTGGGATGATGTTCTTGTTCTTGATTTGATTATCTCATATATTTACAGTATTTCACGATAAGCTTCAATTTTTTACTTCAGTTTGTTTTACCTTACTTTCTATTCTCATGTCAGTACATGACTTGTTTTCCATTTTATCCAGTTATCTGTAGATATGTACAAAGTGACTAATCTTGAATGTGATGTGTTCTATGTGTAGATGTAGTGATGACCTTAGCCGTATTTACATTGAACATATTTGCCTTTGGGTTGAAATCTTGTATTGTTTGTACAGATCTATGATTATTTTCAGCACTGACCAAATTGGTCTTTATTATGCTTACCATTGTTAAAGTTGTTTCATGTAATATATACAGAATACTTACATCTGATATGGGATATTAATTTTCCTTTTTGTAGACATAATTTGATGCTATTTATTTAATTCAAGTGCTGTTACAATAGATAGATCTACATAAGTTGAAGACCTTGATTAAACCACATGAGATTGTCGTCAAGTGTTCTACCCCTATGTCCCTCGTATAGTTCTCTCCCTTTGGCCCTCTTATAGTATATGTATATATAGTATATATTCTATAGAAGGGGCAAAGGGAGAGCACTCTAGATGTGATAAAGGGCAAGAACTTGTGACAATCTCATGTGGATAAAACTTACCGAACTTTTTTGCCTCGGACAATTCTGAGACATTACCCCTATGTTCACCTATAATTTATGTTCGTCTTTGTTTCTCTTCAGTTGTTTATTTGCTTGCAGTGTTCTAGTTAGTTGTCGGTGGCTTAAATGTTCTATAGCTCACCATTGTCTTGTCAGAGTTCATACACTAGTCTTGTATATTTGATTTTGTTGCCATTTTGTGTCACAAACATCCACTAAGTGGAATAGAGAAACTGAATATTTATTGAATTATGTTCACTTTGTATGTTGTTAGTTGAATTTAAATGAAGATTTTTATAGCGGCATTACATTGTTATTATGTAGTTCATTTTTGAAAAAAATATTTTTTTGCATAAATTATTAGATATGAATTGACGTCCTTGCTAATGATAATATGTGTTGACAATACCTATATTAGTGACCAGAAAGGCCATTGTTGGGTTTAACTTTTTCTAACAGATATATGATTCGACTTTCAGTTTGAAGAATTTTTAACTGTGTTGAAGAAAAGTATACTTGAAAATAAATGATGTAGTCAATAGCTTTAATGATTTAGGTTTGAAGCATGTGGTGTGAGGACACGTTCTGTTCTCATTCTTCCATTCGTCTGTCATATTAAGTATAGTTTGTTGTGTTTATACAATATATCCTCATTAATAAGACCACACTTGGGAGTCTTGAAAACCTGTGTCTTCTTATTGAGGTGGTCTTAGTAGTGAGGTTGAATAAATGGCAAAACTGTGAAAATGGACTTTATAATTATGTTCTTAATTTTGAGGTGGTCTTATTATTGAGGCCATCTTTAAGTGAGGTTTTATTATAGTTATATATCTGCAATTTCAACTTAAATTGAGGATAATTCATGAATGGTCATAAATTGATAAGTTCTTTAACCGAGTTCTCTGAAAATGATATAACGAACCTTTGGGAGAGTTTTACTGTTTTTGAAACCAATTTTAATAAATTTAGTAGTGTTGTATTTATATCATGAAATGTAAAAAAATTCTTCCCATAGTGCATTGTCAGTCGCTGTGAAGCAATTGTAAGATCATACCATTAGTGAGTTCACAAGTTGATTAGGACATTATACATGGTTGTTATATACACATCTCTGTCGTCATAGTAGATGCAAACTTAGGTTATGAAGGATAGTTTAGTAGAATAGTAGTGTTTTGTTTTGTGATAGTCATGAATGAATACTCATTAATTGTATATTTTTAATATGAAAAACCACTTGGGCTCACATTGATTTTGAAACAAATTTTATTCTTATTTTTTGGTAATCAATCAAATTGCGGGGTAAGGGCAAATATATCCAGTCTTCTTATAAACAATGAAGCAAGATGGACTTGGTTCCCTGTCATTGTCACAATGTAAAGCTCACTCATAAGAAATCCATCGTGAATCAAATGTAACTGCTTTTTTGCTCAATAATTTTTTCAGCTTCCAAACTGAAGTTGTATTTACCTAATTGTCTCTTTGGATTCAACAGAATGTAATCAACTACAGTCGGACCTCGTTTATTCGACAACCTTCTATCCGAATACTTGGTATCTATCAAAATCAATATCAGGTCCCGATCATGTATTATTAGAAATAAAATTTTGACCCGATGAATTCGAATGAACGAGCTCCGACTGTACACTATCAGAATTATCACCAGACATTATACGGCTAGTGTAGATTGTGGTCAGTCTAGTTATTCAGCTAGTTGTCTGATAAGGATCTACACTTAGCATATAGAGAGAACCATGGATATATTTTTTATGGTGTAGATTTATTTCTGTCAGCTACTTGGTTGATGTTTGTCCACATTGATGATAGATACTCAGAGAATTAATCTTATCCGTCTATTGTCAGTTTCCATATTTATAAAAATCTTTATATTTTCTGAATTTTTGGAAAAAATTCAAATTCTTCATTGAGAAAAAAATAGTGACGTCTTAAATTGGTTGTGGTTGATTTTGCATTTATAGACTGTGACTAATTCTCAAAGTAACACACTTTGAAAGCTGTTGTTTAGAAGTGGTTGCTCCAGACAGGTAGAATTGATAGTAAATTATTACTACATGATAAAGATATACTGCTGTTGAAGAAAGGTTGATGTTCAAAATTTAAGATGGCAAGTTTGCAGAGAATGCATTGTACTTATTTTACGAAGCGTTTGGAGAGGCGGGTTTCCTCACCGTTAGTCGTTTCACTAAATCTAGTACCACTGTAAACAGCACGCAAGGCGGATGTCGTTCTATTCATTTTTATTCCACACAAGTCCAAAATAATAACTATACGTTTATTATACGTTTATTGGTACAATCTGCACATACAGTGCCTTTGACCATTAACAAAATAAACATAATATGAGATGGTCAAGACAGTAAATATACATGTTACAAATACAATATCAAACATGTAATATAAGCAAACACAGAACAGAACAAAGATATTTGTGTATAAGAATGAATATTAAATGTAAGCAGCAATGGAATAACATTTTAGTGTCTTAATGTTACGCAATAATAAATATATATAACTATACGTGAACAGGAGAAGATATTTTAAGAGCAGCAAATCTTACTATGGAGCAATTAATGTAAGTTTGTCTTGTCTCAGTTTCATTGCATTAAAAACTAATTTAGCAGATAACAATAAGTATAATAACAGTTGACGGTGCACATATGTTTTTATGCACAAAGCTGCCAATAGTTTCGTATAACTCAAAGTAAGTATTTCACAAAGTAAACTTTCACAAAGTATGTGTCACAAAGTAAGTTATTCTAAGCTTCCTTTTTTATATTATATTTCTATCCTTTTTTTATTTAAAGGAGCATGCCTTTATATAGACCTAAAACAAAGATTATAAGGAAGCCAGACATTAAGGGCTTTGATGATAAATAGACATATCAAAATATCAATTAAAATTATTCGCACCTAATCACAATTATGCAAACATGGCTTTGCACCTCCATACGGATGAAAGGAAGTTGAGACATGAGAATTATGTCAGATGAAGTATGGTTTAAATAGTTTTAAATGAAAATAAATGTAGGTTTCTTAATATCAAAAGAATTGCGCTAAAATACAAAAATGTTAACACCATTATAATCAACTGGTTTATGAAATTGTAATAACTTAAACAAACAATGTCAAAATATAGTCTGGTTTTGTCTAACAAAATCATGATGTCATTTCATTTTAAATTAATAATAAGAATATCTTACAAACATTTGTTATGCAATTTTATCATATTTTACGGCATAATACTTACAACATGACTTTTACTTTTAGACAACTAAATTAGAATTTAACATGACTGTCGATATGGGAAAATGGATGTTGCAGGTTTAAGGAAGTTTGGAGTGGATGTATATTGACTTTGTTAGAACTTTTTTGTGTGTTTGTTGTTAATGAATGTATAACCATGGTGAAGAAATACATACATGTATATTCTAATGTAGTTTTCTTGTTATTTCAACCTGTTCATTGTATATATGGATGCATGAATGTGATGTTTATATTACAGCAAAACTTCGATAATAAGACTACATTTGGGACCCTTGAAAACTGATCTTCTTATTGAGGTGGTCTTAATATTGAGATTGAATAAAGAGCAAAGCTGTGAATATGGACTTAAAATTTGTGGTCTTAATTTTCAAGTGGTCTTGTAATTTAGGTGGCCTCTAGTGAGGTTTTACTGTATTTGATAGATGAAAGATGACCTTGAGTGAGATAAGTCTCTGGCTTATCAAGTGTCCATGTTCTGTTCATTCTGACTAACCATGGACAGAAATAATACAGATTTATTAAAAATAAATGCAAAAGTTAAGCATTAAATGTAACAGATGGACAGCTCTAGAATTGTTTTTCAAAGACAATTGTCCCGGATTAATGGAAATGTAAAATTTCACTTGTTGGAAGCTAGTTGTCCGAGAATATCGGTCAATTAGTAACAAATAAACTTGCACAATGATAGCTTCACAATATTTTAATAATATTTGTGGGATTCTAAGATTTGACTTACAACTGACATTTGCTGATGTTGGTTAGCTTCAAAAACAGACTTGACCGGGACTAACTTCAACTCAACTGTTGGTAGCCCGATTCAGCATCAGAAAAGTCCTCGACGACGGGTTAGCAGATTTCTAAAGCCCTGTAGATGACTGAGAAAGTACCATTACCCAATTGATGCAATTCATTGTCTTCATGTTGACCATAAAACAATTAATCTGGCATATGTTGTATAAAGCCTATTTATCAATAGTCACATAAAGTCTGCAAAATATCCAATGAAAACATGCCACATCCAACAACCTGCATCATCCGACATCAGTAAGTGTTGTTACGGGCAGATTATACTGTGTACAAATAACCCTTTTTGACCTTTTAGTGATTATTTAGTGAGCACATTATATTATACCTTGTAATAAAAGTTTTATGGAAATAAAATTAACAAAATTAAATTCATAATTTATTTCCGCTTTGGACTATCCATTACCAAAGAATGGAAATTTCACAAACTTTATTAAAACCTAATGACCCAGTTTGCCTTGCTCTCGTCTGCCATAAAATCACAATGAGAATTTTTTTAGTAACAATACAATATTGTTTTGGCAGCTGAGAGTGTCGTTAAATAACCAATGAAGCTTCGTCTAACACAATCTCTCAACCAGTAACATAGCTTGCCTTATATTCTGATGCAAACTGCGTTTAAAATTTTGAAAATGTCATATTACCAAACTGGTTCCAAAAATTACCGCAAAATTATTATTTAAGGTCAAACAGATCTCATAATGTTAAGAAATATATGAAGTGTATTATAAACAATTCAAAATACCATTAGGGTACAAAACAACATATGTTACCACAAACTTTAAATGATAGAGACTTGTTTCACTGCCAGTTTGTACGTGTAAACATCTATCGGTTAATTTAATTTCAACATATAAACTGCACAACATTCCAATGTATTTTTATACTCAAAACTGTAATAAAAGAGACGCATACACAAGCAAATGCCTCCCCACACAGACCACTGGAACACAACAGCACATACACCATCAGACACTGAGGAGGTGTAAGGAAAAATATATATTGGGAATGGTCTAGCCGACCATAAAGAAAAACTGGATAATTTAATTTAAGGGGACACCAAGGGGTAATTTAACGGAATACATCATGGAACAAGTCAAGAAAGTCAAATAATACACCGTTATTGTCAAACAAATTTCCAAATTCAATCACGAACAAGAGAGAGAATAAGTTGCTATATGTTTACCATGTGTATCGCTGCTCTGAACAGAGTTGTACAGAAATACCCAGCTGAACTTTATGGA
This sequence comes from Mactromeris polynyma, assembly GCA_032209605.1. Classification (NCBI taxonomy): domain Eukaryota; kingdom Metazoa; phylum Mollusca; class Bivalvia; order Venerida; family Mactridae; genus Mactromeris; species Mactromeris polynyma. The sequence goes on from JASFXZ010000005.1 coordinate 29,843,514, forward strand.
TATGGTGATAATCATAGAAGTGTTCAAGTTGGAGATGCACAGAATGAGAAAGGAGTTCTTAAACCGCTTACCTTTCTTTGCAATTATTAATTAGTCTATTAATTGGGTCCATACTCTGAATGTGAGAATAAGTTGTTACTGGGAACGCCACATGGCTCATTCTATTATTTTTTGAAAACTTCAGGTAACAAGATAAACGAACAAAATATTGGGAAAATTAGTCATACTCACAGTTTTTAATATCAACTAACATCGCCCTTGTTAATAAGTAGCTCAGCAGCGAGAAAATGCAATTTTCCGATAAATCTCTTTAATGTTTTATTGGGTATCTATGTAAAAACTTCATTTCCGTAATGCTATTTAAAGTCCATATATATTGATTATTTACAGACTCCAATCAATAATAACATTTGCTAATGAGCTGTTTCATACTTAATTTTATATTTGATGAAAAAAACAACAAGTGACTTCTTTTGAACCAAAATATAGCGGATTTTGTTTAAGATTTGTCATTTTGGTCAAAATTCATTTCGGAAACATGTGTTAGCTCCAAAATATAGACTGTTGATTCGTCCAAACTTTCATATTTCTTTTAAAGACATTGTAAATAATAACATAACTTTGAGTTGAATATAAAATCGTTTTAAATAGAACTTACATGTTCAGAATTACGTCATGTTACGGAAATGATATTGCGTAACGGCAATGAAAGGTGCGTTACGGAAATGATACAACAAAACATTATTCAATAAACATATATATTTAACTATTTTGAATACTCAGCTAATCCAAATACATTCAATTTATGATGTACTAAAAACAGTTTATCAGTCAATTGTGTTTTTTGTCTTCAGTAAAGTAAGGTGCGTTACGGAAATGATACAATCAAACTGTTTTCAATAAACATATACATGTATACACATAACAACTTGGAGAACTCAACTAATCGAAACACAAAATTGTGTTGTGATAAACACATTTTATTTATAAGTCAAGTGTTTCTTCAATTTGGTGCCAAACGTCCTGGTTAATCTGACAATGCCTCCCTGTCACCCTTTCCGGAGCCCCTTCTAGAATCGTGACAACTTTATCCTTGTGGTACCATAGGATATCAGCAATAAGCGGCCAGAAAAAGCGGTTCCGTCCAATCTTGTGCATTACCTGGTACAAATATAAAAGTATAATTTTAACATGCATCTGTAGGAATAAAATATTTAAGGACGATTTTAAGTACTGTCGGTAAGTTTTAATAATGTTTAAAAGATAAAACTTATGCTATAAATGAAGGTATGTGTACCTTAACTTCAAGGTCATCTTCGTCTTCGTCCAACACCTCTCCCGGGTATGGCAGCCCATCGTACTCTACGACAATATATTGTCCGATTAGATCCCCATCTACGGTTATCACTTTCTTAAGGAGCCCTAGTGATAGCTGTGTAACAGAGAAAATTGATATACATTTGAATCACGAACATTGAACAATAAAACATATTTTTTAATATTAGAAAACAAAATATTCATTTTAAAGATATAAACAACGTTGCACCTTTTGAGTATCTGCAGAGTTCTCATCAGTAATGTCTCGCGCCAGCTTGTCACCTACTGCATCGACAGAAGTGGTGTCTTGCGCCATTGTGTCCCCTTCAGCATCGACGGACGCAGTGTCTCGTATTTTTGTCTAGAAAAATAAAAATATGAATGACTTAAAAAACAATATATTTGTAAACTAAATTGATAAAAAAAAACTTAAAGCATTTGTACCGTGAAGTAGTTGGATAGAACAAAACGTATGAATTTAGTTAACATTTGAATCACGGACATTGAACATTAAATCATTCATATTTTTTAATATTAGAAAACAAAATATTCATTTTAAAGATATAAAACAACATTGCACCTTTTGAGTATCTGCAGAGTTCTCATCAGTAATGTCTCGCGCCAGCTTGTCACCTACTGCATCGACGGAAGTGGTGTCTTGCGCCATTGTGTCCCCTTCAGCATCGACGGACGCAGTGTCTCGTATTTTTGTCTAGAAAAATAAAATTATGAATGACTTAAAAAACAATATAAACTAAATTGATAAAAAAAACTTAAAGCATTTGTACCGTGAAGTTGTTGGATAGAACAAAACGTATGAATTTAGTTAACATTTGAATCACGGACATTGAACATTAAATCATTCATATTTTTTAATATTAGAAAACAAAATATTCATTTTAAAGATATAAAACAACATTGCACCTTTTGAGTATCTGCAGAGTTCTCATCAGTAATGTCTCGCGCCAGCTTGTCACCTACTGCATCGACGGAAGTGGTGTCTTGCGCCATTGTGTCCCCTTCAGCATCGACGGACGCAGTGTCTCGTATTTTTGTCTAGAAAAATAAAATTATGAATGACTTAAAAAACAATATATTTATAAACTAAATTGATAAAAAAACCTTAAAGCATTTGTACCGTGAAGTTGTTGGATAGAACAAAACGTATGCATTGAGTTAACGAACTAGTGAGCTAGACCAGTTTAGATTAAAACAAATCTTATTTACAGGATAATTATCTTGATTTTATTATTGATGTGAGTTCCTTATTATATTACCATATCAAATTCAGTCATTACTGGTTCAAAACAGTTGCATCCACTCGTATCAATGCGGTTGCAGAAACAGGACACCTCTCTCGTCAGCAAAATCCCCGGCTCGTTTGTCGTTACCTTAAAACATACAGATACCAATGCGTTGAATAAATTGAAATGTAACAACTTAAGGTAAATTGTATTAAGTTAGTTAATTATATTAATACTCTTGCAAATTGTTGTATTAAATGTACATAAGATGTTTATAAAATGGTTAAACGTGTTTTACATTTGCAAACTATTAAATCTCTTTAATTTAGGTACAAACATATTATGGAATATATATTATAGAACTTGTTCGTTTTGATTTGTGAGAAAATCTTAGTCTTAATTTATACCTGATGTAGTCTCATTGTTTGGGGAACAGCTCTGATAGTTGCCACCGGTGGTATCTCTATCGCCATGATGTCTGATTCCTTGACCTCGAACATGTGAATACTAGTATTAGAACCAATTAGTGCTTCTTTTAGGTCCGCTGCGCATTTAATATCATGTCCAGCTAGCACATATCGATCTCCAGTCCTTTTAACTACAGCTCCTATTCCATCCGCTGCCCCCTTACCGTGACCTGCTTCTAGATAATTCCATGTGCCACAACGGAATCCAAGGTCAAAGATTTTAGTAGAAAACAGGTACATATTTGTCCTGTTTCTGTACTGAGTGGTTGGCCCATCCGACAAGAAATGAATAACCGTCTGTCCATTTTCTACTGGTTTTAATGATTCAAAGATTGGTTGTAGGTGGCCCCAAATGCCTGCTGGGTTGTGTATGAGACAGTCCGAAACTGTTGCAAATGGGTACAGTTTTTTCTTTGAATAAACTATTCCAGTGTGGACACTTACCTGCCTTTGTGAGGCGCCGAAGTGCATACTTTGAATTTCCGATTCTAGCTTACATGAGTAGTTTTCACTGAAGTCCATGTGTATGAGAATTTCATTTTCTGTCATATTCTCTTTTAGGAATGCCAATGCTTGGTACTGATGGCGGATGTTATATATATGTCTAGCTGCCCTTTCAACCTCTTTGTTTACTTCTGTGTCTAAAGTGTGCAATGTACCACTTTCTATCTCTCTAACCACTCGGACTTGTGTTGAGATTCGCCTATTCTTCCACATTTTCCACTTCACTTGCTTACCCATATGTAACCCATTGTTCTTCGGAACTGTGTTCTTCTCACATTTCTGGCATGTCCTGTACATACATTCTTTATTGTCAAGGCCATTGTTACAAGTCACCGTCTTAACAATATCGTTTATGTTTTTGCTACTGTACATTTTTGCGGCATGAGCAGTTTCTAGTTTAAAATACAAGTTTTCGTGCAGTTTGCATAGACAAGTTTCCCTGTCTCTAGCTGTAGCTGCTCTAATCCAAAAAGGCCGAAGTTTGCAAAACAAACTATACGATATCTTTCTCTGTCCTAATTCTGAATTATACTTCTCATGCAGGTGTTTCAGGTCATCGTTCAGAATTCTAATTTGTTTCTTTTGGCCGTTTCTCGTAGTTGTTGCCCTTTTGTCTGCTTTTAATCTAGAGTTGTCGTCCCGTTCCAGGAATGTATGTACTGATTGTTTTACTCTTGTTGCTTTGATATTGATTTTTCGTTTCAATGGTGTGTTTCTCATTTGGTGATTTGTGATACCCAACATGTTCTTAGCATAATCGCCGAGTTTGTATCTTCTTACAAGGCCGGTAGCACAAACAAGGGTGGATATGTTACGCTTTTCTTCGTGTTTCTTTGTTCTTCTATATCTTTGTTTCAATCGATGGATGATAACTGAGTAGAGCAAGACTGCCTTTCTCACATCATGACCTTTGATAATATTTTCTTCTTCTTGCTTCTTACTGGTAGGTTGAGTTTTCTTCTGTCTTTGTAACCTTTTTTTGTATTTCTCCTTCAATCTTTCTTCATTCTTTAGGGCGACGCGTAACTTGAAGATTTCTCTGTACGCCTTAGATCGATCTCTTCGAACTTTTTTTCTTCCCAATTGTCTTGCTACTGGTACTTGAGGTTGATTTTGAACATGTTCTGGAGAAGTTGGCGGTGTTTCGATGTTTTCTATGGCCTTTAATATGTTCTTCTTTCTACTGTAATAGTCATTAGAACTTTGTCGCCATTGTTTCCGCTTTGACCTCTGTTCTCTGGTTGTCAAGTCTGTGATAGATTTTACAACTCCTGTTCTCTTCTTCTGTTCATATCTTTCTCTTTCTTTTCTTTTGTACTCCTCATGCTTTCGTGTGCTTTCTCTCTGCCTCTGTCTCCACCGTGCTACTCTCTCGGCATTAGACATCTTGGACCCTCCTTTTTTAGCTGCCATTCTTCGTACTGTTTTCTCCTAAGAACGATTAAATCTTTGAGGTGATATATTTTATTTAGCAGGTCAACCACATGCAGTGCCCATTCGTAGGTTAATTCACTTGCAGGTTTTGGTTCGAGCAGATATTTTAATCGTCCTCCCCAAGTACCAAGTAGATGGTCTAAACGATCAATTTCCAAGCGTCTTTCTAAAATTTAAAGACATATTATCATATTTTGATTTATATTAGTTTCATTGTTATAATTATTATTGTTTTTGTTGTTGTTATTATCATGATATTTTTTATTATTGTTACAGCTATTATTATTATTTGGTTGTTTAAAGGCTCATTAGCTTTTACCGTGTATTAATTATGTCATGATATTTGAAAATTGTACATAACAGGTGAAATTATACCCTTTTAATGAAATATATCGAAAGTTTAATCCAATTCCGTGTTTTAATAACTTTTTTATGACGGAATCCCCGGGTGTTTCCAATTTGACTACATAACCCAAATATTTCAAAAAAGCTTAATTAAGAATTTTTAGTCATAAAATCAAATGCAATGATTATTTGATATATGGTTTTAATGATATCACTAATAAAATTTTAAAATAAAAGCTAATGGGACTTTAATAACTGTATGTTATTAAATATCAAAGGTATCATATTAACTAGATCTATGTGTAATGTAAATTAAGAAAACTCAGTTTGCTATGGGAACACGTTTGTTCTAATGCTAGATCAAGTTCTACATAATTATTTAGCTTTGTTTTAAATGCATTTTAACATCTAAAACAATTAATCTTATTAGATCGAATGTATTTAAAATATACAGTTAATATGAAATAGGGTGCAAATAAAATATCAGTTCCGTAACGGTTTATCAGCTCCGTAACATTTTTCTATATTACGGACATGAGAATTACGGAGTTGAGATTATCTAAGTTATTTCCCTTATATTGGCATCAAGCCGTGAAATACAAGTGTGATTTTCTTTTAGAAGGATATTAATACACAGCAACAAACATACACACAACTGTCAACGTCTGTATCTTGATAAATAATAATTGTACAAGACATACGGAACTGAAAATAAGAAAGCATACGCCGGAAAACATTACACTCACCAGAAACTTCTTCCTCCGCCATGACAGTTCATCTCGCCAGACTTGCCGCGTTTAAAATTTTCCCGCAACACGCACATCATAATGACGTCATATAGTGAAGAGTGATAAAGGGAAATAACAAATTCCCGCCTTTAAAACTTTTGTTACGGAAATGATAAAAAAACAAGGGACAAAAATAAAGAAGCATTTTCTTGATCATTTTATCTTACATCCATTGTTTTTTTTATGTTTCTAAAAAAATACAACCTATTGTGATGATATTGCTATACATTTTAGGAGTTAAATGAACAGGTATTTAATTTATTTTATATTTATAAAAGGGAACACGGCTTTGGGACATTCTCTTTAGTGGTCAGTCGTCAACTAAACGTAAAGCAACAACAACAAATGGTAGCATTATAAAACCAGTTCTGATTTTCTGTTTCCATTAAATACCCCTATCATATACAAACTGGCTTTAGCACAAAAATAGAGGATAGTTGCAATAATATGAGCGCTTTTCGAAAGGGGACATAAGTTTCTAAAAAATAATAGAATGAGCCACATACATGAGACAATGCCTCCTCACACAGACCTCCGGGAAAACGACAGTCCATAAAATATCAGGCATTTCAGGTGACGCAAGAGTAAATACGCTAAGGAACAGGGGCGCAAGGAATGGCATGGCCGACCATAAGAGACAACTAAAGAGAATTAATGAGGACAAACAGGGGGGATTTAATGGATGGAATACATCACATGCCAAGGTAAGACAGTTGGCAACAATAAGCGGATATGTTGGAGGATATAACATGAACCCTATATAAAGTGAAAGAATAACACATGGGGACAGGGAAATTTACCATACAACCTACATCTTGTTATTGGTGACTCACGTCACAAAATTTTATTTGTGCAATGTTGAATAAATAGCTAATACATGAATGGAAACAAGAGATTTCTCAACAAATAGTCGGATACATTTGATCGGCAGATTTTAGTTCGATTCGTTACCCTCCAATATTAGATGTTATGAAATCTTTATTGATAAATCATATTCGCAAACTTAATGCTATGGGTGTTTTGTGAACTAGGTTGTTTTATAATAACTGTTAAAATACATATCTTGTAGAGAAGTCAATGGCCTAAATCTTATAATGACGTACATTCTTGATTAATCTGCAATTACGTATCAATTGAGTCAACTCATGGACGCAAGTCGCGTAAACTCGCTTTTCTGCTGAATGTATTAATGTGTATGGCCTTTCAACTCCCCCCCCCAAGTTGTATGTACATGTATGCACCTGGTGCTATGAGATATATTATAGAGGCGTATCCACGTTCGTACAGCAGAAATGTCGTCGCATTATTTCCAGAACCCCATAACTTATTTTTTTGTCTTTTTGAGAAAAGTAACTTTTACGTTTTACCCTCTTGAGATGATTGTTACATACGGGGTATGAACACAATTTTAATCCGATCTTAGTATGGTCGTAAATTTGTTTCGTTTTCTCAATACAATGTATGTATCATTTTGTATTTATTTGTATTTGTCTTTATTTTAAAACTTCCTGTCACCAGTATTTAAGATTATGTCTATTAATAACCAAATTTTCCGGTTGCCTTTACATAATGTTATTTATTTACGATTTTGATGTAAAGAACACGGTCGAATAAGGCTACTTGTTTCTTCGCACTGGAGTATATACAGTATATGTTACTGTATACGTAAATTTACACTTTATTATGATTATATTGACATAGGTAGACATCGAGTTAGCCCACTGCTCGGACCTCGAGATCGGTATCAACCTATTTCCTTATGGGAATCGCTTGAACCAAACAAAAGACGTGAAGGCATGAGCATGATAGATCCAGTTGGAAGTAACCTTCAAAAGAGTTTGCCTGGTGACAACGAAATACCACGTTAGTCCATTGTATTGTTTAATAACTGCAAAGCCTGTACATACATTTTCCAGAATTCATTTTAAAATATGCGTAATACGCATTCATTGAATTCTGATGTTTGTGAGCTGTTTTGACCAACTCATTAAAAGCAAAGCATATGTTTACATGCTCACATATGAAAATTGTTTATCGGTTGTTGCTTCAAAAATATACCAATACCAGCATCCGTTCTTAATATTTAGATGTGTACTAAGACGGATTTAGAATCTATATATGTATTCAACTACTAAGAAAAAAACAGTCACAAACTAGTTTAAATCCGTGTAATAATAGATTTACGATTTAATATTTAATATAGGTTGTACGGGTTGTTATTTGTTATTCTGCCATACCGGTAATGTTGACTATTTCAGATCGGTTCTCTCATCCTGGACCACCAACCGCTATCGATAGAGAACATGCTTACAATCCAGACGTGAACCTTTTAAGTGATGACGCTTTGTAAAGTACAGTGGAATGTGAACATGTGTGAAAATATGCAGCCTAGATTGTAATCTGACAAATACAAGTGTAAGAGCAATCACTTGATAAGGTCCATCATACTGGGAACCAATACAAATTGTTTGCATACAGACTTGGAATAAATATCATGATCCTTTTAAGTTGTTTTGTTATAATACACCTTTTTACGCAAGGCCAAGAGAAGTTTCAGGTACTTTTGTAAAAAGAACCTATGATGATTATGTTAAATAAGTCAGAGTCATTGATGATTATGTTAAATACGTCAGAGTCATTCATGATTATGTTAAATAAGTCAGAGTCATTGATGATTATGTTAAATAAGTCAGAGTCATTGATGATTATGTTAAATAAGTCAGAGTCATTGATGATTATGTTAAATAAGTCAGAGTCATTGATGATTATGTTAAATAAGTCAAGAGTCATATTCGCAGGGACGACGCTAAAATACGTCAATGGTCAAGGTTTCTGCTTGCTCGTGTGTTTGGAATGACTGCTCGCCTTGTGTACGGCATAGTTATGACAAAATGGTCAGCGAGTTCACAAAACGAAGAAGAGGTCAGATGCTGTAGTGAACAGCTGGAAATGTTGTCATTTTCAAGAAATGTATTCATGCCATATTTTTTCTTATAAGGATTTACAATTATTGATTTTTTATTACAAAATACACTCGTTGAAATGTCTGTAACAAAAAACACGAGATGTCTTCCATTAAGCTTTTTACAATACTTACAGTATCATTTACCCGATTGTTTTAAAAGTCACTGTTCTTAGAGTAAGTTCCATTATCAAACCTGCGATAGGAAAGCATTCTGTCATCCATGTTTAGCAATCATGATTTTGAACATTCTAAAAACACTCATATATTTAAATTCAAGCGTGGTTACTAATGGAAATCACATGAATATATCATTAATCAAGAACAAAAACAGCACGCAGAAAATATTAGTCATATTGACACAATTTAATTGCGTTTTATTCCTTCCTATGTACAGCAAAATAATTTCACATCATTTAATGTTGTGTCATCGCCATCAACTTGATAAGCTTCCACTCGTGTTTGTATTCCGCAAATGGCAGAATTTGTCGGGCAGAAATACCAGCTAGAAAATACACCCCAAGACCCATGTCCTGGACCCCAGGGTAGCTGCACAGAATATCCCCTCTCCCCTGAAATTTCTCGACATTTAAATTCGATGTAGTTCGCAGCTGTATCATCGCCACTCTAAAATAAACAAGATTTCCATGTGTACACATGTATTAGGTTAGGATGTATAGGACGCAAGAAACATCAATGTATGCTTCATTTGTGATATCTGCAAATACTGTGTGCACATTACATTTTCCAGTACTTGTCAGTTCAGTATTAAATGAGGCAATGCATCGTCACCCATCCCCTCTCCAAAAAGTTTCATTTATCCGCTGAAAAAAACACGAATAATTAAAAGGTTCAGCAATGTAGCGACATATATACTTGTCGAAAATTTAGCGCACGCGACAGCCTCAGAGATTGGCGGTATTATTGTAATATCGGTGTAAAATGTATACCGTTTTTATACGGCAACCGAATCATTTGCGGCATTTTTAAAACACCGGTATTATCGGATAACATAATTAAGAAGCATGCATAAGTGAGCTTTTAACGGCATTATTAACAATTAATCATAAAAGTCTCGCGCTGTATTGTAACATAAAATGTCTGAGAAATTGATTTTCTGTTATAAATCTAGAATTTCAAAAATCAAAGAGAGATTAAGTTGCTACAGGGGACGCCACTTTTCATTCAAACGATAGCCCCTTCTGAACCACATGTCCCCGCTCCGAAGTTACTATAGACTTTCTATAGACTCATGTACTAAGCTAACTTAATCATTTGTAGGGATATTTAATGACAATTGGATACAAAGCTAACAAAACATTTCATTCTAAGAACACGTATCAACAATAACAATCGGATCTGAATTCGTTAAACCTTGACCGCTATACTAAGGGCGATTTTGTTTGTACCAAACTGGTTTGAATCCAAAACTGGTTTGTCAAACATTTCATTTGTTTTAACCAACTGGGTTTAAACTAAAACAAGTTTCTGTTTTGTTTATAACAAATCTTAAACTGGTTAATCAAACTGACCGAACTACCACCAATTGTGGTTTGTCTGATTTGATTTATCCGAATAATCGTACACTAGTTAAACAAAATGGTGGATTGATTTTATGGCGGGAGACCGTGCCACTTAATGTGGGGGCCATGTTTAAAAAAATCTAATGTATCTCGTTCACACTGTAACGTTGCAAAAAGTTACATAGTTCTCAACTCTGACTTTCTTATCACGCACCAATCTGTCTACAAATACAATACTGCTAGCGGTTAAAACTGCAGTAAATAGAATTAAATATTGATACAACTGACACTGTTAGCTCTTGCACAACCAAAACCATGTGGGCATTTTTTCTTCGACTTAACCATCTGTTTGTTTGCAGACCAATCTTAATTATAACTGCTTTAAGTGTTTCAACCAAACTACAACAAAACTGAAACCTCAAACCTTAACCATGTTTTGCAATACAAATTCGCCCTAAGGTTGTCTAATCAAAAGTCACACAATGATGTCTAATGTGACCGCCGTTTGCCCAAATGACTGTAATTTATGTAATTTACAATGAACGCCTGCGGAATGGCATCCCATGTCCGAACCAGAGCTTTTTCAAACTTCAGGTTGGCGTTGTTGGTTTCTAACCCTGCGACCTAATTCCCACCAGAAGTGCTCAATTGGATTTAAGTCATGTGATTTTGACATCATGGCAGAATACGGATGTGATTTCTAGCAAGTAACCTCCGAGTGTTGGCTGCTGTGTGTACCATCCCAACGGCACACCCTCTTTCTTGTTTTGGGTAATATGCCGCATTATGTCTGAAAATGCTTAATTTCTGTTTTATGTATGCCAGTCAGTCACCTCAGATTTGATTTGTGTGGTTTTAGTAGGATTAAGACAGATAGGTATACACAAACACATCGAAAGCGCAAAATGCACGTGCATGTCCATTCAGGTAGAAAACACTTTGATGACCAACTTAATTTATCAGAAAACGTTGACTATTGTGTGCAGAGAAAGCAGACGAAAATTTGTAAATTTCTGTTGTGAGATATAAAAGATATTTACAAATCAGAAGTGCGGAGTTAGAAAAATTGTTGAGTATGTATGGAAATCTGAAACTTAAGGAACTTAAGAATCATATGACCCAGAGCTTTCATGTTTGGTATGTAACTTTGTATTGTGGTCCCCTACCGAAATTGCTCAACTTATGTCCCTGTGGATAAAACTGGCCTTGCCCTGGGGTCAATGTTTTCTATAGACTTATATGGAAATGCTTTGAAAGTCTTTTTCTCTAAAATACACAACTCAGGGTTTTGAATTTGATATCCAACATTTTTTAGTGGTCATCTATATGCGAACATTTTGCCCTGGTGTGAACACCCGCCCCGGCCTTGAGTCACATGTTTTCTAAAGAGTTATATCGGGAATAACTTCGAAAACCGTGGGCCTCTTGTTAGTTTAGTTTATATGAGTATTATATTACTTTAAGATTACGATATCTCAAACTGGCAGTACTTACGTGCTGATTGCCCTCAACTTGAATTCGAAATTCAGTCAGGAAATATTGTTCATTGTTGTGACGTTGACACGATACTTCTTTTCCCCATGGACCAAACACGCCCTCGGTTGACGATATCGTTCCACCAAAATAGTTTCCATCTAGAATTGTGCAGTTCAGTTGGATGGCATTAAGTGAGGTATCGTCTTCGCCGTGTTGAGATGGTTCAATCTATAAAGAACAAGGTTGTTGCCCTAACTGTTGCCGAACTGATGAAGTTGCTCAAGAGCTGCTCTCCATAGGTTGCATTATACTACTAATACAAGGTTAAAATATTCAAAATAACCGCATTTAAGTCAATTAATGATGAAGCACCAAAATATAAAAAAAACTAATTATTCGACAAAGTGCAATATTTGTATGAAAGACGGCGTCACGTAATCATATCTACCCTCTGATTGTACCCGGTAGCGAATGCTCCGTGCGCGCAAAATTCAGGTCGCCCCCAGCTACCAAACTGGGACAAGTACGTAGGTCCCAATGTCTTTACAACTTTACGCGGGCCACTACTTAATAAAAACGAATTAACCAACACAAGACATGTCAAAGAAAACACAACCAGACGCATAACACAGGCATCCATGTCTGTATAATGGCGTGTTCATTATCTATAATCACATGATAGTTCAAGTTATATTTAGTATAATTAAACGACAGATCGTGCGACCTGAGCAGCAGTATTTCAACAAGTTGTGTAAGCGAAAAGTCACGTTCTTCCAATCGTGATAAAAGAGAGTGAATTATCCATAAATAGAAATTCAAACAATCAAAGAGAGATTAGATTGTTTCAGGGAATGCCACATGCACAATGCTAATGCCTTCCCACACTTACACCACAGAAAACAACAGTCTACCATATGGGACTGAAGAGGTGCAACGGTAAACATGTATGGGAATATGAGTACAAGGAATGGTCTGGCCGACCATAAAGAACAACTACAGAGATTTATGTTGACCAACAAGGGGGAAAGTATTTAATGGTTGGAATAAAGTCGAATATTTTAGCCATTATAAAATAAGTATCTCCAAATAATTATAAACGTCTTAAATGACAGTGTTTATTGAATAGCAGAAACTATTTACATTCCCCAGGGCGCGTATCTTTAACGCATCTTAAGTAACATCGTGATATGTACATTACTTGGGATGAATATCTAAGTAGCTTATGTCTTTGACATTAAATCGGAATGCCACCATCTCGGTACCATTATAGAAAACATGTTGCTGGTTTGTTCATTCAAACTTTTATAAGTTGAATTTAAAGAAATTTGAACATTTTCATTTTTAAAAACAAAATTTACATGATTTAAAAATACCAGCCCAGGTATTCGAATCATTGGTAATAGTGTTATAACTTTATTTTTTTCAAAGAGATCAGCAATTTATATAACTCGCCTGACAATGTCAGTCTGTCTTTCCGCATTGTTTATAATAATTGAATTTAGTTGCCACACTGTCCCACAATGTTTTTTACCAATCTCCATGACATGGGTGCACGATATATACACCAAGTGGTTTCCATTTAAATGAAATAGTTACAATTAACAACAGAGATTTCACAAACTGACTGATTCAATCTCCTACGCAGTGGTCTCCCTCTCCACAGTACAATGACCTCAGTCACCACAAACATTCTAACTTATTTATTTTATTTGGTTATTTTAGGATTTTTAATATTTTGATTTTATACACTAGATAACTGACATGGATATCGGTATTTAAATAAAAAAGAACAAATTCTCCGCAACTAATTAAAGAACGTGCTTCCAAAGCGTAGCGATTGTTTTAATGCAAATGTTCATCGTCATCTGACATCCGTGAATGATGTACAGCTAAGGGAGATTTGCGCGGAGAAGACTGCGACTGGCTAGGAGGGAAAAGGTCACATTACTACTAATTGTATTTATAACACTAATCTATTCCGAAGCAAAAATAACTTTTCATCGAGTTACTTCTATCACGTAGATATTATTTGCATAACAACATAAGACTTTCATGATTTTATTTCAATTAATCCAAAATTATACGTCAGTGACTTTTTCATCGAGCTTTATCAATTGTAGAATTTCTATGACTGCGAATCCAGAGTGTTGTTTCTGTTCAGGTTTATTTTGTGGGCAGTCAAGCGTTGTGTCTTTCCGTATTAGTTTCACTGTACCAGGGCGTGTAGCTATACAATGAAATATAGAAGAGATTGGTTGGGGAATTAGTACGTAGTCTCCGACTTTTCGTTATAACCGAGTACGCTATAAGCGTGATCCTCTGTATTCATATTCAACTTAAACTTTGTCATCGAAAAGATAATATCATTAAGACAATTATTTAGCTGTTGAAGAACAATTGTCTAATTTTGTGCAATTCCAGCCCAATTTTATGACCTGTTTGCCTAAGAATATTTTGATTTTATACATAAAAGAGCAGTTTGCAACATTTTCCCCCAAAGAAAATGATGATATAGCTTTTTATTTATATCATTAAGTGTTGGGCCATACCAAATTGAATCTATGTTTAGCGTCAGGTTCATTTTTCAAAACCTACCTACCAGCTACCAAAATTTATGTTTGTCAACTTAAACATTTCTTTTGCGATAGAAACGAGGAATTTGAACAAGATATAAAATACAATATTCCACTATAGAAACTAACAAAGTGTACAAAGTACATGACTAGATTTATCATAAAAACATTGTGTGAGGTTTTGAAAATGGATTTTCAGTAACATTTTCTAATTGAAAATTGTAAGACTCCCGATTACCCTCTCCGAGTTTTAATTTTCGTACACTTCTGTTGCTTATGTTGCCTGTATGAAGCAGGACTGTTGCAAATTCATATAACTTAAAACTGAACATAAAAGTTTACTATCTGCATCAAGAGCGTGTTTGTCACAATCATGCAATCGCAATGCTGAAGTACTTCAGTCTTTGCTTGCTAATTTATGTTATTTTTTCATACATATTTGTTTCCGCTTCTAGATTTGTGATTAGTTATGTCAACAACCCTTTCCCTAATTATGCAATATTTATATATTATATCACAATTTGTTATTATTCAAGCACTCCACAATTTACTTGTAGGTTAACTTTTTTTTCTGTAACCACTGAAAACTAGGAATAGTATTGGTTATCATCTTGCCCAGTTGAATGTTGGTGCATCTGTGGTGTACTTGTGTGCACTTATGTATACTTATTGTACAAAGTCCCAGTATGTACTCGTATATCAGTAAGATATAGAAAACTCATTATAAAAGTCTACTTTTATGTGAGTATTAAAATCAACAGTTTGGTTGCAAGGCACCTTCGGATGCTCACCCCGTCTATAACGCTATGCTTCATTAACTTATTGAAACGGAAAGTACGCCGTGCGGTTCCGATGATGATTGAAAGCTTGTTGCTTTACACTTACAGAACAATGACAGTGTCACTTGGTGGATGCTGAGTGATAGAAGATATTTCCATCATAACACGTCAATGCTATTCTAGTTACTATTAATCATAATGAACGGGCTAGGTTAATAGTGAAGCATATTGGTCTTGGGGTACGTCCAAATCCCCCATGTGCGATTCTGAACATGATATAAATAAACTTAAATAAGGCACAAGTACTGGTTGGTGACATAGAAAGCAGTTGTAGCATGTGATTAAAATAAGTTGTGGTCACAATATGGCATCGTAAGAAAAGAACGTAAGTCCAGTGTATTGTTTTATAACTGCAAAAGCCTGTACATAATTTTGCCAGAATTCATTTTAAAATATGCGTAAAACAGAGAGAATACGTAACATAGTAATTGAATTCAATGAGCTATTTTGACCAACTTATTAAAAGCAAAGCATATTGTTTGGTAAGCACCAAGAATATCACTACAGTCATACCTCGTTTATTCGAATTCATTGGGTCCGAAATTTCATGTCGAATAATACATAGTTTTGAATTGCAAATTTCAATTTGAAGTGACTAAGAAGATACATCGAGACCTGATAATTATTTCGGATCATATCAAGTATTCGGATAAACGCTTAAAAGATGGGTAACAACTTATGTCTCGTCACCATTCTTCGCAAGAAATGTAACAATCACAAATTAGAACTTCTAAGCCATGATCTTGAATTTAACATAACTATCTGTAGACTCTCGGTGCAGTCATTCAAAGATTACCAACTTATGGCACATACACCTCTCAACTTGTCTGTTGTCCTCAATGTAATAGTAAGGTAACATATTTTAATTGTCGTTTTCTTAAGATTGGGCATTGTCACTACCATACATTAGACATGGCATGGTGTGACTTTTGCATTAGATGTTCAGAGCTCTGTGCTAGGTACCGTTATGCTGCAAAATTTCTCTTTGTCTTGAAGTGCAGCTTGAGGCACTGCTGTCTGTGCTGGCGGTGCAACAGCCGTGGAAATGTTGTGTTGCTGTGTTTCACCTGTTAATGAGAATGCAGTCCCTTCGTTCTCCATTTTTAACCTACTTTAATATTAATTGTTATCCCTTTTGCTTGGTATCGAATCCTAGTGAAATGTGTGGGAATCACTTAAGTGTAAATTTGACATTGCCTCTGCTACTTTATATCTCTCTCTCTAATACTGGATGGAATTACCTTGTTCATTGTGTATTCAAAAACAATCTTGAGTATTTAAAATGGGAATGGTTTTGTTGTTTGTTTAGGAACATAAACCGAATTACCGTCCATTTATATATGACTGTACCATCATGTGGTCCTTGCTGCAGTTTTCTTTTACGATTACAACTTATCCATCATCAATAATAGAGTTACTTCCAATGAATGAAGGTGTGTCCCACGCTACATCTGAAGGGATTTACATGTTCAAACCTATTCGAGCTAGTATATGTACGGAAGCCTTTTATGATACAATTGTATGACTAAAATGCTTCTAAAACAAGACTACAGTTATGATTCACTTAGTAATCATGTTCGAAATTATATTATCTGCCTCTCATCAGTATTTATAGCTGCTAAATGACACATAGAACTGGATGTTTCACACCGGCGTTTTATTCAGGATCTACATAACAATTGGTTATTCTGCTTTACCGGTAATGTTGACTATTTCAGGGCGGTTTGCACGACCACCAACCGCTATCGATAGAGGCTAGGCTTACAATCAGGAAGTTGGCATTTTAAGTGATTACGCTTTGTAATGTACAGTGGAATGTGAAAATGTGTGAAAATATGCAGCCTAGGTTTTAATCTGACAAATGCAAGTGTAAGAGCAGTCACTTGATAAGGTCGATCATACTAGGGACCAATACAAATTGTTTGCATACATACTAAGAATAAATAGCATGATCAGTTTAAGTTGTTTTGTTATGATACATAAACCTTTTTACGCAAGGCCAAGAGAAGTTTTGAGGTACTCCGGTACAAAGACATTTAATAATTATGTTAAATACGTCAGAGTCATATTCGCAGGGACGACGCTAAAATACGTCAATGGTCAAGGTTTCTGCTTGCTCTTGTGTTTGGAATGACTGCTCGCCTTGTGTACGGTATAGTTATGAAACAATGTTCAGTCAGTTCACAAAACAAAGAAGAGGTCAGATTCAGTAGTGAGGAGGAAATGTTGTCATTTCCAAGAAATATCTCCATGGCATATTTGTTCTTATTAGGATTTACAATTATTCAACTATTTAACAGTTGTTGTAAAATCTGTCAAAAAAGACACGATGTCTTCCATTAAGTTTTTACAATACGCAAAGAATCATTTACCCAACTGTTTGCAAATCACTGTTCTTGGAGTAAGTTCTGTTACCAGACCAGCAATAGGAAAGCATTCTTAGCCATGATTCGCAATCAGGATTTTGTACATTTTAAAACCATTCACATATTTGCATTCAAGCGAGGAAGCTATTCGTGGTACCTAACTAATGCAAATCACATTGTATGTATCATTTAACCAGAACAAAAACAGCCGACAGACAATTTGTATCATATTAACAAAACTCAACTGCGTTTTATAACTTTCATTCTCTACAATGAACAACAAAATAATTTCACATCGTTTAATGCTGTGTCATCACCACCATGTTGGTCATCTTCCACTCGTGTTTGTAATCCGCAAATGGCGGAATTTGTCGGGCAGTCATTCCAGACAGAAAATATACCCCAAAACCAAGACCCGACGCCCCATGATAGCAGCTCTGAATTTCCCATCTCCCATGAAAAATCTCGACACTTAAATTGGATGTAGTTTGCAGCTGTACCATCGCCACCCTAAAATAAACAAGATGTCTATGTGTATACATGTATATGGTAAGGATGCATAGGACACGAGAAACATCAATTTATGTTTCATCTGTGATCTTTGCGATGTCTATGTGCACATTTTCAACCGTGTTCTGTTTAGACAGCCATATCGACCAAATGTTGACACGCCAGAGAGAATTAAGAACAGTACTAATTAGTCAAGTATTAAATGAGGCGATAAATCAGCACCCTCCCCCCCCCCCCCCCCCCGAAACGCACACACGGCATGATAGAACAGCAAAGAAGAAACAAAGGCCAGGGAGCTTATGCCAATACCGAATGGTTCGTCGGGTGTGCGTTTGTCCCTCCATCTGTTAACGTTTCATTCAAACGACATCTCTTAAACCGCTTGGCCAATTTTGACCAATCATCACAGGAACAACAGAAATATTTCTTGGATGGTTCTCTTTCAAAGCTGATTAATTGGTACCGATATGTTGCATAAGTAGGTCACAAAAGCTAAAATACCTTTTAAAATTGAAAACCTTAACAAAAATTCTTATCCAAAAACATAAGCCCCAGAGATTTCATATTTCGCGTGAATCATTGTTTAGTAGTCCTCTACCAAGGTTGTTCAAATCATCTCCCTAGGGTCAAAATTTACCCCGCCCCAGGTTCGTATGTTGTACATATATCTTTGAAAGTCTTATTTTTCGAAACTCTCCTTGTCCAGAACCAAAATACCCAGAGCTTTCATATTTTGTATGTAGCATTGTCTTGTGGTTTCCTACAAAGATTTTTCGAATCATGCCCCTGAGGTCAAAACTTGACCCGCCCTGGGGTCACATGTTTTCTATAGATTCATGTAGGGAAATCTTTGAAAGTCTTTTTCTCCGAAACAGCACAACTGTTTTGATACTTGGTATGTGGCATTGTTTAGTGGTCCCCTATCAATGTCGATTGTTCCCATCATGCACATGGGGTCAAACCCTGTCCATCAGGGATCAAATAGACTTATATAGTGAAATCTTGTAAAGTCTTCTACTCCTAAGCCACACAGCCAAGGGTTTTGATATATCGTATATAGCGTTGTTACCAAGATTGTCCATGAAATCAAAACTTGCCCCGCCCCAGGGTCACATTTTTCTATAGACTTATATAGGGATGTATGAGAACCATATGACCCAGAGCTGTCATGTTTGGTACATAACATTGTATTGTGCTCCCCCTTACCAAGTTTGTTTAAGTTATACTTCTACGGTTAAAATTGCCATGGGGTCACATGTTTTATTGAGTTATATAAGGAATAACTTCGCAGTGTCTTGTCTAAAACCATACTTATCGAAGGTCCATGTGTACAATGTAGCCAGTAGAGACATCATGGCCTCTTGTTAGTTTAATAAATGATAATACATAATTATGTTTATGTTTTAACAATATAAAATATACTTTTTTAAATTTTAAGTAAAATAGACAAAAATGAGCGCACTATTACTTTAAGATTACGATAACTTAGTTTAAGTACTTACGCCCTCAACTTGAATTCTGTATTCAGTCAGGAAATATTGTTCACTGTTGTGACGTTGACACGATTCTTCTTTTCCCCATACACCAAACAAGCCCTCGGTTGACGATATTGCTCCACCAAAATAGTTTCCATCTAGAATTGTGCAGTTAAGTTCGATGGCATTTAGCGAGGTATCGTCATTGTCGTTTTGTTTCGGTTCAATCTATTAAGTAAAATAATCCGGTTCAATCCGCAGAGAAACGCTATTCGGGATATTCAATATTTAATGTTGTTGTGAGGTTGTTATCCTAATTGTTGATGAAGAGTGGATGTAGCTTAAGAACCGCTCTGGTGAGGTCTCTTTGTACTGGGTAGTACAAGGTTAAGGTAAGCAGTCCATCAATGGTTGAAGTATTCCGTTAATAACATTAATTGGGTAATTTCCCTTCTATATGTATATGGTAACTAAACACAAGTTAAATATTTTTAAATTGTATAATGTATATTAAATTTAAGTTCACAGCAATTGCAAGTTATGCTTTTCTAGGCAGTCATTCACTTTATATTTTTTAAATAAAATCATACCTTTGAAAGAAATAAGCAAAATTGCAATTCCCATTACATCATGCATATTTATAATTTAGGCAGTATTCTGTTCAAAATGAAATTTTGCAAAAACCAGACTGTAAATGTCTCTGAAAGTTGGATATAGTTGATGTTATATGTTACACATAATTTTCATGGAAGACAATATGACGCCCAAATGATATTTGGGTTTTCTAACATGGTCGATATGTTTATGTTCGCATGAAATATTCCTTATTTTTAATATTATAATGTCCTGCCCAAAAATTTGTTTTGATTTATTTTTCAAATATTTCAGATTTTCTTAAATTTGCAAGTCTGTTTAGTACAAAGGTGGTTTCACTATATGAAAATAGGAAGAAATAAGAAAATAAATGTGATTTTCCATTTATCGGTTTATTTTTAAAAGCTAAGTTTTTTCAGAGAACAAAACGGGCCATTATTTTTTTGTGGAACGGTAATTTTTTTTTAATTTTTCAAATTTTATCCGCATTATTATATAGATTGAAACAACAACTGTTTATTTATCGCAGACATTATGCGAATGATGGACTGCTTACCTTAAATATATACAAAATAGCCGCATAAACTCACTTACGTCAATTTGTTATGTAGCGCCAAAATATAACAAAATATTGTACAAAGTGTGCAGTGTGGCAGAAAATACAATACATCTTTAATACCTAAAGAGTATATTTGTTTAAAAGACGACGCCACGTAATCATACCTACCTTCAGATTGTATCCGGTAGCGAAGGCTCCGTGCGCACAAAATTCTGGTCGCCCCCAGCTACCAAACTGGGACATGTGCGTAGGTCCCAATATCTTTACAATTTTACGTGGACCATTACTCACTTAAAACGAATTAACCAGCACAAAAGATGTCAAAGAAGCCACAACCAGATGTATAACACAGGCATCCATGTCTGTATAATAGCGTGTTTCATATCTTTAACCATGTGATAGTTAAAGTCTTATTTAGTATTTAAAAGACAGATTGTGTGACCTTAGAAATATTTCAACAACAAGCGAATAATCATCATGATCATGTTCCTCCAATGGATATAAGGTCGAATATTTTTTTTAAACTAATTTTCTTCAAATAATTATGAACTTCGTAAATTGAATAGCAGAAAATATTTGCATTCACCAGGGCCCGTATTTACAACGCATCTTAAGTAAAGTGTTAATTTATATTTTTTAGGTTAAATATATAAGAAGTCTATGTATTTGACGATAACTTGGAAAGTCACAATATCTTTAAAGTGTACCATTATCAAAGAATCATGTTGCTGGAAGGTTCGTTCAAATTGTTATAAATAGATTTTTGAGAAATTTGAAAATTTACATTTTTAAGAACAAACATTACATGCTTTAAAATATCAGCCCAGACGTTCGAATTATTGTAAATAGTGTTCTAACTTCAATGATTTCAATGAGATCAAAGTAACTTATGTATTTAATTCGCCTGACAGTGTCAGTCTATCTTCCCGCAATCTCATAGTTGAATTTCGACGCCTCATACTCATAAAAATACCAAATATGGGAAATGTTTTGTTTCATCTCTATGCAATGGTTGCACACTAAACACAGTTTTATATAGTACAGAGACCTCTGCCGTCACAAACACTCTAACTTGTTATTTAGGACGCTTTATCTTTCGATTTAATACACTTGATATTGAAACGGGTGTTGCTAATGTACGTGTTTAAATTTTTAAAAATCTTTTTGACGCAACTAATTAAATACGTGTTTAAATAAAATAAAAAACTTTTAGACACAACTAATTAAAGCGTAGAGGTAGTTTTATGCAAATCTCTATCGTCACGAGACATCCGTGAAAGAAGCGGTTGATGTATTGCTAAGGGAGATATGCGCTTTGATCACTGCGAGTGGTTTGTCACTTTATAAATTTAAGTACCTTTTTTCATTTCAATAAAAATGACGATAGAAATGAATACTTGTCAAATTCCATTTTATTTATACAGCCTATTCTAAGACTGCGATGCCACAGTGTTGCTTCTGTTCAGGTTGAATTGGTGCGCAGTCCTACGTTATTTCTTTCCGCGTTAGTTTCACTGTGCCCCAGGTTTATGGTTTTATCGTTATTCTCCAATTCGCATGTAGTTTTTTTTACTTTGTGTCCCTCCTTATGTGTGCCTTCTCATTTAGCATATATCTGTCTTATACAGTTCGACTTTGTGAATATGACTCGGCAGACAGTGCAGATATGTCCTGTATTGTAGATATACGTAGAGGCATCCCTGCGTTGTTTTATTCCCGTTCTCACTGGGAAGATAAAGTAAGTGACACTTCGCAACTGTTTCATTACAAAGTATAAAGGATGTTGTATCCTCGAAAAATATGTTAAAAGTAACGCTACATTTCGCGATACTGTGTTGTTTTTATTGTGTTTGTTTGGCACGGTCTTCGTTTTCCTTCCTAAGTGGAACGCAACATGGAGCGCCCATTTTGTGACAAAAATACAATTATTCGTGTACGGCTATTGGTACTTTTTCGTTAAAACTGGTAAGCACCGCCTTAAGCAGTACATTCTTCCAAAATTACCATGGACTGCATGTATAACACTTTCAGTACGCAATGATGCACATACTTTGTTCAATTTTCTTTCAATGCATTCCGAGCTTTGCCGGATACCGCCGAGCAGTTACGATTGATGACATAAGAACAAAAAAACAAACACAGACATGTACTGCGTTTCAGGTAGAGAAAAATTAAGATTAATGACAACACATCTTAATATCGGCACACTATTCAGTCTTATATAATCTCTCCCCCTATAAATGACTAACAGTGTTTGATGCAATTCCATTTGTCAAGTGCTTCATAGAAAATACAAGAAATAAGCTACCAAAAAAAGATGATAAAATCTGAATAACAGCAATACAATTATAAATGGTGAGACCAAATTGTGTAATGATCCACGAGCCGCCTGTTATGTATATGGTATATCATAACTTTTCTCTTAACTAACAGGTCGCTTGATAGATAAACTTGAAAAGTATACCATTAATTTATTCGATGCTCCATAGTTTGCGCCTTCGTTGGTAGAGTGACCTCCCTGTCAGCGTCATATCAAAGACGGCGTGAAAATGATACTGGTAAACCTTTACTATGCCCATGGTATTTAAAGAAGGATTTTGTGAAACCTCAATAACAAGACCACCGTCGGTTCTGAAGAAAGGTGGTCTGAGATGTGAGGTCACTGAAGTGGTCGCATCATCGAGTTAGAATTTGAAAAACTCTATTTTAATACCTTTGTTGTCCCTTGAATTCAGAAAACCAAGTAAATCGTTTAAAAAGAGTATATAACAGAGAGACAAATTTCCATTATGTCACACGGCAGATCCGGGTTCGATTCCCGGTAGATAATTAATTCCAGGAAAACTGGTTAGGTCAACTGGCCGGGTATTGTCTGTATCCCTTTGTGTATTTTCACAGTTTATATTGCACAGGTGACAGTTATCAAGCTGGTCCACGGGCTGATTGTCGTATATTATATATATATTGGTTTATTAACGTCTCATCTTTGTACAAATAACACTTATATGCATATAATGAAAACCATTTACAATGTACAAAGCCACTCTAAACTAGATTTATAAGAGACATAAAAATACATATTACAGAAAACACACTCTTATACACATGATAAGAAACTAAAAACAAATGCTAATTCTGGTATAAAAAATTAAGATAATTCTTTGGATAAGAAACTGAATATATCGCGCACAAGCGTGCATAAGTACAAAATGGGTGTTTTTCTGTCAGACAGTAGATGAACTGATTAGCACTTATCTCTAGTTTATAGGTAAAACAACAACAATATAAAAACATGAAATACATTACATAAATAAATAAAACATTCTGGTATGAAGAATACTGTTACAGGTTTTGGGGATTATTTGACACAGAGTTATATTAGATAAAATAAAGGACAACTTGTCCGAATCAGATATAATATTGAAAGAAGGATTAATAGCATTAGCTCTTTCTATCAATGGTTGTCGTTAACAGTCATATAAGTTACAATATAATAATACATGTATTTCTGTTTCAACCATGTTACATGAATAAAACGTACAATGACGTTTATTTTCCACAAGGTTTTCATAACGTCATGTCTCTATTCTTAGTGGAGCTAGTCCACATCTAAATTTGCTTAATGCAGATCTATGTTTCAATGCCATAATGAGTTTACAGTAATGTTCTGGTTTGTATTCCATTTTAAATTTAAAATAATTTCTAAGCTTATTTCTCCTACTACCAGATATACCTTCAGTCTTATAAATACTTTCAAGCCAGTCATTTGAATACAAACATATCATTTTATCATACACTTGCTTAACTAAGCTATATTTAGAAGCACTCTTATTCAAAGCATTAATTTTTTATGTAAAATACAATGAAGGAGTAATTGGATAATTAATGCCACAACATCAAGCAACTCTCTTTTGTCAGTCACGTTATGACGTTCGCAACGTACGTTGAGATTATCCAAATATCATGTTATATTTGTCGCGACTTACGCAAAACAACTTTAAAAAATGAAAAATAAAGTCAAATATATATTGAATTATGAAGCAATACTACCAATGATATCTTTTCCGATATCATTTTGGTAGTTTCGAAATTCTAACAAATCGGAGATTTTCAAGTTTAACATATCGATTGATTGTCATTAAGCTCACTCGTACAGCAACAAACGTTGATCATACGTTTTTCATTTCAGATAGCGACACATCCAATAGCTTATAAATACCAAGAGTTCATCAGTGACACCTAATTGTCTTCCAGAGTACAGTTAGGAGTTAACATTTCTAATGACAAATATATTAAATTCATTGAAATGAAAATATTTCGTAGTCAAGGATGCAAATATGTAAACATTTTCCCTTCCCCCATCTTGATATAATATTCGTGTCCCCCTTCCGCCCATAGCCACTTGCTTTCTTAACTTTTCCTGGTGTGTGTTTCATCCATTCCGTTCCTTTCTACCTTGCTGTCCACTTACGTTTTCCATAAATTTATGATGGTTGTTTTGATAGACAGCCAAATAATGCCTTACTTCCACATTCCTATAGCTGTTTGGCCTTACACCTCCTTCGACTCCTAATGTTTCGTAGGCTGGTGTTCTCTGTGAATTGTGTGGGGAGGGATTATTTTGTGTATGTGGCGTTCCCAGTAACGACTTAATCTTTCTTTTGCATACACTAGTTTCATTAAAAACGTTATGCCGTTTAAAAATGCATTATCCATTCAGGATGGATACTACATGAAGCCTACATTAGAACTTATACTCCTGTGTCATATTAAGCTAGTCTGGCGTATGAAAAGGAATAGTTCTCATCATATTACTTGTCATCTAGTATCGGCATAATGCCACACCAAATTACTTTGCTGTACTTCCGAATGTTGTAGCACGTCCAAAATGTCAAGACGGAATTGAGCAACTAAAACACAGAAAGGTTGATACCAAAAGCGAACGGGGACAAAGTCAGGGAGATAATTACATAATTAATTGACATTGTTTCTGTACTGTAGTCTACTCTTCAAAGCCTATTGGCAATCTTTGTAAATATTATTTCGTATATATACGATACATGTCTCCATCATGTCTCTTTCTCACGGACTCTTATCTCGTAGAATTCAGGTCTTCCGCAAATTGTTACTTTACAACGTAAATGTTTTCGGCTGCTCATATAACGCATTGATACAGTTTAATCATTAGTGTAACCGGACGTGTCGTGTAGATTACATCGCTTGTTCTCTATGATGAATATGCAGTCAAACGAAAAGGTCTGACAGCATGGGGTACAATAAGTTGTTGTGTTTGTCACTTGTTCCCCTTTTGCCTTTGATACATTTGTATATATTTCATGACTCCTTGTGATGTTAGGGTGACTGTCCACTGCACGTAGCATTTCCTGCTCCACTTTCTCATTCCATTGCCTGAGTGTATCTTACAAACCAATTCATGTCCATTGATTATACAGCATTATTAGTATAGAAAAGTATCTTGGCGTCTTTTTGTTTATTAGTATCATATAGTAAATAGACATTTGATGTATAGAATTGTGTAATTGGTAAAGGATTACACACGATTTTAACTTGATAGTAAATTCATAACATGTCATCGCGGGATAAATCTAGCCATGTACTATGTACACTGTGTTGTTTTGTATACTGATATATTGTACTTTATACCTTGTTGTTCGAATTCCTTGAAAAATGTTATGAATTTCAAAGTTATGATGTCTTTTTTCGACAATACATTTGGGGTTTTTCTGCCCGGTAGGTAGGTTTTGAAAAATGAACCTAACGCTAGACATAGACTCAGTTTGGTATAGCCCTATGAAAATACTGGATTCAATTACACTATCGCAAAATGCGGTAGAACACGCTTCAACCTTCAACTATAAAAATACAAAAATGAGACCCTTTTTTAAACTTTTATTTGACATAAAATGATCTCCATGTGAATTCGATTAAACTAATTTCAAAGTTTTCATATCAAATTTGCCACTTTGTGCCAAATTAAAAAGTCGATCTGAAAAAGAGAACAAATGAAGTAAGCTACACGTTCTTAAGTTTCGGTTTTCGGTAAATCTCCATTTTCTCAAAAGCGTACGAGTTAGAATGGTCCATGCAATCGTGGGTGAAATTTATCAAGGTATGTTACAAAAGGTGAACACTGAGCGAAGTTCGGAGAGGCAGACATCGATGTGAAGTTAGCAGTAGTAGCAGTAACAGCAGTAAAACTGCGACCTACCACTGCCAGCAGCAACAATATACTAACAAGTGCACATTTCTATATTTTCAAACACCGACAATGAAGCGACATTATAATCAGAATGGAAAAGTGTCAATTGTTACATTATGTTAATTTGTAAATCCACAAAAAAACATAGAAAAGAATAATAAACACTATAATTACACGATGCTCAGACTGCATAGTACAATAATTTCGGCAGTATGTTAACTGTGGAGTACTTGCAATTGTGTTGCTGTCAGTATTTTAGCATCAAGAACAGTTATACTGCAAAGCTACTGCTGTAACCGTAGAAGTAGACGCTGAGTAAATGCAGTTTTATCATCATGACAATAATTTCAATCATCACTTTATCGCTGCTGATTTCTTTCATTGACTTCCCCTCCCAGAGGTTCATGAAGTAGATCTATGCCAGACTGACACCTACCACAAATATAGCACAGGAGATTGTCACGAGTTCTCTCCCTTTATCCCTTCAATATCACAAGAGATTGTCCCGAGTTCTATCCCTTTATCCTTTCTGAAGCTTATGTATATGAACATATACTATAGAATGGATAAAGGGAGAGAACACGTGACAGCCTGAAATAGAGTCTGCTGAGCATTTTGATGTATAAGACTCTTATTTCTTATTTCGTGTGGTATTTATACGAAGAAAACATTTTGCACGCCAACTTTCTGGAAATGCTGGAGCTACAATAAAGTGATACTCTTGCTTATCCAATATTGATACTTATTTAACTTACCATTTTGCTCATGGCATGTACCATAGTTGCATCCACCATAATTGCAACAGGAGTGGCATAAAGCATCAGAACGCTTGCCTATAGTATGGTAAGTACCACACGCTTGTTGCCATGAGACACCAGGGGAAGGCATGGTGATATTCTTCTCGCACAATTTCCAATCGGCATATGCCTGTTGCATAAGTACTACGCAGACCTAGAATAGAACGAGAAACTTAGATATACATGTAATAGAAAGGTGAAAAGCATTCTATAAATAATGGTTGAGGCTAAAGACAGTATGCTGAGACACGATATATGTTTAGAATTATAAATGCAATATGGATTCTTTTTTGAAGTTCCGTAGAAGGCATACAGTAAGCAAATAACGAAGAGTGACGGTCGAGGTTACGTAAATGGTATGAATGTCAATGTTTCGTATATGACATGACGGTCGTTGTTGTGTAAATTTCACGAATGTCGAGGAAACATAAAGTTCAAGATTATGTAAAGGACATGACGGCCAAGGTTAAGTACCTGTTTACTGTAACATCCATAGAAGAATGTGTTGGATCCCTGTAAAGCTTGTTGATTTGTGTAACACATCTGAAACCAAAAATACATTTTTGAAACAATGTTTTTGGCGATAAGTTTGACTTCTACCTCGTCTATGTATAGTAATTTCTTTGGCGACTAACACCATTTTCTTTCACAAGTGTATATATGAAGCAGTAAACGAATGATGCAATTGGGTTTGTTAGCTTTGATTGTAAGATTCATTGGTATATTTTGAACATGTACAATGAGATAATGCAGACATGTTTAAGAGATATTGTCCTGAGACAGTTAGTGTACTTACGCATTGAACCACTGCTGTTTGTAATTTTGCTAAAAATATTTTTAATCAGAGATTTTCTGTACAATCATGTGTGAATATTTGGGTATCAAAATATTGAGGTAAGATGAAAATAGTATCGATTAAATTGTTACCTCGTTATTTTGGCATGCCTCGAGTGTAACACAGCTCGCTGGTGTCTTCACCTCCGACTGCTCGGAATTTCTGTGGTCGCATGAATAACACTGGGATGAGTTTAATGTATCTATAAAAGAATATATTGTAAATGATAATTACATTGAATTGTTCCGTTGTTTTGGTTTGGCTTGTATTTCCACAGTGCGGTATCAAACAATTATATAAAATGTTCACTTTGTATCCATATTTCGGCTGAAAGCCTTTTCAAGAGTAATTCTTAACCGAAACAACACGGTAACTACATGGTTAATAACTTTAATTCAGGAACAATAAAATTAATTATAAAAAATTTAATAGTACAAGTCATTTGATCTATACCAAGCAAGGCAAATCCACATTCCAGCAATCTGCAGCCTCATGTATTCAATCCTCACAGCGCTTTGATTTCTAATTCTTGAAAAAGGCTTTTTTGCCGAAATATTGATATTTTTTTAACGTTTTATTGAATCATATTTACATACAATTCCCTGTGGACTCAGTTTAATTTTTTATCATTGTGGTATCTGACAGATTTTCCATCGCGTGTCTTAATATGTTATTGAAGATGTGTTTCATTTTTGTTTGAATGTCCGTTTTACCATGAAATGCGGAAACAATATATAAAACAGTATTACAGAAAAAAATACAATTTACAAAAAATTGTTGAACTCTAAAGCTCAGAAAATAATAATAATTTGTGTTAAAAATCTGTCATTATTTTTTCATAAAGCTTCTAACATGAGAAATGAGTAATAAATATATTATAAATAAGTAATATATTTGTATTGTGTTTTCTCATCACTATTCGAGTATGTTCCATTCCGGTAAAAATGAAAATGTAATGTGTACTTGGTTTTGATTTATATATTATGTTAATTATCCATACCATTGTACACGTCAAAATGATATTATTTTCATTGACCAATTTATAATATTTCGTAATTTTATATATATCTTGCGCTGAACCCTGAACCCTCGATATGTGCATTGTTTGTTTATGTGAAATCACTGGGTCGTATGCCTGACTTCGGAATAAACTGTTCGTCTACTCTTACTATGTCTTATTCATAGGGACTCGTGTTCGATCATCCAAATCATACATTAGTATCATATCTACGTAGTGTAAGGTTCATGTAGAGTGGGTCCATGCAGACAGTGGTCAATGTACTGGACACTGCTGGGGGAGATAAGCACTGTGAGAAGCTTGCTTAACTTTCGTTTGGGGAGAATATTCAACTGTAGCATGACCGAGACAGTAGGAAGCAGGAGTGTTTATTTCTTACCGTCTTTAATTCCGCATAGACGCTTATTGCAGTCCTTTTCAAAATTACAGCATCTGAAATATATATAGCCGGTGCATCATTTACAATAAAACGCAAAAATACTAAAAAAATAGTTCACAATCGATGTAAATTACAAATTAAGGCTACACAAATTAGTACTGGACTTCAATCGACAGCAAACTTCGGTCCTACTTTGAGTGGTGATGGACATCGATTGAGGGTGTCCTCTGTGTGAGATTCGAATGTTAACAGTGTTACAGTGTACGCGTCAGACCGCCTACCTTGAACAAGCAATGAGATCTGCCCTCTTCTTCTTGCCGCTAGCTTGTGAACACACCTGACAAATACAATGTATAGTCCGTTTTATTTTCTTGAGACCGGATTTAAACAAACCGATAGGAGGCCAGCCAATGAAAACATGTTCTGCACAAGATTGACCAATAGGCAGCGTGTGTACACAATAACGATATTCTCAACTAATTTTTAATCGACAGAACATATTTAATGCACCAGCTATTTCAGACATATGAGACAACTTCGTTATGCGCACATTCACCTACCGATTCATATTCGTTAACAATAATAATTTCTTTTTTTATAGATAGTAGCATGTTAAAATGTATACAAAATAGTCATACCAGCTTAAATAAAACATGGCCATCTAACAGAAGACAACATAAATTAAAACGCAATAATTCTATAACACACATTCATTCAGTCATGACAATCACTCATCAGATTTTCATATTGTAAACAGTTCATATATATTAAAAATATAGAAACATTCAAATGCCATTAATAATTCTTTGTTTACAAACATTAGAGTGAAGATTGTTTTGACAAAAGATATGATTTTAATGTTCTTTTGAATTCATTGACAAACGAGATCGATCTTATATTGTTAGGAGTTTTATTCCAATTAATGCCAGACACCAGGCAGAGAGGCAAATGGTTACCATTCTACTACTGGCTGGCGACTCATCAACCGGCCACATCAAAACGGGCCTCTGATGAGACACGAATCTTCAATCTCTCACTCCCAATATGCCGGATATTTTAACTACTCGGTTAGGACAATTAACCGACATGTATAAGTGAAAACAATGTTAAAAACATGTGTTAAGCCCAATACATAAATGAATACATAACCATGTGACATTAACCGTTCACTTACCTGCTTAGATCTGCAACCTCCGTTGTATACAATAGTCAGCTGGTCAGTGATCAATTCATCCATAAAACAATCCTAAATGAAAACATAACTTTACTATTCACAACCCCGGACAAATAACCATACCATGAAGAACACCTAGGTACATGAAACCCTCGCAGAATAACTCCAGTCTTACAATGCAATATATGTTATCCATGATAAGAAGACTTCCCAGCACTGCAGTAGTACGCTGGTAGTTAGTATCAAGTTAATAAAAGTATGCATTAAAATAAGTAAATGCTAAACTATAAAATAATATCATTTGTTTAATCTTTACAGAAGTCCAAGAGATATACACACTGATTAGAACAGCACAAACATAAAATACAGTCGGACATCGTTCATTCGAATCATCGGGTCCGAAATGTTTTTTTCAATAGCCGATTTCCATTCAAATACATCGGGGGTCTGATATTTGTCTCGGATTATAGCAAGTATTCGAATAGAAGGTTGTCGAATAAACGAGATCCGGCTGTATGTTATTTATGGATTTTTAGTTACAGACAAAGAAAGTAATAAAGATAGGTTCGATGCCATAAAATTAAGCCCAATCTCCATGTACAAACCACAGGAGATTGTCACAAGTTCTCTCCCTTTAAAGAGTTCTGGATAAAGGGAGAGAACTCATAACAGTCTCATGTGGCTCAAACCTAGATTTTATTCTAAACATATCGTGATTGAATATATATTATAACACTTCTTAAATATATGTATATATCACTTGTATGATTGTAGGGAAATCAGGCAGCGGGTTTTCATCTGCTCTAGCGCTTATGGAAAACTACATAATTGGAAAATAATCAATATATATATGAGTATATTAATGATAGCGCAATCATGCTTAAGTAAATGTACAGGTCGGGTTTTTTCCATTCACAAAATACCGTTTGGTCAATGACTAAATCTACCGACAACTTATTTGAGAAACACAAAAATGATATTCATGAGCTTTGTGACCAATCTCAAGCTTTGAAATCCTGCACCCTAATCTCACCTCAATTGTTGCA
The DNA here is from genome assembly GCA_032209605.1 of Mactromeris polynyma. Taxonomy (NCBI): domain Eukaryota; kingdom Metazoa; phylum Mollusca; class Bivalvia; order Venerida; family Mactridae; genus Mactromeris; species Mactromeris polynyma. Next base: position 29,875,959 of record JASFXZ010000005.1, read on the forward strand.
TCACAAGTGATCAGTTTATTGCAATCAGACAATGTGGAAGCCCTATTGCACATTCGGCATTGAAGCATGTTATTGGCTGGCGTGGTGGCTGCGGCTGGTGGTTGGGTACTAGCGGCTAACGCAGCCGAAATAACTGAAGAAAGAAACGGTTATAAACGTGTTTGCAAGTTAAGAGGGACTACTAGTATAAGAATATTTCACTGACTACCGGTACAGACAGAAATATGTGGGGTTGTATGGGTTGTTGTCTAACTAGTATGTAACATGTTCAACTATGGACTATTTATTGACTTTGTCAAATTCAACTCCCAAATAAGGTTTATTTCATTGGAACATTAGTCGGTTTTTACTCTAACCAGCTGCCGAATCGTCGACACAAAATTCAATATAAAGGTTTGTGTCCTTGCCTCATGAATTTTATATACTAGTAGATAGCCTGTATTTTCCAGTTCTCAACACCCCGACTGTAACAGCGTATGATGTTAATTTGTCTCAAAATCTACTCCGCCTTCCGAGAATTAAACGTAAGAGTTGAATTCTAATGAGGCGATGCCTTGATTTTGGGATGGTCTTCCAGGGAGATTTTTCTTTTATGAGTTAAATAAATGTTGTCCACAAACTTACCTGCCAACAGACATACCGTGGTTGCAATAACTGGCGAATCTGAAAAGTTTGATATCATTTGTATAATGCATGTAATATAACAAATGAGTATAGAACATCAAATACATATACGTATAAGGAGCAATTAGTGAAGTCGTGTGGGACGATATGAATCTGTGCGTTAAGCCCTTGATGACTATATGAAAGTCAGCCAAAATAAGTCTGAACTTCTCGGAGATTTCCGTGATATTACGGAAGCTGCTGGCGTATTTCGAGTTTTAAATATTTTCAACGTCTCTTTCATCAATTAAAGTTCGTTTTGAAGTGTCTGTGTCGACTATGCATGTTTTCAGACATAAAACTGTTCCTCTTGCAAATATACACAACGCATCACTTGTCAACAGCACGATGTACGTGATCAAAGCAAGCATATGTTGGTTTGGTTGTCAGTCACGTGATCTGATTATATAATCAGGTCACGTGACTGACGACCACGTTGCAGATATATAGATTATTAGTGCAAAAATAATATTTCAAAAGCAACACAAATAGGATGTTAATAATCCTTACAAGCAAAACTAAACAAATATTTAGAAACGGAATACTTGTCAAAACTTCGCATCGGACAATTCCTTAAAGCGACAGTATTTATTTGATAAGAATGTAACTTAAAAAAAGTAAGAACGATTAACACTCACGCATTTTATGCCTGCAAAAAATATATAAATACAAATGTTAAACATAAAGATATACATGGTTTGTACATATAAGTATCGAACAGTTATATCCTTAAACAAATATAGTATGTATGTTTTCATTAAATAAATCAATTTAAGTATATCCAATGAATGATGGTAAGACCAGTTTGAACAATAATTGTAGTACAATGTATATGAATTCTAATTTATTCACTGTACTAGAACTGCTAGAAATTTACAGTACATTAGGTTAAAGGATAAAACGTATCGAAATGTGTGTTCGTGTATTGTTTCCACCCAATACTATAAGCCGAGAGTCAAAATTGGAACAATGCTTATTACTCTGACATAAAAACTGTAATATTCCAATAAAATTTTCTTTTGACTAAACAATAATTGTCACTGATCGGAAAGTAACTCGATTGTTTAATCCGTTCACTAATTACCTTCGGTTGATTCTACAGAAGTGAGGAAAAAATGGTTCTTATCTTTGGAAAGTATGACTTTTGATTCTTTATATACATCGCATCTGTCTCGTTCACAAGTAGATAAGATGTGAGATGACGGGGTTGTTACGACATATTTAAACTTGTGTGGCAATTAGGCCCTATTTTCGTTAAATTCAACACCGATTATGTCTCCCGAAATCATCTAGATATGCAATCTTTACGCAGACATGGTTTTCTGAGTGACCTATTGTTAATATATTTATATTCAACAAAAAAGAGGCGCCACCTTATTTTCCTCCAATGATCATACATGTACTAGTATGTTATACCAATCACATGCAATAAAAAAATGCAAGAAGGACGTATATACTCACAGAAGCAATATGAATGTGGAGATTTAATTAAATACTCGTACTGTCTATTCAGGAGTTGATATCTTCCTGTATGTTTCATAGGGATCATCATGTGTGCGTTTTTATTTTTGTTAAGTTTACATATATTTTCGAGACATATGTGTACTTTAAGGCAACTTATGGACCTCAGTGGTAACAATGTCGTCATAAAGTGCAAAAACTGAACTGCACTTGTCGCAAAAAGTTAACAATAGGGGCAATATATTGCCTACCAAAGCCATCTTTCCTTAAAGAAAATAGAAAATATCTTATGAAATGAAACAACGTAAGCTACGAAAGATTGAAAGAGAAGGAATAAGTTGCTACATGGAACGCCACATACGTAAGACACAGAACTCCGGGAAAACAACAATCCATAAAACATAAGACACTTGATGAAGTTCAAGGGTATATACGATGGGGAACAGGGGCACAAGGAATGGCCTGGTCGATCATAAGGAATAACAAGGAGAATCAAAGAGGTCAAATAGTGGGGGGGTGAGACAAAAAAGTTTGCTTTACATTGTTCGCCCGTCTTCAGCGCACATGTCGCTTGAGTGTTCCGTGTGTGCAGCATGATGTACATACAATACAATCTCTCCAGAGCAATACCCATCGGGTGATACAATCTTCGACTGTTGTTTAAAGGTTGTTGCTCTAAGAAGGTCAGTCTGAGAGTAATTTTATATGGAAATTGATACTGAACACACAACACTCTGGCCAAAGTACATGATATTCCAATTAGTAGCGTAGCATTTCTGTGGAGATGACTTTTTAATCATAATGATACAGTTGTTGAAGAGAGGTTGTTGCTCAAGAGGGGACCACTCTGGAGAGGTTGCACTGTATATATTTTCTACCCATCAGAAGTTATACAAATGTGTGAACTGTACACATTGTAGTTTGCTATTTCGCGGAGCAGAGCATTTATTTTTAAATCCAGATACCTTATTCACAAACATTTAAGATTGGATTTCAGACTTCTAATACTTTAAGATGTTAAATGTTTTGGTTTTTTGTCATGCGTTTTCAAGTATTGCAGTATAGATTTTAAAGTAATAAATAGGGTTAACATGTTTGTGAATAATGCGGACGAAAAACAGATGGACTCAAGTCAAGTGCAGGGGTCCCCGGAGTGCGACGCGTTCGTGAGATGAAGTGCAAGATCAAAACAAGAAAAAAGAGGGAATAGAATAATATAGCCTGGAGATGTTTACCGTCGTGACCCTCCTGTACGCAGTGACACGTTATAAAACGTGTTATCATTTTGTACACATCATTGGTGTCATTTAGATATCTGTCACGTAATTAAATTAAACCCAAATGTCGTAGTATGCCCAAATACGTGCTGGAGTTATATAACTCTGTGCTAATATCATAATTGTTGTTGTAAACTCTGTTGATACACTTTCTGTTTTGACTTGTGTGTGAATGGGTTCACAGAATGCTTTGTGGATTTTGTCTCAGGCCGTTATGAATTAATTCTATCCATTTTCTCCTAAATATAGCAACAATGTGGTCCCTTTCTGCCTCACATACGTTTACTTTCACTCATTCTTCCCCTCCGCTGTGGAACCAGCTACCAGAACACGCCACCAAGTCCGACAGTATTGATGCCTTCAAAACGAATCTTGATGTAGCACCTTAGACAATGACACTGGCTTTTATTGCTTTTAAACACTTCTTTGTATTTATGTGTGCCACATACAAGGTTTGAAATAACTGCAACAATGCCACAGAGTGGGTTAAAATACAAGAAAGCCTGAAAGAAAGAAAGAAAGAAAGAAATAAAGAAAGAAAGAAAGAAAGAAAGAAAGAAAGAAAGAAAGAAAGAAAGAAAGAAAGAAAGAAAGAAAGAACGAACGAACGAACGAACGAACGAAAGAACGAACGAACGAACGAACGAACGAACGAACGAACGAACGAACGAACGAACGAACGAACGAACGAACGAACGAACGAACGAACGAACGAACGAACGAACGAACGAACGAACGAACGAACGAACGAACGAACGAACGAACGAACGAACGAACGAACGAACGAACGAACGAACGAACGAACGAACGAACGAACGAACGAACGAACGAACGAACGAACGAACGAACGAACGAACGAACGAACGAACGAACGAACGAACGAACGAACGAACGAACGAACGAACGAACGAACGAACGAACGAACGAACGAACGAACGACGGCAGACGGGATTAAATGCAAGTAATAAGTTAATCGTGGCCTTACAGTTAATTAAGTACTCTTGCCAAGTACGTACATTGTAGTTTGGTTCGTAATTCATTGTGAATTTGTTCAAATTATTAAACATATAACTTTCAATTACGCTGAATTCTGTTCAAGCTTAACACGAACTTAACTAGATATAAGGTATACATTTAAGAATTGGATGATCGTCTGTTGATGGAATGTTGGTATGTTGTACGGGGAATAAATGGTTCCGTTCTAAACACGCGTATATATATACAGACATAATTATGTTACAGGTCCCAATGCTGTGGATAATCAAATACAAATGAACAGCATAAACAATTAAAGTTGCCAGGCAAATCGAGTTTTATGAGAAGTTAAAAATTCAGGTGTTGAAACATATTTTCGACTTTTACATTTCTACTATTCTCTGAGATCCAACTTCTGTTTGACGTTTAAGTGTTTCTATATACACGTATTATTTCTATTTTTTTGTTAAAATGTATTTATTTCAAATGCCATCGACTGCGAAACAAGCCTTGCAAGTTATATCAATCACTCTCGATGTCGGCTTCCTTGATCATAACTTACCGTACTCGAGCCTAAATCAAGGCTTGTGAAGTTCGCAGTTCACATGAACTCATGACCTCAGGCGTCAGTATCTCCACTGTCTTACTGATATGATATGATCAGTCCACATATATATCAGTTCTATATAGATTTTACGAAGAAATAAAACGTTCAAATGCCTAGGCCTATAGCTCAATATTTGGTGAAATTAAATGAAAGCGCCAGACTTTTACGGATATATCATGGACGTATGTACAGGTAGCTCTATATAATTATATGTCTAGATATGAACAGATGTACACGAGATCTATATTGAGCGCACTAGTGACAAATAAGTATGTATCTACATATACACGAGTTGGAATAATTTAGTACCCTGACACCAAAGAAAAATTAGACGGTTTTGATAGTACGACACCTTACACCTATTACAAACGTCAAAAATATCATAACCAGTCGTTGCCACGATCATCTACGCATGCGCAAATATACTTCCTGTGAATATTTTCATTTCTGAAGATTTGTTAATATTTTCGATATCTATTGCGTCTTGAAAGGTCTCTCTTGCAATTTATTGATTTGTGAATGAAAACATAACATATTCGGTAAGTCGGTAGCGATTGTCAATACTTATTAACTATCTGTCGATCTTAAGTAGCCGTGTCAACATGTTGGTTGTAAAACGGGTGGGTGGGGTACAGGTACCTGTCAGCTGATTACAGGTGTTGTACATTATATTCCGAATTTAAGGGGGGAAGAGATTAATGATCTCATTCGTTGGATCTAGTTTATTATGCGCGTTATTATCCTAAATTTTACCTGTCTATCATGTTAAAAAAAATACTTTTATGTCATAGAATACAATAAATCGAATAATTATACTATTTTAGTATTTATAAAAATACCGTAAAACCCCTATTTCCTATTTAACGCCCCACCTTAATAAACGCACCCTGTCCATTTTTTATCATGTATTTTTTCCGAATAATCAGAAATGAATGAAAAAAACTAGTAAAGTTTTAAATCCCATTCTCTTCTGTATAGTATATGTAACATGAAACACTTCCATTTTATAGCACAAACACACTAAAAACTACCGTATGTGAAAAACAGACAACTATTAAACAGTATAAACACATTTATTAACACACAGTAAACAACAAATATACGGTAGTTCACAGCAACAGGTGTCTGACCTATTTTTGACAGTGGTGTGAGTTATTTTTCATGGCTAAGAATGACTTGGTTCACAATGACTTGGGCACAACGATTTCATTGGAAACATAATGCTGTGAGTGGGGGTTTGGGCTTGAAACTCTAGTTTCAAGTATAATAAAGAGTGCAAGCTCTCCACACTGATATCATGAAACTTGTTTTACTGAACCTGTTATAAATCTTTTAGACAATGGCAGAAACCATGGATACAGAAGGGGGTGAGCAGGCAGACAGTGATAGTATGTACGGTACATTGGATGCTTTCAACATTGATAAAAAGATCGGAAAGGGACAGTTTTCTGAAGTATACAGAGTTGTCTGCAAAGCAACAAAAAATGTTCTGGCTCTTAAAAAAGTTCAGGTAAGATGCAAGTTTTTAAGCTGTTTGAAACATTATAATATATATTAAAATAATTTTTTGCAGGCTTTGCTTTAGTTTGTGCAAGTTGCTCAGCCAACCCACTAGCCTGAAATCATTCTTGACTAGCCCGAACATATATAAGTTATAACACTATGTATAAAAAGCAGAAAGTCACAACTATATATCTGTACTATTTGTTATAATCATGGGCTGATTTTATTTTTGTCCAAGGAAATTATATATATATATATCTCCTTTGAAGACTCTTAAATCATCCATATGATGTTCAGATATTGATAAGTTATTGTTAAAAGATGAGTTGTATTTTGTACTTGTTACTTGCAATTTCTGATGAAGGATACAATAATGTATATGTAAATACCTTTGATGTATGGCATTGAAATACAAGTACATTGTATATAATTTTTTTAGATTTATGCATCTGTAATGGTAGCAACCATTTCCACACCCAGATACATGTCTCAGTATCGATCTTTTCAAGCAATATTTCTTGGATGGCATGCATTCTCATACCTGGTTTCAATCCCCTGTTTTCTTACAAAATAATTTCATGAATTTTGCCTTTCTTGATATTGATTTCAAATGTCCCGAGCTTCGGGCAAATCGGAAATTTGATGACTACTGTAGGATTAATTCATTTATAAATTTGTTTTCACATGGAAGTTATCTTCTGTCTATTTGTCATAATAGCGATGTTTTCATTTTGTATCTCTGCAGATATTTGAAATGATGGATGCAAAAGCTAGACAGGACTGTAAGAAGGAAATTGACCTTTTGAAAGTAAGAACATATATGAGTTAGGTCTGTCATTGATATAGTCGATATTGACATATCAAAACAAAATTCTGTTCATCAGTATTTGATACATACTTACAAATATAGATATCATTCATGGAAACACAGGAGTTTGGGTTGAGTATAAAAATGTGGCAAAATAGCCTACTTATATCAATATCGTAGATACGTGAATGTTTGAATCAATGACAGCCCAAATATAAGTGCAGCTTGAAACTTGTTACATGTATTGTACAAGATAATACCATGGTTTGTACTGTAATACACTGTTCAAGGATAGCCATGATATGTTCTCTTTCTTTAAATTGGGGTGTTTGTTATTGTTGTGTATGTCTATGGACACTTAGGCATCCATTTCAGCTATTACTTTTTAGGATGTAAGATATTAAGTTTTAGAAAGCAATAATGCATGATTTAACAGATGATTGAAACTGCTTGATCTTCAAAGAACATGTTCAATTACCTATAAAAATTTCCAGAAATGGATTACTCCAATCTGAAAATAAAACTGACAGGTAAAAAACATGCAAAATACCTCTGACCAAAAACAAATTTATTTTGTAAATTGTTGGAAAAGTTTATTACTAAGTCTAGATTATGTTTTTACCAGATATTTCTGACTGACATTGGCAACCTCTGGAATACTCAAATCTTGTGCTTGAGCATAATGAAAAATGATGTGATGTTTTTCTTGTTTCAGCAATTGAACCATCCCAACGTTATCAAGTACTTGGAGTCATTTATAGAAGACAATGAATTGAATATTGTTCTAGAATTGGCTGATGCTGGAGATCTATCTAGGATGATTAAGGTGAGATATAATGTTTTTGGACTGTAATTTTGTTCTTGCACCTAACTCGAAATCCTTTTTATTATCCCCTGGCCAACAGTTTAGGTGTATATTCGGCATGAGTATTTTCTGCAGACTCAAGAAAATCTTCAGATTTGACGCTCACAATGCCTGTTTTTGAGACAATTTAAGCCATCTTAGATGCTTAAAAGCCTGGACTTTCAGTGGCCCCCTGGACCCCTTGCTGTATTTTCAGCATATTTTGAAATTTTGCATTCTCATGCCTAGAATATGGTTATGAAATCTATGCGTCCGAGTCGCTCTTAAACTGTTGAATGGATGAACATTGAGAGAGGCCATTCAGTAGAAGTGCAGTGTTCAAGAACTCCAATACTATTCAAGGAACTTTTCTATTCCTATTTCTGAAGCCCTGTTTACTATAACCATCATTTTCTGTTTTTTGCCACTTTTCACACAATCAAATGTTTTGGTGGATAGATTGTCCATGTCTTACATGACTCTTGTTATACCAATGAAACAACACATTGCAAAATGTCCATATATGACCAGGTGTTATTTTATCTAACCAGATGGTACTTTAACCTGCTATTAAAGGTGGGCACTAATGTGGGGCATAACATTGCAGTTATTTTCCCTGTTATATGAGTAATATTTGAAGTCAGATTTGGTGATGTTTGGTCTTAAGTTTACATATTCCATTTCAGCATTTCAAAAGACAGAATCGATTAATACCAGAAAAAACGATATGGAAATACTTCATTCAGATTTGTAGTGCATTAAATCACATGCACTCTAGACGCATCATGCACCGTGATATTAAACCAGCCAATGTTTTTATAACAGCCCAGGGAGTGGTGAAGCTTGGTGATCTTGGATTAGGGAGGTTCTTCAGTTCTAAGACAACTGCTGCCCATTCTTTAGGTAGTGTATAATCAGTTGTTTTTTGTTCCATTTTACTGTCGAATTACGGCTGTTTTCCTTACCAAAAAAGTCTCCATTTTTTCCCAAAAAGTAAAAAAAAAAATGACTTTTTTACCATCCTGAAAATAGTCCTTTCAGATATGAAGAGGGAAAAGTAATAATACATTCAGCAAAAGCAGGAAATTAGAACACCATGCTCTTATTTACCCTAATTTGGGACTTATCGCATATATTTTTCCAATTGAAAAGGCAAAGGCAATAAAATTATTTTAAAAAAAATCACTGAGAATGTTTATTTGAAGGCTGTAGTCTGCTTTATGTAGCAAGCCTTTGACAGCCATACTTTCTTGTGTGTCAACAATTGCTTTATACCACTTAAAAATTCTATATCCCAGATGAGATTCGTACCCACATTGTCGAGGGGCAAATGATTTAAAGTCAGTGACCATTTTACCACTTGACCATAAGGGGGCGGGGGCTGGTAGTAGTGGCCAGATTTTCTGAAATAAACTTAATTCATTTAAAACTTGGGTTGCCATGTCAACTAAAGAGAAAAAAGATCGGAGTTTGGAGGTATTTGGTCAAAATGATCATTTCGTACCTCATAGTATCATACAAGAATTGTTTTTTTAATGTTTTGTCAGATTATATTTCCTGCTCCTCATACGCATCGTTTATGTGCTTTAATACAAATTGTGCTTGAATAATATGCTTTATTGAAGCAATGTGATGTGCTTAATTCTGTATTTCATTTATAAAAAAATATCATCTTTTATGTAAAAATAACCTATGTTTACCTAGAGTATTTTATCTTTCTATTACACCAGTTGGAACACCATACTACATGTCACCTGAGAGAATACATGAAAATGGATACAACTTTAAGTCAGATATCTGGTCACTAGGATGTCTATTGTATGAGGTATGTATAGACAGACATCAATCATATCATGTACTATAACGTCTAGGCAAAGTTGCAAATACTTTTTTATCAAAACTGTAGATTTTTACAGATTTATTTTTGTGATCCAGTAACCAGAGGAGACAAATTGAATACTAATTGTTGACCGATTCAGTTCAAGGATGTTGGAATTTAAATTTTGCAATAGGTTGAGAGCGTCAGTGTCATTGGTTCTCAATGAATTGTTAGGTTTGCTTGGTTGATAAAAGTGAAGAAGTTGTGAAATCAAAACCTGGTTAGTCACAACTTTCTCTGCGTTGATTTGACTATGTGGTAAATTTAAAGTCATATATTCTCTCAGTCAGATACGTTATAGCTTGAATATTAACATATACTGGTACAAGACCCAGTAACACTGGTTAAGTTGACTGACCTCCTCATATAACAGTTATCACATGAGCACTTTGTGTGTGTGGAGCCCACATGAAGTTTAATCAATTTGTGAATGAAAATTCACTAAATTGCTTCATAAGAATATAGTAGATTGAAATTAGATATCAGGGGGTATGGTATTGAGGTAAAGGCTAAAACTTTGATATGAAGACTGAATTATAACTCAAGATATATTGCAGATTGTGTTATCCCAAGAAAAAAACTAGGGATGTCATTGGTGGGCTAGTCTGTATTGATATATTGAGTTAAATATATCATTGTTTCATTGATTGAATTGTATTCATATTGCAAAATCGATATCTGATCAACTTGTTTGAATCAATAGCATAGCAATAGCTTTGCAATTGATGCCACCCCTAATTAAGTCTTATTATTGTCCCTTGTTGAAAGCTGTAAAACTGTTGGCTGATGTAATTTATGTTGTATTTTCAGATGGCTGCTCTTCAGTCACCATTTTATGGAGACAAAATGAATTTATATTCTCTGTGTAAGAAGATTGATAAATGTGACTATCCACCTTTACCATCGGATGTCTACTCAGAACAAGTATGTGACTTAGTATTTATATGATAAAACTGATATAGTAATAAAATAAAATATTTTTTAGGATTCCATGATTTTATATTATTATTTTACAGAAATCATCGTGGAAATTGTTGAAATTATGGATTTTTTTCATGTTCAGATTTTTTAGATAGTTTGAGTCGATATATTCCGACACATTGAATCTTATTAATACCTATATGTTACCATATATATAGTTACAAAAACAGTCTTTGTTTCAAAACATTATGCTCCGTTTATGTCCCATTTATGGGATTTCTAGCCACCTAGAACCAGCTTGGCATTTTTTGTGCAATTGACCATTGCATAACACATGCAATCTATGATGTCATCAATGATGATATCAAACATATAGGTACTAAAGCCATTAATATTAGATATACTCTGCATTGTTATGAATATGGGGTGTTGTCTCTAATTCTGCGGGACAAACAACAATATACAGTAACTTAAAATCATGCTTGAATCGCAATGAAAACAAGAAAGGATTTAACTTCTGACTGAATTTCTATAATTCTATAAAATCTATAATTTTTGTTTTAAAAAACCTATTTTTTTAGTGAATTCAGGATTTCATCTATTGGTTTTTGCTCGCCATTATATGATACTTGCCCACATGTGCATTATAATTTTCCAGGGATATTATCACTTAATGGTTTTCACCAACCGATTATTTACCCTTAGTTAGTAAGTATGTATTATTTGTAGTAAATCTGTGTATCTTTATTTCAGTTACGTAAGCTAGTGGCAATATGTATAAATCCCATACCAGAGCAGAGACCAGACATTCAGTATGTGTACAGTGTTGCTCAGCAAATGCATGCCCACTTCCAGGGACAGTTACAACAACAACAACAGTTCTTGCAGCAACAACAACAACAGTTTCAACAGCTAACACCAGAACAACAACAACAATTGTTAGCTCAACAACAGAACATTCAAGTTGCCCAGCAACTGTCACCACAACAACAACAAGTGTTGCTTCAACAACAACAGCAGCAGCAGATTCAGCAGCAGCAACAACAACAACAAATTCAACAGCAACAACAGGCTTTGTTGCAACAACAGTTACTTCAACAACAACAGCAGGAACAACAACAAACAACATAGACAAGTCTATGAGGATTTGTGCCAAAGAAAATGAGAATAACTAAGTCATTTAAGTTAATATATATGAGCAATAACTCTGCCCTGAATATCTCTTACAAATCTCAAAGTAGACAGACAAAGATTTGTCAGTAATTGGGTCAATTTGTAGTGATTCTCAAGGTGGAGAGTTTATTTTCCTTTTGTCAGCATGGAAAATTATTCATGCATTGGTTGACTCTATACAAAAGGTGTAAGGTTGTGTTGTGAAGTGCTTTATTAATTACTAGCCTTAATTAGTATGTCAATATGGTGAACATACTAATTGACTTCATAATTGTTATTTAGTAATTAGGCAACTTTAACAATAATACTATTTATAACCATAAGTTTTAAAGCAATACAATAAAAATGTTTAAAACACTTTTGCCCCTAGTGTATCATGAGTCAAAGATTATGCTCAAGAAGTTAATGTGAGGCCCTTAATCAAGTGATCTCAAGGGGTTTATCAAGAAGAGGGGGTATTCATGATTTATTTAAAAGTTATGTCAAAGCTTTCAATATATTTTGTTTTATTCTTCATTTAAGCCATAATTCAACTAATATTTAATTATAACATTCACTAGGTCTTCACAATGAGCTGTAGATCAAACTCCAGACATTTTGAGGCAGTGTCTATATTTTACTTCTACTATCTATTTCTCTACAATATTGTACAGTAAGAGTTTCAAACTTAGGCCATAATTAAAAAAATGTTGGGTTGCATATCCCTACCTACACCAATATGACCATAAATAGAGGCTGAATTACCTACCTCCCCACCTACATTTTGCTGGGTAGGGTTATGCCAAACAAACAATAGTTTAAGGTTGGTCTTACTGGCTTTTTGTTCAAATTTTTATGCTTTCTTTACTTGCAAAACATTTTGTGTCTTGTTATGATTTCTCATGATTATATTCAGAGTGATATTCCGTCCAAAACATTTGGTAATTTATTTCTTACGTAAGAAATTTTGTGTTAAATTTTTGACATGGAAATGTTTTTGAGTTTTGAGCATTTAAAAAAGACACCAAAATACCAGTCAGCATAATTTATCTCATTCACTACGTACATTTTAAGGGTTACTCAAGGAAAATCTCCCCAGGTGGTAGGAATGATAGTCGAAAATAAGGGGACCATCAACAGAATATAAAAAATTGGAATAACCCTTGGCTACTATGAGATGTACAAGTATTCGTTTGAGCTAAGTGCAAGCAAAGCTGCTCTCAAAACGTCTGAAATAGCTAATTTGCAATCTTGTATTTGCAAATATAACTGTATCTACCTAGCCTATGAAATATCTTGTTGTTAGACTCAAGCTGGAATGTAACATCCAGCATGATCTAAACATAAAATTATGATAACAAAAATCAGTGATTTTGATTTGCACATATATGTTTTTACTGCATTCATGTATTTAAAATGTGTTTTCCTTATTCCCTTATTTTTTAAATATAATCACCATACTGTGATCTGAATTATTTGTACTTTTACATGTATGACATATTGAAGTGATTTTATCAACTCCACAAACAACATTGTACGCTGTGTTATTGGTATGGGATTTTGGTGATGGAATTCTGGATTGCTGTTACAGATTTATTTTTGTATGTAATTGAGGAAATTTCTGTTGATTTGCCTTTAAGAAACATGCATAATGCCTGCTTTTTAGTTGCTCATTCTAACTTGGTTATGGTCAACATTAAGTTTTGACCACTGTGTTAGTTAAGTCTTGCATATTGAACATGACTTCCAAACTAAGAATGTCAGTACATTAAGACTGATAATAATCTTAATTATTCACTGTCCCAGCTTTAAAGAGTTGTTGTTGTTTTGTCTTCAGGCCATCCATGATACATTGATTGTTAGATCTAGAAACCTGATCTCATTTAGTGTTCATACCAGCTGGGATTTTGTTGTTAGGCAGAATATAAGGGAATCATAAATCCAATGTGTGGAGCCTTAATAATTTTTCAGAATATGAAACCAAGTCCCATTTGAAATGAAATTACACTTTGTCTAGCTACAAAGTTATAATTTCCATGTAATGACTTCAACATTATAGAAGTGTACACATGGTCCCTGTTAGAACAGTTTGAAATGTGACATTTATTGAAGAACTAGATATAAACGAAAGATCACAAGAAGATGACCTGATTTATGTGTACTTTTTATGCTTATTTCATTGACATTTTGTAATTAATTTGACATAGTTAGTGTTGTTACTGACCATTTCATTGAATAAACTGTTACATAGGCTGGCCTATTTGCATAATAAAAACATGTCTCACTTTGTATCCTGGGTTAGTGTATGTATATTTGTGTTCAAACTTTATCAGGACTCTTCTTTTAATGAATATTTCATAATAATTTTGTGTGAGAATGTGTGTGTGTGATGTAGTTGATTTCCATATAGTAGAAATGATCTTTAAATTGTTAAATTTTATTTAATTGGTGTATTGCAATGTGTATTGCCCTTGTCTCAACCATATACCATTTGAATGTCATTGATTCATGTATGAAGTGTAGAGCAATCTGCTCCGAGCATCAGCGAGTGGGAGATGCTGATTTCGGCTGTTGTTGAGGAGTTGTTGCCCTATGGAGGTTAAATTGTTCATATTTTATGCTGCATGAAACTTATTTATGTATTTGAAGAGAGGTTGTAGCTCAGAGAGGGCCACTCTGGAGAGGTTGCTCTCTACAAACATACTATCAGAATTGAAAGATTAATTATATGGTTCTAAACTCTGAAAAATTGAAAATGAATTGTTCTAACCTTCAGAGAATAGGGAAGAAGAATGAATCAAAATTTGCTAAAATATCTTCATTCATTTGATTTATGTGCTTGGATTTTGTGTATTTTGTATTGTTTACTAAACTGCGACTTTTTACAAATTTGAATTGTTTTTAATTGCTTGATTTAAAGTAATTACTATATCATCTTGTTAATTTCTCAGCACAAATTGTTGTATATGCCTCATTGTTAAATGCATGTTTAGAGTGATTTTATTAGTACAAGTTATTATGATCATGTGATATGTGTAGTCGTGTTGCCTTGACGATATTATTTTGGTCTAGGTATGTTGTATACATTTTTTGAAATTTGTATGTATATTTACAAGAAATCCACCTTATAGCCAGTGTCCGTCCATTCTCATAGTTTTAAGATGTTGGATGTTTTCACATCAATTTAATATTGTTGCCAGTCATTGTCACAAAATGTTTATTATGTCAATTGTCTCTTGGTGTACAAATTTCCACCTGTAATTATTGAATAGTTTACACCAAAATTTTACAAATCAAATGCACAATTCTTTCATGTAGATTATGATTCTTTTCTTAACATTTGTTCTGTTTCGAATATTTTTACAACATTTTCACTCTCAGTTCATTTTTGAACTTTTGCTAATCAGCTGAACATTATTATAACATTGTTTAAAGGTACAGAGTCCTGTTTGTTGTCAAACTATGCCTAGTGGTAAGTATGAGAAAACAGTAGGTAAATGCCTTCGTACAGACGGACTCTACAACACTGCATTGTTACTGTCTTACATGTTTCCCAAAACCACAAATACAAGAGTCTGTTATAAGTCTTTTTTTCTCCCTGACTTTGCTGAGATAGCACAAACTCAATGTAGGAAATACTGTATCAGACTTGTGTTTTGCAAGTCAATGAAACTTTTAAGACAGTTATAATGTAGTATGTCTGTATAAAGACATTAGCTTGGTGTTTTCTCAAAATTATTACTTATCATATTTTGATAAAAATAAGACTATCTTCCTTTATTGACCTTTTGAGTCTACTCAATAAACTACCTTATTATCATTACTAAATAGAACGTTATAGTTACATTTGTTCCATATTTGGAACCAGATAGTATAACATTGATATGGTAGCTGATGTTTTGTATAGACATTGCAAGGATAGTATTTCTATTTAAAGTGTTTGATTTAATTATGTAAGCAGATGAGATAATTAAAGTTCATACTTTGACAAAAGTGACAGCAATATGAGTGATTGTGTATCCCCATTGCTTTTGTCCTGTCTGTCTGTCTGTTTGTCTCTAAGTTTGTCTTCATTGTTACTCCCAAAGTTTAAAGTGTTAGATTTCAACAAAACTTGGTAGAAAGCATCTTCATCAAGCCTGGTTGAACATAAACTATAGTCAGCATTTTCTGGTCCAATAATACTTTAATACCTATATTATGTCCTTTTGAAATGTTTAATGCATGTAGATTTTGCAGTCTACTCCTTCCAAATTGCTGGTTAGATTTCAATCAAACTTGGAGGAAAGAAACAGCATCAAGCATAGTTACGTGTATCAGCGTTTTCTCATTATATGTGCTTATTGCCTGCAAATCATATTAAATGCAACAGTATAGAGAGTCTGTTTTCTTAAAATTCCAATTCTAGTTGAATACAATGAAAGATCTAACCTGAATGTACCAGCATTTAGCAGACATTAAAGTGATAACGTGCTACAATGTTTCTCCACAGTTTCATCATTTTATATTGCAGATATAATTGAATACCTGCTTTGTTTTAATTGCATTATAGTTCATTTACTGATACATGTACTAGGCATTATTTCTGTATTTTCCTGTTTTCTCCTGAAATGTTGTCATTGAACGTATTGTGTAATATACGCCCCATTAAACATTGTAAGTAACCAGATGGCAATTTAAGATTTTACTTTTTCTGAAGGTTTATATATATTTTCACCATAAATTGATATTGTTTTTCACTTTCCTAAGTAATCGTCTGTGTTCTCTATTGCCCCTCCATAACCTGAGTGGATTCATTTAACATTTTCTAACAGATATACTTTTATAGTTTCATTATATACCAATTGCACGTCTACTTTTCTTTATATAGCAATTCAAATTTTAAGAACAAATGCAAAAGTAAACTTAATAATCTTCTATTTTTCAAATGAAGAGAAACAAACTACATACAAACTACATACACATACAGTATCAACATTTTCATGGTCATTTAACTCTATTAATCAAAATTAAGCAACCAAAGACAATTTGAGATAGCACTTTTGTGATGTCAAAATACTCGACATCATAATCAACATCACTAATACAGGTTTTATGTTGGAGATATCTGTTGAAGTTAATGAATACTTACTTTGAGGGAAAAATGAAAGATAATGTGTGGTTCAGGTTCCCGAACCTTATCTAAGGTTTCTAGATGACCCTAAATTTTATAATGAATTCTGAAAAGCAAAAATTGTGACTGTGACTGTGCATGGACTTTAAATCAGTTGAAAGAAAGTAGTCAGACTAATAATTTTGGACATATTGCCCGAATTGCTCATAATTTGTACCTGGTTATTTCGGCAATTTAGCAGTTAGGAAGCAATAATGTACATGTATTAGTTATTTTGGCAATGAAGTCATATTGTATTCTTACATCAGAGATCTAACATAGATAATATATCCTGGCTGACCACTTTGGTGAATCAAAATGGTAGAGTATGGTTTCCATGGAAATGAAACAAGGTCTTAATTTTCATATTTTTGGTAAATACGACACAGATATTTATTTATGATTGACCTTTTTGTAACCAGGTTGTTAAAGTTTATATGTTGTTAAATTCCGCATTATCAGCTACTTGTATTCGTAAATTGATCAATCACATTTTATTTTTAAGACTAATAAAAATTGTTGTCTATTATTCAATATTTATTTTTGTGTTATTTTTCCTTCTGTCTGCCTGGTTGTCTCAGTTGGTAGAACTCTTCACTACCAATAGGGAGGTTGTAGGTTAGAACTACAGGAGATTGCCACGAGTTCTCTCCCTTTATCCCTTCTATAGTACTATATATGCACTTACTATACAAGGGATAAAAGGAGAGAACTCTGGAAGGTATAAAGGGAGAGAACTGGTGACAATCTCTTGTGTTTGAAATCAAAGGCAAGGTACGTGTTCTTCCTGACAATGTGTCTGAAGATATACAGAGTCATTTTTCCTTGAGAAATTTCTTTGTTGTCTTAAACTATTACACGGACATAATTCACTTGTCAATGTTTCGTCCCAGGGGAGAGTGGTGGAGATACACTGGACTTCAGATGGAAGATGATTCCTGACAGGTGGGAATTTGATAAGCAGAATAATTCTGGGTCCGGGATTTTTAATAGATCCTGGAAGTGGGGAATAAGCATTTCCATCTCTGGGCATTTAGAAAAAAGTGCTTGGCTTTAGGGTGTAGAATAAGACTCCTAAAAAAAGACAAATTGTCTAATTGCCCTGAGTCAGCCAGCTGCCCCTGCCTCCCTGGGACAAGATAGTGATAGGTGCATATAATACAACTGGTGTCTTATCAAAAAGCAGCGTTATACTGTTTTATGAAATGTTATCATCATAATTTAAGATCTTCCTACTATTTATGTATCATTCTCATTAGATGAATCGTTGCAAGAGCTTACCCAACAGAACGATTTCACATAATTTCTAAAAAAAGTGACTGGATACATCTGTATATTTTGTATAAAGTTGAGATCAATGGGGTCTTTGACAAAACCTCTGAAGTCCTGAACTTGTCATGTATGTCTGGTAATATGGTATTAGGAACATGTACGGTAGACTGGTGGTGACATCCAAACTTCACCATTTCCTAGGAAACTTCAGATTTCAAAATTTCAACTTTATATATTCAATTATAAATTTGTTACGTTGAAGTTGTGTATTGGTGAAGTTTAAATCATGAATTCATGAACTGATAAACTGAAAATCTTGATATTGTAACTTTCCTAGGAGAGAAACAATGAGGTTTGAATGTCCCCACCGGTCTTCTGTAGGAATGTGATACACTCATTCGTTTCACTTCTGTGATATCTCTAAATATAGTCAAACTTTGAAATATTTTCAATTCCTCTTCTTATATCAGAGTAGTTTCCATAAAGATAATTATCAACTCAGTCAGTGAAAGGAACTACATTTAAATAATTCTTGGTTGTTTTTTGAATGCTAGTTTCGCGTTCAGCCTTTAACTATTGATTGAATGTACCTTTATATATGTGTCATGTATTGTACCATTGAAAGCAGTACATATATGGTATAGCTTATATAAAATAGGTCATGTGATATGTATGTATGTGTCTTATCTCTTTAAACAAAATGTCACATGTCAGTCTGTTGGTCACCTTGGCTGTATAAAAGAAGTACTTTATATTGGCAACAGAACTATATGAGGAAATTGCCTTGTTAACCTCACCATAAGTTTTTGGTCACAAGTTCCCATTTTGATAACCCCATTGTCTTCAAACCTCACACAACTGACCTACATAAAATAGCTAAAAGTGTATTTCATCTTATATGTCACAATCTTGGGTCATATCATTAGAAAGTGTATACTGGTATATGCGCACCGTTCTCTTTAATATTAATTTTGTCAGGTAAGCTTCCATGTCAAACTCAAATTTATATATTGTATGTTTCTTCTGTTGTGTACTACAATACATGAACATAAGCACCAATTAAACACTGTAAAGCCGAAAATAACAGAAAATATAGGAAATTGTCATGAGTTCTCTCCCTTTATCCCTTCTAGAATTCTCTCCCTTTATCCATTCTTTAGTATAATATCGACTATGTGTACATATAATATCAAAGGAGTAAAGGGAGAGAATTCTAGAACAGATAAAGGGAGAGCACTTGACAATATCCTATGCATATAAAACACACTTTATGCAAGGAAATATTGATATAATTTCTTGGTAATCATTAGAATTTAGATTTTTTCAATATATCAGTTCAAACTGATATATGTACATAGATTGTGAAATAAGTTGTTTCAAGTCATACTCCTCACCCTTGATGACTGTTTCCATGGATACTTGTATACCAGTACTTGTGCTTCATCCACGGATAAAAAGTTCACATGACTGTGTGTAGCTTAGGTAATGCGTAGCTAGATCGTCAAAGATACATTTTGGTATATATTTCATAAATATGCGTACAATATATCAAAAACATGCATTAAATATCTTACTGCAGTTTTGGTCCTTTTTATTTTTTCGAGAAAAAAAAGTATAGGCCATCTGCAAACGCTCTTGGTTCAGCTTGCCACAAGGAGGATTCTAACTTGTGACCTTCTTATGAAAAGTCAAGTGCTTTATCACATTGAGGCCTTATACCAAGTCTTATCCAAATAGATATGATCTGCATGTCCATTTTCTTTTTTATCTATTTTAGAAACTAAAGTTTTTCAAAACTTCAAATTAAAACAAATTCAGGATAAAAAGTTAAGATACGGAAACATCTCTAGTAAATAAAGACACAAATGCTCACAAATATATTGTAGATGTCAGTAGATTTGTACTTAAAACCTTCCTTGTTATCATTGTGACCTACATCCCTATTATCTGATGGCATAAATGGACAATTTAAACTTGTAAACTTAACACAGCTGTGTAGTCTCAACATCTAGAGGTCACTTGTATTTCTCAAGTCCTTATATTTGCCCAGAGCTGCTTTAATACAGAACTCTGTAATACCAGCTAGGCTATTTACTTAATCTAATGAGAAATCCTGCAAGTGCTTGGGTCTTCTTCTCAAACATTTAAAGTTCAAACTCATACTTCAAACTTTCAAAACTTATATTTACCAGCCTTTTTTTCCATGCAATCAAAACGAACGATATTTTTTCTGAATTGTTATTACCCACTGTACACTTTTAAAGCCAAGTGTTATTAAACTCAATATTGTTATAACAACGTAGGAGCAAAACAACCATTTTAATGAGTTTCAGTTTTATGTTTATGAATATGGCATTTGGTTAAAGTGCAAAAATTCCATTGTATTATGTGGAACAGATCTAGAAATAAAGTTTTATAGCACAATGGATCTAGATTTATATACCAAGTACCCTCTGTTTGTAGCAACCCCAGATGTGGTGACCTTATTATAATGCACTTGACAATATATTGCCTCAGTGGGGGAGGGGGACTGACCCAGGGGAAATGCCAATTCCCCACCTTTGGGATCTATATTTATACTAGCTACTGCCAAACAACACTAAAGTATATTTCCAAGGATGTGGAATTGGAGTGTCAAATTTCCACCATTCCAGAATCGTCTTCTGTCTAAAGTACAGTGTATCCTCCCACCCCCTGGCAAAATTTTATTGAATGCTTAAAATTGTCCACAGTGAAGTCACCTGAGTAAGCAAGACCTACTATAGTTTTATAATAGGATAACCACAACTACATTCACATACATGTACATGCTTATATACTTGCCTCTTGTACCCCTGTTCAAGTGTTTGCTACCACCAGTTAATACTATGATTTTTTGTTTAATTTTGAAATTTCCGTAAATGGTAATTGGTATATATAAGGATGCAAAATAAGAGATTTACATGTCACATGTACAGTTCAATACATTATCAAGATACCATGTAATCAATCGCAATGTCATCTAAAAGTGATATGTTACAACAGGGCCGTAAATTACATGGAGGCATGTAGGCAGTTGCCTCCTATTGCGGGCTGAAAAAAAAATCATTTCTTGTCTAAAAAGGGTCCAAAAATTTTTTTTACAGGGGAGGCAATTTACGGCCCTGTACAAACATGCAACAAATACAACATACCAGATACGCTGTATATATTAATAAACATATGCTTACATGGTACATAGTTTGATAACAAAAGTTCTTTTTAGGCTCTGATTAAATAAACATAAGTTAACCATCTGACAACGACAATGCATCAACTATGTTTGACATGCATGTATAAGCTGTCAAATCACCCAACAGTTTGAATAACGGTACAATTTAAACGGTTTCATTGAGATAAGTATGTAATGAATGAAAACCGAATTGATCACGTTTCAAACTATAAACGTGTGAATGACATTTAACGCGTGCCACATATGTGACCATACTTTCGATTTAGCCGATTGCGAGTCAGTCAACCGAGCAAAATGTAAACACGACCTTTGACCTGTCGAGGAAGCTGTACAACGATTTTGATTGGTCGGATATTCGGCCTCATTTCCACACGTGTATTAACAAAGAGGGTGGAGAGAGTTCGATTTCTTGAGTATTGTTGAATTTTCCCGTGATTGGGAGCGGAGTTTGGTGTGAGTGTTGATGCTTCAGTGGTTGGATTAGCTCCTGTATGGCAGGGTTCAAACTTGGAATTGTCCATCTCGGTCAGGCCGCTGGAAAGGTAATGTTTACTCGTAAACAATTGATCACTTTCACTTCGTTTTCATTGTTTGACATGGTGGCCATTTTTGCTGTTTGCATAGTCGCATATGTGTAGTATTAATCGTGGGTTTATATATGTATGATTGTTCCATACATGTACACGTATCGTCTGCAAATGTTAGTGCGCTTATCTGAACCAGACAGAAGAGTGACTTCATGTAAAGTCATTCACTCGTTGACATTTTCAAAATGATTTTGTCGTCAGTGTTTGGTTTAGGAATTGAATTTGTCACAATTTCTAAATGGTTTGTCTGATGTGCTGTTTGCGTTGAATCTTACTGTATTCAGTTATAGGCTTGTCTCAGCTGTCAGGAGTTAGATTCTTGGTTTGGTCAACATAAGTTATGATAAAGGGAGGTAATTCAACATGTCAAATGATCTTAATTTTTACTAGAAATACAGCGGACCCGAAATACAGTGTCTTCAATTAGGAATACAAGATGGTAATCCTAGACTCTTGTTTTATGATAACGGGAGTCGTGTAATTGTAAACAATACATATGTACAGGCTACGATTATGGGAGACCAAATAACACTATTAAGGCACAAGAAGTGATATAATCATATGTCAGCTAACCAAAAATTGTAAGGGTTAGAGTTAAAGTTAGACGGCAGCCCGATTAGCTCCGTCAGTAGAGTGCCATACTAGTGTTTAGGGGGTCATGGGTTTGAGCCCTATATCGTGCACACTTTTTCCCCTTGATTGACTTCAATGTGTTAATAACACATAATTATGACATAAAAATGGATAATTTTTTTCCTCATTTTCAATATTTTATTGTGAAGGCCTTTTAGACCTCCACCACCAAGACAGCTGCCACGCCTATCTCCTACACGCAGCATTGACACTCTTATCTGGTATGCCCCTAATAACCATTTATAACCAATCTGAATGAATGAAATTGTGTGACTATATTAAGTGAGTCACTCAGCCAAACCACTAGCCCAAAATCATTCATAGTAGCCTGAACATATATATATATATACAACACCATTTCGTAAATAACAGAAAGTCAGTATACAGTTTGATAAGGTCATGGATGTATTTTATTCTTTTGCTATTTCCAAAAAAGTAGATTGACTAAAGTTAAGCACTTGTCCGGTCGGGCTAGCACTCGGGAATTTCTAGCTAGCCTGAAATTAAAGTTACTAACCCTGGGCTTCGGGTTTGTGGGTCACATTGAAGACTGCTCTTGTAGTTTGGTAAATAAAATGTTAATGGCAATTCTAGCTACTGTGATTGTATTGAGTCTAAGCTTATACTTGGTGACTATTGTTTACTGTTTAACATCATGTTAAATCTGTATAAAATATTCACCATATTGTATCATGAAATGTTTCATGTAATTAAGGCAATTGAGCCCTGTCATGCAAGATATCGCCAAAACTAGATGCTATTATTTTCTGTTGATATTGAAGATGGATTTTCACCTCAACTAGATGAGCAGATAGAATAGTAAAAAAAATAGTAAGAATGCTTTTATTTCAAGGTGGCCCCTAATCACATTAGTCGACCTTTTAAAAGTGAAAAATACAGAGCAGGGAATTTTCCTATATCAATTCAGACAAAAGATGGGGAAGGTGCACACATGGAGGGGATACAAGACCAAGATTCAGCGCCCAGTCCAGTATTAGCCTTATTCACCCACCAAAATAGTATCGTTACAAGAGCTGTGACCCCCTTCCCAAAAGGAGAGTGAGACCCCTGGGAATAAGCTATTTTCCTTCCGACAGTTTAATCTTCTGTTTTCAAGTACATGTAGTGAAATTACCCCTATTTTATATTAGATATATATAGGTATCATTATTAAAGTTGATCATATGTATGACATACAATTTATAGTAATTTCAGGTTTGTGATAGCAGGTTTCAGATAATAATTAATATATTATGACAAAATGAGAGAAAATGACTCATAATTTTAATGCAGTTGCAAATACTAATCAATATATTGTACTTAACTTGGGAAGATGAATCCATTTAAATGGTTGAGAGAAATGAATACAAAGAAATATAATGAAATATATATCTGTAGGTGTTTCTCATTCAGCGGACATCTGATCCCTTCTCAGATGTATAAAGTACTTAATACAGCTTTCAGTTTAAATTTATATTCTCTTATTGCCATATTTATACCCAGTATTTTGAAGAATGAAAGGTTATACATTATTGTATACTGGACCTATCATTTATATATTTCGTTAATGAACTTTTAATTGCTATTCATGTTGGTTCTTACTCAATTTTATTCTTGATAATCTTTATTTAACGGTACATAGTCTGATTTATTTGACAAAATATCCTTGGTTATAAATATGAGAAGATCGGTGTTGTCTTCATACATATGTACTCAACAATCTTCATACAGATGTACTCAACAATCTTCATACAGATGTACTCAACAACACTTAATTCTCAATTTTCTTACAAGGTCCACAAAACCATAAAAATACAAGTGTCCAGTATTTTCTGTCTTGACTTACATGCTGAGTTAGCGCTACATTTGTACTAGCATAGGAAATACCTGAATTGGATTCATGTTCTGCAATTCCAGTAAACATTAAAGAAAAGTTACAATTAGGGGTGTAACGATAGTCGATACTATCGACCTATCACGATTGTTGCAGGCACGATAGTCAATAGTTGATTGCTATTTCACACTATCGATATAATCGCCGATAGTTGAGACAGCTATCGACTTTTCCGATAGTTGTCTTTGCGGTTTGAAGTTGATTTCCTTTCGCCGAAAAAAACGGATGTTTACATCACGGTATAGACTAATTTCTGTTATTGTCGGACAAATTGTCCTGTGAAAAATTTCAGTCATCACCGTTTATTTTCGGAAAATGGCTAAAGAAAAATCAAATAGTCAAAAAGCTTCCCCGTCGAAAAGTATGAATTTCTCAATTTACCGTTGGCGAATGTTTTATTCCACTCAATTTTGATGATAAATGCGGTTAAAAGCGACTGAGACCGGTACTCAATGTCTGTGATAACCATGCAATCACTTTCGTTTTCGTGTCTAGTATACGATAAAATCCGTACCGTACGGTCCGTAATGCCGTCCGCTCCGAATTTTACGAGGAATGAAAATTATTATGATAAATTCAGATAACTATTATTTTTGCCTGTATAAACTGATGATTTATGTCACATACTCTGTGCTATGACTATTCACATATAATTTACATCACTGTATGTTTAATTTATGTTTCATTTGTGGCCTAGTTGTTATGTACATATTAGTGTTTAAGTTCGAAAAAGCAACATTTTCATAATTTGTCTGTTTATAACAGGTATTAACATAAAATGTTTAATCAACTGATTGAAAATATACAGTATGTAAACTATCGAAACTATCGTGATAGTATCACAATAGTGAAGTCAACTATTGATAGTCTATCGTGATAGTACTTTTGACTATCGATAACTATCGTGATAGTAAATTTGGCTGACTATTAGTAAATTTGGCTGCAATAGTCAGCCCTAGTTACAATGCATGAAGGCATTAACACGCCATATTCTCAAAATTATTACTTAGCATATTTTAAAAAGAAAGACTATCTACCTTTAACTTTGTAATTGTGTCATACATGTATAATGTGTAGTATTAAGACAAAAGGTTTTATCATTTATGTTTACTTCAAAGGGCTAGAAAACATGTCTGCTTCATGTATCACACTGATGAACTGTTGGGTCGGTTGATTGAGATTTTCTTCGTATTTCAGTGGTTCCATTTGACCCTTGATTTGATCCTTTGACCCCTGGAATTTCCAAAAAGCCACATTTTGACCCTCAGGATTCTTGCTGAAGGGTCAATTTTTCACTAAATTATAGCTTTTTTGGTTATTAAATGGTAAAATCCAGTCAAAAATTATCAAAATGACCCTTGAGATTAGTGGAAACCCTGAATATTTGTTCATACATTTGTTAAGACAGACACAACTAGTGTATTTGACTTTCAGGATTGTCATTAATATAGGGTACTAAGTTAAATATAAGGATCATTAGTGTTACAGGAACCAGACATATAATTTTTAGTCTAATTTTCAAATGACATTGTCATTGTCTTCATGAGCTTGTAATGTCTGCAGTGATTTTGATATAAGTGGATGTGTGCCACTTTCCTGGAGAGAGTTTTACTTCCTTTATACTGTTATGTGTTACACTGTTGTTGAAAATACAACTTTATTACATACATACACTTACTCTCTAGTATGTGAAATATACAAGTAGCTTTGTCTTACACTGATAGAACTACACAAAATGACAACTGCTGATTGATACATGTATTGAACATATTTTCACTGACTGACTCAAACTCCATGTAACTGATTGATTTTTTGTTTTGTATTGAATGTCCTTTGGATGAATTGAATGCTACATAAAGATTAATTTTGAATCAATGAGATAATCGGTTACTGATAATGCAACAGGCTCGGGATTTATTTAAATGTAGTGTTTGATAAGAGTAAGTTACATCAGGAGTTAAGACCACCAGATATAGGATGTTATATTGATTTTATCTGTATCATATTGTACAATCTTTATAGACTGTGTCACAATTCTACAACCTGTTATAGACTGTGTCACAATTCTACAATCTGTTATGGACCGTGTCACTAGCCAACAATATGTTTCAGACTGTGACACAATGGATGAACCAACCAGCTGTTGACAACAGCTTGTACTCTCCCTGTTGATAGAAATATTGTCTCTTTGTCCAAGATTTTGTTACCTTTATATTTTGTGGCTAAGTGTGGTAAATCTGATACATGACCCAAGTTAGTACTGAATATAAGACAGGTGAATGTTCATACACTTCTCAATGTCTGGTCTTTGTAATTTATCTTTATAACTTGTTATTACTCAATATAATTTTACAATACATGCCAGGAACGTTTCACATGTCAATACCAACTATTGAAAATCAATTTATCCATTGTAAAGAGAAGTGTTATATGCATTTATATAACTGTAAAATATCTCGGTGTTTGTGTATAACTGTAATGTTAATTATAGATACTTTCAGGATGTTGGTACACTGTTTGCTTCTATATTTTTGTGGTACTAAATAAGTAACGCAATGGAAGAAAAAACTTCTCGATTTTATTTTGTGTTCAGCTTCTTCTATTCTATCTTTTCCTGTTAATTATGCTGATTATATCATTTGTTTTCCACATTTTTCCTACTATATGCCAAATTGTGTTATGCACGTTGTTGTCAAAATACAGCGAAATGGGAGTAGGTTTAAATGGATAAATGATAAAACATGGATTTAGGACTAAATGCACTGAAAGAAAGAAGCAGTTCTTCATTCAGTGTCTGTCTTTTAAAAGTTTCCATTTAAATACTGATTTCCAAACACAAAATAATTAGAACCTCATGTTATTGTAGCATCTAGAATTCTTGTGGAAAAAGTTGATCAAGTACTGTATACATGGACAATTATGCAATTATCGGTATTAACATTGGAAATAATGCCACAAAGTTAAAACCAACACATCCTATCCTACCCCAGTCCCAGGCTACCTATAATGTGTAGTACCGCCTGACTTCAAGTCCTGAAGCTTCTAGCAAGACCCTAACCAAATATTGGACATGTTACCATGCATTCAAAATCAGTAAATGTTGAACAAAATTGCTTTAGGTCATACAATAATAATAAGTTTCGCTGACCGAATATCAGGCAGTGTGTGAAGCAAAATAAGGAAGTTTGTTACACCATACATGTACTTGTTGTCTACACTACTGACTGCTGACTGTTATAAAGTTGATCCATGGAGATTATGGCAGCTGTTGCGATGGTCATATACGGTAGATAGGAAGAACTTTGTACCAGCTGTTTGGTGACATGTTGGCAGATTTACTGGACTTGGTACATTTATATAATGTTATGTGCACTGGTCATATCTCTATACTTGAAACCGTCTCTGGGTCTTCTTTAAATGTTATCTTAATTAACTTATCTTTATTATATGCCACATGAGGTTTAATTATATGTACATAAAATTCAGGGTTCTCCGAATCTGTGGGAATGTTAGGTCTAATTTAACATTGTTTGGCATTACCCCTTCCTACCCATAAAAATGGCCCCTTCTCAAATAATTTTTAGGTGTCTGATTTGCAAAAGAAATTTAAAAGCATATTAATTCAGGGGTTCCATTTGACCTTTGAATTGACCCCTGGATTTTCCAAAATAGCACATTTTGATGCTTAGGATTCTGAGTGAAGGGTAAATTTTTATCTAAATATTAAGAATTTCGCCTATAAAATGGTAAAATCCATCAAAATTATCAAAATGACCCTTGACATTTAGCACGTAGTGGAACTCCTGATTAATAGTTAACACTAGTATGACCATACAAAATAATAATGAAAAAAATTACTTCCGACCTTAAATTTAATTTTACTTGGTAGTGTTATATGCCAAACTAACAATTGTTTAAGGATGGCCTTACACACTTAATATTGATGAAGTGCTGTAGTAGTCTTTTCTTTATTATAAATAATAATTTGAACATAATTGAAGTAGTATATCTTCAGTATAAGTGCAGCACATGAAATATTGCTGTATGTATTCTAATTATAATCTTGTTTGCTCACCTATAAATACTATATAACTGTGGTACAATAGCTGTCTCATACATGTATAACACTTACATTGATGTTTTGTTTTGTGCCTGCTGTGTGCTGTGGGTACGATTGCGAATTCATGAAATAAATTAAACTGTGATTGATTCAAGCTGTGAAAATTACTATATATAAGCCTATTGTGTGTGTATACCTTTATGGTAAGGTCGTGATCACTTTCTCTTATGAAGTTGTTTATAAAACCCATTGAGCGTGTATCCTTTTCTTGTATTTTTCTGTATTAAATTGTTTTTTTGTAAAATTGCCAATTGATTTGGAAACCACTTTCTGATCTTATTGACAAGCGTCACGTTTCAATTCTTGTAAGCTAAAATTCTTGAACGTTAAAATTCATTCTTAACATTTTCTTCACATTTTTTTTCTTTATAATGGCTGCAATTAATACAACTATACATGTTTGTCTTGGGTCTGAATTCGAAGTTTGATAGTTTTGAACGTTCTGGGTCGCTATGTTCTAGATGTATAATTGATCGACTTTGGTTCATAGTTGATTATCCAATTGTCTCGTCTGAACAAGTCTTCGTTATCTAGGTCAGATAAACAGTGTTTTTATCTATTTGAGACAGAAAATTGGGCCCAATTTCCTTCTCTGAAAAGTCACATGCATAATTTTCCCCGAATATTAGTTAAATTCCCCTCACACAGTGTTGTAGACACAGTGTTTTCAGTCAGAAACATCGACAAGTAATATTATATATTCCATGATACTGACCAGTAAATTTACATGTTTTGTACCAGAGAAAGGTAATGAATACAAGATTTAGAATCAGAGATGTGTACTATCAATTTATTTTCCTCTTTTTTCCCTGACCATGCTATTTATTTTCCCCTTTCAAAGGTCTCCACAATCATTGCTCTAAAAGTGGAAAACATACTGGACGACCTTGTGACTACATATTCAGTTATCTAGAATGTAGGCATGACTTGTGACTTGTATTCCATACATCACTCATTGTCTAACCAACACAGGTTTTCATTGAAATTCACCGAAGCTTAAAAATGCCCAAAATGTCATTCACTGATTGTATAAGATTAATACTCTCTATAGTACATGTATATGGTTGTTAGATATTATCAAATTGTACCTTGAATATTGACTGGCACAAAGGAATCTTGATTTTTTTGTGATCCACACTTTCTTTTATCATTATCCAAATGTCTTAAATTGGAAATTAATTGTTGTGTAATAAGCAAAGCAGATTAACAGGATTTTTTTTGTATTTTAATATGAAAGGGTATGGCCGTAATGTACCGTCATGTACCGTTCAGTGCCTGTATAATGTATAAGGGTCTCAGAGCCATAAAATTTACAGGAAATCAAACTGTAGTATAACTGTATATGGACTGTACAGTGTGGTTGTGAAAGTTTGACCTTTGTCCACTACATGTTTTTCCCTGTATTCTCACCATTGTCCAGACAATCACAGTCATATCATACATAATCACTGACCATTACATGGTGTGTGATAGTCATTAATATTGTCATTGTGTGCAGTATTTGACATGATAGTTACCTGTTTTACAATGGATAAATGCCTTGTTTACATTGTACTGTCAATAAATTGATATTTACAATAACCCACTAACAAGACTAATTAACTGGATACCAGTCCTTTGTTATAGGTCTGTAGTTAACAAGCAAGCTTGATCAAACAGTGTACTTGATACAGGAAAGTTGATAAAACATCGGTGATTTTATCTAACTGACCTTGGGGTTTAACTGATAGCTGTATGTTGGAGTTTGTATAAAGTTTTATCATCGATGTTTGAAGCCATCTGCAATTACACTTCCTTTATCCAAATAATTGTAGAAACCTGTCCTACGTTCAGTTAAGGCTAACAATTGGGAATGTTAGGAAACTGTTAGGCCATGCCGTTTTATATTTTGGTTAAGTGTCCGCATGCGCCTAGGTTTAGATCTCTTTGGGACAAATAAAAGTTTGTTTGTAAGTTTAAAAAAAACAACCAAGGGAAGTAACCGTTATGTCGTATTTACCTATATTTTGGTAAATATTGTTAACTTCAATGTTTAAAACTAGTGAGTGAAAATTAATCTGTTTTTAAGTTAGAATTCTAATGGTTCATAAACAAACAGGTTGTCTAGTTATATTTTATCATGTTTACCTCATTAAAACATGTGAAATGATACATTGTCTGTTATCTGGCTTTGGGTTTTTTCAAAACGTCTTTGGGTGTTTTTTGGAATAGGTAGCTAGGTTTCGCGAACCGAGGCTGACGCTTAACAAAAATATAAAATGGTATTGCCATAGGTTTTGTATCCCTGACACACTGTGTCACATTCACTGCACACGGGAAACAAAGTGCAGAACGTTATGAAAAGTTAGCTACAAACACCTTTACTGAACACGCAGGGCAGGCCTTCCCTCCCTTGCCATGACAAAAACATGAAACCTTGTTGTCAAAATCCAAAATCACAATATTGATGGATTTTGAATTTATCCCTACTGACTAAATATTTTTTACTGAAATGTTTTTTAATCTGGATCTTATTTGTCCATTTGATCAGAAAAGGGAGATAATTTCATGAAATAAAGAGTACCTACAAGAGTTATCTCCAATATAAAACTTAGTAAAACGTAAGGTCTGTATACAGACTACCCAAGGGGTCAGTTGCCAGGATTGAAAATAATGCTTCAGAGTATAACAATGGCGTGAGACTGTGGATTTGACTTCTGTACAGAGTATGTGAAATTAGATAAGAAAATCGTATAAAAATATGCCTTCATTTAGCAATGTACTCAATGTCTTGTTATGTATGATTTCAGATCAAGTACACATTACTGGATGAGAGGGACATAGCATTAGTACATGACTATGCATTTGAGGTTTGTAAATGCTATTCATTTCTTGTGATACTTTTAAATTTCTGTAATATCTGTTAATTAGATTGTTATGTCTCTCTATGCCACCAACACGTAGGACCACAATGGCAATAAGAATATACACTTTGTTGTGCTATCCTAGGTGTTGGTGTGTATGACATGGATATTATGCAAATGTTATAATTATTATTTTAATATTATTGCATGTTTTAATCATCCTCCTTTACCGAAATAAATATCATTATTATCATCATACATTTTTGTAGTAAAACATACCGAGTATAAAATACACCTTGGTGTCAATTAAAGTCTGTATACTCTTAGCTCATATTATGATAACTATTAGTTGTGAATGAATAATGATTTGAAAATATTTAAACTAAAAGAAAATAGATCTCTAATCTGTAATGTAACATTTTTTTAAATTAAATTGTCATAAGCATGGCTCTCACTAGACTCTTAACTAGGCTTTTGGACTCCCTATAGTTCCCTGTGACAATTTCTTTGCAATTTCATTGAAAGATTAAAACTTTTTCCAAAAGCATGGTTTTGGACTGCTGTTTTCAAATCCTACTAGTGAGAACCCCGATAATACTTAATTCAGCTTATTTTATTATCATCAGATGCCCACATTCACTCATTTAATACATAATGCATCATTACTGACATTTCAGATTATTTTATCAGAAAAATAATTATTGATATAAATGATTCATGAATTATTAATGAGACTTTTAATTTGACCCTTTGTAAAGGCAGCACGGAACTGTCAACCAATGATATATTGCATTCTATTGCACCCTCCATCGCTGACATATGTTTCTGCCTCCTATTGAAGAGTATCTTATTGTTACACACAATTTCATTGGTCAGCAGGTGATTCATTACTATTCATGAAAACAAAACTTTGATGATCAGTACATAAGGTAGTCAGGTAACTAAAGGGCTTCCTATTATGACTAAACCGGAAAACTTTTATTTTAGTGTCATGTGTTATTTGTTGTTAATTTAGCTTTACATTGATTAATTATCATATATAAGTATTATTTGATATACTTATAGTTGTATAGAAGTATCTACATGTGTTCCTAATGGTGACTTAAAAATCTGAAATAATTCCTTGTTTAGTTAGCAGTCTGGTTAAATGTACATCACATGTCCTTATTTATCATCCATTCTAAGTGATTAACTCTTTGATGAATGGAAGCATGATGTTCTAGAGCATGGATGTCTAGTTGTATGGTTTGTGATGGTCTAGAGCACTGGACGTCTAGTTGTACGGTTTGTGTTCAAATTCTACCATAGGCAAGATTCTACTGCAGTCCTTAAAATTCTAGAATTAAACCCAAGTATTGGTTAATTACTCAGGAAGGAGTCATCGAGAATCATTTCTGTAAGTTGTGATAGCATGTTTCATAATTGATATAAAATCAATCAGTTGAAACTGTACATATGATGCAGATATTATTGATCTATATTACAGGCTAGAACTGAGGTCGATCAAGATGGAACTGGAGCTAGAATATACGCTTTCACATTCAATATCCACACTGGTAGATCTTCTGGACAATATCTTCATGTAGTTATATGGTAAGTATCAGTAGGCAGTGCTTCAACGGTGCTTTCCACACCTGTGATCATTTTTATTGCGAAATAAATCATTCGACAAAGTTCTGTATTCAAATTTGTTTTTTATTTTCTGTTATACTTTTCTGTCTAGACCATGAATAAATGACTATGTATTAGACATGTATTTTATACTTTGTCAATGTTAGAAAATCTTGGTTGTTCAATTAGAGAAGTCCTGACTAACAGTGGATAGAGGGCCTGACCTGAGGGTCATGATTCTGAGCCTGTGTCGACTGGTGTTTGATTATAAACTTTACAATGCCTGTATTGACGCTACATTTGTTGTACTGTTTTGTAACATAGTAAGCAGTCATGGAAAATGATTATTATAAGTTGTAATAACTTGTTTAACAATTTTTGTTAAATAAATAAGTTTAAAGTAACCAATGTATTACTAAATGATCTAAAATTAGATTCTCCAATTGTCGGAGACTTTGTTGACAATATAAAATATGAGTTCCCGCTGAAAAGTACTAAAATACAACTTCAAGTGAATTAAATCGAATGTCATTTCCACTACATTTGATGTTTTGTAATATACAGACGTTTACACTAGTTTTGTATTACAGGGAAAGACACAGTGGTGGAATAGCTCCTGGCTGGAAAGTTATACATAGGAACAATAACACTGTAGACAATCGATTCGAAAATCTTTGTCTGGTTCCACATCATTTTAAGCCTGTAACCAGTCTGGAGGGGGAACCAGTCAGCAAAATGAATAAAGATCAAAGTTTATATTGGATTGCTTTAGAACAGTATCATAATATGGACCCGATACATCAACCTATGTTAGAATCTGTGTACGGACGACTGCTGGATCGGGACGGCGATCCTGTACGAGAAGATGGTAATTATTAGATGAAATTTATTTGACGTTTTTGTATATTCATGGGTTGATTATAATGTTTGATTTTGAAAGTATTCATCATACACACTAAGACATGATATTTAAAGTCGCATTATGTAATTAATTATGCAACACCTTTGGTAAGGTCCATGACATTTAATTAGCTAGAAATAAGACATTTAACTCCTGACATTCTTCTAAGAAATTTCAATACCACAGAAAAACTGTGGACAATAAAACTGATGAATGTGACAATTTCTGACTAGAAAACACATTGTAAAACAGTTTTTGATGTAATGACACCAAATGTCATTTCATGTTCATTAACAAAACGATAAATGAGAAAATCCTGTTTGATCTATCAAAATCCTTACTTTCGTTTTGATGACTAAAATCAGATACTTTCAGTTTTAAAAAATGTCAATATCTATTGAACATACGGTCTTGTTGTAACATGAACTGTAGTTTGGATGGTTTGAAATTAAAGCATAATATGCGAGGAGAGGAAAAATGTAATGATGCTTTAACATGTATCATGTTCAAGAGGTTACTTAACCTTACCAATGGTAGTCTGCGGATGAATTGAAGATCTGTTTACTTATTTTACTTATAATAAACAAAACACCCTAACAGATAAATACATTTAATATACATTTAATGGAACATCTATGGGTAATTTTGCAGGAGTTGTGGTAAAAAAAAAATCTCACAGAATATTCCAGAAGTGTCGTATCATTCATAATGAAATTCATGTTAAAAGTTAAAATTAAACTATGTTCTGGTAACTAATGACACTGTTTTGTTTCAGTTGCAATATCCGAGTCAGGTTTCTTGTTGTATTATGAGTGCCATTATCCTCCTTGTACAAACATGGAAAAACATGTCCGCCATTTTAGTATTTGTGGAAGATGCCAAACTGTAAGGTAAGTTTGTGAGAAATATTTTACAGTGTCCTGTAAATGATGTAGACAAGTTTGTATGTTATGTTGAGCTAATATGGCTATTGCAGTAATTTCAAAAAGGACCCCTAGTTGAGCTCTCTCTTGTGTTTCAGTATACGAGTCCTGAGAAAGTATTCTGGACAAAAATACATCTCTGTTTCCTTCTATGTAATTTCAATAAATTAAAAGTAGGAGTTCCCTGAACAAAAGTACATGTGGGGTCCTGAAGACTGATGTCTAGTGTTCGCTTTGTAACCAGATCCTCTGACTGTGTAAAGTCATTATTCTTTTTCATATGGGATGTTGAACTTTCACACCAACTTTATTTGTTCTATATGGGATACCTTAGTAGATCGCTCTACTTCTAAACTGGAGTTAGTGTTTTCAAAACAATTCCAGGTTTAATTTCCTGTATGTTGATTTGACATAAATTACATGTCTAAGGAACCTAGCCCTTCTAATTTATTCTTGGAACTTGTTGGTTGCTTGGTGAACAACAAGTTGGTTCCATTGGTAACGTAGGGACACTGGTATGGTCAAGTAACCAAGCTTCATAAAAGTTGTAGAACTGTCTGACATGTCAGATTAATGTCATACTGGTCATGAAGCTTTTTCACCGTCCCTGACCAAATGTCCAGCAAGTTATCAAGGAATGCCTGAATGACTGTATTTACATCATTGAAATTTTGTAGAAAAATTGCATTACACCCAATGCAAGCAACCAAAGGTACTTGAAACAAACTATTTAATGTTCTATAATTATTGCCTATTTACTATATAAGAATATTCGGTAAATAGGCCATATAGAACATTAAAATAGTTTATTCAAGTACCTGTGCAAGCAACCAACATGTCAACCAGAAAAGTATATAATTGTATCATATTTTTTAGGTACTGTGGGGTGAGTTGTCAACAGAAAGATTGGGCTATACACAAACAGTATTGTCGGGAAAGAATTCGTCCAGATATACAAGAACTGCCAGATAGATAGAAACGTTAACTCTCACCATCTCCTCATCTGTATCTAGTTCATTCTTATCATCATACTTGCAATATGATAATATAGTCTTACATGCTAGAAAATTCATACATGAAAATTATTGGATATTTTAGTATATTTGATAGTGGGGCTATTAAAGAGTATTAAGTCCATATGAGTGCTGCTATGGGATTTACAACCTCTTCTGTGAGTGACGTCATTTCAAGAAAACGCAACATGTGATGTCACTATTTGCAGGTAGGAAAGAATATTTACTCCATATGGTCACTTTGTTTTCAAATTAGCATATGGGGTAAATATTGCTTACTGTCATGTGACGTTTTCTGGAAATGCCGTCACTTAAAGAAGAGGTTGGAAATCGTGCATTCTATTTTCGTTGTTTTAAATACAGAAATCACTTAGGATATTAAGGGTGCTTATTTGGATAATTAAGTGAAACAAGTCCAATGCTGTTTGATATTTATTTGGCCCCTAATTGTTTTGCAAACTTAATGTCCCCAGATCTTCCTATTACATATTCTTGTGAAACAAGACATCAATTGCTCTTTAAGTTAAGCTTAACAATGCAATATGTTTTGTACAGGCTTCGTCTAAATTGGGACCAAATTTTGAGGATATGACTTTATGAGATGTGCTAGACAAGTGAAGAACTTGTTTGTTTATGATTGTTTATTAATTGAAACTTGTACAAGTGCTTGTAACCAATTAGTCACCTTTCACATTTTGTGCTCTTGAAGACAGATTTAGTGTCCAAGGCAATGTTTCTCATTTCATTCTTGATACTGAAGTAAGAAATTGTATCGAATCAGTTCTTTGACCTTGATTAATTGAATGGATTTTTTGTCATTCATAATTTCATGTTTACGCAATAAGACAGCAAAACATTCAAAACCTAATGAAGTTTTGAATTTAATTTTCAATATTTCTGAACTGATTCAAAGTTGTCAATATCTTTTTGATGTTGCAAGTTGAGAATGTTTTTGTATGTTATTTCTTTATGAAGATTATAGGTTAAATTATAAGGCAGACATTAATAATATATATGACCCTCAAGCGACCCTAGTCTGCAAGGGTAGGTTAGGTAGGTTAGGTAGGTAGGGAAAAAATATTTTCGAATTATTTTTTTCATAAGCTTAAAATGTTTTCTGAATAGACGTACACAGAAACGATGTCATTTTGTCACCTTTGCTTGTATGCATTAGTATTGTTGTTGTTCTAATAAATATAGCAATAATCTGAAGTATGAGCATATTGTGTACAACTTTAAATTCCAATTAAAATGTAGTATGTATATTGTTTTTACAGTGATCGACCTATTTAAATTTTAACAAGGGGACTCTTTTCTCTAATGTCCATGTTTGCTGTTTCTCATTTTATCTAACTTTTTTGAATGTAAAGTGATCTCAGAAACAATATTATATTCATTCCAGTATTTATCTTGATGTATCATTCCCATTACACATTCCATGTATGTTTGTTAGGACTCGCACATGAAACAGGCCTGTATACCTTTACGTTTTTGAGGTGTATTTTACGCATAAAATATGCACTACGTACACTAAATGGTTAAATACACATTTTGAAAAAAATTCAAATAATAGTTTTTGATTTCTGTTATTGTCAAATAAAACATGGCGGCTCCCTCGGCATCCTCTTGCTTTGACGAAAATAGAAGAGATGATGTGGATGAAATTTTTCATGTTTCTTCAAGTGTATTTGTAAGAAAAATTAGACTACACATTTACAGGAAAAAGTTCTTGTTTTTTCACTGATGGACTACACATGTTTACATGAAAGGGAAAACAGGTCTGTTAGTATTATAAAGATACACCATTATTGTTTTGTTTTCATATCTATAAAGGAGTGCTTGTGTTCAGTATTAAGTTTTACGGCTTTATGAACATGGAATCTCTTGAATGACCCTAGTATGTAGCCAAGTAGCCATTGGCTAATAAAACACTAATCCCGGCTACAACATTTTGCCATATTTGTCCTAAAACAGCCAATTTGATAATAAAATTCCATAAGTTAATTAAATCAAAATGTATTTATCAGATCTGGCTACCAACTTTCAAAAACTAGTGCCAGCCTAGAAGTCTGTTGTGAAATCATTAAATTCCAATAGAAATTAATATTTCATCTGTGTATTTCATTGTAAGTCATAAGAGAAGACTACTATATTCCCCAGTAGGAAGTCTGGTCTTCTTCTGATACTTCACACTTGCCCATATTAGGGCTCATGTAAAAATCTCATATATAGTAAGATACATTTGTTTACCACCTTGATACTGTTTTGATGCTTTTATGCAACTTAGCAAACCTTGCTGATAAAAGTGGATTGCTCAGATCAAATAGTTGGATTAGCCTGTCATGGACATGTAGTTGGTAACACATTATCTCAATTCTACGAATGCTATTAAATATCAGATTTATACCATTAACATTTTTTGTTACATTGTGGTATATTTTGCAATGTCAACTGTATGTATTTCTTTCTCTACATTTTGTTCATTTCTTGTTCTTTTAATTCAAGACATTCCGATAGAATGTGTTTTTGTTAAGATTTACTTTTTACTGCCAGTTCATTCCATTTTATTGATCTTGTTGTTGAAGTTTCGAGTTTTGCCTGTTATGTATTTATGGTGAATTGATAGACATGTAATTGATAGACCATGTATATAAGTCTGATAATTGTGCTTTGATTCTTTCCTAGATATATTGAAACTTTCTTGAATTTTCTTATTGACATTTTTACATTCAATTTAT
The DNA here is from genome assembly GCA_032209605.1 of Mactromeris polynyma. Taxonomy (NCBI): domain Eukaryota; kingdom Metazoa; phylum Mollusca; class Bivalvia; order Venerida; family Mactridae; genus Mactromeris; species Mactromeris polynyma. The sequence continues at coordinate 29,914,947 of JASFXZ010000005.1, forward strand.
TTTATCGTTTTTTAAGCCCCTAATGATGTGTAACAGTTGAGGACTAATTAAGAACATACCAAAACTTAACGCAGACAATGAAATTTTTTTTGTAAATTTTTAAATGCATATAAACCTTTTTAATACATTTCAGACATTTACCTTCTTGTTAATATACATTCAGTGAGAGATACATTGTTCAAGCCATATAAGTTAATGGAGATTTTTTTTTGGGTAATTTGTCTAAACCAAAAGTTGTGTATATTTGAGGAGTGTTTAAATGAATTGATTGAAGAGAATATCACATTGCTGACTGTCATTTCATTCGGGGAATTGTTACCTCGCGTCACAACTCGGCTCACCATTCGGGGAATTGTTCCCTCGCGTCACAACTCGGCTCACCATTCGGGGAATTGTTACCTCGCGTCACAACTCGGCTCACCATTCGGGGAATTGTTCCCTCGCGTCACAACTCGGCTCACCATTCGGGGCATTGTTACCTCGCGTCACAACTCGGCTCACATCGACGGCTAGTTTCAGGTTATATTTTGAGGTCACTGTCTCATTTTAAACGTGTAGTATTATATATATAAACACTTCATCTTTTGTTTTACTTTTTGTGCCATGTTTTTGTCTTCTATAGCAATGTTCGATGTTCACATTTCATTCATCTTTACGTTCTATTGATATTTTATGCCTTTCTTTGAATATTGATTTTATTAGTATTAGAAATTATGATATAGTTAAATTATATGGTATATATGGGACGATCAACAATGTGTTGTTTTGGAGATAAATTGTTTTATTTCGATGCAACAAAACTTCATCTACATAAGACTTGGAAAGTTGTCATGTAACACAACATACTCATGACTGTTTATATGATGATATAATTGTTCAGCATTACTGAAGTTTGAAAACAGAATATTTTTATTCTATTGGAAATCAATTGTTATGAATTTAGATTGATACATCAAGTGTTTTCATCTGTATGTTTTAGTTAAGGATCAGTTTATTACTTCCTGTGTTAAAGAAAATAATGACAACATTTAACGTAATACCCTTAATTTTTGTTGACCATCTAGTAGATCTATATGTATTTCTATTAGATCAAATTTTTCAAAATAAGCATGTGTTCAGCAAAACGTCGACATACGACATAATACACATTCATTTTGTGGTGTTCGTTAATTCAGCAAGATCAAACTTTCATACAAATAATCAGATGTATGTGTTCAGCACAGATGACACATTCCATTCATTCACTGGGAATGTTGTATGAATGTTTGGTTGTTGCAATATTGGGCATTTACACTACGAGACCTTGAAATGATGGTATAAAAGTTGTCAGCTATTTCCATTTATACATTATGTTGAACCTTACCTACAGACTTATGTAATTCCATCATTCCAACCTTTTACATTGCAACTATTTTGAGCATATTTTATTGTCTGTCTATCAAGGTGTCGGTTCAACACTAACTGCATATTTACCCCAAATCCTGAATACACATAATTTCATGTTGTGCTTGTATTTTATATTAGTTTTTAAAATCCAGACATTTTCTGGCAATTTTATTTAATCATATAGAATATATTACAGCCGATGTTGAATTAGATCATAAAGTTTCTTACATATATTGTCCTTCAAGCAGAAAATATACTTTGGACAATATGGACCTGCATTGACATCAGTGGATGGTTTTAATTCTGTTTGTTGTAATACTTCTTGTTCAGCGTGGAATTTACCACATGAATTTTAGCCAAGTTGCATTTATTTGTTTTCATTAACTGTGGAAAGTACTGTATCCATTTCATGTCCATCTTGTTTCTTAGTTGATATTATTCAATGATTTTACTTTTACTAACAGTAGAAGTGTATGGTTCCTTGTTTGTTAAGTCTGTCTACAACAATTGTCTACGCATTTAAATTGCATGTGCCATTTATTTTATATTATTTTATCATTATTGTTGTAAGAATTACATCTTGATCTAGCAGATTTAAAAAAATAATTTTTGTTCTTTGAATATAATAATTATTTTAGTGTTTGAATAACTGCGTTGATTCTACAGTAAACAAACGCATTTTATACTGAAAATTTCTGAATGTACAGTCGGACCTCGTTTATTCGACAACCTTCTTTCTGAATACTCAGTATAATCCGAAATAAATATCAGGTCCTGATGTATCACATCAAATTGAAATGGGATATTCTAAACCATGTTTTATTCGAAATAAAATTTCAGACCCGATGAATTCGCTTGAACGAGATCCGTCTATTACTTAATTATCACCTTAACATTTGATTCAAAACATTCCACTAATTAATGCAAATTCTTGTTTGCGTGTGGATGTACCAGAAACCTAAACATGGTACCCATCAATTAAATCCATGAATTAGCATTGCTTTTGAAAACATTGGTGAACTTTGTAGTTTTGTGTTGGTCATTATACGTGTAATGTTTACCAAATTTCCAATCTGTTGTTGTGATCGAATATTTAATAAATTTGTGTTACATAATGTAATGTGGTCAAACCTTTTAGTGGAAATAGACTGCTGGTGGTGAAGATTTTATATGATTATTTTACAAATAAGGCAGAAATGTGTAAATATCGCCAATGGAGCCCTAACCTTACTATTTCTTTTGTATATAAAACCATTTTGTTCACTTGTAGAATACTACAGATGGTGTTTTTGTGTAATATTTGTGTACCCCATGTATGATATATGTAGTGGAAACTAACAGTGTGATTTTATTACATTAATCCCTAGTCAATATTTATTTATTTTTGGTTTATATTTGTATTATTACCTTTATATTTTGTGCGCATATTTATATACATTGTACAACAAAGTGACTTGTCCATTCTGTTGTTGCTACCTCTGTGTTATAATTTAGCTAAATCATATTTTATTCCCCTTTTTAGAAGCAAGAAATACATACATTCTTATAAATTGTCCAAAATGAGTTGTTCGGGTGAAAATACGTAAAAGATAAGCTTGGAAGCCAAATACTTACAAATACAAATCTTTCTGTTACTCATATACACTTCTGGCAGGTACGTGTTAGGTTTATTTATCTAGAATATTTACAAGGAAACAAAATTGAGCGCTGCTGTGGGATTTCCAACCTCTTCTGTAAGTGACATCATTTCAAGAAAACGCAACATGTGATGTCACTATGTGCAAGCAGGAACCAAATTTACTCCATATGGTCACTTTTTTATATTGCCTAACGGGGCAAATATTGCTTACTGTCAGTACATGGGGACGTCACATGTGACGTTTTCTGGAAATGACATTACTTATAGAAGTTGGAAATCGTACAGCGGTGCATTTAATGTTGAACATTGGTAAATAACTCTAAAATAGTGAGCGTCTAGCTGTTCATGTGGAATGTGTAATGATTGAGATTAGGATTTAAAGTAACATTCCAATGAAATGATGATTAAATTCATTGTAGTTGTAGATTTATCTAAGGAAGTTTTACGCAGACATTTGAAGGTTTAAAAAGCCTGCTTATTGCGTGTTTATGTTCCTATATATAGCAAAGTTACAATTAAACCAAAGGCAAGCTACTTGAATATTTGTGTGCAAATGCTTGGTGGTATTTAAGTATGTAATGCATGTAATGTCATAACACTTGATTTTTGTAACAACAATTAACACAGGAATAACGCTGATATTGATATGACTCAGTTGCCTCCCTTCGTTGATACAGAAATAACACTGATATTGATATGACTCGGTTGCCTCCCTTTGTTGATACAGAAATAAGGCTGATATGATATAGTCTCCCTTTGATTTCAATATACAGAATGGTATGTTTGCTATATGATTGTGCTCACATATAACCTAGTCCAGTGTGTGCTAACACTAACATGTATGTTGTTGTTGTATCGTTTCATGCTGTAGAACTTTTAACATTGTAGGAGTTTTTGTCAACCATACTGACCCAAATAATTTAGTACAATTCATAATACTTGCATGTGTCTGTGAGTGCGTGTGTCTGTGAGTGTGTGTGACTGCGTGTGTGTCCGTGTGTTTTTTGTTTGTTTAAAATGTAGCTACCTTACATGTTTGTCCATATTTTTTCTTTAAATTGTGCAATTAATTTACTGTTTCAAATTTATTGTGCTGAATTTGTCTAAATAATTCTAAACGTCCTGATTGCTTTTTTTTAATGTGTCTGGTGTGAATCGGACCTCTGAAGCAGTCGTACAGTAGTAAGATTACTTGTTTGTATATCGGTGCAGCAATTACATTAGAAAATTGTATATTTTGTCAACTTCTGTGTGCTGTAGTTGTCTGGTGAAAAATGCTAAACACTTGATACGTAAATGTGATTCAGGCCACTCCAGCAGCCTGTTTCACTAAAAGTTTACGACAGAAACTCGGACTTAGACTTTAAATTTGCAAAGTTTAAATTGACCAGCTTTTTGTTTCCATTGAATCTAAGCAATAAGTTCTGTTTCTTAATGTACACTTTTATATGTACACAACTTGATAGTTTTATAACAACATAGGAGCAATAATTATATTTAATATTTTAAAGTCTTAAGTCTGAGTTTCAGTCTTAAATTGTTTGTACAAGTAATTTGTTTCAGTAATTGTCAAGTAGAAAGGTGCAGTTATGTATAAAATCGGAACAAAGTTTGTTTAATGAAGTCATGCTTTAGTAGTATACTGCTGATAGTTTATGTACATCTAGCTGTTGTTTCTGTGAGATGTAAACATTTACATAAATTATTTGAATTGCTGACACCATCTGTGGAGGCAGTTGTATATGATTTGAATATCATATGTGATTGTGGTCAAACTACACAAGTTAATGTGAATAACGATTGTATTTATGTTTTACTAGTTTGTAGTCAATAATCTTGTTTTCCATTTTGTGCATTCCATGTATGATTTATTTTATAGTTGCATGTTTGAACATTTATATATTAAAGACTATAAAAACTAGATCGAGATTGTTACGCTGAGTCTCCTCTCCAAAGCTTAGCTATTTGTACTGTGTTCTCATCGTCAGATTTCACCTTGCCTGGGTTGCAATCTGACGTTTGTTTTCATACAACGTAACATCGTCTTGCTTCATCAAAACGCCAGTCATTATAGTCACTGAAACATTGGTATGTGTCAAAGGCTGGTAACGGGAATACATAAATTCAGCCAGACCTCGTTTATTCGAAAACCTATCTGAATATCGTGCCTCCTCAGTCCGGCAAACAAAAATACACGAAGAGCACAGTGATGTCACCTGCCGTAAAACATCGTCACACCACTCGGCATACTAGACACACATGCATTTCCGCTATATCTATTGAATATTGATTACTCTCAATCATATTACGGTTGGTGGAAGTTCAGAGGGGTCAGGTAAGATGCTTATGCAACATCAAAGGCAACAACACGTTGCTAGGCATTTCGGGGTGAATAGAACGTTCTGTCCGACGTCTGAGAGACACTGAACGGGTTACCCACCGACTGCGTCCGGGCATCGTTGGAAACACTTCGCCGACGGTTACGTCCTCGAGAGAGAAATGATCAGTTATGGTCTGTGATCGTTGGAAACACTTCGCCGACGGTTACGTCCTCGAGTGGGAAATGATCAGTTATGTCTGTGATCGTTGGAAACACTTCGCCGACGGTTACGTCCTCGAGTGGGAAATGTTCAGTTATGGTCTGTGATCGTTGGAAACACTTCGCCGACGGTTACGTCCTCGAGTGGGAAATGATCAGTTATGGTCTGTGATCGTTGGAAACACTTCGCCGACGGTTACGTCCTCGAGTGGGAAATGATCAGTTATGGTCTGTGGAGGAGTCTATAATGAAGTAAAATCACCGTTGGTTGTTATAGCGTGTGACTTAACAGCAGTACAATACAGGGATAAAATCCTCCGCCATGTCGTTGTCCTCTTCTTACAACAACGCCGCCTGATTTTCCAGCACGATAATGCTCGGCCACATGTAGCGAGAGTTTGTCAAAACTTCCTGGCTGTTCATTACCGTAATCCACTGGTATGGCCGCCGTACAGTGTCCAGAATGGTCCTCAAATGAACATGTATGGGACGAACTTGAGAGGAGGGTATCAGAATCTCCCATCTACTCAGTTAACCATTTAATAACTGCCTTGTTTGAAGAATGGGACATTGTAGCATTCATGAAGTCTGTATAATAATGTGATTGCGTGCAACTCCTTATTTTAAGCTTCATACGTTAAGGTACATGTGACATTTTCGTGCAAAGAACGTGGTAATTTTGTTCTTACACATTAATCTCAGAGTTGTTTCCATGGAAACGACTTAACATTTAGACCAACACGAATTATTGAATATCCTTTCTGAAGACAAAGACATGTAATGTATGTTGGCAATCTCCCCGAGACGCTCTGCTACGTGTACAACGATAGTAAAGGATATTGCGGTTCTGATTTTAATCATATTGTGTTTGTGGGGTACGTTACATTGAATTAAGGCATCAGACAGACTACATATGATGCTTAGCATTACATATAGTACAAATGTACAATACACCCACCCTGAATCATTATCTTGCTTTTTCACAGTTAGTGACCGTGTCAAAATAATAGTGAAATAAAAATCCGTGTGAGTATGTAAGTAACAATGCTTTAAAGATGTATCCGGCTCATCAGAACCTAAAAATAGTTAATGGGCTTCATCCAGTTTTGTTGCAAACTGGTTTATGTTGTGAAGTGTTTAGTTTCAGATGACACCGAAGCTGATAAAAAACGGCGCCTAAGTTTAGTTTATCGTGTTCGTTGGTTCTCGTTGTTACTTTGTAAATATGACTTCAACATTTATGAACATGTGTGTAATGGATGAGAAACATACATACTTTATTTAAATCCTAAACAAAATTTTACTTTAATAATATTTTGTTGCATTTATACATGTAACTGTCACATATTTGCACAAACATAAAAATAACTTGTACACACATACAACAGGGTTGTGCCAAACTTTGAAATAAATCTCCAATCACGGCAACAACTAAAATTTCAGTGGAAACAGAAAATGTGTTGTAAAAATAAATAATACATTTCTGTAAATAAGTTTGTTATCTCGAAAGTATGTGAACATTGTTACTGGTAAATTGTCGCAGATTGTTTAAAGATGAATTTATACGATCAGAAAACTAGCTTATAAGAACAACAAGAGTATTGCAGTAAACTGTCGTAGTGGACATTTAAATACTTTACATGGCTTACAACCTTAAATATAGCTACACTTACTAACATGATATCGATTGACGTCTTTGAATAATTAAAAACAGGATTTGGCATTTATCCTGATCATTCTATGAATACTGTTTATGTATGTAGAAAAATATCAAATTTCGTGCTTTTCCCCCCTTATGAGGGTTATATAGGTCCATTGTCCGAATAATTGCAACATCTATATGGACCATACCAATATTTCATCTCGAGGCTATTCTATAAAAGTCCTATATTTCCCCAAATTCCCCCCTAAAAGCGCTTTCGGTGTTAATTAACAATTTGTATAATTGCTACATCCGGATATATCACTTTCATCAGCTGCCGTGTTTGGACGCCGATACAGCGTACACAACAATATCTAGATCTAGTGTATTCTAAATTAAAACAGAACAGATGAGAACTTAATCTGACTATTCTCAACAAAAATCGTTAAAAACTAAAATGCTAACATGAAAGATAATCCGCATTACAGCAAAAAAGTGCAATCGAAAGGACATATTTTGATCACTTATATAATTATATATGTGCACACTGTATCTACCTCTATTGGAAAGTGTTTAAATTAAAATATAAATCATTGTTTAGCCGTAAGGAAATCACAGAAACATAATATTTGCATCACGATAACGTATAGAAAGATAAATCTGTTACGTTTGTTTGCGCACGAAAGTTGATTTATCACGGTTTGAAAAGATTTCCCTTCATAATTCAATAATTAAAATATTTCATAGAATTATATTCCACCGTGACAAGAACGGATCTAAATCATATAAAATGATTTATAATATTTAAAACCAGCCAATTACGTGCAATCAATTTAACCCATTGATAGTTACAACAACAACAACATAGCAGACGAGAATAATGAAATCGAGATATTTTTTAGTACATTACCACGGACCTATATACCATATAGGTCCGTGACATTACTAACTTAAACAAAGAATGGAAGCAAGAAGCAATTAATTATTTAAAATTATAAAAACACCATGATATTGTTCATTTAATCAAGAACAGACATAACTGCTAAAATGTTTCCACTTATTGAAAATTGTTATTTATTAGCCCTTAAACTTTTACTCTATGTTCTATGTAATTAGTTAGAATAAACATTTTTACACTAAGTGAAAGAGAATAAATTGAAGAATATTGTCATAACTGCTAAACTATTCCAGTATTAAGATAAAGTGTTTAAATTTACGTATGAAAATAATTTCCCTCTATAATCTATTGATCAAAACTGGTAGAGCTGGGAACTCGATATCGATTTTCGGGTCATTTTCCATTTTCAAGGGAGGCAATCCACTGCGATAAGCCAGCTAAAAGGCACGGAAAGCTGCGTATGAGTTTTAACAACAATATATATAGGGCCCTCCCCTACATAAATTATGGGAGATTATAACTAGCTAAAAAGTAATGGTTTGTTTGTGCATAAGAACTTTTATATTTATGAAACTACCTACATGAAAAAAGCTGTATACCGTTATTCAAATTGCCGCCAGTACCTTCCACGTCACCCCCGCTTACGTAAATACATTGCATAGCAGTCACATATATTAAACATATTTAATAAAATGTTGTACTTCTTGAAATAACACTTAATTCTGAGATTCGGATACAGTAGTATTTGTACCAAATAGAAGATTGTGTGCACTAAGGGGATGAAAGACTCTTGTATTTATAAATAGTGTTCGCCTCTGACGACAATACCTTTTGCATGAAAAAAAAGTAATGTTCAGCATCTTCAATCGCCGCACCACACTCACATGAAGGGCTACATGGACAAGTTGATTTTTGTATAAATCTGAGTTTAAGATTACTACAATTATTTCTAATGCGGGTATGATGAACATTTAAGACACGTTCTCTTTTGTGCAAAAACTCGGAACTTCAGTATGCAATTGTTTCAGTTTATTTTTAAAAGAAGCTAATGATACTGACTCCAAAATGAAAAGTATAAATTTTCAAAAAAATAAACGAATTACATATTAGTGATTTTACTAACCGATGACCGCATGTTCGAATTGTTAACCAGTTAACCGGTTAATCGTTTACATCCCTAAAAACAATGTATGTTTTCTTCTCTGTTCTGTTGGTTAAACGAATGCGTCAATAAAACCATTTGTATTATAATATTAACATGGAAACGATTGGTATAACATCGCCGCGGCAAGTCGTGACACGAATTTCATATGAATCTCTTTTTTTAAACGAGAAATACAGTCAACAAGATGGGCGTTGGAACTGGAAGGCGTTGCTCTTGTCAGTTTAAGTCAATACTAACGACACTGTGTGTCGGTGCCTGGGCTTTTACGTAGTAACATGATAACCAAATAATGATTGTCAACGTTGTATTAGTTGTTGGCATTAGTTTCAAGCTGGTATTATTGTTCCATGTTGAACATTTGCGTATTGAATAAAACCCATAATAGACTTTCTCATCCGTACTTTCCGGTTTGTAAATTGTTGCACACGCCTGAGCGAACACAGGTATTTAGCAATTAGTGGGTGGAAGGTGCTCTGTATAATTTGTAAAGTTTTCACAGTCATTATAAAAATCTAATTAAGAGTGAAACTGACATGATGAGTTAATTTGTCTCATGATATTTTAAGTATTAACTAAACGACACCTGTCGAAAATGAATACACAACAGTTAGATAGGATCTCTAAACGTCAATCTGTGTAGGTAGTCAATAATTGCTCACGTTCCATGCGTTGGTAAGTCACCCGCATAATGCAAAATAACCCACGCACTATCCAATGTCAGAATATCCTGATTTCATTTAAATGATAAATAACATTGTATTGGAATCATTATCGGGATCACTAAATGCGAACGCCACCCATCTATTCATATACAAAAATGTACTTTCAAAAAATAATCGTGTTCAATGGCTTTCTGACTTGCATCATGGCATTTCCGGTGCCGATTCTGTTGCTAAGATACATTATGACAACATTTATGACAACATCCAGCACAAACATTGCGTATAATTAAACTTTTCTATGCTCAGTCATAAAAGAAAGTGTGCATGACGCGCTGTTACTTTGTAACAACTTAAATTATATTGGTCGATGTAATACAGATAACAAAAAATATTAAAAAATGAACTGATTTGTCTGTTTAGTATCACTGTTTCAATATTTGTTTTATATATAACATGTTAATGCAACAACAACATTTTTATTAATTATTTCATCCATCAATAAACTAAATACAATGCATGTTCTATGTCACTACACACACACATCTAGTTAAGATGTTAACAAGAAACTAATCAACAGTAATGGTTGTTATAACGAAATTTCGTTGTACGGATATAACAAAGTTTGGATATAACGAAGTAAATCTCCAGGTCCCCAGAAATTCGTTATAAGCGTGCACCACTGTATACCACCAGATAGAAAGTAAACTTATCTTTCAGTTGGTACAAAATATGTTCATGTTTAGCCCACATTGTATCGAAAAATGTCCACATTATCCAATACACACTTTCTTTTTTGACTCGTCATACAGTCGAGATGGTGTTACCATCTTAATGTTGCATAACATAATTAATTTCATTTTTAATATTAGTGCATATTCATGTTTATAGAGCTTCTCTTGATTACAAATGTATTCGTTGCCAAGCTTTAAAGCAGCATTAAGGTTTAAAAAAGAACAAAATTATACATTTAGAGTAGTAGCAAATCCACGAAAACGGTGCTCCAATTTGGAGTACAAACCTCTATATACAAGGACAAACTCTTTCCCATATTAAAAATAGACCAGTCAATAAGTACAATAAAATCTCACTTAAATACCACCTTGATAATAAGACCACCTCGAAATAAATGATTTCGAACTATAATTTAAAATATTATTTATTAAAGCATGTTTATAAAGAATACCATTGAGACATTTAAAAACTGTGTTATATCAGTTGTTTGCTTTATTCATAATGTGCAAAATAAGCATTAGGGATTTTAAATGTGTTCCTAATATCCACGTTTTCTTTATACTGGTCAGTTTTCTTTATATCAGAGTTCTTTAAATCAGAGTTCTTTAAATCAGAGTTATTTATATCAGAGTTCTTTATATCAGAGTTCTTTATATCTATGTTCTTTATATCAGAATTCTTAAAATCATTGTTAATTTTATCAGTGTTCTTTATATTAGAGTTCTTTAAGACTTTATATCAGAGTTCTTTAAATCAGAGTTCTTTATATCAGAGTTCTTTATATCAGTGCTCTTAATATCAGTGCTCTTAATAAGCAAATTTTATTGCATAATTTAATTCCACAGTAAGGGACACACTCTTGGCCATTTCGATTCTGTGATATAGAAATGTCGTAATATTGGTATGACAATGAGACTGCAAACGTGCCTCAGATTCTACGTTCAGTCAAAGTAATGATGTTCCGATGTTTATTGTTTTGTTTCTCATATGTAATAGTTACTATTCAGTTTAATTTTGATATGATTGAAGGTAATAATTATAATGTCTTTGTACACTATTTCGACTGTAGTTTAATAATATATTGTATATATTCTTACATATGACGAATATGCTTGTATAGTATCTTATAATTCTTATAAGAATGACTTTGCGCAGTGTTTTATCTTCTTTATTGTCTATGTATATACTATTATTTTACAAAGATAATAATAATAATAATGATAATAATAACGACTTAATTTAAAGAGGCAACACAGTTGGGCGAGCATAGTCTTCCATGTGAGCCTCTATAAAAATATCGGGCTCGTACGGGATTTGAACCAGCGACCTTAAGCGAGAATCATACCCCTAGACCAACGAGCCGTAGATATGAAAGGTGATACTTTAATAAATAAATAGATACATACTCTTGCTATATCACTCTTGTAGCGGCATGTAATGTGACGAAAACGGGCGTATTAGTTGGGGAAGTACAAATTACAACAATTGTCAAGGATGCATTTTAATCGAGATGAACTATTACAACGATACAAAGTACATCTTTTCACTAGTAATCACCCGTCGATCCTAGTCAGTACAATACGTTGACGTATATCGGACAGGTTTAATGAACTATATGGTAGGGCCTATGCTTGTTAATATATTCATACGTCAATTAAATACTACATTGTACTGGTATGACGATAGCCGGTTGTATTCTTGAATGGAAAAACTATCATTACCCTATACGGAAAGTAATTGGGTAATTTGAGGTTATTTTCTAACATAATATGTATACCATTCCGTGCTATCAACACATTATGAAATATGATACCAAGCATTTACCGTACCCAGTGCACTACCTTCATATATCATATACCGTAAAGATAGTATGACTAATACTTGACAGTCCAATGAAAGCATTACTGCACTGTGGTCGCCGATTTCTACTGTTTTGCCGCCATCCGTCGTTAGTTTGCGGTTGGCCGTGCATATCATACATTCTAGTCCTCGATACAACAACCATTCATGTTTTCGAGTTCTCGGGTATTCATTTTGCAGTCACAAAGCAGAGTGAATGAGTAGCTACCTCGTATGATTCTAACTCGAAACTTACAATCGTATGCATTGTACCATGTCAACCAACAGAAGATACCATGAACAAATTATATTTTCTTCATTGGATTTTTTTCAGCTTAGCTGTATAATATTGATTTTGACCTACATTTTAGACCAATTAAAGGTTGTACATAAAAGTGCGTTGTTTAATTATGCAACATATTCGTCGATTTAATTGGTTCATATTTTAAGCGGAGAGGCACCAAAAGGGGAGTCTCGAAAATATACATGTAATTAACTTTTTATAAAGTCTTTATTAAATTTAATGCAAGAAACTTATTAAGTAGATGGTATATGTTTATTTTTCATTTTTTTTATGATTTCAAAGTTTTCAGTAATTTATCGTTGAAAGACACTACTTTTCCTGCCGCGTACCCCTCTGGCAAATAATGTAAAACACCGTTGTATCTACGCCGTTAAACTTTTTTAAAGGTATTCCTTGTTATATATTTGTTCTTCTAGGCATTTCTAAAAACTTGATTATGAGAAATATGAACTAAATGACCTTATCAAGGTACAAATGCTGATAATCGTCATAATTTTGAAGTGGTCCACTTTTTACCCATTTACAAATTATTTTTCGCTAGAATAAATTACATTCAAATAACTATGACGTAAACAAGTAGATTATATGCTCGTACGTGGAAACAGGGCGAAAAACGGAGCACAGGAAAATGTCATATTCATAAAGCAGGTCATTGCCCCTACAGCTCCCTAGGATACAAATAAAACTAAAAATGAACAAGATAAACAATAAAGACAAAAGGTAAGGCGATGGAGGAACATCACAGGTCTGCATGACAATATAATATGAAGAGAAACCCTACGTTAATAGATTAATAGTGAAGGTTTTTTATATTTACAATGTACGAGTATTACCGATCCACCCTGACACGAGTTTTGTAAGTTCGTCTAACCCTGTTTTTGTATTGATATATTTTACCAAGAATCAGGCTCATGCACACGTTTTGACAATGGGTATACGTTTAAACGTTTGTGCTGCCATTACATGTCAAAAGTTGTCAGAGAACTAAACATGTTATGCAAGTACGTTCCAAGAGTTTCAAGAACTTTTTGGTTGTAAGAACCATCGAATGGCTACAATAACATACTAAAATAATCAACAATTGAGTACACGACCTATATCTAGAGACTTGAACAACCTTCAATAGTCTCCAGGGACCATCTGTTGACTGCAATAACCCACAATAGGCTACTCAAGCCATTTACTGGTAACAAAACTATATATCGGTTGCAAGAATACGCTGCGAGAACCACCAGTAGGGTACGAAACTCTCAAGAGTCTGCTGCAACCTTCAATAGGCTTGACGGACCATCGATTGATTGCAAGACCCATAAATATGCCATATAAACATATTGGCTTCTATGACAATCTATTGACTGTAAGACCCATAAATATGCCATATAAACATATTGGCTTCTATGACAATCTATTGACTGCAAGACCCATACATATGCCATATAAACATATTGGCTTCTATAACAATCTATTGACTGCAATATCCATAAATAGGTCATATAAACATATTGGCTACTATGCCAATATATATTGACTGCAAAACATATATATATGTCATATAAACCAATTGGCTCTATGACAATATATTGACTGCAATACCCATAAATATGCCGTATGAACCTATTGGTTCCTATGACAATCTCTTGACAGCACGACCCATAAATATGCCATATAAACCTATTGGTTCCTATGACAATATCTTGACTGCAAGACCCATAAATATGCCATATAAACCTATTTGTTCGTATGACAATCTCTTGACTGCAAGACCCATAAAGATGCCATATAAACCTATTGGTTCCTATGACAATATCTTGACTGCAAGACCCATAAAAATGCCTTATAAACCTATTGGTTCCCATGACAATAGCTTGACTGCAAGACCCATAAATATGCCATATAAACCTATAGGTTCCTATGACAATATCGTGACAGTAAGACCCATAAATATGTCATACAACCTATTGGTTCCTATGACAATAGCTTGACTGCAAGACCCATAAGTATGCCATATAAACCCATTGGCTCTATGACAATCTATTGACTGCAAGACCCATAAATATGCCATATAAACCCATTGGCTCTATGACAATCTATTGACTGCAAGACCCATAAATATGCCATATAAACCCATTGGCTCTATGACAATAGCTTGACTGCAAGACCCATAAATATGCCATATAAACCCATTGGCTCTATGACAATCTATTGACTGCAAGACCCATAAATATGCCATATAAACCCATTGGCTCTATGACAATAGCTTGACTGCAAGACCCATAAATATGCCATATAAACCCATTGGCTCTATGACAATCTATTGACTGCAAGACCCATAAATATGCCATATAAACCCATTGGCTCTATGACAATCTATTGACTGCGAGACCCATAAATATGCCATATAAACCCATTGGCTCTATGACAATCTATTGACTGCGAGACCCACATTAGGCTACATAAACCCTCTTTTGATTGTAAGAAAAACTCACTGGGCTTAGAGAATCATCTTTGGGCAGCAATTCTTTACATTATCACTAGGAAACTCATATTATCTTTAGTATACTTTCAGTTTTCTTTATGTTTGCTGGACCGACTGCAAAGTCCATATTTGTGTATGTTTAGGGTAAGAATTCACAAGAGATCGGAAAACAGAAAAAAAATTAAACAGAAACAAACCAGACCAGGCTGGATGTTTGAGTAATGTAAGTTTAGATTGACAGATCTACTTTCACTTAGTGTGGAAAATCTATACAGCATGGCAACAGTGATACCCACCCGAAGCTAAAAAATGATCAGCACAATATTGGTCTATTGTTCATCTCAAATACGTATTTACATTTCTATGATTAAGTGACGATTACCAATATTGGCCATCTATAATATTGCCTATGTATTGGTAGCTACGTGAGTCCATTTATTGACAACAATAGAAGAAATGGTTATCTATTCATTCAGTAACATGATGCTTCACCGACGGTGAAAACTGTTAATTCATCTATCACAGTACCCATGTTATTGCGAACACATGTATACCGCAGATATTTGTTGTACTGATTGGGCGATATAAATTGCTAATCCGCCCATTTCCTAGTTCCAAGTATAGTTTCATATCCGGGAGCAGTCATTCTCTATTAGGCGTTGTGACGTCACTAGGCACGGATAGATTGTCAGTCCATTCGTCCAAAGCATTTTGGTATCTGCGAAGAAAATCCTTATAAGGCATCGTCGGCTCGTATCTAGAAGCAAATATTTCATTTTAGTTGGAAACACGAGGTTTAAAAAACAGTTTCAGGTAAGAAATTTTACATTAAGTTTTAATAATATTATTTGTTTTATTTATATGTTTGTAACATGAAATGCTTTTTTTTCAGATAATGTGCTCATGATCACATAAATATATTTTAAATATATTATTTGTACTTTCATTTAAATCACGTTTACATTTAAGTAATATCAACTAAAATCTCACGTCCAACAACTTTATTTGTAATTGAGTCTTTATATAAACATTTTAACTTTTATGAAAATATTTCGTATTTATTTTTTGATAAATGACTTTTCTCGCTTATAATTTGAAACACCATACATGTAATATGAGAATACAGTTATATTACCATTCAGAAGAGTTAGATTAAAATCAGCCATGCATGGTAATGTGTAGCTAAATGTAGTATTTTCAATGACTTCGTTTATAAACTGTTTAATTTTAAAATTGTTTCGTTTTCATGAAGTTGACAAGTGATTTTGCCATTATGAATTAATAAAAAAAATCTGTTTTCATGGATAATATAAAAAATAATAAAAATTAAAAATTAAGACAGTGTTGCTTAAATGTGGATATATAGTGTTTATTACATAAACATAATTCGTATGGAATAATTTTCTATAATTAACCAGAGTACGCATGTATGTTACTGCAACATTGTCCCTAGATGGATATTTTTCACAAGACATTCTTCTGAATAAACGTTACTTTTCGAATACCGATGAATCGCGTGAATTTAATTAATAAAATGTGTTCGGATTTCTTAATAAAATGGTTATATTCCCTCGTGTGTATTGCATATGTGAACAATTTTAGAACTTAGCTGAAAGCCTTTTTCAATGCCATCCATTTTATTCAAATCAATGTATTAGCAATATATATTTACAAGTATATACTAGTACACTGTAAGCGATTGACATGCCATGCTTACCGCTAAAAGATAAATATGAAATACAGCTGCAATATATTATTGCGCTTCGATATTAGTATTTGATATAATATATGATACATCGTATTTTAAATTAACTCACGAATTTAATGTGTTGTATATTATTGCTTACATCTTATTCGCGATTAAACGAACTGCAGTACTCGTTTATAAGCATCACTGTATGGGTCTCCGCGTTCGAGGTTTTAAGGTTTTCCCAAACCGCAGCGGGTTAGAATCCCATCTGGCACGTGACAGGTATAACAGAACCTATCCACGGCATTGTCTTATAGAAGCTCGATGGCTCCGTTCTGCATATATGTGAAATGTTCTGTGTGCTCCTGCATTGTTATAACAATATAGACTTTAATAAAACTCGGCACAACTGGATGCAGTGGCTGACAACAATTATTCAGACAAAATTTCGTTCGTTTTGGTTCAATGAATACAAAAGGGTTGTAAATACAAAATATATAATTTTCGCGAATTTCATGTCTAAGAGTTTCCGTTTTACAATGTTTGTGAATAAGGCCGAAGGTATGCGGCTGCGATTTTCCTCTAATCAAATAGCTTGAAAAGTCACCACGTGACACTGCTGCTTATATTAAGTCCCGTGATAAAAACAAAATCACACAAAATACAAATTACAAAACATACGATTGTAAGTTTAAATTACATAAAGTATTCTCTATTTTATCCAAAACGGAGATTACCTATATTTTCAATTTCATTTTATGAAAATAATCACACAAAGTTAACTGCATAAATAAGAAAGCAAACACTATTTATTTAGAATTTTTCTTTCACAAAATAAATTCACAAAGCATTCTGATACTTAAACTGGACATTATACCGATGTGTTCAAGTTTGGCAGCAATACTCTGATTATGACTATCACATGTGTTTAGAATACCAATTGCAAAACGTCAGAAGTAATCCGGCGAAAAAAGAACAATTAATTGTTGTTTTGGTCATTTGATAAGAATTTCAAATTTAACTTTATCTTAGAGATGTGATTTCAACCTTCTTGTTTTAGCAAGATATATTTAGACTATGTCAAGAAATATATTTGTACAGAATCAAATTATTTCAAAGAAATTCTTAATATTTATATCACCAAAGAATTAATCGGAGTACGTATACCTATGATGATTGAGAGCACATGTTTTCTGGCAAGAAATATATATATACAATATATATCGCATTTTTAAAAGAACACATTATATCCCGAACCCCATAACGTGTTTTTCGTCTTGAAGTTGTACCCTCCTGAGATACTTATTACATACGGGGTTATGGAACTGCATTTTATTTAAGTTAGGCCTAAAAAAAAATATCTGTGTTTCGGGTAACCCGACCCTACCTGTCGAAAAATCCCGACCCTAGAGTTTGTTACGACCCTGCAGAATATTTTTTTCGATTTTTAATTGTTTTTGAAATGTGCATTCCAGAACAATATAAGATCTCGGAAAGGCGGTTTCAACGATACCAAATGCTCACAACCGCCAAATCTTGAATTAATGAGTTCTGGAAATAAGGCGACGATATTGTAATATCATTCTGTATTGCATTTACAAATCGGGTATAGGATAAATTTAGGTGATAGTTTTATGTGTTTGGGGTTGGACCTAATTTCTTTCCTCGGTGTGACATAGAATGTATTGCAGGATCATGATTTTTGATTGTTTATGGAACAAACAGTACAATAATATCAAGTATCATGAATGTATCGTTATTTATAGACGATACACATTCAATAAATGTGAAGTTATCTGATCTAGTGTCATATTGCAAAGATTTGTATCAATACGACATTGAACGTGACACACAAATCATGACATGTGATGCGGGCGGACATACAGATATAGAAACCAAGTTTATTTATACATTTCATCAATGCAACACCATTCCCTGGTGTGTATGGAACAGAATTTTCATTTTAATCAAACTGCTTATCAACATATTTAAAAAAGTGTCCGTTGGTTACAGCGTATATACTGTAAATACTGCGTTGTATAGAAATGATACATATTTCTGGAACTCAATTCATATTAAATAGGCCTAGTTCGTGGATATTATTTGAGTTCTACGCATTTGTACGTATTTTATGTAATATTTCCCCTGTAGACCTATTGTATCTACTATGTAGATCGAATCAATGTTTCAGTAGGCGTTTATAATATATGTAATTGTTGTGACTTGTGTGGATAATCGGATCATTTCAATTTTTAGTAAATTTAGTACACGTTACAATATACATGTATTTTCTGGTGGTTTGACTGTTGTTCGATTTTTGTCATACACATTTTCCTGTCTTTAACTTATTCTCTGAGAATAAAATTGTTAATAATAATGTCAAGGTCAAAGCAGTTCAAGGCACACCCGGTAAGCTCAGTCGGAAGAACACTCGACTGCCAATCAGGAGATCGTAGGTGTGAACGTTTTGTGAGTCGTATGTTATTCCTGACAGTTTGACTGAAGATAATATATCCAAAGTAATGTGTCCTCAATCGCTGATTTATGTGGATATGTTCACAACAGCTAGTGGATGAATATGTTGGGAGCGGGAGGTCGAAGGTTCGAATCCCGGTAGAGGTCCGTTCTAATATGGCCGGTTAGTGAGCCGCAAGCAAGTTAAATAATGGTTATTGTGTGCCTACCTGCCTAGTGCCTGGCATTAAAGGATAGGAATCGGGATGTAAATGTGCTCAGAAACTATGTCTCATAAGTCAGAAATGACTGGTCCTTTAAGTAGGGGTGACACTATAGGCCCTAATAAATAAACACTTTTATTAGTACTGGTTGGTAACCCAGGAACACTGGTCCGAGCCCAAATGATCGCCGTGTGTAAGCGAAAGCACAAGCCCGACGATAGAAAGCAGTTCAAACCATCAAGTATAACTATTGTTGAGCACTAGGTGCAGCATAAAAATAAGAACAGTTCCCCTTCTTTGTGGATAAGAAAACTGTTGTTTTGTATAGAATACTAAATCCATACCGAAATTCCTCTTTGTACTCCAGAGTAAGTATGCATGTTTTTGGTATTAATTCAGTGAAATCGAAGTGTCTGCTACGTGTAGTTTGTTGCAATTCCATTTCTACGATCACGTGACAAAGAGACAACGTCATCCAACCGATTTCGCGAAATGGTGGGTGATTTCAGAGCTTTGGATTAAGAATGACATCTAGTGACTAACTGTATCCGTCAGAAAACAGACACTGAGGAAATTAAGATTTCTCAAAATTCGTAATTAGTTAATGTCAAGGATTTCCAATCTAAGTACCACATGACATTTGCTTTAATCTTCTAATACCGACATGACAGCAGACAGTCATCTTGGACAATATTTCATTAGCACACGGTATTGGTGGAGGCGTTCCGAGTTTCAGACACGTCTAAAACCCGCACATACGTATAATAATTCATTGTCGTTTGACAAACGTCTTAACTCTAATTATGACATGTCATCAATGGTGATTGAATTGTCATTGCATCCATTCGATTTCGTTGCACACACAAATATAGACATTAAACAATTAATAGGGGACTTAGCGGTCGAGTGGTTATGATGGCTGACTTCAAATCACTTTGCCATCAACGCTTCATATGTAAGGATACTATCAAGCTGGCCTATGGTAGGTCGGAAGTTCTACACAGTTGTGAGTCTCTGCCTAAAATAATGCTAATATCAGCACCTGGGGTCTATCACTTGGGGTTACGCAATTCTAATGGCCCTTGCTTTGAATAAATGTATTATTAGCATCATTCAGACTAACAGATATAGACTGCAGCCTATTATAAAAGTATTGCTTACGGACAAACATTTTTTCTTTCGAAAGCTAGCGGCCCGTGTGTACGGTTTGTGGCTCTAGCTAGTGGCCGGTGTGTACGGTTTGTGGCTCTAGCTAGCGGCCCGTGTGTACGGTTTGTGGCTCTAGCTAGCGGCCCGTGTGTACGGTTTGTGGCTCTAGCTACCGGCCCGTGTGTACGGTTTGTGGCTCTAGCTAGCGGCCCGTGTGTACGGTTTATGGCTCTAGCTAGCGGCCCGTGTGTACAGTTTGTGGCTCTAGCTAGCGGCCCGTGTGTACGGTTTGTGGCTCTAGCTAGCGGCCGGTGTGTACGGTTTGTGGCTCTAGCTTGCGGCCCGTGTGTACGGTTTGTGGCTCTAGCTAGCGGCCCGTGTGTACAGTTTGTGGCTCTAGCTAGCGGCCCGTGTGTACGGTTTGTGGCTCTAGCTACCGGCCCGTGTGTACGGTTTGTGGCTCTAGCTAGCGGCCCGTGTGTACGGTTTGTGGCTCTAGCTACCGGCCCGTGTGTACGGTTTGTGGCTCTAGCTACCGGTCCGTGTGTACGGTTTGTGGCTCTAGCTAGCGGCCTGTGTGTATGGTTTGTGGCTCTAGCTAGCGGCCCGTGTGTACGGTTTGTGGCTCTAGCTACCGGCCCGTTTGCACGGTTTGTGGCTCTAGCTCGGTAACGACAATTTAAAACTTATACAGAACTTATTAATACATGAACAATTGTACTGATAGATATGCTTATTAAGATTATGATAAAATGAACTGCAGAAACGTTAAGTGATCAATTAGAAACCAATGTTTTAGTGTTTGCGATGTTTTCGTAGCGTATTTGACGAATAAGAATCTTAAACTGTTATCTTTCTAAAAGATGTTCATAAGGCATTAAGGTAAGGCCTCCCTAATGAGAATGTAAATTTCGAATCATTTGGAATACGTATACCTTGGTCAATATCTATCCTGGGTTCAAATCCCCGCAAGGCCCAATTTTTGTCTTTGCTTTTTTCATGATATTTCTTGTTTTACTGACGTTTTTGGCAAGAAAACTGATATAAAATTATAAAATATAAATTATATCAATTGGTTTCTAAAAAAAAGACATATTTCTCCAAAGTTTGATAATTCTGCATGGTAAAATTTAATACATGTATATTATTATTATAGGATGTTTTCAAAGCAAAACTGGACTGTAAAAGTTTTTCATTTTGTTATATTTTGTTAAAGAGGTGTTGAGGATAGTTTTGATGTCCATTATGTTAGAGTACTCACGTTATTGTGTATGATTATGCTACCTGGAAAATTTGTATTTCTTATTGTGACTTAAAAAATTACGTCATTTACAGGAGGGTGTATGCATATGAAATACCACCTATATTTTTTACACAGAGCATATCACTTTCGATTTGTTTTCCCTACGATATCACCCGCGCTTTCTTTTTAAGAAAAACACAAATAAAATGATAAAATTGTCTCATTTTTAACTAAAAAAAATTGTTTATGCATGAAGAACATGAGTGGAATTTGTGACTTCTCAAAGCAAGTCGGTTTAATTTTAAAACTTAAACATCTTTAAAACGGCACGGTAAAACTTTGTTATATTTTGCATTTAGTTGTCTTATGTGATCCAGAAAGTCATGGAAACAGTTTAGTTAAGATTCTTGATGATGAGTATTAGAGTGGTCTTACCTTAAGTTAAATAATCTAGCCGTTAAATAGGTGATCACACGTGCGCGGATCCAGCGAGGGGGGC
This sequence comes from Mactromeris polynyma, assembly GCA_032209605.1. Classification (NCBI taxonomy): domain Eukaryota; kingdom Metazoa; phylum Mollusca; class Bivalvia; order Venerida; family Mactridae; genus Mactromeris; species Mactromeris polynyma. The sequence continues at coordinate 29,937,488 of JASFXZ010000005.1, forward strand.
CGGGACCTGAGGTTTTGGCAAAATATGGTTGTCGGTATCGGTATCTTATCCTAGATTAAGAGAGGTAATGAATTCATAGGCCTCGCTGTACGAGTATTGTCCAAAATTAGCGTTTTGCATCGCATCGCAAAATCTAGGGACTCCGAAGACTGACTTACCAGGAGCTGGTTCCCCTGACCCATTGACCTAAATTGCTGGAGCCGTGGATGACACATTGTCAACAGATGCAATGTTAATGGCTCTCCCACGTGACTTGAGTCTCAGAACTTCTATGGTGATTCTAACAATTGGTACTTCTACGTATGTTTCCTCTTATCAGACACAATCAGTCATCATGATTAACCCTGGTCTGATTAACATTTCCTTACTACTGTGCCACTGCTATTTACAATTAACAATATTGTCCCGAAACTACATTAGCCAATTAATCGCAAAATAATCAATTAACTTCGTGGCCAAAAAAAAAAAGGTTTCATTGTTGTCTGTCTGTGATTTATAGTTCCTTATTCTTGTCTTTGTTCGTTAATGATTTCAAAAGTAATACATATCTTATTTCATATTATATGATCAATGTTTTGCACTGAACTATCCCAAATAATGAAATTCAATACTATATTTTTGGATAGGTCTTCCGGAAACGATACTATGAAGCAGTGTGTTTTCATTCATTTTTTGCTGTGTGGGTATTTCATTGTAAAAATCTGAAAAAAACATTGCATCTAGGAAACATATTTACCCGGAAACTGCTTACGTTTCCATATCAAGTAATTTATGTGATTTTCCACTGCGTCTTTGATTCAACATTTCTGTTTGTTTGTTGTCAGGAAGTCCATTGTAACTCCAATGTTAATTTTGAATGGACTTATCACAATCTATGATCGGGTGATGGAAAGTATTGCCTTGATACAACTTTCACTGCGGTAAACTATTTTACTAACAGCGTGTTGATCGATGCTGTGTCGGGCGCCAGGCGGGACTAGTTGTTATGCACAACAAAATTAATTATCAACATCCGTTCCTAGATCTCTGTCGTGGTATTGTTTTGTAAAAATTCAAACTGACATCGATGTTATGAGAAATTCATTGATGACATGGTACAATGCTTAACCGATGTTGCATATTTTGCTCGTTTACATACGTGAGAAAGAGTCGTAAACAAAAGGCCACATTCACAAAACATGGCCTCTCCATACTGATGTGGGTATGTGGTGCAGCATAGGACTGAACTACAATAAATATATGAATATAAAACTTAAATAAGCAACACAGTGGTCTCATTCCCAAATTTGAGTACAAAAGTAACCTCCCTTGCTAAAACCGATATTAAGCTAATCTCGAAATTGCGATTATTCCCCTTTACATAAATAGCGAAGTGTTTATTGAAATGTATACTTTATGGCTGGTGTCATTAATGTCACCCTTGCGGATTATTACATAATGTAGAGACCGTATAAATGATAGATGATCATCATTGACTGTAAGTATAACAATAAATGATGAAGTTGAGAAGGAAGCGCCAGATATAAAATACTGAGGACTGCAGCCAGGTTCACGGTATGCCACACTTGACCGTTATATTCCTGAACTCCCACACAGAGCAACATTCTTCTGCGTTACCGTTTGTAAGGAAGGACAATAATTTGGATTTGCCGCAGTAATAATTACTAAATATACCGATTGTTGTACATTTCAGAAACCAGCCAACACAAAAAACAGACCAAGATGCAAGAGATTGTCATAGCAACCGTCACACTACTTGTATTATGTTTCATTTCCACACATGCACTGTATATCAACGATGTCGACAGACTCAAGCTGGATCCACAATATATAGACTCACTTGATTTAGAATCACGTGACAGTGATGGTAAGTAACCGTGGTAACATCTGTCCGAATGTTGTCTTATCCAGAAAATGTACAACCAATTTCTGAATTGATTACGTGATAAGTGACTTATGTTGGCAACATGCTGTGTTCTTGAAGATGTGTACTCAGAGATCGTAACAATTAACATGGTCAATGCAATTGACGAAATGAAAATTATTTATATTGTGTACAGGAATGTTTTTGCGTGCAACATGTAACCAATTGTATCATGGCTTCAAGTCAAGTTATATATATGAAGACCCATATAATCCATCCAGTGTAAAGTGTAGCTTTATTGTAATTTTACAGGTTTAAGAAAGTTGTTACTCAAGAAACTTCGATTTAGAGAAATTATGCAGGAGCACATGAAGCCACCAGGCGAAATATTGCAGTCGTCTGATGAAGAAATCGATACTAATCAACGACATAAAGGTATGCTTAGTTAACAGTTAGAAATGTCCTTGATCAACGACTTATACTTCAGTGTTTATGCGCTGGTATTTCAATATCCAGTTGAAATGATGTGGACCAAACAATTGGCTTTAAGCATTGCAAGTTCAGATCTTTTTTTCGATTCACAGGCGTCAGGCTTTCGTCCATGTTATGTTTTTTAATTAGTATGTATTGTATAATTATTGAAAGATCAGCAAATTTAGATTGCACATCTGTTTTCCTGAAAGTATTGTCGTCGACCTCTGTTCAATGATTGCTACAACAATTATTTATTAGCCATACTAACTTGTAATTAACTAATTGTTTTAACATGCTACATCTTTATTTTCCTACAAAATTTGCAACATTTTATGTATTTGCTAAAGATCACTAAGCGAACAAGTGTTATATTTTTTCCAGCTACTAAGCGACACAAGATGGAGGACCTTATGTCACGTGTTCAAGCCTATCTCAATAGTATGAAGGAACGACAGATTAAAGAATCCATGTCATTACCCAGTCTTAGATTCGGCAGATCCGGTTTGAACTGGAAAGATATACAATAACTGTGATACTGTGCCAGTAAATAAAACAAGTCACATTTATTTCTGAGTTTTGATTATGTGAAATGATTAAAATGTATTGTGCTGATCTTAATATATGCATATGCATTAATTGAACTGAATGTTGGCTGTAACTTACGTTTCTTATACAGTAAAAAGACACAACTGTGGTGATAACTCTTAGCTTTATTTCTGAAAATCGAGAAACGTACGACTCACTATACATGGGAATATGTCACTCTTATAAATTTACAATGTCCTGCACAGTGGTCTCCCGTTACAAAGTACTGGACTAATCTACCGCTTTAAACTAATGTTTTCCATGTGCTAAGTAAAACTAATAAGAAACTGTAATAAAATATATGTTAAATTCTTTGAGTAATATTTGAAAACTTTGATCGAAAGTTTTTATGTTGATATTTCTCCAGGTCCTATATAGAAATTTGTGTTTAAAAGTATTACAGAGCGCAATTCTACAAACCCCTTGCAATATTTATCATATTTGTCACACACATGCATATAGAATAGAATACTTTTCTCTATCAAAATCTACTGTCACAGCTTATAATATGTTAGTATGTTATTTGATATTCAAGCATACAATAATCTATTTATATTACTTATTTTTATTCAACAGTGGAACATGTTTATATGAAAATAAAGGAAATATTGAGTTCCTTTCTTTGTTGAAAAAATAGGAAAGGGAGATAACTAGACAAAATGACAGCGACTAGAAACTAAGTAGTCTATTACACAAACATGACCCGTCCAATGCATAAAGTACATAATAAAGTACATCGGCGCATACCAACTGTTACTTATATAGAGATGAAGTTTTCGATTTTTTAAAATGCATTTCGATTTTCGATTTTATTTATCCGATTTTGCCTCGCTTATGGTATGTCGGTTTTCATCTGTTTCAATATGTTGTTTAATACGCTGGTTACATTGTGAAACCACAGTTACCACACTTCTCTTTCTTGAAGAAGTGTATTATGGGTCAGTGGAGTCTGTTGACGCATCCTTTAAAGTTTACCTCGAATTCTAGATCAACGGTATGAGAATCTCTTACATTTTTGCAATACAATACGAACTCAATAACACCCTTTTTAAAATAGTAGATACACGTACATGTATTATTGAACTTTATGAATGTATTTGTAATTATTTAATTCTAATTAAATTATCGATCAATCGTTTATATAATAATACAGGGAGTAATTGGGAATGTTAAGGTTCTTTTTATACACATTCAAATAAATCTATTGTCAAGGACTTGAAAAACGTGTGTAGAGTCAATATCAAAACCCCTTTTATCGTCAATTAACGTTTATTGAATTTAGACTTGGGGAATTATTAACTGTCTCATATTTATTCGTTCAAATAATTTGACTCAATGACTTATAAATATTTATGTAATATGTTGAGAAACCGTCTAAGAAAGTTTATGAGTTTTGAAATAAAATATGAATTTGACAAAATCTACTGTGTTATGTTTTCGTGTGTTTGGAACAGCAAATTGTATCACTACATCATATTTGACAAACATATTGTCAATAAAACGAATGTATATGGTTACCTAGCTAGTCTTCCAGATAACAAACATCTTCGAATCATGCCCGTTGTTTGTGGACAGAGAAGTCCACGGGGCGAAATTGTGGGACATACGGGAACTGAAAGGCAAGCACAGTATCATTAATTTTAAATATATACTAATATGACAGCAATTAAAGCTCACAGAACGCTATCAATATCTCATATATCGCAACATGACAGACTTCAATTAATAGGATTAAAAAATGCTTTACACAGACCCACTTTGAAAGTCACTCTCAGACACAAACAGATACATACCGAACCGCGGCCTGGGACCCATTCCCGGCGTACAATCAGAACATGCAGGTACAACGCAAGACTTCTTGATTTTCACAAACGTGCACAGTAAACGGAGTTTAAAGAAAAGGCACCATGTTGAATGCATGGCTTGAAGTGTATTTTGCCGGGAAAATATTTGCATGAGTGTCGTAGCAAATGCCTAAACTCCAAGTACAAATATGGGCAAATCGTTTCAAAGCACTATATTACCAAGCGTATGCATAATAGATTGTTTTTGTCTATAATATACAAAATGGATAAATAATCGAGCATAACAAGCAATTTAGTAAATGGTGCAGGATATGTTATTTGTTGGAGCAACACATGTAAAGGCAATGGCCTAAACCCTATGCAGTAAAGTAAGTTACTATCTTCACATATATTGCAGACACATTAAACACGAGTGGTTTTGACTGGATTAAATAGCAGAGCTACATAGATATCGTATAAATAGCCCAACAATTATTAAAGTTGTACTATACACCGAAGTAAGTTTTCGAATTGGTCATCATAGATTTCTTTTGTTTAACCATCCTGATAGAAATCTTTGTAAGCAGATTTTTTATAAAACCATGTGTGAATTTGGGTTTCAAACAATTGAGAATTGATTTTTATTTTTTTTAGAAAGATGTGATAATACAAAATGTGATTACTTAGAAAACCAGTGTAGTTTGAGTGTATTTCAGTATTAGAGTTACGATCGCAAGACTAAGAAAAAATACTATAAACCTTTAAAAAAACGTCTACAGAGTGAATAGAAAATCTCTTTTCCACATCACAAAATTAAAGTAGACATTATCATGCAGCTTACTTGTGCAGTGAATCTTAACAGTACCAGTTTTCACATCTTTATGTGGCATTTTAGGCAATTTTAGAACATTGGGCGAAGTGTTCATTTTCAATACGGTCAAACAAATGCTGTCCTGTTGTGTTTTTTTGGTATGTCGTATCTAACCTGCGTAATATCAACATTGACATGTTTGCGTGTTAGTTCCTGTAAGATACAGCAAATACCCCGCGATCTGAATAATTCTTGACGTTGAATATCCCGCATTTGAACCTTAAGATTCAATCATTGTATTCTCCATTTTCAAATACATTTGTGTTTTTTTTCGAAACTGTACACTGTTATATATTCTAGAATATTTCTCACTGCATAAAAGTATAACATGTCGAACCGATGTCTTTGTACAGACCTCATTTGCATCGACTGTGACCACAACAAGCTGCACAGTTGATTTTATTTACTTACAATATGCATAGCATTCTGATGATGTTTTAACCCAATTACAATACAGTCCATGGAACATGCGATAACTAGCAAAACATAGAATCAATCCTTAAACCATTGGTAACTGTCTTATTTACAGAATAGTAGTCGTCTAATTGTAGAAGTATGTATAACAAAGTGTAGTTATACTATAATGAAGGAGTGTTGCGCTCGCTTAAATAAATTATTGGACACACATTGTTTCACATTCTCTACATTACGACACTCAATTTGTTGCTTCATTCAATAACAAATCTTTTGTCAATTTTCAATAACGGTATAGGAGATATGGGAGGACCCTTCGGCACAGACTTTTCGGAGCGCAGGTAACTGACAGGGGAGATGACTACTGCGAGGAATGTGGTCCGGGGACTGGTGATTATACGGTATGACTAAAATACGCAATGGAGATTTGTGGGGGCAATGGGGGCAATGGGGGCAATGGAGATTAAAATTCAATATACCGCGTTTTTTACTTTAAATATGTCACATATTCGACAAAGTGTGGTATATAAATGTGTAGATATTGTTTATAAATATGTTATGATAGATCTATTGTAAACAAATACATATGTAACGATTTTCACTTTATTTTTTCACCGGCGCAATGGAGATTTCTCCCTATTATATCTACCACGTAAACTTGTAAACTAACACACATTAACCCGATTTTGAATATGTAAATATGATTAATTTCTTCAATTATGCATGTACAATACTTATATATGTGAATTCACAACTGCAATGAAGTTTTTCCAGGTACGCAATGGAGATTTTCACTGGGGCAATGGAGATTTTCACTGGGGCAATGGAGATTTTCACTGGGGCAATGGAGATTTTCACTGGGGCAATGGAGATTTTTACGTACGCATTGGAGATTCTTCAGATGCGCAATGAAGGCTGATCTCAAAAAAATAATTAATCATAGAAGAGTTATATACGTAGTACATTTCATGATTTTGGAAATTACATACGCATAAAGTTAATAAGTTTCCTTTATGATCGAGTCCATATACAATAATGCAATTTTACAGAACATCCGTAACGTTATTATTTGCAGAATTACACACTATAATTCGTATTATCTTAAACGAAATATAACATTTCATACTTGTTCAATAAGCAATATATTAAAGTAAGAGTTTATGTATACGTAAGAGTATGGGCGAAATGGAGATATTTCGCTGGTCGAATGGATACTAGTACAAGACGGTATGAAAATTAAATGTAAAACATTAATAGTAATTACATTTGCCGTACTGTGTAGGATTTGATAATATGCGAGTAGAATATTACCTATTTGGATATTTATTGTACGTGTAATGTGTGTATGGAAGAAATTCCGCATAATACACAATTTAATGTTGATTTTATTAATTTCACATATACCGTATTTTTTTGTTTTACTCGAACAAACCAATAACTATCATTCGAGTTTAAGTTGTAATTGCAATTTATTAGGCACACGTAAGTTAGCTTTTAAGCAATTAAGGAATTCCATGGCGGTTTTATTTTCGGTGAATCAAAGGTTTTCTGTTTAAAGGGGATTAAGTGCAATCAACACTTATTGACCATCTCAGCTACCATAATTATACTGATTTACCTGTTGGTTGTCACAAGTAGTTAAGTGTGATGACATCCCTGTTGTAAATTAATTACATTACATTGTTTAATGCGATCACACCCCAAGTTTGAGAAGTACTAATTAAAATATTTCAAAATCCGGGTAAAGTATAAAGACATATTCTAGAAACATGTAGCGGATCAGTGGTCCAGTGGTAAAACGCTGGACTTGTAATCCAGGGATCGCTGGTTCGATTCCCCGCTCCATCACTGACCGAACTAACAGTCTTTCGGACGAGACTTTAAAAACCGAGGTCCCGTGTATGATGCTTTACATCGAGCACGTAAAAGAACCAGGGGTGCTTCTGGAACTGGGGCATCTTCTGTATCATGCACTATCCTCCAAATCTAATATGACTAACATTCTTCCGGAGGCGTCGCCCATATGGGAAACCGGTGGCGACGATAAATAAAAGCATATACAACATGTTATCATAATCATTTTTAAACAAACGATTAAGTATTACAAGAAATCAGTGTGATCTCAAAATGCCTTAGTATCCGTGTTACCGGGATTCGAACCAGGGAATACAGTTTTCATTGTGTGTACTTCAAAAAGGAGACTAATTAGTGAATAATTGTGTTAAATTAGTGAAATGTGTACCGTGATTGCATTGTGTGTATATATGTGTGATATGTTTATAAATTTATGTCATTTTATAAATGGCACAACCGGGATTCGAACCAGGGTCAACAGTTTTCATTGTGTTCTTGCTAAGGTTTTATGTATATATGTATGATATGTGTATGTACTGTATTTTATAAATTCATGAAAAATCGGTAAATGGCACAACCGGGATTCGAACCAGGGTCAACAGTTTTCATTGTGTGGTTTTAAGGATTTATGTATATATGTATGATATATGTAAGTTATGTTATGGCACTATCGGGATTCGAACCAGGGTCTAGTAATCTAGTAATTCATCTATATTTTAATCTAGTAATTGGGGGATGGGCCACGATGAGAGTTCCTCCCAGTGGTGTGGCCCGGATGTAGTTGTTCCTCTCTCTGTCCTTAAAAAACAACCATTATTACACAAATAATGTGGTAATAATGTTGCGCATTCACATTCATGACATATCACTAAACGTAAAATTCGGTAATTTAAAACTATTTATTATTTTGTCAGCAGAGGTACGGTTATAACGGAATGCTCTCTTTTTTTGGTCGAAATACTGTTCTGTGAATTCCCACTTAAAATTATTATACTTGTATAACTTAAGAAAATAAACACATCTACATAATCATATTCTGGTGTTATTTGTGTTAGTGTATATGGTAAATCACTTTGTAATAGGTGAAAATCTCCATTGCGTACGAGAAAATCTCCATTGCCACAGTGAAAATCTCCATTGCGAACGAGAAAATCTCCATTGCCCCAATGAAAATCTCCATTGCGTACCTGGAAAAACTTCATTGCAGTTGTGAATTCACATATATAAGTATTGTACATGCATAATTGAAGAAATTAATCATATTTACACAATAAAAATCGAGTTAATGTGTGTTAGTTTACAAGTTTACATGCTAGATATAATAGGGAGAAATCTCCATTGTCCCAGTGAAAATCTCCATTGCCCTAGTGAAAATCTCCATTGCGTACCTGGAAAAACTTCATTGCAGTTGTGAATTCACATATATAAGTATTGTACATGCATAATTGAAGAAATTAATCATATTTACACAATAAAAATCGAGTTAATGTGTGTTAGTTTACAAGTTTACATGCTAGATATAATAGGGAGAAATCTCCATTGCCCCAGTGAAAATCTCCATTGCCCCAGTGAAAATCTCCATTGCGTACCTGGAAAAACTTCACTGCAGTTGTGAATTCACATTAAGTATTGTACATGCATAAATGAAGAAATTAATCATATTTACACAATAAAAATCGGGTTAATGTGTGTTAGTTCACAAGTTTACATGCTAGATATAATAGGGAGAAATCTCCATTGCCCCAGTGAAAATCTCCATTGCCCCAGTGAAAATCTCCATTGCGTACCTGGAAAGACTTCACTGCAGTTGTGAATTAACATATATAAGTATTGTACATGCATATATGAAGAAATTAATCATATTTACATAATCAAAATCGGGTTAATGTGTGTTAGTTTACAAGTTTACATGGTAAATATAATAGAGAGAAATCTCCATTGCGCCGGTGAAAAAATCTCTTTTGCGTACGAGAAAATCTCCATTGCCCAAGTGAAAATCGTTACATATGTATTTGTTTACAGTAGATCTATCATAACATATTTATAAACAATATCTACACATTTATATACCACACTTTGTCGAATATGTGACATATTTAAAGTAAAAAACGCGGTATATTGAATTTTAATCTCCATTGCCCCCATTGCCCCCATTGCCCCACAAATCTCCATTGCGTATTTTAGTCATACCCGTGATTATACATTCCTAAATAATGTTTGTCACGACACAGTTATTATCACGGCGCAACAAAAAACTTAAACGAAATCATTGTTTTGGAAAATAGTTATTTGTATTTGGTTTAATGTTCTTACAACTGTTATCAATACGATTGTATGTAAGTATTTATTGATGTAATACAGAAGTGTAATTGGTTATTTATTTTATTTTACATACGGACGATATTGAACTTCTTTCGATTTCATTTTAGTATTTTTTCGAAATTCCCATTTTAATTTTTATGCACTTCCTGTCTCTTTATTAAAAGTGAAAGCCAAGTGAGCCATTGGTTCAAGAAAATAAAAAAAATGGCTGAAGAGAAAAATATACCACTTTCTTAATTTGGTGCAAATTTTTAACGTTGGGTTGGCAAATGTTTTATCCCACTCAATTTCAATGAGGATGCTATTTTAACTTTTAAGTGGCTGAGACTGGCTCTCAATTTCTGTGTATATATTGGTCCTCGTATAAGATGCAAATATTGTCTATTCATGGTTGCGTATATTAATTTCATGCTGAACAGTCTGTAATTATACACAAGCTGGACAAAAACAATTGGAGGCAGAGCTTGTTGCTAACTAAATGTCACCTAAACCACTCGGCCAATCAGATCATGGGATCAACCTGAGAATAATTTACCATAGAGAACTAAATTAGTCCAACAAGAATAGCAAATTTGATCACAAGAGTGTGTTAAAACTTAAATTACTGGGTTTATTTTGGGAAGAATCCGAAGAGGACCCATAATTCTGAATTTTTGCGTGTTAGTCTTAGATATTCGGAAAAAAGTTGAGAAATTTCAGTAAAAATTAAGGAATAAAATTAAAGGATGTAGTGGCCAATTAATCAACAGTTAATACAGGGCTCAACATTAACGGTTGTCCGATGGATTTTGACCAGTAAATTGAAGGTCCGGGCAACCAATTTCCAAAACTACTTGCCCGATGTGACCAGTGACTTTCAATGGAAGAAAGTGTGTTAACCTGATAGGCTTAATAAGTTCAACTAAACCAAACTATCAATCCACAGTTAAAGAAAAGCAAATGTCCTCATCACTTTGACGAAATGTTACTAAAATTAGAAGCCTATAAATAGAACTGGTCTTTCTGTTTCTCGGCAGTTTGGGTTTTCTTCAAAAGACGAAGCAAAACTGAAAAATGGTACAACTGAAACCAAACAAAGTATGGAAAAGCTAAGCGAAAATGGACTTTCGTAAATGCTTGGCTGAGCCAGTTTGCCTGGCTACGATATGACACAGAGAGGGATAAAATGTTCTGTGCCCCTTGCAGGAAATAAACAGACATTTTGCAGGCCTTTTTCTATAAGTCCCTCAGGATAACTATCGGACCCTTCCCCAAGCAAAATATAGCTTTGTTTTCCAATCAGAAAAAGAAATTCCCAATTGGAATTACCTCGTCTGACGGGGCCACATATAATTACCGGCGAGTCGTGAAATAAACATCAAAACAATGCATTAGGGTATTCTCAGATTTCATCGTTGATTAATATATAACATGTGATGATCGCCGACTTTCGTTTTATAAATGTTTATCGTGAACGGGCACCATTGCAAAATTGTCGCAAGTAGTAAATATTACTGCGTCAAAATAAGAAATACAGATTCTGTGGGATCGAAGACGGTAAATTTCATGTTTGAAACAGCGCCGAGTGCCCCTCCGTTAGAACTTTCTCAGTGAGTCCGATGGTTATTCAACTTATTTATGCTGGTATTATGATGCATATTTCGTTGTTATTTGATCATAATAATTCTAACATAACCAGATGTTATTGTTATTGTTTAAAATTTGACTTTTAATTTAATTTGCTAAAATGTCTGTTCTATAGCTGACATATGTCAATTTAAATAATGAGCATTTAGTCATGCTTATAATTCCAATATGATAAGATTTTATCAATTTCATATAAAGCCATATGTTTTGGCATGTGACAAACTTTCTTTGTGATATTCTCACTTATTGTTTAGTTGTCATTGTTTAAATTATTAAGAGTTGATAGTCACTTCCTAAGGCAAGACTTACTCAATATGTCAAAGTATCTTGACTAGTATATAAGTCTTGGACATTTTTAGTATAAAAAAACTTAAGAAATAATAAGAAATTTGAATTTAGAATTTGTACTTTGTGTACAACTAAGAACAATATCACTTTATGTGAATTTACTTTGTGTTAAACTATCTAAAATAATACATTTGTACTTTGTGTACATAATTAACTTTGTGAATTAGTATTTATTATCTTTGTGAACAAATCAATATAATTGTTATTGGACGAAAATAAAACGTCTCAAATTACTAAGAACTTTGTGTTCATTTTTAAATGTTAACAACAGCGGTGGTAGCTTTTAGACATCGACATCATCCAGGGAGCGGCTTACGGATGCAAAACCCCCATGGACGTCCAACGACATAATACTGGCGATGAACATCGCACTGATCAAATCCCTCAATGGAGTGCGCTTTGTAAAGTTTTCTTTATTTCAAATTATGTTGGTTTATTTTACGTTTTGAAGACAAACTTTTCTAATAGATTGCTGTCAATGATAATTGGCTGTTGGATAGACCTATAAATATGACCCATCTAAACTTATTTCACATTTTAACATTTTCCAGTTAATAAGTTACATGCAAAGTGAAAGTAAAAAAACAACATAATGAATGTTTATGCACATGTCTAATATTTTAGAATAGCTGTAGGAATGAGTGTATGCATGATAAAATGGTACACCTAATTTCCCAATGCTCATCTGAAAGCTCTTGAATTATTCTAGCCATTATTGTCCCATGTGTCAGAAAAATGTTGAACATTTTGTGCCTATTTGACAGTCAGTATAAGAAATGTGTATTAAAGTGTGACATTTTATGGAAAAATATGAAGTGTGTACAATAATCATTTCCAAAAGCTAGATCCTTAAGTTTTATGAAAAATATAGCTTTGCATTAAAATATTTCCATCTTCTAAAAAAGTTTTTGCTTGTAACAACCAAAAAAAATAAATTTATATTTGTATTAATAAATACAAACAAAAATATGGAATATGTGGATCGGCATGACAACATTTTTTTGTTCTAGGAGATCTATGTACGGGATGTTGTTGAACACCTGTACATCATTTGTTTTATAATAATAATCCAAGATAGTAAAATATAATGGAAAATACTATTTAACCTGTAATTGAACCAAACAATTTTCTTCAGATTTATATGGAATTTTTACATTCAAATTGGGAAAAATATATACTTATTGTTATTAGGAATATAGCTGAATAAAGGCTATAAAATAATTGGGACAATTTGATATTTTTCGGAATGTCCATGTTCACGTCATAACCAGTTTGTTGGGATACACTGTCTTAATTCAACAAAGAGGAATGTTTTCTAATTTTATTACATACATCATATATATTGTACATTTGAGAACTCTGGGCTGTTGCCTGGTAAGAGCTCCATTCTTCAGAACAACAGCTGATGTCTTAGTCCTATCCTCAGTCACGAATCTCAAATTTGCTGAAAGGGAGAGGGAAAAGATATATACATCTATATTTCTGCTGCAATGGTTTAATAACGAATACCAGTACACTAGATTCTTAATTTCTTTTTTGTTAACTTCATTGAGTTTCAAAATTGCCCCATTTGCCAATTTACGTAGCATTCCCCCCACCAAAGGAAACCACTTCACCAAAAGTGAAAAAAAACACTGCCTTTATCCGAAATACATTTTGTAGGTAAAATCTACGTTGGGGGTGAACAAATGGTAAGTTTGTGTTACCTAAAACACCTTAGTGCTGTTGTTTCAGAATCTGTCTTGTGTAAGGCATGTTTTTATCATTTAAAATGTTGTATATTTTATTTCAGATCAAGATTACATGTAGTAGCAGTGGTCAGAGAAAGCATGTCTTTTAAGTTTGATCAGGTAATAACCACCTTTGTTAGTTCTCAGTTTAAAATTCTGAAAAACTTACAACCTTTTGCAATTTTGCAAAATTCAGACTAAATTTCCCAATCGGAAGTTTTAAATTTTGATCGCCGACAAGGGTCGTTATTCATTTATATTAAATAAAAATTTCCAATTTTCTGTAGAACAACACAAAAATTCCCAGAATAAAGGGTATCTATAGATAGGCCATTTTTCAAAAATACAGAGAAAAAAACTTGAATACTAATAAAATTACTTATATATTTAACCACTTTCATTATAATAATTTTTGTCTCTGAAGAAGTACTTCACTGGATATAATTTGTTACCGCTATAATTTCAGTTTCTGGAGTTTTGTGAGGGTAATCTTACTTCATCAAAGGAAATTTTGAAGCTGGCGAGGAAAAGATACAATGAATGTAAAGCTGAATACAAGGTTTCTGATTCCTTTAATGATCTTGTTCTGGTCACTGAGACTAAGATTGCTAGTGATAAACAAAGAATATTCGTTCATCTGAGAGATTTCCTACAGAATTTAAAAGAAAATCGAGACTGCTGTATTAATTCTAATAAGCGTCGTCTGCAAGTCAGTAGCAGTGAAGCAGAGTCGGACACAAATCTCTCAAAACGAAGAAGAACGAACGAATACACCTCAGACAATTTAAGATGTCAATCTAACCATATTCACTCTGAAAATGAGGATGATACAAGCCAACATAAAGATGTTGATGATGTTAAAACCAGCACTGCAGAGAATGGTGAGGACTCCAATAGTAATGATGCGTACACTGATACTGTATCATCTTCTCATGGTAGGCATTCTCATGTAAAACAAGGTACTAGCAAGCAGGAATTGAAATCAGATGAGGATTGTTCTGAGAATGAATCATACACTGCTGTACCTCTTAAAACATGCAGTAAAATGTATTCATCCTCTGAAGAGGAAAATGACAAAGATATTCAAACTACAAAACACATTGCTGATATCATTCAATGTGAAGATGATGGTATTACTTCGGATCACAATTTTGAACAAGACAATGTGGGAAATATTGACACAGATGAGCCTGATAAAAGTTCAGACTCTGAAGAAACTAAACATATTACAAATCCAGAATCATTTAGCTCAAATGAAGATCATTTTATTGATTCGCCAAAAGACACCACTGAGAATGGCGATAAGAATACTCTGCTGGATCCGAGAAAACTGGTTGCTTCCAATGTTGATTGTGGAAGCAGTGAAGGAGACATTAAAGCTGAAACTGATGGGGAGGAAAATGAAACTGATTCATCATTAGAATTTTGTTCAGTGAACTTAAAAGCTGCCACAGATAAATCTAAGTCTAACAAAATAAACAGTTGTCCTGAAAATAAACATTCAAATATATTACACGATCAATCAAAACTAAAGGAGAGGGATCACTCCTATGTGAAGTCCAACAGTCCGTCAAATCTCCATGAAGAAGAATCAGAAGATATACAGATGATTATAAGTGACAATGACTGTGAGGATAACGATACAAAGTTGAACCGTTTGGTATTGGACAAGACAGATGATTTTACTGGTGTAAATGGTGTTACAAATGATGAAGACTATGCCGGATATGATGCTGATAAGGAGAATGAAAAAGTTACTGATAGAAGAATTGTTACCTCATCTGATGAAGAAGATCCAGAGTATGCAGCAAAAGCTAGAAAGTTTAGAGAAAAATGTAAGAAAAAGTATGTGGTTAGTACAGGTGGTAAAAAGCATGGAAAATCTGCACATTCACACCATAATGCATCTACGATTAGCAAAACAGAAAAATCTGAAAAGAGTCCAAAGAAAAATAAAAACATGAAAAAATCACCGAAGAAGACTAGTCCTAGCAAATCACCCATCATAATTGTGACAGACAGTGAAACAAATAGTGAGTGTGAGAATATGACAAAGAGTGTAAAGAAAAGGATAGATGAAAAAATAGTTAATAAATTCAAGAATGAATTTGATATAAATGTTGATAATCCAGTAATACTTGTAGACAAAGTTTCGCTAAAGGATGATCCAAACATTGATGATTGCAAAGTTGGAAAGAATGATTATAAAGATGACGCAGATGACATTGACAACATGGATTCTTGTGGGTCTGATACCGATAAAGTAACAACTGCACATTCAGGAAATCTTGTAAATGGTGATCTTGAATGTGAAATAGATTCTGAGAACAAAACCTGTGAAAGAACTATGAATGGAGACAGTGGCATAACAGTTAAAAAGAGGGTATGCTTTATAACTGAAGCAAGGTATGAAAAGCAGGGTGATGTTGTAAACAAAGATTCTGATTCAGAAATTCCAAAAGCTAATGGTTCAGAATCTTCTTTTGGGAATACAATCAGGGATAAATCAAGTGACAGTGAAGATAATACAGAAAGAAGAGATAATGATACTGAACAACCAGGAACTAGCTCTTGTGAAAATGATGCGAAAAAGACAAAAGCTTCTAATAAACAAATTAGAAAACTGGAACAATTATTAGAAGTAAGTAAATTTGCACAGCATAATAATAATATATAGTAGAGTCTTGTTTGAGGATTGAAGAACATCAACTAAGTTGTCTTCAAGACTGTGTACTACATAGTTTTCACTAAATGTTAACCCATGTTTCTAAATGTACAATACTGGTCATCATACAGTCATGGGGTACAAAACAATGTTATCCATGGTTGAAGTTTTTGGTAATTTATAGTTTTCCTGAATGTTTAACAATAGTTTTTTTAATCAAATTCCAGTCTGGATTTTATAGGCAGAATATTGCAAAGGAGTGGAATGGTTAAATTGCATTATTTGTAGGAAGTTACTTACAAGTAAATTGTTGGTGTATTCCATTATAACACAGTATGGTGTAGAATGAAAATGAGAAACCTGAAAATGTTACAATCATTCAAGCCTTTTTCTTTTGTTAATAATAATAATAAACTTCAGTATATATTGAAGGTAACTCATGGGTCCGACTATCGAACCAATTCCCAAGGGCAAATATTAAATTTTGTTTATTTCCCAATCAGAAACACCTAGGGAAAAGTGCCTACTGGACAGAGCTGTATCTGGTATATTACCGGGGAGCCGCGAAGTAAACATTGAAAACATGCATTCGGATATTCTCTGATTTCATGATTGATTTCAAATTTAACATCTGATTCCCAATTTATCTTTTTACCAAAATGGACAGAAAAAGGCCTGTCTTGATGTGTTTTAGATGTTATGCGAATCTTGGTATCTCTGTTGGTATTATAGTGTTTCTTTCTTCAGAAAATTCGTGACGAGATTGAAGATGTAAGAAATCATGAGTTGAGTGTCGATGAATTGGACAGTGAAATCTCCGACTATATGCTGGAAGATAAACTTCAACGCAAATTTATGAAGGTATTTTACTTGTTTTTATTCAGACTCTTATAGTTAAATCCTCAGTCTTGGTATCATTCAAATTTGAGGCTGTCATTAATTAAATTTTTTGCATGACAACGATATTGATTTATAGAAAAAGACAAATATCGATGATGTCAGTATATCGTTTATATTTTAAAATTCCAGACTATTAACTCGTATTTTTCTGTATGTTGATGTGTATATATATGCCCTACATAACTAAATGTTCAACTTGTAATTGATCCATATATATTTAACTTCACAGTACTACATGTATAATATATTGCCATCATTTGTAATGCAAATTGCAATATCCGCTAGGGGATTGTTTAACAGGTAGCAGACTACGGAGGGTAGTAAGACTATTTTGGCACAATTTTAGATTGTATACATTCTCCTTTATTTTCCCGCCTATATATTGATATTTGTGTATTGAATATGGATTGTATCAATAACAGTCCTAGTTCTAGCTAGGATTTCAAAATTAGAGGCTTGAGAATGGTGTCTGGAAAATTAGGAGTCATTGTACGCAACTTTAAACAAAATAGTTAAAATGTCTACTTAACACATTGTACATTGTGGTCAGAAAAAATGTTATATTATCACTTATTTAAATAGCTTGAGTATTAGTTTGGTAACCCATTTCATGGGAGGGCTTTTGTCTGCTTCTGCAAAAATAATTTGAGGTGCTGTTTTTGCTTTAGCAAAAAGTGATGACAGGGGTTTTGTTTGGCTCCCATGGGCATATCTTATTTGCGTAACTTTATCGGATGCATTTCTTGTCTTTCCTTGCAGGTCTGGGACAAACTGTGTGAATTGCATCAAGCTGTGAAAACTACAGGTAGACCAACGGATAAATACTTCAGATATCAAGGTACTTATTCTTGATATATTCATTTATATTGAAGCAATTTCATTTGAAAACAACTTGTACAATGACAGATTACTTCTATAAAGAAGTAAGAGTTTTACTGGTAGTGTTTACGATATAAAGTTTGAAAGAAAAAATAGTGTACTGTTAACACACTGTCAACTCCAGGGTCAAATGGAACCCCTGACTTTTTCAGCAGTCTTGATTTGGTTAGTTTTGCTGGCAGCCTCGAAACCCAGTTCAATTGTCACAAGTTCTCCCCCTTTATCCCTCTGGAGTTCTACATATATGTATACATATTCTATGTTAGCCTTATAGGCTTATCAAGTCTCCATCTCTAAATAAAAAGAATAATTATTATTATTAGAAGGGATAAAGAAAGAGAACTCAGGATAATCTCCTGTGCCTCAAAACTGCTACTTCTTAACATGGTAGTTATATTACATGGCCAGTGTTAGGATTTGTCACTGCTATAACTTGCTACATAGCACCTTGTTTGGGCAAGAAACTTCAAACTGTAATTGACTGATAAGTAATTATTTTCTTTAGTAATATTCTTTGATTTGCTGATAGTCCTTTCTGTGATTTTTCACAAATGAGGTTTCGACTGGTGGCTGTTAGACGGGAATTTTGATTTGAAAACTGAAATCTCATGGCAATACTCAGGGCTCTCACTGGAGGGAGAAATAGTCTCCCAAAATGATCGGACTCCCTAATTTGAACTGAAGGAGAAGTTTTCCTATATAAAAATGTCTTAAACAGGGTGAAAATACTGTAATAAAATCACAAAAACTTCTCCCTGTTCTGCAATTCTAGTGAGAGTCCTGATTACTGTAAAACTTGACAAGTATGGAGAATGGTCGATAAGAAAGTTGCTTTTTCCTCCATCTCTTTTGCATATGGGAAGCTGTCATTTGTTTATGGTTAATACTGGTTGGTATCCCAGGAACAGTCTGAAATGTCTGGGATTTGCAATGCGGGGATTTTCGACACTCAATATTATCCACTTATACATTACTTAACTGATTTACTGCTGAGAAACAAGGTACAATACTTGATCTAATTGAGTCATTTGGTCTTGTAGGAACACGCTATCCAGATATAAATAGAAAAGTAGAAAAGTTTATCAACAAGAGGAAAAAAAAGTTTCCAGATTATCATGATATACGTAATATCATCATAAAGGTGAACAAAGATAGAAGATTACATCTCAGGTATGTGGAAGTTTGGGATATATTATAGCATAGTTTACAGATTTATATCCTGTTGGATGAGAACTTACATTGATAAAAATGGCTAGACCTCCTTAAGTGTTTCCATAAGAACATTACTTATAGTTTTTACCATTGTAAAGAATTTAAAATGAATGTCATGTGACATGCTGAAAAAAACTTGATTTGATATGGCGAGATTTTTTTTTCCTTATATAGAAATTGTATAAGGACAGATTGGTAAATATCTGACTTCAGAAATTTTACACATAATAATTATAAATGTAATAATAATGTATGGGTAAAAATTGGGCAATTACGGTTTCAGGGAACAGACTACAGGAGATTGTCACAAGTTCTCTCCCCTTCTATATTTTTTCTATAGTATATATGTATACATAGTACATGTAAATATATTTTGAAGTTTGAAGTGCGATTTTACCTGAGGAAACTCCGAAAGAGGTCAGGTGTGAAAAGTGTTAGAATCTTTGTACTATATATATATACTAAGGAAGGGAAATAGACGGAGAGAGAACTCATGACAATCTTATGTGGAACAGATATAGTTTTATTTGGACTCAACTTCAATTATTGTTCAATACAAACGTTAAATAGAAGATTGTATGAAATGCTGAGTGCAGTATGAACCTTACAATTCAACTGTTATCTTGTTTGTTGTTCAGGACGAGGGAAATAGATGATATATCAAAGGAAGCATTCACTGATGTCGGCAATCAGTTACAGAAGAGAAGACAGAAAGATTTTATATCCACCTTCCATGCACCAGGTTCTGAAGTACATGCATTCAGGTAGGTCTAGTCTAGCTAGACTGGATACAAGCTTGGCATTATTCATTTCTTGATTGTAAACTTTAAGTTCTGGTCAAATGGAGAGACCACATAAAGAACAAGTGAACTATTTTCAGCACTCACTCATTTGCTGTTTGGACATTAGCCTTGTATGTCTGTTTGGATATTAGCCTTGTATGTCAATTGTGCTTCTGATAAAAGAAAAAATGTCATTTATATAAAAATCTTGATATTGCTCTATAGGGCAAGAATATTTTTTTTATCATTTGTATTCCAGGAAAATAGTTTTATGCCCCCACTTAGGGGCATATAGATCTTGTTTATTGCATTGCTTCTTTATTAATTGATATAGAGTCACACAAACTTTACGAAATCACCTGGGTTTTAGTATTTTTATTGGACCAGTAAAACCTGAGTTATGGCCCTTGACTTGTGACAAGTGGAAAGTGGGGGCATCTGTGTCCTATGGAAACAATTCTTGTTTAAAAATTACCTTTCACATTTACTTTTATGGCTGGAATGCTTTTTATATTTGAATGTCATGCCTATATGATGTATTCTTTTCCAGTGTCTATGATGATCCAGCCCTGTATGATCCTGCTTTGAAGAAAAAATTAGATTCAAACAAAAAGGAAGCAAGAAACAATATGGATAAGGTTTGCTTGTTTTTTTTCAATTTTTCGAAACAATTCTGCTTCAATAATAAACTCAAACCTTCAACCTCTGCCTTGCTAGTTTGCTAAACCCATGGCAAGCAAGTGAGGCCACATATACTCCTTTTAGAGCCACATTCCCGAATAGTTCTATTCAATTTTGAGTTAAAATGGTCAACCACTAAGATTTCTCATGCATAAATTTGAACTGCATTTTTCATTAACAACTGAGATTTCAAGCCCAGTCTTTCAAGAGGTTTTTTGTCTATTTACTTTCATATTGTACTAAATTCAAATTTCTACGAGATTGTTTCTTTAGAGAACGGAACTAATGTATGAAAATTTAGATAATAGTCATTATGCATGTCAAAATTATCATTTTTTCGGACTGGCTTCTTATTTGCATAACTAGCTAATGCTTCTGTTTCTAGATTCTGATATTTGTGTATGTCAAAAAACATGCTAACCTTTAAAATGATTATGGGTTTTCATTGGAAATGGTTCTGAACATCTCTGACTTCTTCATGCATTTAATTTAAGTTAATTTGCATTGTTTTCATAATGACTTTATTTGGCCCAGGTTGTTGAGAAATATGCGCAGCTGCAATACCAGGTTGATGACAAAACCGACGATGATGATAATGAGGATGACGAGGAGGACGAAGAGAATGCAGACCCCAATACCGGAACAGAAGATATCGATCAGCTTATATCAGGGGTAGATAATTCCGACTCGGATATTAATGGTGTTGATAATGATGACCAACAGTTTGATGATAATAATGGATTAGATTATATACATGAATCTAGTCCATGTCTAGAAATAGGTGATTATGTCTTTATGTACACACAGGTCATATGATTCTATGGAACAAGGGAGTAGAACTTTTTTGGTGTGGAATATTTTGGATTTAAGATGCATGATTCAAATGTTTTCAATTTGTTTATTTTATAAAAAAAATCTAATTTTAGAATCGGTGTAGAATGGTTTTTTTCTCCAATTCTTGGCAAACTGGTCTGTCTATACTGCATGGTGCTCTCTCATATTTATCTGTAATTTTTAGCTCTACTACCCAAAGGCCAGAGAGCTTATGTCATGGCGAATTGTCCGTCATGTGTGCATGCGTGTGTGCGTGTGTCAGCCTGTTAACCTTTTCATTCAAAGGACTTCTCCTCTGAAACTGCAAGGCTGAATTTGATGAAACTAGCATTCTTACCTGACCCTTTCTCAAAATGGTTCAAATGGTTCTGCTTGACCATACGATATGGCAGCCAGAGCTAAAAATAGAACAAGCTTTAAACCACATGCTCTGTTGCATCCTTGCACGAATCTTCCTGAACATTTCTGACTTCCATATGCACAATATAGCCTGTAGAGCGTTATTATCACAAAGAAATCCTAAATCAGAATTATATAATCAACCCTCTTCTTTATTTCCTTTTAGTGTTTTTATACCTAGGCATTATTGAGTATGCATAGACAATTTCTCTCAAGTTTCTTTAATTTTTCTTTTATCCACATAGTTGCTGTTTGTCACTCCTGCATGATCTGAAGTTTTAAATCTTATCTTTTTTCCCTTTTGACTTAGTTTTCTCTCTAAATTATGGTATTTTTGGCTATAAAATGGTAATGGTGACAAAAATTCAAAATGACCCTTGAGGTTCAGCACCTATTAGAACCCCAGGTTCATACTTAAACTAATAATTGAGCGCTGCTATAGGATTTACAACCTCTTTTGTAAGTGACGTCAATTCTCGAAAACGCAACATGTGATGCCACTATTTGCAAGGAGAAAACAAAATTTACACCATTTGTTCACTTCATTTTCATATTGCCATATGGGGCAAAAATTGCTTAATGTCAGTACATGGTGACATCACATGTGATGTTTTCAGGAAATTACGTCACTTAAAGAAGCGGTTGGAAATCGTACTGCGGCGCTCAATTGTAAGTGACTGGTTTAGCCTGGTGAAGAGTTCTACGTTTCAGCCTACTAGATATGTTTGGTTTTCAGTTTAACTTTGTTACATCAATGAAGAAACAAGCTTGTGTGTCTAATTCTGGGATTGCTAAGACAGTGGAAGAGTCTTACTGATAGGGGCAAACAAATCCTGGGGATATAAAGACCCGGAGTGCTATGTTTTACTTCTAGATCACTAGACCTTGATGATCTCGCGTTTCCATAACTGCCTTGAATTTAAAGAAATTGCTGTAATGAATTACTGACAAAAATACCAACTGACAGATTATGATGATAACGATTCTGTTAGTAACACAAGTATTGACAACATACGTAATCAAACCACTGACATTTTCTGTAAATTAGAGCCTATGTCTCCCATGTTCCATATGCGTATAATGATATGTGTGTATATAATTCTGGCCTGTTTAAACAGCTAGTTGGATATATGTTGTCTAAGTAGCTCTTATATGAAAGGACTGTCGATATAACCTTCAAATTATTGACTAAAATGATCATACAAGTAGGCTTTTGGAAGTTGAGAAATATTACAAACAATAAAACTGCACATAGAAATTACGACCGGGTCATGTATAAGGCTGTATATTCATGGACCAGATTTTAAATTCAGTAATCAGACCACCGATGACCAACTTTCCTCAGAACCTACGGTGGTCGTATTATTGAGGTTTCTCAGCACATTCGAGGATTTAAATAGGCTACTGTTTATTATATAGAAGAACATTTTTTGTAATATTTGCATTCAGGCCAATATGATAGTTTGTTAAAAGATTCTGTTCGCATGATATGTCTGATGGAAAACTTGAATTTTACCAGAAATAATTATTTTTTGACTGGCTCTGATCAGGCAAATGCTTTTTTTAACCAGAGAAATTGAAAATCAAACCCAATTCTCAGCTCCAGGACTATAGGTTATATGTCTACATGAGATATTTGCTTCTGTGAAAAATATCTATTATCTATTGGTATTAATCAAAGCACTATGTTAGGGAAAGGGATATTCAAATTATATTATGAACTTGATAACTGAATAGAATATCCTTTTTTTATTTTTACCTTTGTTTTCAATGTCAACAGTCCTTTCACCTTTGGCCTATAGCTTTCCTCCAGTTTGATCAGGAGTTGCACATATTTCATACACTTCAGTTAGCGATTCACTTCCAATTTTCACAAAATTTCATTAATTATTGTTAATCTATGTATACCTTACCACAAACCAATCTGTATTTATGTTTTACACTTTGCTTATGTCAAACTTTCTCTTCACTGACCTTTTCTGTAAACACTCGGCAATATTATCAGAATTGTTACCGCTGTTTAACATTAATGAAATTGTCTGCATCAAAATTTTGATACACTATCAAATTTGATGTACCAAACACGGATAAATCAGACTGGTAAAATTGAAACTTCGAATTTTAAGTTTATGATTATATACATATTTAGTTTAGCCACTGAGCATGTTAGATGTATTTTATTTTCCATGAATTTCGTTCAATTTTGTTGTTCTATTAGTGATGCATGCTATGTATTTTTGTAAGTATTCATTTTATATTCTGAGGGCTTGACCTGAAACTGTCTGCATGTAAATAAGGTAGCTGATGGACATGCCTGCTTTCACACCTTGATATGTACCGGTACATGTATACTAGAGCTTCAACGATTCGATGCGATGCATTGGAATTCGACTACGGAGCTCACAATTCAATTCGCACAATAAGGATGCTAGTTTCATCAAATTTAGCCATGCTTAGTCACGTAGTAGTGGCTTCCCCTGTTGCTACATTATTTACCGGAATCAAAGTTTAGTAAAATGACTTCCGTCGTTATAAATAAAGTTGTTTCTTTAGTATATTAATTTTTATTTGCAAAACTCTTAATTTCAATTGGCCTGAAATTAATGTAAAAGCCTTAAGATGAATGAGAATGCTGTTACATATACATATAAAAAATCGAAGGGAAAAAAACCGAATCGGTTGACAGTTGAATCGTTGAAGCTCTAATGTATACTAGTATTCAAATAATTATATCATATTTTATCATGTGTTATTGATATGAAAATGTCATGTTACATGTTGACAATTGTGGTTAAACCTGTTATCAATTGCTTTAAAATGATATAGATTAAATCCATTTCAAAAATTGCAAAAAACATTGCAATACAACCATTTGAGTTTAGTGATGCAAGTTGCTTAGGTTGTAGCTGGTACAGTTGAACAAGTTAATATATAAGAGTAATGTCTACTTGAAGGTTAAATACTTTTTGCATGTTGTTTATGTGAATGCAATTATTGATGTTTCAGAAAACCTAGAAAACGGATGGAAGTCCGCGTATGGTCCAAACATTCCACTGCACAAAATTGGACAACAGAAGTCTTTTGTTGACCAAGTGAAAGACCACAGTAACCCCAAAAGTAAACACTTTGCTGAACAATTAGGCCTAGGTTTTAAAAAGAAAGACACAGGTATTACTATCCTTAGTGACAATGATGATGACAATGAAGTTAAATTTGATGGTAATACTAGTGAGCTAGAGAATGCAGAGTCGGATATTGGAGATGAACATGAAGAAACATGTGAAAAGTCTAAAACAAGGGTAGATATTACTATTATAACGGATGATGAAGAAGATGAGGAGGGAAATGAAACTATTGTTGATGTACCGTTAGAATTAAAGATAACGTATGCCCGCCATGTCAGTTTAGATGATTTAGATAAAATTCACAAGGAAGGGATTTCTAGTGATAGTGAAGAGCCATTGAATGAGACCAGGAGTGATGATGAAAAAGTTCTTGCTGATCATATAGAATCTGTTGATGAACCAGTAATTGAAAGCTTGCCAGACATAGAAATTGGAGCCCCTTATGAACATGCAGAATCACCTGCTATGGAAGTTGATACTGAACCAACGTCTGATACTAATGGTGTTAAGTTTGGGACTGATACAACTAAAACTGAAGAATTAGACGCTTTTGAAAACTCAGATTTGACAGAAAATTTGACAGCTAAACAATCTGAATCTGATGAAGAAGTAATTTGCATTGAGAATGCTGAGTGTGATTCCAAAGCAACCTCAACTTCAGGGCATACTCAGGCCAAATGTGCTTCAGATACAATTCATCCTACTTCAGAAATTGTATTTTTAGACTCTGAAGATAGCATTTCTCCATGTAAACATTCTATTTCTAAGCATAATGACAATAGTAAAAGCTCACATTCAGATGCTCTGTGTATTGATAGATGTACAGAAAATAATGAAGAAGAAGATAGTAAGGATAGTAGTGTCTTATATGGAGATGGTGATGTTGAAGATGACGGCTCAGATAATGTTATGGTTGCATCTTTGTTCAAGAAATCTTCAGTTGAGAACTGTGCAGTCCCAGATGGAAGTAATGCTACAGATGATGGTGAACATGTTCATGGAGAATTAGATGAAGATATGGTGAATGGTGGTAGTGCAAGTCTACCAGATATTTTTGCAAGTGATGACAGTGAGTCAAAGGATGAATGTGAGGAAAATGAATTTTGTGAAAATGGAGAAGTTCTTGAAAATTGCGTGGAAGATGAGTTGTCGTACACCAGTGATGACATTGAAGATGAAACTGATGAAGCCAATGATACATTAATCAATACTTCGTCTTGTGACTTAGAAACAATAGCTAACCTCAACATAAAACTTCCAAATGTAAAAAATAAACTGCTCAAATTAGGTACAGCCGTTACTTTACATGCACCTGGTAAATGTGCTCAGGACAACAGCTCTCAGGAAGATTCTCATGAAATAAATTCATCAGTACCAAGTTCACCCCAGTGGAATGCTTATGATGAAAATGCTGGGCTGATAGAGACTTATCAGGAACCGGAGATTTCAGCCAATTTGACCATAAATCAGGATAGTGTGATAGTTCTTTCCGATTCAGAATAATTTTACCAATTTTCTTCTGTTTTGAAGATTTATTTATTCTTATTTATTTAAGCTTTTGTCTCAATACATGAGTGTAGTTATCATAATCAGTTCTTGTCAGGCAGTATACAGTAGAATTGATTACATGGGATTCTGTCAAGGTCATTACTCAATCAATTAATCTTGTGAACATGCATGTTGTCCTATTCACTGTCGTCTTTGTTCTGTTGCCATATTTTTATTTATTAGGAGCCATTTTTTATCAACTACTTGATTGAATCAGAATACAACATTGGAGACAGGATATGGATTTTAAAGTACATTAGTTAATGGTTTTAATCTATGAAAATGGAAAATTACCAGTATTCATATTCATTGTCTCCTATCATCTCTTCACATTCACTTCTGATTGGCTCTTAGCTAATTTTTATTTATTTTTATCATTTTAATTTTAAATCAATACAATGGTCTAGTCAGTAGTGAAGTTAGTTTATAAGTTATTATTAAGTACAGTCGACTCGAATATCAAATTATGTAATATTATACAACTATCATCTCGATGAGAATGGAATGATGATCTTTTAATGATGCCGTATAAAACGTCATAAAAATAGTTCCTTTGTTGTTGGTGGTCTAAGAAGCTTGTCATCAGTTCTGATTCGTATATGGTCATAACATTTACATAACTCACTTGCCTGACGCCCGGGACAAGTAAAATAACCGTTGGACAAGTAAAATATCCATTTTGTCTGCCTGAACGGCAAGTCATGTTTGTGGACTAAAAATACATTGCCTGATTTTAATTTTTTGTCAATTTTGTTTGTGTAGCAGCATTTTTTCAACTACTGTTACCAGTCATGGTTTCCGATTCAACAAATCATAATAACCATTGAAGCATCATGTTTCGTCGTTATTTTGACGGTGCTGTTATTTTAATTGGGCAAGTGGAAATTGCAAGTTGTTGGCCCGAATGGGCTAGTCCTTCAAAAAGATTATCGTGAAGACTGCATATTGAATAAAACTCGTGGCATGTATATTCTAATGATCTCTTGCATGATGTTAATAAATGCAGCTTCAAGTTTCCTTACATAAAGCTCACTTTGATTGAGTTTTCAATTGGATTGTTGAGTTTTATCACCATGTATGTTTTAGAAGATTTGTATTGCACATACAACGATGTGTAGATTCCCAACGATATCATTAGGGTTAAAATGGGAAGATGACGTAAGGTATGTGACTCTGACATTGTGTGTTAGGTTTGATTACACAAAATATATACATGCAATGCCTATGGTATGTTATTCAATACTTTCCATTGTTAGCTTGTCTGTTTTGAATACAACCTGAAGAGCTATTGAAGCCTGATTGTTGTTTGTTGTCATATTAAATATTCGGTTTAGCTCGGTGTCTAAGAAAGTATAAGACGTACCCAGAATAATGTAACAGGCAGAAAAGTGTCTGTTTCTTGTTGTGTCGCATTTAATTGTATATTGTTCTAAGTTTGTGATGAACTGTGGGTGTTATGTTGTGTTCAGTGATCTCCTCAAACATTCAACTCAGACCCAATTCCTCAAAGTCAAATATTCCAATTTGTTTGTAATTGAACAGTTACTGTATATATCGAATGATTCAGCATAGATACTGGTGCTAGTGAGGAGCATTACTCATTCATACATTGATCAGATCATATTTGTTTATAATGCATTACTTGACTGCTAATACAGCGCTACTTCTCAGGAGCGACATGCTTTAGAAGATTAAATTGTTTAGCTAATGTTGAGAGGTTATTGCTGACTAGAGGTCAAATTGATTGTCGGTTCTTGCTACGGGAAAAACCGATTCCGTTGTTGATAGATGTTGTTAAAGAGAGGGCAGCTTTGGAGAGGTGGCACTGTAGATGGTTCATAAATTCATATTGTGTAACTGGGTCAAACCACAGGAGAGTTGTCTCCCTTGGTCATATCTTTATTATTATATGTATTTATATACTAGAGAAGGAAAAAAGGGATAAACTTTTGACATTCTCCTGTGGGTCAAACAGCTCAATGTATGGGTGATACAATTATACAATTACTGCAAATTGAGTGTTAAACAATATTTATTTAATTATTGTAATTTTTTTCTGGGTGTTTGTTTTATGTTTACAAAATATATGTAGCAATCTTGAGTACAAATTTTATCGGATATTTTTTAAACTCTTGTTTACAAAATGGCATCATTTTTCATTGTAATGAGGTACTTTCATGTTATTTTAAAGCTATTTTTTTTCAATTGTAAATATTAATGGTGTATGCATGTCCAATGATGTGTTATTGTATATTGAAGTAAATTCTTTATACGTAAGTGTCATACAATAAAAAGGGAGAAATAAAGATGTTGTGTTTGATTTTTTAGACCATGGAGTCCTCTGGTGAGCTTCTAGTATAGTGATTGCCATTTGTCTGACCACATGTAAGTGTCAACATGTTGGAAGTCCACATTCATTGGCAAATCTTGATAAAACTTTCATGATCTTGGATAGGTTTGATAATAGGCATGACCAACCTCCACGCAGAAATTTGACTGGTTTCATGGTAAACTCTGATCAAATCCCTGCCACTGCTAACAACCATGTGTGACCTATGAAATGTCACATGACAGGTAAAAGATGGCAGAATGAGAAATGTTACAACAATTGATTTTATTAATTTGCCAGCTTGCGGTCATGACAGAATATGTCTAAAGCATTCTATATGATTAAAAAATCGGAATTGAGTCCTAGTTTTTGAATTGTTACCTATATGATTCCACTGCATCATAGCTGACAAAACAAACTAGATTACATCATCATTTTAAACTTTACGAAGAAAATTACAATAGGTCATTTGTTTATCAATAATTTTTTATAAATTTGAAACTTCACTGAAACAAAAAATCCCTGCATATCAGGAAGGATTTCGTTGCGTTATAACCAGAACCCCATAACTTGTCTTTGTTTTTTTGAGTTTTACCCTCTTGAGATAATTGTTGCATAAGGGGAAAGGGAATTGCATTTTATTTAAGTTATTAGCATTTCAGAACAATATAGGTAGTACATATTGAAAGATGGTTTCAATGATACCAAATACTCCGAACTGCAAAAAAATTGAGTTACAGGGTTCTGGAAATAAGGTGACGATTTGTTGGTGGTAGCCGAGGTTGCTTCCAAAGGTCAAGGGAAGTAACTGCTGCAAGGAGTTTGAGGCATGATAATAATCCAGTAATGTTTCATTAATTGTTAAAAATAGCCATTTTACACTTTATACAAGCATTGAAGTCCATTTTCTGTAGACCACCAGTAAATATAACCTTTATGTATTTGTTCTGTAACATTTGGGCAAGCTCTACTTTAGTACTGGCCAGGTAGCTCAGTGGTAGAGCTAAGCCTCATTTGAGATGAGTCATAGGTTTGATCTTTAGCTGCAACATACTAAGTGATACTAGTAGCTCCTCCAGTGTGTGGTTTTAAAGGATAGCACAAGGACTGGATGACCGTGACTGGGTGTCTACATCATGCCATCAGTGTGTGGTTATAAAGGATAGCACTAGGACTGGATGACCGTGACTGGGTGTCTACATCATGCCATCAGTGTGTGGTTATAAAGGATAGCACAAGGACTGGATGACCATGACTGGGTGTCTACATCATGCCATCAGTGTGTGGTTTTAAAGAATAGCACAAGGACTGGATGACCGTGACTGGGTGTCTACATCATGCCATCAGTGTGTGGTTTTAAAGGATAGCACAAGGACTGGATGACCGTGACTGGGTGTCTACATCATGCCATCAGTGTGTGGTTTTAAAGGATAGCACTAGGACTGGATGACCGTGACTGGGTGTCTACATCATGCCATCAGTGTGTGGTTTTAAAGGATAGCACTAGGACTGGATGACCGTGACTGGGTGTCTACATCATGCCATCAGTGTGTGGTTTAAAGGATAGCACTAGGACTGGATGGCAGTGACTGGGTGTCTACATCATGCCATCAGTGTGTGGTTTAAAGGATAGCACTAGGACTGGATGACCGTGACTGGGTGTCTACATCATGCCATCAGTGTGTGGTTTAAAGGATAGCACTAGGACTGGATAACCATGACTGGGTGTCTACATCATGCCATCAGTGTGTGGTTTAAAGGATAGCACTAGGACTGGATGGCCGTGACTGGGTGTCTACATCATGCCATCAGTGTGTGGTTTAAAGGATAGCACTAGGACTGGATGACCATGACTGGGTGTCTACATCATGCCATCAGTGTGTTGTTTTAAAGGATAGCACAAGGACTGGATGACCGTGACTGGGTGTCTACATCATGCCATCAGTGTGTGGTTATAAAGGATAGCACAAGGACTGGATGACCGTGACTGGGTGTCTACATCATGCCATCAGTGTGTGGTTTTAAAGGATAGCACAAGGACTGGATGACCGTGACTGGGTGTCTACATCATGCCATCAGTGTGTGGTTTAAAGGATAGCACTAGGACTGGATAACCGTGACTGGGTGTCTACATCATGCCATCAGTGTGTGGTTTAAAGGATAGCACTAGGACTGGATAACCGTGACTGGGTGTCTACATCATGCCATCAGTGTGTGGTTTAAAGGATAGCACTAGGACTGGATAACCGTGACTGGGTGTCTACATCATGCCATCAGTGTGTGGTTTAAAGGATAGCACTAGGACTGGATAACCGTGACTGGGTGTCTACATCATGCCATCAGTGTGGCAGCACTTGATCATCAAGTAGACATCCGTCTCCAAACGTGTGCAAAATGACCCAAAATTGCAATGTGTAATGGAACAGCATTCATTCATGTACAGTATCATTTATATAATTAGTGAATACACAGCAAACCTCGAGGACTGATTTGTATCCCTAGCAATAATCACACCTTCAGGTTACAGAACTGTCTCATGTTCCAAGTGGAAAATGTGATAAGCCTTTGTACTTCTGAGTAAAATTCACTTGCCACTTCATCTTTGATTATAATCATGAACACCATACTATATCTCCACTATGATTTATTTACATACAAGATTATAGATTTGTTGAAGTCAAAACGAAGGACTTTTTGCCACATATTTTCCAGTTTTTTGCTAGTTTACATCCGGACATTACGACTGGCAAGGAGTCGATTTTTGCTGACGAAAGCCCAATCTAGGTACGGATCAATACAAACCAAGCATTTATATGTATTGTCCTTTTCAGCAGTGACGGCATAAAGCAATTGTAAGCTAGGTCACTTGGAAAGCATTTTCTTATGACCATGTTTACTTATTATAGTTGGCATTAAGTGCCATTTGTTTTTATCCTGTCACTTGCTGTCAGAGTGCCTGATAATTTTTGCTTTATCAGGTCACTTGGTCACATAACTTTTATCTCAGGTCACATGACCACGTGACTAGCCGACTATTTTTAGGAATGTATCATGATGTTATCATTTTTCCGGACTTACTTAAACAATGGATTTTTTTAATCAGTAGCAATAGCAGTATATACCCCACCCATCTTCTCAATATTAGATTCCCAGTCCGGTTCGATTTGTGCCGAAAATTCCTTTGCAATCGTAAATGACACCGATAGACTGAATCCACAGATTAATTCCTTGTTTTTTAGTGCAGTTTTAAATAAAAGAGATGTAAATATCACTTCTTTTTTCATGTGTGCTGTGGCGCTCGACATTTCTCATCTTTTGTAAACAAACTGTGGGAAATTGTGTATTCATTAACTACTTTCTCATTCCACGTCACTAACCTATTATTCTCTATATATGTCATGGATGCATCCTACTCATTGTGCAGGGATCTATTATTGTTCAGGACTAGCGGGGTTGTCACTAATTCTTGAAGTAGCAGGAAAATCAACAAAAGTAGACAGGAGTCTTGAGGGGGTACTCCACTTATTAATGATCATTCATACCAGATAAGTAGCTGGGTGGTAATGCTCACGTTACTGGGTAATTTTACCTGCTCCTGGCTCTTATCGACACCCCTGGATCTAAATAGTAAATGGATCTAGCTAATTAAATAAAATTACGTCACAATAACTACTCTAATTAAACCTAACAAAGACTCAATAATTGATCAACGAAATAAAGACTGGTACACCAGTTAACATAGAAACAAGACATTATTTTCTTTCACTTCATTTATTTTCTGTTTTGTATGTACAGTTTAATCCTTCCTTTTACGGACAGTCTTTCTGACGGCTACAGGCTTCTGGCTCTTCAAGATAGCGCTGGCACGTCGTACAGCAGCCTAAAGTATAAATGAAACATAAACTAGTAAACCCAAAAAAGGAAACCAGTAAAAACAAATAAATTTAAACACTAGTCCTCAATTGTGTAAGAAACCTGTAAGTCCTAGATTGCTAAAGAAACCTATAACAAGAGCAAGGAATGTTTGAGGCCCTTTGGTGGTTCCAGGGAGATATGGGGAGAAATGGCTCTGAATAAAAATTAAAATCCACAAAATTCTGCGAAGAATTTTATTGCCCGAGGGTAAATCAAGATATGCAATACACAATTTAACATGAACATTAAATTTTGTGTAAAATTACAATTGATTCCTCTTGAATCATTCAAAGTCAAAACTGATGCATGCAGTGTATTAAACAGACAGACAAAAATACTCTTATTAAACAAAAGAAAGCTTTCATACAATTTATAATAGATTCAATGAATTGAAAAAACATTATTATACCAAAAATAGAGTGGCATTTCCGATTTTTGCAGGATTTTAATAAACATTCGACATACAGCATTCAATTATATACAACAGAATGAATATGGTTTAAATTTTAAATACAATTCATTACAGGACTTAATATTGTGCAACATTTGTACTGCCTTATTCATATCTAGTAATATGGTCAAGTTCAATTTTATACAACAAACCAATTCGCAGAAGTTCAATTATATAAATACCATCTTAAGATCCTTCCTGTATCTGCCCTTTCTTATTGTGTTTCTGACTGATGTCAGCGTCTTTCTGCTACCCTTCTTCAATTCCATACGGTTGTGTGTTACTGCTGGGCGCCCATTAGCTGTAAACAAACAAAGTACTTATATTCTAGTATACTCCAGTTACATAAATTATTTACAACTATCAACAATACATATTTTGTTAAATTTGCAGAGGAACAAGTCATGACTGTACTTCCACAGTTGCTAATTCGGAGATACACAAATGAATGGGACTGGTCCATGCCAATCGACACGCAGTGAGCGTAACTGCTACAGATGCTGCCCAGACATATATTAACATCTAGTATAATACATACCTAACTAGATAGCCATAGATATGCATGTCAATTCCATGGGCCGAGTAATGATATTCGACCCTCATGTGAGGGCTCTTTGCTTTATAAATTACATAATATAATGCCCAGGCAAGTGCTATAATCACATAAAATTCTACACAAATTTGTAGCCTTTTGTTAGTAAGGTATGTATCATTGTCCCGTCTTGTCAATAATGATATAAAGATTGGAAACCTTGACTGGCGCAAGTATTCAAAAGTTGGTGGTCAGATTTGAAAAATAAGCAATTAACTTACTCACTTTTATAATAAAATTGGCCAGTTTGAGACAATTTTGGCAAATTTCAGAACCAGTGGTGACTGTCTACTAATTTATTGGTAAATCAAACCGATTTGTCCAATAATTACAGAACAACAAACACTTTCAGGAGACACAAACTTTGGCTGGAGTATGTTGTTGCTCTAGCGAGGTTCAATTGATCAATAGAGGCTTACTGAGGGTGCATTGTTGAACAATGTTTTACATACCTCTTGGTTTTCTGGTTACCAAGACAACACCTTTGCCATCCTTGGCTGGCTCAACACCAACAGTCCTTTTGTGGATCAGTCCATTGTAACGGAAAGAGTTACGTGATCTCAAGTTGTTGGACTCCTGTGTTCAATTATATAAGACAAATTTAGAACAAGTTATCAGTACAATAACAATATTAATTAATGCAATTATTTGAATAAAATCCAGTAAATTATCAGTACCAATTTTTTTACATAATGCCTCAATGGCAGCTTTGAATTTTTGTATATTTGTCCAGAATTAGTGACTGACATAGCATCCTAGAAATCATGGATTTGTTCAACAGTCCATTCGGGGATCATACATTCCTTTAGAAAATAGACCACCAATCTATGTCATCGTCATAATTGTTTGTAACATATATGAGCTGTTCCATGCCAAATCCTGTATTAGTGATGTGGGTAATTCCCAATGAAAGATTTGATGTCACAAGCTAAGCACTTATTCGAAAGTGTTTTGGCGACTTTTACTGTGAAAATGTGTTCAAGTATTGTGCAATATGTTTTTTTCATTCGGCAACAGAACCCATTAAATATCTGTAAGGAAAAAGCCATTTTGTCGTGGAGCAGTTCATATATATAATATATGATTAACATGAAAATTCAGATCCTTCATAAATTGTTTTTACGATCAGTCAATTAGGACCTATTCAGTGCATTGCATAATTTTTGTCGAGAAAATACTTCATTTTTTAAAAAAAAGGTTGCAAAAATGTTCTTCTTTCTATTGTTAACTTACTAACTTATAGCATTTCCTATGCATGATTGTGTAAACGAACAGGGACACATTTGTTTTACTTTTAGTTTATTCATTTTACATTAATTGTTTAATAAATTATTACAACTTACATTCAGCTCACTCCAAGACCTTTTAACTCAACAAGTTTATATAAAAGGGTTGAAAATTGCCTTCCAAAAGGAAGAAAAATGGTAAATATTACAATGCAACATTATAACACAGCTCTAACAACATAGTGTTGATCAACTTACCCGACTGTATGTCTGGCCATTTCCTTTGAGAAGGAAGGCGGAGTTGTTCCTGATAATTCCCCACAATAAATCTGGTGACACAGACATTTTGCTTCTGAAATAGTAAAAATGTTATATTGAATATCAGGTCAGTCATAAAATAATTACCTGACATTCATGTTCATTCATACAAATCTATCAGTTATCGACAACGAAATACCACAAGCTATTTTCAATTCTCACACGCTCCACAAGTTGAGATATCCAAATTCTAATGAGACTAATGATAACTGGTCGGGCGAGCTCAGATCAGGGTAGGACAGCAAATTTGTAATAAATGTTTTATGGATTTTTCCCATTTTTCTCAAGGTTTTTACAGGGATGACCCCAAGATTACGAATAAATTCGCAGAACATTGCTATTAAAGCTTTATTTTGATACGGTTATGTAGACATTAACAAAATTTCAGTCACAAAAAATCGGTAAAGGGTCAACTCGGCCCACTTCCAATCTCGGCCGGGTCAAACTTGGCACACTTTCGAAGCGTAATGAAAAGGCAAAGTTGTTCACACCTTTGGCATACTAAAGAAGGTGATAGTAGTTGTCTTTTTAAGTGCAATGAAAAGGCGAAGATATTCTCACCGAAGATGGTTGAGTTGTTAATTGGGGGGTCATATGCAGACGCTTAAACTATCAATGAACTTTGATGTACAATATTAAAGAAAATTATTAGTTCGGATTCCAATTATACTGTGCTATTGTGATTTATTGTTCGTTATTTATACCAATATTATGAAATAAATATTAAAGGTTTTCATATATATATGATCTACTTTGTTTCAAATATATAAAGAATAAAATATTGATACAATGTGAAAGAAATACCTCATAATTGTTTTAGAGTAAAACCTGCGTGACAAACATGTTCAAATTATAACAGATACCAAAATACATTTCACAGGGCTTATTTCCAGTGCACCGCGAATCTTCAATGCACTGGGAATTTTCAAAAATGTTTTCAACTTACAATTAATTGGTTTAACTTGAATATATTAATGATCAATGTATCAAAATTCAACACTTGAATGGTTCATATATAGCCTCAATTATTGGGCCAAGTTGGCAAGTGGGCCGAGTTGACCCTGAATCCAAAAAAATCTCCCGCTTTGCATTCTGAAAAGGTTCACATATAATGATGTATGCTACAGACTGAGCAAACTCAGTAAGTGAGACAGTCTGATACCACACCACTACAGTATAACACACCCATCTCTCATTCAAATGTTTGAAAAACTGAAAGTTGAAACTCAATGAACATCAACGACTTTTAATACCTGGTTTGGAAACAATGTTCTAACATCGTGTAGTAAATCACGATCGAAAAACCAACATGCCCATCACCTGGGACTGAACCCAGGACCCTCTCGCACCCAAAGCGGACACTCAAACACGGGAGGCTGATGGAAATGGCCTTAATCACCACATTAGTTTCTTGCCTTGATAACACGGTCAGTTGTGGAGAAGCATGGAAGTGCCATAAACGGTTAGTAAACCATACTGATACCAAGATAAATTCAAACTGTCTATGACAAAAGAAGTATTTTGATGAGAATATTAATACATGGTTAACTGAAATCTGGTGAGAAAAATCGAAAGTAAATCATCGGCATGCATTCTGGCGTGGGAATGCCAGCATTTCACACGTGGGTGGGGTAAAATCGACAGGCGATTTACACACAATCCGCACATATTAGGGACAAACGATACGTGCAAATGAACGCAGGGTGTTTTCTTTTGATAATGACTACGAAATTTGTGTAACAGATATATTAACTAGCTCAGAAAAAATGAAAATTTTGGGAGACAATTTTCACGTGTTTACTCACAATGTTGCGCGGAGTAAAAAGGCCGAAAAATAGATCGCTTCCGGCGAAGAAATATTTTTTTCGTTCTCTTTCCCATTTTCAGTACTTCAGCGTAATTTTCGATTAAAAAATAATTTTTGAGATAAAATACCCATGGATACTTAAAATTCTACACAGTTGCAAAGTTTCTTTTGCATTCTCAACTTCAAGAACTACTTTCTGCAAAGACGGCTTACTACACGAAAGATTTTCAACAATACAAAAGTTACGTTAAACACACAAAGGACAAAAAATAAGCAAAATGTACGCACTAGTCAGTGTCCTTTCTTCAGCTTATCATACACGTTTCAGTTTGGAAATGGTGAAATTAGGACCAACACATCTTTGTTTCTGCTAAGTTTTAAAAAATAGTGTAGGTAGGTATTTTTATTTCCCCTTTTCAAGACCCACTTGTGTTACGAGGATGATAGTGGTAATGAGGTATAACGATTTTTTGTTGTAATTTAATAATTCTACACTATTTATCATTATAGCAAACAAACGCTATTCTCGTATACATCTTGTGATATTTTAAATGACCCTGGTCTAGTGCTGAAAACATGTAAACTCGAAAAAATCTGATGTCCAGATGGCAGATATGTCAATTGTAAACATCATTTTAAGCCATAGAAGTATTTGGGCTTACTCAAATTTTATTCAATATCCATATATTTTTCCAATTATAATGGAAGACAATATAAGACAATACCACGGACATATAAACCATGTCGTCACAATACTTGCGTTTGATGAAATATATCATTGGAAAAAGCATTTTTAAAAGCTGCTGAAAAGGTTATATTTTTCAAAACAGAACATTTCAAGAAATCTCGTCACGAGAGCAAGCGTTTTATAAAAAATGTTATCCGAGTCTGCGAACAGGTATGTGTAAGTCACTTATAATACATTTATTCTTGCGCAGTATCACGGACCTATATATATATAGGTCCGTGGCAGTATGAGTTTCCGTACGTTCATCGTGGTTCCCAAAACTGAAAAAGGGGAAGTAACTCCCATAAGATTCTTGAAAATATCACGTGAAGGATTAC
This sequence comes from Mactromeris polynyma, assembly GCA_032209605.1. NCBI lineage: Eukaryota > Metazoa > Mollusca > Bivalvia > Venerida > Mactridae > Mactromeris > Mactromeris polynyma. Next base: position 29,976,088 of record JASFXZ010000005.1, read on the forward strand.
CTCTCTTAGAAATGACATACATACGTGTACGTCGAGCCATTACGTAGTTTGTCGAAACCAAGCGATAATACTTAACATAAAACGTTAAATGAGCACATTTTCTCTTCTCTAAAAACCATCTGCATTGAATTTCACTTCAAGTTGTAGAGAATTTCAAATTTATCGTATTGATTACGACAGGTAATGGCTTAAACACAAAAAAAGCACATTTTTTTCATTACGTTTTTCAGTTTATGTTTAGAAATTCTTCAGGGACAGCAAAGTGTCTTCTGTGAGACAGTTGGAATTAATGTCTTAATTTATTTCTTTTTAAATACGCAGTCTTTAGTGAAATAAAAAACACTTTCGACGACATGGATGTCATTCCTTATTATTAAATATGCAAAAACTTTTACTGACAATAAATTACGTTATTAAAAGTATTTTCCTATTGTCTGTTAAAGGTACATAGTCTTATTTTTTGGACAAACTATCCTTTGTACAGAGGTACTCTACAACACATGTTTACCAAAACCACAAATTCAAGCGTACGACACCGGTATTTTCTATCCAGATCTACGCACCGAGTGAGCGTCTGACAGCATAGGACATACCTGTATCTAGCCCCTGGACTACTAGTATCCTGTATCAGACTCGTGTTTTGCAGTTCCTGAAGAAACTGTTTAAGAAAAATTACGACGCAGTGTTTTAGCGTATGTCTGTGTGAAGGCATAAACATGCCATTTTTTTCAAAATTATTACGTAGCTATTTTGATAGAAAAATCAGGCTGTCTACCTTTAAGCATAAAAACGGAAAGAGAAGTCGAGCAAAAATGTCCCAATAGCACAAGGAGACATGGACAATGAAGGGATGGGATGGACGCGATGATCCGCGCGAGGACACACACTGCACGAAGAAAAATAATAGCTAGGGACTGAAAAGTTGAACAGATTGTTAAATCATAGCGCTTCGATTTTACAGAGACACATGTATAACGTCAGGGGAGTACCCTGGCATACTCATACGTGTGCACAGCCAATTTCATTGATCCAGAAAAAGTATCACGACTGTACGAAGTAAGCCAATTCGTCGATTTACATTTCAGTTAATACTTCTATACAGCTAAGATCTTAGGATTCACTACTCATGATTTGAAAGTGAGATCGATCACATATGTATAAATATAACTGAAATATTTATTAGCATTCAGTTCACGAAGGTAGCGTAAATCGGTCACAGTCTTACTTACACCAGCAACGATTGTGCAAGTCAGATTGTGTTGGTGGTTAGATTAATATTACGTAGATCTATGCGATTTAATTACTATAAATTACTACTAGACGTTGTAAATGTTTATCCAGAGTGTATCAGTCGTACTGTTGACAGAGACAACCAAGTTGGGTGTTCCTAATTTTACCTAAAACTTTCACAAAATACAACATATTAAAAGCGTAACATGTGCCATTATGTACAAATACGGAAAAAAACCTAACCGACGTTATCAGAAATAACCCATCCCCCAGATACAACGTTGTCATAACTCGCGTCATACACTGGTCACCGATATCTCTTGTCTAATTAGTTAGCCTGTATTAAGTTAGGTTAGCATATTTCAAATAAACAGCGTAATATTTTTTTCTTTCTGGGGGTATAAATCAATACAGCACAACATCGTAGTCAACATTATTTATTTGATCATGCGTATAATTAATACAACGACTGTAATTTGTATGATGAGCGTTCTCCAGTGTAAAGCGTCTATAAAGACGAGATCTGTTTACGTTAACGGTGATCAATCTTACGTCTGTCTGCCTACGTAAATCGTTGTCGACCTAACACAATAGACTGTGTATTCGCCCTTGTGGATGTCTCTTTTCATTTGTCGGTTAAAATTACCTCATCTGACGTTGGTTTAATCGACACGCAAATCACGTTGTTTTTGTATATAATGCTCTGATGAGTTTGACGAATTTGAAAAACAGTTTATATCTAGAGATTTGTTACATGGACTTCATAAATATTCTACTACCAAACACTGTGAAGAACACATATTGGATTTAACTACTCGTTAAACAATACTTATTTAAAACATTGTGATATATTTTATTAGTTTTAGCAAAAAACAAAACACCAAAGGCTGAATACAGGAGTATAAGCACTTAAACCTGGCAGAACTTTTGTGAAGAAGACATTTGAACAACATTTCAACATGGGTGTTCAACCGGGAGAATATTTATTTGTGACAATTAGTGTTATACTATTTTCGTCATTTTTTCTACCAACAGTCATCTCACAGGACACATATCCTGATAGATCTCGGACAACTAGATATCCTCACACCACCGACATGGACCAAGAGGGTGAATATGTACTTAGGTAAGTCTCAGGTACCATATAAACTAGGCGACGAAGATCCATTTTGCTAGTTTTGTATTACGCGGTTTAAGCTACGGATTACTTCTTTAAACAATATCGATAGCACTGAGCAATGGTTCACCTGATAATAATTTCCCAAACTTGCTTCATTGGCTGATTATCTCACAAACTTGCTCTCGTTGGCTGATCATCTCCCAAACTTGCTCTCATTGGCTGATTATCTCCCAAACTTGCTCTCATTGGCTGATCATCTCCCAAACTTGCTCTCATTGGCTGATCATCTCCCAAACTTGCTCTCATTGGCTTATTATCTCCCAAACTTGCTCTCATTGGCTGATTATCTCCCAAACTTGCTCTCATTGGCTGATCATCTCCCAAACTTGCTCTCATTGGCTGATTATCTCCCAAACTTGCTCTCATTGGCTGATTATCTCCCAAACTTGCTCTCATTGGCTGATTATCTCCCAAACTTGCTCTCATTGGCTTATTATCTCCCAAACTTGCTCTCATTGGCTTATTATCTCCCAAACTTGATCTCTTTGGCTTATTATCTCCCAAACTTGCTCTCATTGGCTTATTATCTCCCTAACTTGCTCTCATTGGCTTATTATCTCCCAAACTTGCTCTCATTGGCTTATTATCTCCCAAACTTGCTCTCATTGGCTTATTATCTCCCAAACTTGCTCTCATTGGCTTATTATCTCCCAAACTTGATCTCTTTGGCTTATTATCTCCCAAACTTGCTCTCATTGGCTTATTATCTCCCAAACTTGCTCTCATTGGCTTATTATCTCCCAAACTTGCTCTCATTGGCTGATCATCTCCCAAACTTGATCTCGTTGGCTTATTATCTCCCAAACTTGCTCTCATTGGCTTATTATCTCCCAAACTTGCTCTCATCGGCTGACTATCTGACAGTTTGTTTTACCACCATACTCTGGTAAATAAAAACGGATTATAGTCGGTCAACAAAAATGCTGATCATAGTATCATGATTGTCGATTTTTCCTTGTTAACCTTTGTATTGACTTCTTAAGGTGAAGTGGTGAAAAGTACGACATTTTGTATATGGTTATTGTGTTCTTGTGCATATAGTTTCAAGAAAGTGACAAGCAAACTATGAATGATTTGAGTTATAGAACTTCTGATAAATATGACATAACTTATATAGACCATATAAATTGTCTAAATCATCTTAAGCCATTTCAGAAGTTTAAGATCTTAGATGACACTCTAAATTCGCAATGGCCAGAGCTGGCTTCACTATGCAACAATTCAGGGTCAGAGCTGGCTTCACTATGCAACAATTCAGGGTCAGAGCTGGCTTCACTATGCAACAATTCAGGGTCAGAGCTGGCTTCACTATGCAACAATTCAGGGTCAGAGCTGGCTTCACTATGCAACAATTCAGGGTCAGAGCTGGCTTCACTATGCAACAATTCAGGGTCAGAGCTGGCTTCACTATGCAACAATTCAGGGTCGGCAGGGTCGGGTATTATATAATTACACTGATTATTACAATTTGGAGCACGCTGATTTCAAATGCATGTCTGTCAGATAGTCGTTTGTATTAAAAACAATATTACGAGATACAAATCGCTTATGGACAGCGAATTAGAGAAAAGAATATCAATCTTTATTTTTCTATCGCGGCTTTCAATTCAAACCGCCCGGCTAGCTCAGTTGGTAGAGCGCTAGACTGTCACCCACCAGATCCCAATTCGGTTACCGTGTTGGACAGGTTATGTTCTACCATGTCATTAGCTATAGTACTGTACTCCACGTGTGGATAAGTTGTCAGATGCAAGTTAGTAATTCCAGTTAGGTAACTATTCGCCGTATATGAGTGAAAACTTGTTGAAAAACGGTGTGAAACCCGATGATAATAAAACACACATTCAAAGTCACGTGTGTAGTGATTTTTATTTGATATGACCGTTTTTATTGCTAATTTATTTATATATTATTATGATGCTTCTATACATAGGCAATTGTGAATGATTTAGATAGGACAAGTAACATAACAACTTTTTTATTATGAAACAACGTCAAACAATGTCACCTGTGACATATATTTGCTGTATTCTGCATGTCAGATAACACTCAAAGTCGAGAAGGTTGATGTTCGTAGTTGATGCTGCTGAATATTAGAAATTTTTGTACGGAATCCTGTTAGGGCCATCGCGATATCGCCTTTTTAATTGACCCAGAAAAAAGCGAGAATCGTTTCTAACATTCTCGCATCTTTCTTCTTTCAAATTTGTTATACGATAAAAACGATGCGAGATTTGACATTTCACTACTCTGAAACAACCAGTGTGATTGAATAAAAACCAGCAGGAGATTTTGTGGTATAACTAAGTTAAGATAAGTCGATAGTAAACACGACCATACCCACTTTCCAATACATGTAAAGTAACTTACGGTTATTATCATGCCTATTATCTTCAGGATTAGTATTAACTTTTGATGAAATATCGCTCTAAGTAGACAGTAGGGATAGCTCAATCGGTAGCGCTTCTGACTAGTAACTTCGACCAATAGATAGGGTGTGAGTTCGAGACACATTCATGCCTACCATTTTTTATGGACAATATGAATTTTTATCCCTTACCCAGTGCTAGTCAATTTCTTGTTGTTTGTCGTTTCTGTCTGGGTTTTTTTGTTATGGTCTAATTGCTTTGTCGTTAAATCAAACGTGGCTATAGCGTCGTCGCTAAAATTGTTAATTTGAACCCCTTACGTTTTTCGAAGTAGTCATATCAACTTTGTTCCATATACTGTGAGCGTGTAGCGATAAATGTACATGTAAATCTGTTGCACGATGATATTGTGCACTTTAAAAATCATGAAACCATATCGTTATTAGTGAATAGCTTATAGATACACATGTTATACAATGTTTTTAATTAATGCTATTCGAGCGAACATTAATTCGTAAAAGTCGTGTAAGTACAGCTGTAGATGACCAACGAAATATATAATATTGTAATGAAAAAAATCAACAACCTCCCGATGGTCTCGAACTCGGAGCCAAAACTAAAAAGCTTAATTAGCACTGTAAGGCGCGGACTCGCTACCATCTGAGCTATCACGGCTGTTAGTTTTATGGAATCAATATCACAATAAATAGTTTTGCTTGTTATTTGATTTACCTATTTTGATAAATGAAGGTGGTCAAACCATGTAAACATTGTATGACGTCACTCTCAACTTATCATGGTATACTTATACTAGCTAGATTTCTCCCCCTAACTATAGGAAGGATAAAGAGAGCACTGGTGACAATCTCCTGTGGTTTTAACAGTGGTTTAACAGCACTTTAAATTTTTCATTTTTAGGTGGGGCTATAACGACACACACATATTGTTTGAGGTTCAAGTGCACACCCTAGGGTATGTAGGATTCGGTATCTCGGATACAGGAAGGATGGTCAAAGCCGATGTCGTTGTGGGTTTTATTGCAAACAACCAGGTGTTCTTCGGTGTAAGCATACTTAATTAATTTTACCCCGTATATTTCAGTTAGATACGCCAATCCATTGATCTAACCAATGTGACTGTGTTACCCGCTCGTACTAGTCAACCAGGGTCCGGATTTGTAACGTATACTTAAACTCAGCATTCAAATCTTCAATCACAAATGTTGCTCTTAGTAGTCTGATAGTGAACATTTGAGTGTGGAAGATGCATGAAAATGTCAAATGTGTGCTTAAGATTCTTCTTTGTCCATTTCGTGTGATAATGAGACATTTCGTGTGATTATGAGACATTTCGTGTGATTATGAGACATTTCGTGTGATTATGAGACATTTCGTGTGATTATGAGACATTGATGGGGTAATTATATTGATGCGCCCGTCATTTTTCAAATTCATAAAATGTGGTATTTTATTTTTTCGGCGCAGCCGTACTAACATGGTTTTGCTATTTTCATATTAGTGTTGTGTAAACAATCAAATCTTACGTTACCCACCAATTTCTCTTAGACCGAACAACGTTTGTAACCTTGACGCGGACTGGTTAAACTTTCGATAAAAGGGTACGTTACCTTACCGAAATCCACTGAAATTTCGGTGAATTTACCGAGATCCATTATGGATCTGGAGTGTCCAGCAAGCATAACATCTCGGCATGTTGCACAACCAATCTGTTAATAACCTTAAAATTGCGCCGACCGTCTTTTTTCACGTTATTTCTTGTTGTAGGATTTTCATACAGTTGGATACATACGGCCAGTGAACGACACGAGTCAAGACTGGTATATTGATTACGGATATGAGGACGCAGACTGGACTGTGCTAGGATTTCACCGTCTGCTCGACACCTGTGATCCCGAAGATCGAGCTATCACGGTAAGAGGCAATTAATTTCGTGATAACCAAAGCTCTAACATCTAATAACGTCGAAAAAAAACACAGGAGATTGTCACGAGCTATTTCCCTTTATCCCTTCTTGAGTTCTCTCCCTTTATACATTATATGTAATATATATTATATACATATACTGTAGATAGACATATACTATAGGAGGGATAAAGGGGGAGAACTCTAGAAAGGATAAAGGTAAAGAACTAATGACAATCTGCTGGGAAATGTAAAGGCAATCCATGTTGAATAAACAAATTATAGCAAAAGTCTGCGTACAGACATGCCGGGTATACATGCATGTCATTGTTAATCATCGAATATTCGAATTATCGCAGATTAGTATAAGCATAGTTTCTAGTGACATTTTGTTGCTTTACAGATGGTTATTTGTAAAATGTATTTAGTATCGGTTCCAATTATCATTCTTATTGCAGTATGACACATCACGTCTGATATATGCATATGGTAGAACAGATCCTGCTGATGCCCAATTTCGAAATTTGACACGTCATTCCAGGAGGGGACAAAAAAGTGTGTCCTTATTGACAAGACCTACTCCGCCATTGCTAATGCCAGCCGACAGTCAAACGGCGGAATTTCTCAATGTTAATGTACGTATTATAACCTTCATTGATTTTTCGACGTAGCTGTACAATATTGATTTTGACCTACATTTTCGACCAATCAAATGTTGTATATGAAGCGCTTTGTTTAAATGTGCAACAAATAAGACGATTTGATTGGTTCATATTTTAAGCGGAGAGCACCAAACGGGGTTTCTCGAAAAGGGAATTCACTTCCCCCGTAGCGTACCCCTCTGGCGAAATCAGAGTTATGAAACAGGGCGATTCTTTAGATATCATTCTATCTACGCCGCTCATTTTATAAAGATATTTTTTTGTTTAAATTAATTATAATGGACATAACTTACCAATGGGTATTTGAGCAAAATAAACATCATAGTACCTGATTCAAAATGGGTGTGCACCCCAACTACCGATAAGCTCGGCTGTGAATCTCAAATATATTGCACAAACTAGTTTTATGGTAGTGTACTTAGCGTGTGAATTTCCTGATTCTTTTGTATCACGTTGTTTAAAACGTGATATTTATAAACCGTACTTCACTGAAGTAATTAAGATGTAACGGCCGTCTTCATGTGCATTTTGGATCCGCCGAAAAAATACCGACAGTTATTGAATTAAACGAATCAACAAACTTAATTAACTTTATAAGCTGCGTAAAATAACTTGTGAGAATCACTACATTCGGTACCGTTTTAAATTGGCATCAGTAAATTTAAATCACTAGCTAGTTCAAATGGAGTTTATGCAGCTCATGTAATTTTTAACAGATGACTCATTCGGATGCATTTTGTTCTTACTCTTGAATAGATCATCAAAACTCAACCTGACTGTATAGCGTTGATTTATAGTCAAACCTTCATAATAAAACCACTTTCGAGATATGTATAGAATTAACATAAAACCTGGTCCATAAAAATACTACGGTGGCATAGAAGTGACATGTGTGAACTTATTTTTATCTCGTTCCCGCGACTTAGTATGTCGTGGCAACGAGTTAGTATGTCGTGGCCACGAGATAACTATGTCGTGGCCACGAGTTAGTATGTCGTGGCAACGAGTTAGTATGTCGTGGCCACGAGATAACTATGTCGTTGGAACGTGATAGTTAAGTGGTGGCCACGACATACTAAGTCGTGGGAACAAGTTAGTAAATCTTGGCCACGAGATAAAAATATATCCTCTCATGTCACCTCTAAGCCACCGTAAAATATGGTTTTATAATGAAGTGTTCTTAATTCCGATGTGCTATTTAAGTGGGGATTTTGCTGTAAACAAGAACGCTCTACAGGGTATTAAACAGTTCGTTCACAAAGTTTGAATTTTAGTATATTTTTAATTGCTCGTCCCATCTATGTCGCTATACACCAATAGTTTACTTATGCGAGTTCAATATAAAACAGATATCCAAGAAAAAAGCTGCACTTTTCATTATGCGAAATAAAGCCAGGGTAAACAGCATTATTTTCATTTTATCGGAATTCAAACTTTGTGAACACACTTTTTTAACACCCTGTATTATTGTCTCAGTACGTGTATTCGCTCATAAACGCAATTCTCTAAATGATTAATTACCATGACTACAACGTTTACCTTCATGTGTATACCACTCGATCATCGGTTAAGGTTGACGTGGCCATTATTTGTGTATAGAGCATTGCCTTTAATAGTGCAATCTGAATTCATGCGCTCAATAATTACATCTTGTGTTTGGTAAAACTGTCTTGTCGATTCTCTCGAGAAAATGTATTAATTTGTACAGTATTCATATGTAAATACTACAATATACACCACACTCCTAATTAGATAATTTAAACCAATCAGCGTCCAGAATACAAACGCTGTTTGGTTGCTGAAATTATGGTCATCATAAAACGTGAGATTTCATTGGTTCACACACCGCTGTCAATCAAATTGCCACAGCAATCTCTTAATACAGCTGTACCGAACAGAATACTTATCCCAATTGTTTACTATTCTATTCCAAGCCATAAATTAAATACCGTATTACACATACAATCGTTCCTTGTTAGATAAATTCCGATAATAATATCATTGTCAGTTTTCAAAAACGGTATGGTACCAATATTGTCTGACGTGTGTAGTTCATTGGTTTGCCTTTGTGCGTGTTTGATCGAAGGTGTATACATAAATCGTAACCAGATTGAAAATGTTTTCTCGTAGTATTACACAAATGTTTATAATTTCCGTTTACGTCAATTTGCATCGTTACTACAAATGTCGTGGTGACAAACTGCTATTATGTATAACATGGAGTAAATATGTCGTTATGCAAATGAACACACTCATATTCCGTTCAGCTTTCCAAAATATGTTAGTTCATAGGCAGACTTATGGATCATTGTTTAAGTATAGATATGTTTTGAGCATTCGCTTAAATAGATTTTCAGATAATATGCACTTGAAGTCAATTGGCAGAGCATTCCACAATCGTGGACCCACAACTCAGATCGACATATCAGCATATATTGTCTTGGCTATTACAATGTCCAGGTCAAAATTGAGACTCTCTTTGCACCATCTCATTCAAATCGGATCACATTCAGCATCGACACATTTGCGCATAATACTGTGGAATGGGATTTTTCTGATATCAAATTTGGTGTAAAATATTGTTTATTTTTGTTTTCAGTTCACCATACCAGCCAATGAAGCGACAACGTTTAGATGTCGTGTTTTTGATCTGTCTGATGTTGCACAAAAATATCACATTATCAAGGTAACGCAAACAACAACATAGTTCTTTGTATTGGCCTATATGTTTAACTTACCATGCGCTGTTCCAGAGGTTTTGGTAGGGTTGTCCATACTTTATCCTAGCGTATTACACTAAAAGAAAACGCATTGATCGGCATAGATCCGCTGCTTTCTACCAGGAGTCCCCTTCTCCCCCATTGAACCCCTGATGTTAATTGCTGGATCCGCGCATGTAATATACAATTCTCTCAAATGTTGTTCTAATTGATTCACTTTTATATTGCCGTATTTGTCCAACTTTGGCAATACAACTCAGCATAATTTGTCGCAATTCGAACGGACCCTCACCATAATATTTGCAACGGTTATGTTCAAATGTATGACTGCATACACATCAACTAGGAACGGTTTTAGGAAACTAATGACTTGTTTTAAACCCATATTTGACAACATATCAATCACTCTGGCTGAAAGACTGGGCTACTAACTAGAACAGAAAAGAACAGAACAGACAATTTATTAAGGCTTGTACAATGTACATCGTCTACAACACATACATGTTTATATACATTTTGTCAACGTATAATAAAGTTGTATTATATAGGAATCAGTCATATATTACACAAATTAGTTTGAAATAAACTGTCGGAGGTTTAACTAAGCATTTATTTTTCAACAGTTGATAAATTGTTTCTTACAAGTGGAGCTTCTTTAACTATAGAAAGCAATAGAGACGTTCGCGGTTCCACTTCGTGTACGGCGGTGTATGGTTCAGTGTTCGCGGTTCCACTTCGTGTACGGCAGTGTATGGTTCAGTATTCGCGGTTCCACTTCGTGTACGGCGGTGTACGGTTCAGTGTTCGCGGTTCCACTTCGTGTACGGCGGTGTACGGTTCAGTGTTCGCGGTTCCACTTCGTGTACGGCGGTGTATGGTTCAGTGTTCGCGGTTCCACTTCGTGTACGGCGGTGTACGGTTCAGTGTTCGCGGTTCCACTTCGTGTACGGCGGTGTACGGTTCAGTGTTCGCGGTTCCACTTCGTGTACGGCGGTGTACGGTTCAGTGTTCGCGGTTCCACTTCGTGTACGGCGGTGTACGGTTCAGTGTTCGCGGTTCCACTTCGTGTACGGCGGTGTTTGGTTCAGTGTTCGCGGTTCCACTTCGTGTACGGCGGTGTACGGTTCAGTGTTCGCGGTTCCACTTCGTGTACGGCGGTGTATGGTTCAGTGTTCGCGGTTCCACTTCGTGTACGGCGGTGTACGGTTCAGTGTTCGCGGTTCCACTTCGTGTACGGCGGTGTATGGTTCAGGAGTCAGCTTCTCTATCCCTCAATTGTTATGAATTCTTATATCTTATACCTCCATCTTTTCCCTATTTTTTCAGATTGCACCGGTTTTGTCACCAGAAACAGAACATTACGTTGATCACATGACACTATACAGATGCTACACGGAGAACCTACAAGATCTGCTACGCTCTGGTGACAGTTTTGATTGTTTCACGGATGCCCCAGGTCACCTGCAGTTCTGCAGAGAGCACGTGGCGAGTTTCGGTCATGGAAAAACCGTTAGTAATTTCTATATTTCCCATTTGCATTATTAACTGTAAACTTAGCAAAAAAGAGCCATTCTTCTGCCGTCTATAAATACAGAAATTTAACATATCCGTGTTTATGGGTGGTTTCCAGATTTTCAACTCGTCATTATATCACCTGGAAATTATGTACAGGATATTACGAAAATAGCTCTTGTCTCTATCCCATGTAATGTCATGAAATTGTTTATCTTACTTAGACCAACTTCATGGACCGTTGAAGACGGTAGAAGTAGAAGCTGCTGATTGGCCGAATTCGTGTAATCGCTGTCTAATCATCGTCATGCACATTCTGGTTTTAAATATTGATAAGCAATTTCCGGAAATCAATGCTGCCGTATGTCAAGATATACATACTCATCCATTGTGTAATAAAAACAACGTAAAGTCGTGTTCGTACAAATATTCGATATTAATCATCAAATTCATCATCATCATCGTCAACATCATCATCATCATCAGCATCAGCATCATCACCACCACCATCATCATCAGATTTTTCACGATCGTCATCATCAGCAGCAGTAGCACCACCACCACCGTTATCACTATTGTCATCTCCCTATTTTTGTTATTTCAGGATTTTTACCTACCCGAGGATGTAGGCATACCATTGGGAGGTGGATTAGGTGAACCCAATATGTATGTTTTAGCTACACAGTATGAGAATGAAGACCGTATGCCAGGTAAAAATGTGTTTAAAACAGATCAAACTAATTATGTCGGCTGTTACTTGATTACGTTAAGATTCTAGACTGGCACTAGTTTTCTATATTGGCGACCAGATTTGATAAAATATTTGAAAATAATGAAATTGATTAACTTTGTTTATTTTGAAACAATTTTTGGCAAATTCAGCAGCCAGGTTCAAGATTTCACAGCCAATGGATATTTTGTCACCTACTAATGCTAGTATAGGGATCTGTTTTAAGGCAGTACTAAAATTGTCAACACAAGAGTAAGCAAGCTAATCGCAAGCAGAATGTTTGAATGAAAGACAACGATTTATTCATCGCAGTATGAGTGTCTGTTATTTCAATCTGGTTATTCCGATGAAGCAGTATAAAACGTTTATCTTGAATGCAATAGAAGACCACGTGATTCAATATTTTCCAGGTCTTGTTGATAACTCTGGTATCCAAATCACGTACACAGCCGAACTGCGTCAACATGATGCAGGATTCTTATCTGTAGGCAACATTATAAGCCCTAACTGGGTACAGTTTATCCCACCAGGAGAACCCAACTTTTTACAGAGGGCATATTGTTCAATGAGATGTCTGGCTTGGGTATGTATGCTTTGAATGTTGTTATCTGTCCTTTAGATGCTGTTGAATTATTCCGTTTTGCAAGATGGAAAGACCCGTCAGTTTCAGTTAGTTCGTTAAACTCCTAACTGCCTATCTACAGGACATGAGTATAAAATCCGGAGAAGGCATTTTTCGAGACAATTCGACTGAAAGTACCAACATAGTCATTTGTCCTCCATCTCTTATGTTGTCAGTTTCTGGCAAAACCAACATACTGGATGGAATCGGAGGAATCCTTTGTTTGGTCATGTGGTCGCGGTATTAACGAAATACCAGTAGTGTTATGACACATCTTAAAAATCGAAATGAATCGATTGCTCAATACAAACATAAGACGATAATCAGTCGGCCAGTCTGTCTGTCAAGGCCAAATGTCGGAATGTAATTCAATTACCTGCAATTAACTCGCGCAGTTATTAAAGTAATACTTACGTGCATGTATTAGCGGGTAAAAGCGGAACAAAGAATTTACATGTGTAAACACCAAATGCAATAGTTCAACATAATTATAATGTACTTGCAGGGTAAGGATGATTGCAGTACTGCGTCTTCCACAGCAATGACAGTGGCTGGTGTACAATTCCACTCTCATGGTATGGGAAAGACGATGAAATTACGCCATTTAACCTACGTTGATAGTGACAATGCAACAGAAAATCCTTGGTTGGCTTACGATAAGACCTACGATCCTGACCAGCAAACTTTCCGTGTGACTAAAGAGAGGAGAACTATTTCATGTGTAAGAATTTGTTCCAGAATTATATATTTATTCATTTTTTGCTCGTTTACGACTGATGATTAACAATGTAAGTACAGTAAAACCCCAATAATAAGACCACCATTGAAGTTGTATAAAGAGAAATACAGTAAAAATGGACAATGGGAACATTGTGTTCTTAATATTGAGGGAGTCTTAATATTGAGGTGGTCTTATCATTGAGGGAGTCTAAATATTGATGAGGTCTTTATATTGAGGTGATCTTAATATTTAGGTGATCTTATCATTGAGGTGGTCTTAATATTGAGGTGGTCTTTAAATGAGGTTTGACTGTATACGATAGAACCTCACTTATAGACTTCATCGAAATTGTGATCACGTCATTACTGAGACCGTCTTTTTATGAACAAATTTTAACTCAATACTCGACTGCTACTAAGACTGCTACTAAGACTGCTACTAAGACTGCTACTAAGAATGCTACTAAGACTAACTTTCTTCAGAACCAATGGTGGTCTTATTATTTAGGTTTAAGCTTCTATTAAATCTCATATGGTCAATGTTCCGGCGAGCTCTGTAAAATATGTAAAACAGAAGCGGGTGTAACTTGAAGGCGAGTCGAACGTCACAACATTTATCATACCGCTGGTGAATTATAGATGTTATTACACGTCTGTGACGTCATTCATGATGTAAATGTGTTTATGTTTACAGTGGGACGAGTTAATGTTGGAATGCGGATACGATTCAACACAAAGACAAAGACCTACAGTGGTAAGTGAACTTTATTGTTTTGTTTGCTACACAATGGGAACTAACTCTTGATCTAAATAAATGTCGTCTGCGCACACCTCAGACATTAGCGCACCATGTATAGTGGAGTCAAAATGACTGAAGAAGTTATATTATGCAAATCCTGGTTATTGTCATTGTATATTTTTGTTACATACAAAATGTAACAGGCCGAAGATGCCAAGTGCACAGTCATCACAAGGAGACATAAAAATTATATATATTCATATTAACCAGACGTCGTATATTGTACTGTCTGCATATTTACTCCTGATTTGCTCTCATTTTAATGCATTGGTTCATTTTTATGCCATTTTAGTTTATAATTATGTACTTGTAATAACCGTTGAAATGCCCGCATTCTATCTCTATACAGTAATAAATTAGTAGTTCAGCTCATCCAGGTTCTAAATGTATTTCAAGCTGTTTGATTGGCACCTGTCCTTGGTCTACATGACACAACAAGTCCGATATGATATTCAAGCCAGTTGATTGGTCACTGGCATGGGTCACATGACACAACCAGTCCGATATGACATTCAAGTGATTTGATTGGTCAGTCAAGCTAGTTCTATTCGCGATAACTCTGGTTGTATAGATTGCTATTACTTACCTGAACTGCCATTATCTGACATGAGTAATATTATTGCGTATTTTTTTACTATTATGTAGTAAAACATAAAGAACATGTAGACGTTTGTTAATAAATACTGTTGAATAATACATAATTGTATTACGGCCCAGTTTTATTCTCTGTCAGCCGTACGATTATTGCGCATCGACATACGTGCTACGAGCCAATAGGGTAGATCTTTGACAATGCGTAATACATTAATTAGCTACTTTATATATTAGAATTGCGCAGTCACGTATTGTGCATTAATTTAGTTTGAACTTAGTTATTCGATGACCGCTGCCCGGGTCAATATGGTGAACGTGGGAGTCAAACTCACGACATTCGGGTCAGAGGTCAGGCAAGCTACCCCACTTCGTCTGCCTACATCCATTTAGCTTAACCATGTATATCTGCAGGGTGGCTGGACAGACTATGACGAGTTGTGTAGAGCGTATATTCTGTACTATCCAAGAAAGCATTTTGAAGGTTGCATGAGCTGGAGTAACTATGATCAACTTGTTGATGCCCAAAGAAACCCTGTGGCCGCTACAGAAGTGTTCCAAACCCTTGTCAGTACAGACTGGTCCCTACCTTCATCTCAAAGCATGAGAGCGAACTTAAAGCGAGCAATGGAACTATCGTATGAAAATGGTCAGTGTTGGTCATCTCAAAGGAAACCGGCGGTATGTATAAAACATTTGTATACTTCTGTAGATATATGCATAGTCTGTGGTTTGATGAGATATAATATGAGCGCCGCAGTACGATTTCCAACCTCTGACGTAATTTCCAGAAAACGTCACATGTGACGTCACCATGTACTGACAGTAAGCAATATTTGCCCCATATGGAAAAATGAAAACGAAGTGACTATAATGGAGTAAATATTGTTTCCTGCTTGCAAATAGTGACATCACATGTTGCGTTTTCTTGAAATGACGTCTATAACAGAAGAGGTTGTAAATCCCATAGCAGCGCTCATAATTGTAGCTCCATGATTATGATTATTTCGTGTCTCCGAAGTGCATTTAATTAACTGATTTTAAGTAGATCTGGAACTTCTTCCGTTGTATCTCCTGGAAATATATTTGCCTATCGTCTTCTGGTTCATTCTGGTCCATTTAAATATGAGTAAAACTTTAAAAAAAGGTAAAAGCTGAAAAATTGAAAAAAATTGTTTTATGAAATTTTATGTAATAAAGGAAAACATTCTTTCGCTTGTTTCGAAACATTGTATGCTCATTATTATGTATATTCACTCTGCTTGAATCCGATTTAATCATACTTTTAATGACTTTTTTGCAGTATGCAGTTGATTACTTCCGACAACCTAACATCAAGGAGTACAGTCCACCAAACCCATCGACTTGTAGATCTACACGACCACGAACAAGACCGAATGCTACCGGTTGAGTTTCCTACATCTACAATAGTTACCTACCTTGTTCTTAATCATCAGCCATTTTGATCGGCAAAACTGACAACCACACAGAATAAGAGTAATTCCCAAGAATGTGAGAAAATTGAGAAAATACCAAGATAATTTGCATGTGACAACCACTTTTTCTTCAACTTTCTGAACCATCTGCCCACATGAACATAATGACTGAGTTTTTTTTATATAACTGGTTATTTTATCATCGTTAACATTATATTCCCTATAATTTGAAGGAAATTTGTCTATCAATATGGCTGACTATTTAGAACAAGGGAGGTAATAATTGAAAATATGTGAACTATCTATAGCGAATCTCAGTTTTATCTTATCTTAAGTTTTTATGTACTGCTTTTTAGTCTGATTTAAAAGTTACCAATCTCCAAACGATACTGAGTTTCCAACGCAAAGAGAAGACTAGTCTAGTCTATTTTACAATAAACCTTTGCACTTTGTTTCGTTGGACCAGAAATATGAAGATATGAGATGGCTTTTAAAGCAACATTGCTCATATAAATTTTGTTTAGTTTAAGTATGTACATCATGTGTGAAATCATATTTTTTGAAGAAAACATCAGTCGCCAATATTATAATAGACGCTGCTGCACGATTTCCAACCTCTTCTTTAAGTGACGTAATTTTCAGAAAACGTCACATATGACGTCACCGTGTACTGGCCTATTTACACCATATGGCAATATGAAAACGAAGTCACCATACAGAGTAAATACTGTTTCCTGCTTGCAAATAATGACATCACATGTTGCGTTTTCTTGAAATGACGTCACTTTAATACAGAAGAGGTTGTAAATCCTATAGCAGCGCTCATAGGAGTATTAAAGCAGATAGGTAAGGGGACAAACCCCTTAATATTTTCGACATAAATTCGTGACAACTTATACCATATTGCATAAACTTAAGAAGGACGAAGAACATCTTTTGGTACCGTTTTTCATTTTTATTCTGCAGGCTAAACATTTATGTTTCTTACTTAGCATAATATATGTGTACATATATATTGACAATTATTGTTTGAAGTAAAATTCAAACCATTTTATTTTGTTAACATTGTTACGATTACTGTATGTATACGTGTATATCTGTTTTATACTTTTTTACATGTTTGACATTATCAGTATACTTAGTTCATGACACATTTTCCACTCGATTTTCGATAAACAATATTTAAACAAATATTCACTCATTTGAAACCTCCCCAGGCCATGCATTTCTGCCAAGAAAGTGTCTTATCATTGATTCAAAGCAGTTTTGAATGTATCGAAAACTTGTGCACGATGTGCGCATAGGTCAGCAATTATCAACGTTTGTCGGGCGTCGTCCACCAACAATGGTGTCGTCTGTTCACACATACTTCCCAAGCTTCATGTTGAAACTTCTTTTGGTCTGTAAGCCATCGATCATAATTCTAAGGGATTCAAATAAAATAGCTAAAATGATGACGGTTGCTTAAACATGAATGCATCAAGAGGGGGTATGTCGTTTCTTTTCTTTTTATAATCCCTATAGAAACTTAAATAATCTTCACATCTGAAACCGTCTGCTATGATAGCATTTTCTAAGATACATATTCTAACATTGGCATATATTTAAGTCTATCATAACATGGCAATATATAAAACACTGGCCCGCACGTATCATCTAACAGTCCTCCTTTTACATTACCCATGCTTGTCTCGACAAAATAAGGTTCAGTTTCACAACCATTTGTTTGGTGGAAAGTTTCTTTGACAATAGTTGAATCGGTCATTTTCATTGTATTGCCTAAGTATAGCATTTTGTTAGGCGAATCAAATGTTAATTGCTCATAGTTTCATGTTAAAAATGGTTTGGCAGGGAAACACAAAAAAACAAATTCATCTACGAAAATGGATAAAGTACACATGTATGGTAATAGGGAGTTTGGTTGGTTAACTTCAAAATTCTTGTGGCTTGTTAACTTGTACTGCATATATTAGCATCATGTTGGTAGTACTTGGGTGAGTGATGTAATGTGTGTTATACGTCTTCATTTAATAAATGGTATATATTATGAATAAGATAAGAATAAATTACTGTTTTGTGAATGTATGTTGTGACAGGAGAAAGGAATAAACGTTGAAGAACATTGTGTCTCACGGAGTTCTCTCCCTGTATCCATTCTAGTCTCCTCCCCCTTTATGACTTATATAGTATATGTATTTATAGTAATGTACTATAGAAGTGACATAAAAGGGGGAGAACTCGTGACAATCTCCTGTGATGTAAATGTTTGTTGGATGTTTTTTGTATGCTATTTTTGTCGTATGAATATCATAATACTGTACTTGTACGAACTATTTTTTATGATGCTGTGTGATTATGTATGTTATTTATTTATCTTTTAAATTAAAAAAAAATTAAAAAAATGAGTTTTGACCATTTTACAGTTCACATACACGTACACAAACGTAAATTTGATAATTATCTAAGTGAAGGTGTTTGCCTAACATAACCAAACTTTCCGCAGAGTAAGACAAAGCAAGGGGTATTCGGGCGGTTCAAGTTGAAAGCAATTATGAGCAAGTATTTACCTATTTCACTTATTTATGGGTACGTTTTTCTCATGAGTGACAATACATTAGAACAGACATTAAATGTCTCGTAATTTATTCTTGCCAAACCAACCTTATAGTATACACTGTTAAACATTCATACCAGCGTATCTATATTACTTAGTATAATCAGTTATATTGTATTTCACAATTAGATATATGAGCTAAGTTGATTTAAACATTGTTCATGATTCACATATACAACAGATATAAATTTACATATACAACACATATACATTTACATATACAACACATATAAATTTACATATACAACACATATAAATTTACATATACAACACATATAAATTTACATATACAACACATATAAATTTACATATACAACACATATAAATTTACATATACAACACATATAAATTTACATATACAACACATATAAATTTACATATACAACACTAAACACTAAAGGCTACATTACAGAGATAACGCAAACGTTTTATATAATTTAGTATTACTTCATCTTTTTGTTTTCCGATCAATCTTTCGCAATCATATAGTAAATTATGAACTAAATTGAAACTTGAATCTAGAAATTTCCGGATGGTTTAAATTCTCGGAGCAATGCTACATAATGTAAACAGCAACCTGAAACGATTGGTTGTTTGCTTCATAATAAATTATTCCCACACTCACTGCATGTTAAATAAAAAATATCTCAGCATTATAGCGGCATACTTTGCACAGTGACGAGCACTCGTGTCAATCACGCACTTGGCTAATGTCTTGTCTCATGATTTGATCGATCGAGGTAATAAAACGAAGGCAAAGGTTTGTTGTGGTGACGATGTTTTATATACATGTACTTGGTGACGTTGAAACATAGCACAGCTGTGGTATACACTACGGTAGCACATTTCTGCCATCTGGCCCAGATCTTCCGAAGCATCTCAATCTCAGCTAAATCTCAACTCAAATATTTTTCTTTAAACGTTGAGATTTTTCTAATACTGAGACCTGACTCAAAATCGGTGTTATTAAAAAAAACAATGAGCTTTTTCTCGGAAAATCTTTTAAAGATCAAAAATGATATTTCTCTCAAACTCCGGCTATGATTTGAGCAAAATCTCAAATTTGAGGGAGATTTCTTTTTTGAGATCCTTTGGGAGATATGAGAGAGTTCACTGCAGAATTAACATTTATCTAAAATAGATGGACAGTCGGAATATCTAGGGGATGACGTGGGTATGTGGTGGAAATTGTGGGCACTATCAGACAATGTTTAGTGTTTAGATATTTATCTTGGCTCCAAATATGAGATTGAGCTCGTGCGCCTTTCCGGAAGCGCATTGTTTTGTTAAAATGGAGCTCTTCAGCAAACTAAAGCGAAAACGAAAAGAGCGGGAAAGCTGGTCTTCTTCAATGCTCTTATTATTTTAAAGATTGAACGAAGAATATTTTTACCTGAGAAATAAATAAATAAATTACCTACAGCTGCTTATATGCCGTATAATTCGATTTCTAGATCAAGGATGTTAGTGTACGTTCCACTTCAACACAAACCATTTTAGAAGTAATGTTTACATAAAACGCATGAACATATTACCTGGATCATTACATTTCATAATAAGTGTATTGAGCTGTTCGCGTTTGTCCGTAAACTGGTCGAAGAAAAAGCCGCGGTTGTGTCTTGATAGAAAGTAAACCAAACGGCAGTTATAGGTTTACGTATGAGATCAGTTTTCTATCTAAATTGACGTGGATCGGTACTGTTAGTTTATACATCTGTTCGCGGTCAATTTAACAGCACGATACATTGTACTGTTTGCAGTGTACAAAGAAAACACTATGATTTACCTCATCCATAAATGAGCCCCTAAGCTGAGCCCCTGAGGGTCAAAACCGAACTATATTTGTCTACACTTATTTGTAAATAAAACGCTGCATGAAAACAATATTATGCTGTTGCGCAAATTGTAATTACTTCGAAATAAACACGTGTACACAAATCACGTCTTTTGTATTTTGTTAACACTCATACGAGTTAATGTTTTGTATTATGGCCCATTATGCAAACTTCAGATGGCACAACTTAAAACGAAGCTTTTACGTTTGGATTGCGCATGTTAAGTGCATATACAATAGAAAGAATCTGTATTAAATGAAAATTACTTTAATAAAAAAACATTTTGGTAAATAATGGCGGCTCGCAAAAGTATTTTAAGTATTATGTGTTTCAGAAGCATATCAAGGAAAGTGTATTTTGTATAAAATGTTTGAACAATCAAGTAAAAAAAAAAATATAAAAATGAAATCACGTCGTGCGGTTTTAATAGTTTGTGGTTGATATATGAAAACATAATAGTTTACATTGAACGTAACGCCGTGTGGCAAACGTAAACAGAGCAGCATTAAATGCATTCAAACATGTGTTTGCGGAAATACAACCGTTAAAACTGCAGACAGATATAGAGGAATATTTTACCGTTATATTGTACATGTATATATCTTTCACAAAACCATGCGTGGGTATCGGTCAGTTCTTATATGTGCTTTAAAACTTTAAACGACAACATGTTTAACAAAATCCAAGGTTTTGTATTATGTTTGTGTCTTCGCCCTGTGTATGTCCCTTAGTTTTCTTTTTTTAGATCTGTCCGGGAAAGTTCTGATTTGTGAATGAGGCCGTTCCCGCTTTGCATGTCACGTGTTACATTCATACTTTCTGTGGAGTATTTGAAGAACAGTTGCTTCAGGTTAAGTATGGTGTATTCATTCCTATTCTACAAGTCGGTACAAAACATAAAGGTCCAAGTATGTATAAATAATTTAGATTTGCGTGTGCGCCATCTCAATCGTACCCATCACATTATAGGCGGCTAAGATGACATAATGACAATTTCCTCTTGTTAATAATTGATGAAAAGTGGCAATCAATTGGTAATATTTAAACGATTAGGATAAAACACTTGTTTAAGTTGATTAAAAGACACACTCCTTCAAGACACACAGAAATTCAATTCTTTCACTTGTGAAAAATCTTCTCAAAGAAAAAAACTCATTCTATCAATGCTAATAGGATAAACACTTACTGATATATACTGATTCGTTATTATACCTTTTTTATTTAAAAACAATACGAAATCATGTGTGCCCCCATTTAAATCTATTTCTGCTGAAGACTTTAATATATTAAAAACAAAATCTAACCGCGTTTTCAATCTAGCAACTATTGTGTTTGATATTGGATTGTACTTTACTATTCATGCACATATTAATCGGATTAATGTAACCATGGATTATCGTAAAGCGATTAAGCAATTTCTTTGTTACTTACTTGTTTCCGCTTTAAATTGTCACTTGAACATGGCACAATAGGCAACGTAGGACATTAAAGTAAATACGGATTGGGACACGGAATCGGGTCAAGTGTATGATTATGATTTACTGATTTTACTGAACTTCCAAACCGTACATTTAATTTTGTGGTTGCATAAGTGTTGATGCGGAAAGTCTGCCATTTAAATGCCTGGCATGTTATTGACTTTGTGTCGCACTACTTTTCGTTTTTGTTGAAAAGTTTTTTTCTTCCAATAGAACACCACTGTGCAATAAGGTGACAATCAGTTTGGATATACAATATCAATGAATGTAAGTAGACATTACCAAATTATACCAAATATTTTTGAACTATTAAGCTCAGAAAGTAAGACTGTTGTTAAAAATCTGCCATTGTTTATTCATAAAGTTTTAACCCTAAGAAATAAGTTGTATGTTAAACAAGTAATACATTAGAATTGTATTTTCTCCTCACTATTCAATCATTCTTCATATTGTGTCAATGAAAATGTAATGAGTACTATATTTTGATTTATATCATGTTCATCAACCATACTTTTGTGCATGTCAAATGCTTCATTATTGCCATTGACCAATGTATAATATTTCATTATTTTTGTATATATATTAGCATTGTTTGTTTTTATAAAATCATGGGCAGTACGTCTAATATTTCGGAATAAACTATCTATCATTATCTTTCACAAGGACGGTAAAAGGCAAAATAACGATAAATTATTCAAATATGATAATTTTACTGAATATTTTAATTTTCAATACTTAAGGCCATTAAAAAGGCAACTAAAAGTTGTGCCAATAGGTCAAGTGACAATAAAAACGTCATAAATGTACTTTATTTCACGAATATAATTTCATAGAATTAATCAATAATGAATACATTTAGAGCAAGAATTAACTAAAACGCTTTCAACTGTTAGTACAAAATGACGCGTACTTTGTAATGGCGTTAATGTATATATTGTAATATTGCTACTCTAGTAATATCTGATGATGAATCAAAGATTTCTACATTCGTGTTACTGACATATGTACGAGATTTATATACAATATGTCTGTCTAGTCTACCACAGTCTGACCAGACGCTGTAATACACGTACGCATACTATAGAAAACTTTGTTAATTTCCATCTAATAAAGAATTTGGCTAATGTCATTTCAAATACTTGGTGACCGAACCATTTCTCCATATCCTTACCACTGACATTCTATCATGCATATTTTTACTCCAGCATCTTTGATAATTTCTAACTATATATACATGTATGTCTCACAGACGGACCTGCTACAGCCACATGGCTTCTACGATAAAGCCTGTAACAGCTACTTTTATATTCATGTATTTTATTCTTTATTTTATTTTTGATTATATCGTTTATATAAAATAATAAATAAACGCACATTAGTTTATAATTAATATTATACATTTATAAAAAAACATGGTGGTTGGTACACACTTCTGTATATACTGTTCTCTTGCTATCCTATTTTATGATCGTTGTCTTCATTGTAGTTGTCGTAAAGTTCCCCGAGATCGCCATCATACAGCCAGGATGTCTCTGTTCTGTCTGAAAACACACGACCTGTCATGGCAGGATCGAACAATTAACGTAGAGTTCATGATTGCACCAGCTAGATCACAACTTCTGTTCAATAAACACAAAGGCTTGAAGACTAAGTATGATCAAGTTTCGTACAATTTAGACCGAGAGAAAGACTCGTATATGCGTTCATACAAAACTGATCAAAGACTCATGGAAAGGAAGAAAGATTTGTACACAAAACGCCGAAATGACATTATACAAAAGAGAGCAATGACTGACTATCTCGGACGGCGGCGATCCAGTCTTCCTACAATTCCATTTTCCGACCAACACGATGATAATACGTTTATCACAGCCGTTCCTACGCGGGAGTCTAAATCTGCCGGTCCTAGGATCCATTTCCAGTCCCAACCACCAAAAACCCGTGAACAATCAACAGACCGCACCAAACTCGCACCCGCGACTCCCGACATGAGGCTTGTCTCAGCGTGTTCCACCGTAAGATCAACAACACCGGGAAAGCCGTTTCTTCAACGTGAAAAATCTGTTCGTTTTCAAAGAATAAATACGAACGAGGAGGTTGATCATGTTTGCGAACATATCCATAGTCGTATAGCTTTAAACGTACCAGTAGAGGATAAAATTAAACAGTTCCTAGAAAAACAACATGATTTTAATACAAACCCAGCACCAGCAATGCTGCCTAGATTGTCACAAGACCTAGGTACAGACCCTAAAAAAACCATCGTGAGAAGACCGACTATTCTGGGTTTGAACTTACTAAATCTAGAAGACGCATTTGACGAGTTTTGTTCAGACAATTCGACAGAGGGTCTTGAGAAGCTGGTTAAATATGCTACAAGAATGAAAGCTTCGGCTCGCAATGCCAGGAACTCGATGGCAGATCCGTCCCTTTGAAGGTTTTTATCATATGTAATACAAGGAATTTAGGGTAGTTGAAATATTATTTCAATTAAGTGATCTGATCAATGCGTCGAATGATGCAAGATTGGAACTAAACTTAAATCAGAAATCGAAGTCGGAAGTTGAGAAGAAATTAAGATGGATTTTTCTGTGTACATAACTAATTTCCCGGTGCAGATCTGGCGATGCGGGTATAAGGGGTCGCATTTAGGCACATTGTGGATTGAGGACACGAACAAGTGTGATAAAGTTTGACTTAATTTTAAGAAGAAGATGTCTGCATTCACCCAACGGAAAAACGTTCAGATCAAAGAAAAAAACACGTGCTAATGAAACAGTGACTAATTCAGACTTGCGTGCAACAGTATCTGTAGCGAATGTATCCGAGTGCAAAAAAGTTTAATTAAGTTGAATTGATTATTGAAATTATCGTTGTGTTTGTTTATATTTATTAACTAATAAGTATGTATTAGTACAGCGATTTAAATATTCATGAACACATATTGTAATGGTGACACAATGGTGACTGTTCTCATATCGTGGATTTCATTTAAAATGACATTGTGACGTACCATACATAGTGCATACAAGTAATGTGTTCGTACAAACAAGTGTCATTTTTGTCTGACTTTGTGGATTAGATATGCGATTAACTTGTTATAGATTTATATCAACCGTATATAACTGGCCAGTATTCAAATGACACTATTACGTCTGTAGTATTAGTCTGATACTTGCCGTTTTGCCCGTACCAACGTCGATAAATATCCTGTCAACGATTGCTTCCCTTTGCAAAATATTCAGAGACAATACACAGATCGTAAACAACTGTTGTTACTGATTTTAATGAGAAGCTACTCGGTAATAACACAGTTTTCGTTGTAAGAATTTATTCAAACATCGTATGCATTGTTAATTACATTCGGACCGCTTCCTAAATAGTGAGAGTATACGCTAGGTGCGGTACGAACCCGTAACACCAACGTGGAACGGAATAAAGTTGGTTGCAGCACTCTACCGATCCTTGTGAATGTTTAATATTACGTCATTGTGGTAGGAAATTTAATACAAAATATGTATGTTGTGGTAAAATTACAGGACGTGATTAATTAGTCGGTTACTTTTATACGGGAATCAGTAACAATTGTCACGTTGCAGAGAAAGTTTGTGTTTAAACGGTCGGTGCACTTGATGTATACTGACGCATGTTTTCGTACTGAATGTATTGATTGCATAAGTTACAAAAGGAATACCACATTATAGTTCTATTTGTTGAGTTCATATATTTAATAAGAAATATTTGATATTAACAGCATGTTTCTGCATTATATTGTAAGTTCATCAAATACGTAGTTCGTTTTCTCAAACCCACGCGGCTACTGGCAATCTAGAGGACGTTGATTCGATCCCCGGGCGAGGCGTGGGTCCTACCTCAATATTTGACTGAAGACAATACATCAACAGCCATGTGTTCTCCAATCTCCTGTATGGAAGTTTTCATTTGCTTGTGGAAGCCCAGGATAGTACTGGTTAGTAAATCAGGAACACTGCCTCAATAGGTCAACTTGCGGAGTGTCCGCTTTGAGTGCGTGGGGTCATAGGTTTGATCTCTGACTGCGTCTTACCAAAGACTTAAACTGGTAGTGCTAGGCACTTAGTACAGTATATAAATGGTAGTATCAGGCGATAAATAAGCCCTGGTAAGTATCTGTTAGTAGATACCTTGTTCGTTGCACAAGAGCTTTGTAGCTCGTGTTACTTGTTCATCATATGCGACGTAAAATAAAACTTCGCTATCTTTATCTATCATGGTTAAGTTTGTCGACCGCTGTGTATTACTGAAACTCAGCGTAAATGTCAACACGATCAACAAAACCAAGTCCGTGTAATAAATATTCATATTTATTTTGATACTCTGTTCAAGCAAAGATGGTATTTAGGTCTTTGGTTCAAGTAACATAAGTTACAAATATATTTTCTATGCGATTAACCATGTAGTGATTGCTCTAATGTGACCGTTCTTTGTTCACAGCTGTGATACTTAGTTTGCCTTCTAATGATCACTTATAATCCGTTTCATGATCAAAATACAAGTTTGCTTGTTAAATACTCAAGTTAATGTGACCATCTTCGTAATTTCGTACGTCAAATAAAATAAGTGAAAATATAGTGGCTGCATAAATAATAATATAGTCGCTTCCGAACAACTACACGCCTTTCTATTTTATGATGGACGTTGAATTTTCTGTTACTTGAATGAGTCTGTATGTCTTACTGTCCGTTTTTGTTTTGAGAACGGTTTTATACAAATTGTGAAATGTGGTCAGCCAATGAAACTTATTATTTTGCTAAATATTCACTAATGAACATCGTGCTCATAATAACGGTATCCTGAACTTATTTTGAAACACATGATAAATAAGTCTTTATCTAAAGTGGCCCGATTACTAATTTAAAGCGTGCATTGACCATGAAGATATGCACATTTTGACAGGTCAATAAATCTATACTTACAATCGATACGTTTAGTCGCAAACTATGTTTGCAGTAAGAATTCACAGTTTTCATGCTTTTAAATGATTTCCACCTTATACATGTATACACATGTATGCAGATTATCTATGTATGAACTCAATTAAACTTGTCACAATACATTGATCTTAAGTAAATGTTATTGATTTATACGTACACATATTTTAATGTTGTTAATTTATCAATTTTACATCTCGCTTGTTATAGAATGTCAATATTTGTCCATTATTTTAAACTTAACTGGAACGCGTCTCTGATCAGAAATAACCGTGTATTTTCTAGATTAAACACAATTTGGTATATATTGACACAATCGATATATGCTACAAATATAACACTACTTTTACTTCGTAATTTTAAATTAACTTTCGCTTGATTTGTTATGACCGCACGAGCGAAATCTTTCAAATATAATATTTGCATAAATATATAATATATGTTTCCAGCCACGTACCTACTTAAATAGTCCCAACCCAAATATTTATATAACAAATATCAAGGAATACAGTAAAACTTGCTTATAAAGAACTCTGACATAAAGAAGACTGATATAAAGAAAGCTGATATAAAGATCACTGATGTAAAGATCACTGATATATAGAACACTGAAATAAAGAACACAGATATATAGAACACGTTGATACAGGGAACACTGATATAAAGAACACTGATACAAGGAACTCTGATATAAAGAACACTGATACAAGGAACTCTGATATAAAGAACACTGATACAAGGAACTCTGATATAAAGAACACTGATATGAAGAACACTGATATATAGAACACGTTGATACAAGGAACACTGATATAAAGAACACTGATACAAGGAACTCTGATATAAAGAACACTGATACAAGGAACTCTGATATAAAGAACACTGATACAAGGAACTCTGATATAAAGAACTCTGATACAAGGAACTCTGATATAAAGAACACTGATACAAGGAACTCTGATATAAAGAACACTGATATGAAGAACACTGATACAAGGAACTCTGATATAAAGAACACTGATACAAGGAACTCTGATATAAAGAACACTGATACAAGGAACTCTGATATAAAGAACACTGATATGAAGAACACTGATACAAGGAACACTGATATAAAGAACAATGATACAAGGAACTCTGATATAAAGAACACTGATATAAAGAACACTGATATAAAAAACTCTGATATAAAGAACACATGGAAAAAAGGAGCATATTTAAAATCCATAAATGCAGATTATTCATCCAAATCATTATCAATACAGCGTAATAACTGATACAAAGTATCGTTTTGTATTGTTCCAGGTGCGTTCATCATAAAATGTTTTATTGTATTAGTTTTTGGGAAATTATCGAGCCATGAATAACGTGATGAGCAACTTAACGTCTTAGCCACTGTTAATCAAGATATATACAGTAAAACATTGATAATAAGAGCACCGTTGGGACCCTTTAAAACTGGTCTTCTCATTGAAGTGGTCTTACTATTTGGGTTGAATAAAGAGGAAACCAGTTAAAATGGTTAAGGTTTTACTGTATACTAAACTATTATTGAACTTGACAATATATCGATTCAGTAATAAATTATAGTTTGACAGTCAGACTATTTCAAACTAAAATTAATTAACGGAAATGTACGGAATATTCATGATTGGCCAGTATATACTCACGTACTATACAATGATTAAAGAATCATAATACTTAAATTTTGTCTTTTTAAATCAAACTGAGAATTAAATTATTTCGAATACTGAGCTGTTAAACTCAACAAACGTAGTGTGACCATAAACGCGTAGAGAGTACAGACTAAAGTTCATACCACACATTATATTAAACATTAATTGAAAGTACACATCGTATACTAGTATCAGTTTTAAAAGAGAGTGTACACAAACTTAGCCTTACATAGAAATATTGCTAATGCTTCTTATACTTGTATTATCTCCATCTCATGAGAGTACACAGATAAATAAATAAACGAACGAACTAGCGAACGAACGGAACGGACGGACGGACGGACGAACCGGCTGCTCGAGTATATGGCCCGGAGAACTTGTAGGTCGTAATATTTATATACGCATCGTTTATTCGTTAGAGAGACAATTCAATTTACATAGCAACAAAAGTTTGTCTCAATAATAGAATAATTAAAAATGTGATGTAAATATCCAAAACTATTACAGAACTATAGTAATATTGTTGATGAGACCACATTAGGAAGAGCTACGGTAGGAATTCATTTAGGAGAATATAATTTCTTTATCCAGTATATTGTAACAAATGATACATGATACGTCCATCCATATGCAAGTTTACCGACTGGACAGTCAGACCAAAACGTTTGAACATCTGCTTCGCTCCTGTCCGTATACAACTTTTGGCCTCACTATCCAGTCTGTTAACTTGCATAATGGACCTCTGAGCCATGTATTGTTTGGTAAATATACGTTACCACACTCGAAATAGTGACCACTAAGTGCATTACTAGCGAAAGCGGTATTTGAAAATAAAAACAGCACACGCCTAAGCCCAGCCTATTGAAGGTAATCAGTCACACTTCAGGTTGCCAATGTTTGGTACACTACGTTCTTGTAATGTGTTAAATCGAGATGAGATTAGCATTCTTCACAAGTAGCTTACTTTAATAATAATTTAATAAGCCAGATTAAGAACAATGTCAGTTTGACTACATTGTCGAATATAATTTTAGCACTGTAGAAACAAATTACGTCTGAATTGATATCAACAAACAGGTTTTCACCATCTTTCTTACACCGTTTAGCATAGGATGTGATTATTATTATTGTTATTGTTTATTCTTGAATACTGTTCGTAATGAGACACCACCGGATGTATTTATATATTAGTTATAACATAACATTTTGAACTGAATATTGTGAATCATTGTAAAAAGTCTTCTTAATCTGCAAAAAGTCTTCTTAATCTGCAAAAAGTCTTCTTAATCTACAAAAAGTCTTCTTAATCTGCAAAAAGTCTTCTTAATCTGCAAAAAGTCTTCTTAATCTGCAAAAAGTCTTCTTAATCTGCAAAAAGTCTTCTTAATCTGCAAAAAGTCTTCTTAATCTGCAAAAAGACCATTTTGATGATGTTTTTATCAATATTGTTTTGTTTGATATGAAAACTTTTCTACAATAAATTACTGCTCATACACATTAACAAATCAAACTGATTATATAAATCTAATCATTTTAAGATGCATTTTCCAGTCGTTGACTTTATTGACTGCAGAGAGACATTAAGAACCCTAAGATAAGTCACTTTTTAATTTATTTGCTATTTGTATATTTTGAACATAGAACCATATGTTTAAAAACTCCATGTTTTGAAATTAACTACCATTTTGTTGCAAAAAGGGATATTTCTATCAAATCGAAACGAAAGGAAAACGGGAAATTATATTTGTATAAATGTGCTATGTCATGTTTTTCAGTTTAACTTGTAAAGTCTTTTTTAAGTTCGTTCATGCTGACTTCATTTTTGTGGTTTTTATAAATGTCGCATGAATAACACGTCAAATTTATGTCCCGTTATACATCATGCATGATCATCACCCATCCCAAACAACACGTCTGATAATATCTCAATATTTACTATACATTACGTCTGCAAATCCTACTATTTCACTTGGATGACAATGTCAGATAGATGCCACTTTTATACAGGTATGACAGAGTGAACTCACGAAGAAGCACAAACAGGTTTAACTGTTAATTACATTACCCCGGTTAGATTGTATATTATTTGGTATAAATAAAATTAATTGTAGTAGCAAGAGCAAACTAATATATCAACACCATCGGACAATTTGCAATACATAGGACCAATATGCATCTTGCCAAGGCAAAAACTCTACTTTTAACTGAAATTGAAAGTAAATATGTGAAACATACAAAGACAAATGTCCACACACATACTAAATTTGAGGCACAGTCAATTTTATATAACTTATTTATTTATATTACATCGAATGTGAAACAACTTATACTAGTCACTCTCGATGACTGTTTCCTGTCTACCAACCAGTACTAAGTTAGGGATCATGCGTGAAGTTCGTGGTTAAACCGCGTTCCGGCATCTCGGGGCTCGAACCCATGACCTTAGGATCAGGTGTCAACCGCTCTACCCCTTGACCATTGCGCCTCACTGAAGCAGTTAAATTTATAAAGCGATATAGGATCAAAATAACCTTATCCGTTTAATCTTATGTGAAAATCTGAAAGCTATCTAGGTCTTTTAACAGAATTCTCGGACATTGCTTTCTTTTCTCATCAACCGTTGAAATTGTCAAGTTCGTCGGGCTGAGAGGATGGCATTATCGTGAAAAAAGCTATTTTAGGGAAACACGCTACTATAAACTAACGTACTTTAATTCACAACCCTGCTTCACCATATTTTTCTTTTAGCGACCGATTCTCGGTAAATTCGGTGTCTATTTTAGAAAATTCGACAAAAACCGTAGAATGGTACAGAGGATGGAGGATCGATAGACAGACGATAGATTTACATATATACCGACATGGGTTAACTAATGCTTCCATTTAACAAAAGTGGGTATACAATGTTTGCTATTTTATCAGAAATTGAAAGAAAAGAACAGTGTGCAGTTTTAAAACGTATGTTTCTCCATTCATTTTTCATTTATTATAATTTAATCAAGAAATTCATATTATTTCGATGCAAAGGAAGGGTTTCCGATTACTATGCTGGTCATATCCGTACTTATAGTATGGACTGTTATTTAGTTCGTGGTCAAAATCGAGTTATATCTATACGCATGCTTGTAAATAGCACGTTGTCGCTGACAAAATTGTAATAACCTATTGAATAAGATGGATCACAAAACAGTAACTTATGTTTTATCTATAATCAAGAACCAGAAGCGTGGAAGCGGGACATGAATGCAAACGTTCAGTGAATATTCTAGACAAACAATACCATTGTATATCCAATATGTGTAAAGTATCTGCTTTGTATCTTTGGTTTAAAGACCAACACGAAATCAATATCCGCCTTATCAATAAGACCAGTTTTTCATGGCACAATGATAATCAAGTGATGGAACTTGACAATCAAACCACCTCACTACTAAAACAGACTTTCTTCATAGCAAAGGGTGGTCTTATTATTGAGGTGTCGCAGTGATTTGAAAATCTGTACCATCTCATTGATGAAAATACGGGAACATGATATTCTATGGTTTGTATGTATAGTAATACAATTTCCTGGTTTGAGTAAATGAATTAAAGGAAATTTGATTTCGATTGTTTATGTTTATGTAATCCGTATTCTATTATACGCTTGTGCAACTAACTTCCCACGTCGGACAGTCAAAATTAACATGTACACTAGTCCGGAAGAACTGTATTTAATTCTGTCAATATATCGTAAGGCAGAAGTGCCACTGAATACAACTATCAACTATATCCATGGCATACGTCTGGAAGGCAAGCGTGCACAACTTGGTGTTCAGCATCGCGCTAGTTTTGTATATTTTACGACGCAGAATTGCGAAATGTTTTACTCAAATCAATCTATTTGTAATGAGGTTTTGTGGACATAAGGCTACATGTATGTTTGGAGTGAATATCGACGAACTATCACTTCAGTTAACCATCTAGTGGACAAATACAAGACCATAACAGTTACATCACAGTCCATTTTTCTGTAAGTGAATTCGTATTTTTACAATTGATCCCAATCTTGGGTATATTGACAATGCTATAAACTAATGTACCATTTCCTGCAGTCGTCTCGTAATCAAATATTGAAAGGTTTAGACCAATTACAAGAGTTGGCTATGTATCATTTTATATAAATACATTTAAAAAGGACAGTCAACACCCATTGAACGTCCCAAAGTATCATGTAGGGTTTGACTGAATTATTTTAGAATAGGAGAAAAGAAGATTAAAAACATGCATACGTTTGTTTTCTCTTTGTCTAGCATTGTCTTCATAATTTGGATATGCGGTATTTGTACGTATATACTGATTTTCTAAAATTTATAATTTTGAGAATTTTAATCGTGTATAGCAGAAATCTGTGTAAACCATTCTACTTGACTACAATATTCATATCATAATGAACGTTCGAATTCAGTAACCATATACATGTGAAAAGAAATTTACGTTTGAACATTTATAAGTTAAACCATGTTCTTATATATCGCATATTTTAAACTGTATCTGTAGGTAGTTAAATATAGATGTATTATTAAGTGCACTGAATGTTGTTATTTGAATAAGATAAAAATCAAAAAAAGTTAAATTTGAAAAGGAGATAAACGGAATGTATCAATGTTCCTGTACTACTGTCCGTCGAATGATGTTATCATTAGTTATGACCCTTTTGTGTACAAATACATTATAGTTGTCATATGGATGTTTGGCAGCGCTTCGCCTTCTACATGTATGGACGTTTTGTGGATTTTAACCTCACATAAATAATAAGTTTAAACAATTTTTAAACACATTTGTTTTGTATTAATTGCAACAAAATCATGTAAGCTGCTAACGCACATAAATGGTATCTGCTAAAATGATAATAATGATAATTATAATAATAATTTATCATGAATCCCCGTCAAGTGCACTAAATTACCAGTTCGAAGGTCGCAGGTTTAATCCCGGGTACAACCAAATACGGTTGTGGAGATGTGATCAAATACTCTGTTAATGGTTATTCGCTTTTAAATGCGCGAAGCTGTGGATAGCGTTTTAATCAAGCAACACTGAACCTAACTATTTATTTTATTTTAGGATGATATTTTCTGTTATTTTATTAAACATACCCCGAACTGGCACAGGTTATTATTTTGAACTGTCTGATGTGAGAATAATATGTCAGGTGACACAACGTTAAAAGTAGAACAGATGATGATGATGATGATGACTTTAAATAGGACAAAACATACAATAGCTATATGCGGCATGATCATGCCTTTTTGCCATATATAGTTCGCTTTGTCTCGAACTAAATGCTGCATGGACTATATGCGGCACTACAGAGCCCTGCCTGGCATCGGCGGCTCATGGAGCTGAACAGTTTATACTGCCCTAAGGAATACTTTTCCATTTCTGAATGGAATCTTGAAGTCCATATGTTGGTTGCAGTCAATTCGATAAATGGAAATGAACGCTATTCCATTGCTGCCTGGTCCAACGGAAGTGTACACGTGGCCAGCTGACTCGCTTTACGCGAAGGGATCGCAAGGAGGACGTCAATGGACTGCATACAGTTGGGTCACTAAAACGTCATGTTTATCATATAACTATAATTAAGTATATAATATAAAGTGTTTCATATTTTTCAGCTTGTTCGATTTGGCAAGGAGTGCCAGAATATTCAGATCGTATTAGTTCAGTAGCTTTCATGGAGATAGAGAAGCGCAGCAGTGTACATTGTGCATCGTCTTGCAACCAGACCACACAGTGTGTGGCGTTCATTTTTGCAAAACACGAATCTCTGAATTGTCAACTACTAAGTACGGTTACGATGGAAGCAAATAATCAGAAATTTTCCCAAGACGCAAGATTTTACACCATGAACATGGATAAGGATTGTGGTTTGTATTTCTTCCATAATTATTTCACCTACGAGTAGATTATTGAATATTTTTGATAAGTGACGAATAACTGAATATTTATTTCAAATCAACTTGAATATTTTAAATATCTTGGCAAGGATCCAGATGCCGGGCAAACCAATTTCACCATTCACATCTATCTCTCTGTGTCGCTGAATTACTGTGATTCTACAACATTTATAATACATTAATAGGCATGAGTTAGCACCCATCATATATGACTGTGAAATTGAATTGTGACCTTTTTGCTTTCTAGTTGTTAACATGTATGTACATATTTCCTTTTTTCTTGAAGTTTTTTTTGAGGTGGCTATGCACATTGTATGTATATATTTCCTATCTTCTTGTGTGTTTTTGAGGTGGCTATGCACATTGTATGTTGTATTTCCTGCTCGCTTCACTAATTTATTGTTCTTAATATGAAGTACAGAACAAACCTCACTTTAAGATCACCACGAAATTATAAACTCATTTTTCAAGTCCATTTTCGCAATTTTGCAAGGTTCCCCAGGGTGGTCTCATTATTAAGCCTTTACTGTATGTAAGTATCAAACGTGATTATGTTTGATGCGCAAAATGAGAGCTAAAATGTGCACAATGTTAATGTTTTTTAGGTGTCCCTGATGAATCTGGGTATCGTTTCGTTAATTCTACTGGAGGAGGAAGTGCATTCACTTATAAGTAAGCCCTCGTTCATTCTAAAACTTCAGCGTACGTTTACACATAATTACATCCTTCATAATAGGAAACTATAGATATATCACTACATCTTAAATTTTTGTTAATGTTTGCTGTACTTTTATAACTACTCGGAATAACAAAGTGAAATTTCAAACATACGTGCACACATACTTGCGTACATATTGCACTAATTTGTCTTACATTTTATCGGATACGTGTCGAAGTCGAGGTGCTGTAATTTCCTTTTAGAGCGGGATCGATTTATTGGAGGTAGATATATGGTTTAGGGTTGGATAATCGGGGTGGGGGGGGGGGGCGTTCGAAAAACAGATGTCATCATGCCTTACAAACTGAATGCCCAATATTACATTGACGACGTTATCCTGTTCCGTTTCTGCATCAGCATCCCGGTGTGCTGACGCACGGTAATGCAAGGCCTACATACTGTTCGGCTGGCGCAAATTTCTCTCTACAGACATAACGTCAACGTGTAATGGATAAGTTAAAAAAAACAAGTTCGGTTGGCCATGGACCGAGAGGGAGAAATTGACACGAACGTTATGTCAAGTTCAAGAATCAAGATTTATGCAGAAACATAAAGTAAAATATTAACCACAAAGCAATTAACAGTTAGTTAAAAATACACTTACCCGCTCTATGGTCATAAACGCCAAACATATACACATAAGTTGACTAAGTTGGCGGTAAATCCTTGCATCATATTGTTTAGAGTTATATATTGAGAGGTGGAGCTCAATTTGATGTTAACTCAAGCTGAGCGACTCATTTATCAAAGAGCAGAGTGTATTAACTAACACTGTGGGTATTAGCTACAAAATTAGGAGGATGTATTAAATTGCAAATACCTTTACACTAGGTACAAAAATGCTTGTTTAGAATAGTTGCGTCGTATGTTTGTCTACACGTGAGTGAAAGGAAACAGAAACGGGTCCTGGCAATTATATGCGACTTTTCATATAATGGAAAAGATTCCAGGCATCGGTTGCTGACAAATAGCGCACTCGCAAATTTATATTCAAAAATCAACAAAGGGACATAACTTTTGAAATCTTACCTTAACAAAACATTAACATCATGATCATCTCATTAGGGTAGAAACACATATCATGCTATAAAATAATTTAATAAATTCCTAGCAGTGGTTGCGAAGGAATAGTACTGCACATAGACAAACATGTATATACAAAATCACCAAAGGATCTTTACTCTGTGAAAAATAACGGAACCGAAATGCCATGACATTATGCGTATGTCATAAGGAGATTCCGATACAGCGGCTTTATTGAATTCTAGTCAAAATTAGCTGAACCTGAGAATGTGATGGCGAATGAGGGTTTGTTTATAACTTTGCATGAAAGTCATTGTCATTTACTTTAAGATCCATACTACGGGTGCAACAATGGATAACGCACAACTGATTTGCTCCAGTGAAGGTGGCACTCTCTTCAGACTGACATCAGTGTTGAAACACTCCAGGATAGTGTCCGTGATTCAAACCTGTTCTGGTTGGTATGTTTTGTTATTTCAAAGGAAGTGGCAAGCAACTTGCATAACTTTAAAATGCATCATAATTACGTAAATCAACAGTTTTGAAGTATCTTTACAGGGATAGCACTAATTGCCACGTGTGTGCATTCGATCTCTTGATTCTCATTTAACAACATATTTTACACGTTCAAGTTAGGCAATGATTGGATACGTCTTACGGTGAACGAAATAAGTACTGGTGACCAGGTGCCGTATTTGGTAGTAATTTAGATCGCGGAATTGAAATCACTCAACTACCAAAATGTTCACAATGTATGTTTTCCTATGTTGACATTTTCACAACATGTACATTATATACATCATAACTAATCTGTTATCCTGGGCTGGTGGCCTATAACAAATAAACTTTCAATTTAAAATTAAAAAATAACTGTTAAATGTACTATTGCAGTACACGGAGACAATATCGATGTATATTATTATTATTACTTAATTATTCCAAGTTACTCTCGTCATACACCCACATCTTGTTTGTTTAACTCGAGGTCATAATGGAAATATACTACGCCAATGAAAATGCACAGATGTGCACAGACTCCGAAATAAACAAGCATAAAAAACGCCGACCATTTTAAAATTTGCTCATACCAAATCGTGCTGTTTATCCTAGTGTGAAACGCAATATTCTTACATTAAAACGTCTTAGATGTGCTTACATTGTACCCACATCGCTTATGCGCATTCACCGATTTTCTGTACATAAAACTGTCGACAGATTCGTCATGACTGAACGAGCTCGAGAGTAGCTACTGAGCAAATACGCCGTAGGTCTGTAGTGTTCTCGGCGTGTTTTTTCCCCATCATAATAATATGTGTTAGCATTTGTTTTCTTGAATAACACGTGATCATCAAGGAAGTTATCGTCTACATTCTTGTTAGGAAGCAGTCCTGGAACTTGTCCATTTCGAACAGTTTGGTGCGCAATATATTTGACAACATATTTGGGGCACTAATTAACATTATTAATATCGTTAAACCACTTATTGTGACACTGTTTTTCAATTATATTCATATCAATTAACTGGATGCATTTTCGAGCTCGTTTCGAAAAATCAATCGTCATTTGAATGTTTTGCAGACGACCATTCCTACAGAGTGGACGGCAGCAACGCTAATGCAAATCACTACCACGATACAAATGCGTGGACGATGTCGAACGGAAAGGCTTTGCCACCAAGCTTGTGGCCTGCAGGTAAGCCAGACAACCCATGCGTGGCTCATTGTGTGCTTCTATGGAACCGCAGAGAATGGACATTAGATGATTTTGAATGTGGCAATTTGACACCTTTCATTTGCGAAAAAACTATTACATAAATAATGCACAGTGTGCCAGGTACGAGGGACATTCTGTAACTAATGCGCTTACGTACAAAGCGGTTGAACCTAGCACGTGGAAATTGTAGCAGTTTCAAGGAGAATATATCATGTATAATGGCACGACGTTTTGTACATATCCGGTCAGTCGTTCTAAAGTTATTGTCATTTCAACTAGGTGCAATCAAATATACTGTTTATATTTCGTTAGGTATTATGAAGACTTAGGTGAGATCTAAAATACGGGCTTATATTTATGGTCGCACCGCTCTAAATATATCAGCTTCGCATATATACAGTGTGAAATACACGGAACGTCTAAAATATCCAAACGGTCAGTTTTAGGTGGTTCAATTTTTTTAAAGATGATGAAATTGATCTATAAATTGTCCCGGTCAGCCCACAAGTGTTGCTACCTAGGTAAATATTGCTGCTTTTGAAGATATGATCAAACAAGATGCCATGTGTACAATGATAGAAAAGGCTAAGAGTGTTGGTATGTCATCGGGGTCTGTTTGTAAAATTTTGACTCAAGAATTAAAACTTTGAAAGGTTTGTGCTAACTGAAGAACAAATGGCCACCCGTGGAAAGGGCCAACAGTCATCTTAAAAATACAAAAAACTGTGACAATCGCAAAATTTCAGAACTGCTTACCGGAAATGTAACATGGTTTATTACTTTGAACCCCAAAGACGCGTGAATAATAAGCAGTGGTTGCATACACATCTAGATAGGCTCGTCTTATGTACGTGGCGTTTCCTGTAGCTACGTATTCTCTCTCTTTTAGTCATTGACAAACGACTAAATAGCACGGGAAACGTTTTGTATTCAATATTGTTACTGCTGATGGACCCTTCGTATAAATTCCAGTACTTAAAGGGCCGTACAGTTACAGGCAAGTTTTACAAAGTACGTTTACTGTCAAAAGTAAAGAAATTTTATTAAAAACCGTAGATCTGAGATTACAAAAGTGCTTTTCCGTCAAACTTTGAATGATTGAAGTAAAAGAACAATAGTTTGTCTCATGATATGTTTTCTAGAAGCCCATTGGCAGAATTAAATGAACATCCCTCGTACACATTTTCTTCAAATTGTTTTATGCAGCCTAACTATATTTCAGAAGAAAACAAACACCGTGTGAATAATGAGTAAATGAACATGTCATGCTCCTCCTTGACAAAAGTCACGGTTATTGTTTAAGATCTCCAATTATGCGGGGAATTTTAACTGCTTGTGGAAGGGCCACTTGACTTTAAATCCGATAAAACCAGAGCAAACCGAATACAACTCAACTGCGCCCATTTGCAGAGACAAAGGTGTGCATGAAAGAATAACAAATTGTGGTCGACATTTGAATGCATTTCATATTTTATTTTAAAGTCTGACGTAAAGGGAGTTCCTAGTTGTTCACAGAGGAATATAGTAACAATAAAAGTATATATCAAGAATTTTAATGTCGCATGAAAGTTACGGCCTGTAGTACTCTCAATGAGACGTAAAACAATATGTGTCTGTCCATGCAGCTACACGTACCATAGAATTTCATGCAACAATCTCCGGTCTTCCGCTGTGAGTGAAAGGCCCTTCAAATGTTAAGTTATGTTTAAAACACGACATGGCCTATCATACAAACACGTGAGGTTATAACAACGAATACATCTCTCATTCTATTCACAACAATATCGGTATTTTTCCAGCAACGGGCGGATTTGCATTTCGAAACAATGAACTCGGCGCAATTATGAGTTTTTCTTGATTTTAAAAAGAAGTAAATTTGACTTCAAATCAGAAACCAATCCAACAGTTTATTTTCTATGAGAGATATTCAGAAATCATGTACAATAAAAATGAATATAGAATCAGATTAGTGTTTTATAAAGTTCATGTTTCTTAAATACGCATATTTGTTAAATAAAACGCGCGTACAAAGCAAGTATGAATACATATTGAGAGTTTAGGGAGCTTGTTTCTCTAGATGGAGCTCTCACATATGTAACTCTTGCTGTGTTAGAGCATGCCCTTTTACGCGAACTAACACATCGGTTGAAGCGCAAGCTACGTCGCCTGTTACACCGTGTCCCCTTTGTAAGCGAGCGCCTGAATAAACAGTAAGAACATGGCAGCCGTTTGTGACATAGAAAGAAGCAGTTTACAAGAAATTGTAAAATAAGTCCAATCTGAAGTATTAGTGGAAAATACTGGGCGTCATTTCGATGACCCAAACAACTACATATTTTGCCAGTATTACTAATGAATACTTGAATATGTAAACAATGCTAGTTTCTCTGTTATGAATATGGAATTGTTCTTTGTCTATTGAAAACTACAGACAGCATGCGCTCTGGTGCATATCTCCTCAACCATCTTATAACAAGACGCGCCTTGTATATTTTAGATAATGTTACATTACGGGCTGTCTCTTGTTATTTCAAACTATTCATAGCGTGTATCCGACGACATTCCGAACAGATCACAACCACCTAATTCACATTCGTAGTTCTACAAAACATTCTTATTTTCAGATGCAAAACAATAATTCTATAAATCGAGAAAACTGTATAATTGTTTCAATGTCACATCTTTTGTATCCATCAGTATATGAAGGTATCCGTGCACATATGTTTTTTTACCAATAATGATATTCTTCGAGGTGCATATTGCGCCTTAAATATAATAAATGCACATATTACAAAACTATTGCAAAGTAAATTATCTAAGTCAGAGTACAATTTTAATCAAAATATTATGAAAAACCAATATGCAAACACGGAATAAATCACAAGTATTGCAAAACTTCACATATTTCAGTCCAATTTAAACTATTGTTTATTCAAGCATATATCAAATGCGCTACTAAATCTGTTTAAAAATAGTCGGTAAGCGAAAATCTGCAATATGAAAACAAACAAAAATAAATGGCAAGCTAACGTTATAAGGTAAGACAGACTGATGTACGTAACGTATACTATAGTATTTTATTTTGGAATAGTTTTACCAAACATATAAAGCACATTTTGCATTGTCACCGAATCGATTTGCCACATAAGTGTCTTGATCATCATTCTTAATTAGTCATATGCAGCACAGTGCAATATTGTAGAGACGAGCTATTCTGTAATACCCGATCAACATGTTTACAAGCAGTGCTGAAAGACCCAAATACCATGCTGGACTTATACTGACCACTGGTCTATAATCATTTACCGACTAATGATGCAAACACAATACAAAATTCGTCCAGTGGAACAACTCGTGCACGGAAATTTAATACTATGTAATTATCACTTCATGGTTTACGGACGATTTGTTGTGTCTTATTAAACATATCATGGAACGAGGTAAGACAAATATCTCGTTTTTATGCAATTGCAAAAAACACTTCATGTCAAATAATTGCACATGCTTAAACAGCGATTTTGGCCAGCTGCATTGAAGTTTCAGAAATCGTTTGAAACGAAAGTAAAACGAACTAAAATCACAGCTTTATGAGAACTTTCTTCTTTCAGTCCCGTGTACAGGCATAACGTGAATCATTCAAAACATACATTCTCTTGTAATTCTATAATTTTACTTCAGTAGAAGAGACAGTAGAACTATACCAATATTATTTGATGGGAAATGCCAGAAATGTTGTCTTTTCGTTCAATAAATTTCATTCAGTCACATACACACGACTTAAATGAAAGGTGAAAATCCATAAACATCCTCCAAAACTGTAGCAGTAGTTCGCTACACAAGTGTTTGAAAAACTCAAGATGTCGCCCGTAAACAATGATGCCACACACATTACCTCGTCATGTAGTGTATTTATGTGTTCATTAAACTCCTTCCAAACTGTAGAAGTAGCGGGCTACGCAAGTTATTAGAAAATCCAAGATAGCCGCCAGCAGAACATCTTGAATGTGATCAAAATATGTCATGCACCGTACAACTCATCAGGAACAATATTCGTGTGAAGTGTCATGAAATTCCACCAAAAGCGGTAGAAGTAGTTTGTTCCTTAATAACGTTTTCTATCATTTGAAGAGAGAATAAGTCGGTACAGGGAACGGCACATACATAAGACAATGCCTCCCCCACAGACCTCCAGGAAACTAAAGTCCATAGGTGGTGTAAGGGTAAATACTCAAAGGAACAGGGCAGCAACTAAGGAGGATTAATGATTAATACGTTTCTTATTGTTTTATGAATACTTCATAAAAGGTGCAATATCTTTTTGAGCCTCTCCGCTTTAAATATGAATCAATCATGTTGTGTAATTTGTTGCATATTTAAATAACGCGCTTCATATACAACATTTAATTGGTCTTTAATGTAGGTCAAAAACAATATTATACAGCTACGCCGAAAACTGTTTATCAGTTGTAAATATATAAAGAAGGACGGTTGTGTACAAGTTAAACAAAACATAAACGGTCTAAACGACCTTAGGACCTTCAGTTTTTAGGGTCAACGTCCTCCTACTGCGCCACACGTTCATCGCGTATATCAGCGATTTAAGTTACACATATCTTACACATAAATATCCGTCTGTGCTAATTATGCCAATAAAATAAACATTTATTATATAAATGCTTAAAGTCATTTGTAAATGAAAAATATATTACAAGACAACTTAAATCTGGACATAAATATGATATACACTAAATCTGGACTTGAAAGAGCGTATATCATTCGTCATCAATATAGTTCGACACCAACAGTGATCAGGATTCGTTGATCGTATTTTCCCATTCAGTGTTGTAATAGAACATAAACATACATTAAAATGTTTAAGTGAAAATGAGTTTGATCAAATTAAAGAAGAACATGTATAATGGGCGAAATGATAAAAATATAATCACTGCAAACCATACACAAACGTGAAGCGATATGCTTCGTCCGTGGAGACGCGCAACAAAGATATACTAGTGAATGTTACACCTTTTTGAGTCATTTGATAAACAACGGGACCGAAACGAAACAAATATGCAACACGTATTGTAGTATGGAACTAATTCGCGATTTTTACATGAAACGAGCTTGCTATTATGAAATATTTTGGTTTCAATGGATGAAAAGTTTGTATTTTGTTAAAACGGAAATGCTCGTTTTTTGTTGTTGCCACAACTTTTGAACACAACGAAATATTGATATTTAGGAAAGCTTTCACAGCATTAACTTATGGTTAGAGGAAGTGGTCGATATAATGCAACAAAGCGAAATGCAGAATTGCATTCGAAAAGTCAATATATGTGAGGAATATGCGTTATTTCAAGAATGAACAGATGTAACAAGCACGATATATTGGATATTTTTTATTATGTTTTTATCAAGCAGGTGTTGTAGCCATACAAATCATAACAAAAGTCCTTTTTCGACGAGTTTGAGAATTCATCAAACTATTGGGCCGTATTACGCCTTCGTGATTGTAGTATTGTTTTGATAAAAACAAAATCTTTTGTTCTACTTTCATTGAACACAAAGCCGGAAACGTTCTTCAAACATTTATTGACAAACACACATATTGTTGATTATACGAACGTGGGGAAAATATTTTTTAAATGGAAAATAACACGAACTGTTTGCTTTGACAATCCCGTCGCCGGAGAAACTGCTGAGAGGTATATGGCAAATTGCTCCGTCGCGACATCCGAGTTAGTTCAGTCTTGATAAACAAAGATAGTAAAGTAACCACCTATTGAACGTACCAACTGATCATAATTTAGGCTTTGACTGTATTATTTTGATTATTTTGATTATTTTGATTCTTTGGAAAAAGAAGAAAACCATATGAAAACATGCATACTGTTTTTTCTTCATTGTCTTGCATTTTCTTTATAATTTGGATATGTGGTATTGGTACGTATATTTATTTTTTAACTCATTACAATTGAAAAACTATTCTAAATAATCTGTTTAATTATACATTATTCTCACCTTAATTCACGTTATAGGTATGCTATACACACTTATCACATATAAAGAAGTTAATGTTATTTTTTGAAAGTATGGAAAGAAGGTTTGATTATGTTTTGTCATACCACACGAGTATTTAAACTGCATATGTAGATTGTAAGACATGGATGCATTATTATGTGAAAAGGACGAACTTATTCATTTATTTGGTTAAGGTTGAAACAAAACACTCACATAAATATCGTCTATGACCTTCTCCGAAATTGAGCACTGCCTGCCATCAGTGGCGCATGGAGATGACAAGTTTATTAAGCCTGTGGAATATTGTTCCGCTACTGTATGAAGGCTTGTCTTGGATAAGTAAAGTTGGTTGCAGTCACTTCGATAAATGGAAAATCTCCAGCCGTCAAAGAAACGAACATTATTCCATT
The DNA here is from genome assembly GCA_032209605.1 of Mactromeris polynyma. NCBI lineage: Eukaryota > Metazoa > Mollusca > Bivalvia > Venerida > Mactridae > Mactromeris > Mactromeris polynyma. The sequence continues at coordinate 30,020,978 of JASFXZ010000005.1, forward strand.
GCTGCTTGATCCAATGAAAGTGTACACGTCCCCAGCTGACACACTTTTCGCGATGACAAAATAACCAACGTAAGGAGGACGTCCATAGACCACACTCGGATAAAAGATTGCGTTCGTTTAGGTCACTGTTTCGTCATGTTTTGATATAATTTTAATTAAGAATAATTATCTTATTTTGCAGCTTGCACGCTTTGGTGGAAAGTGCCGGAATATTCAGATCATATTAGTTTAGTAGCTTTCATGGAGATAGAGAAGAGCAGTACAATACATTGTGCATCGTCATGCAACCAGACCACTCAGTGTATAGCGTTCATTTTTGCAAAACGTGAACCTCTGAATTGTCAACTACTAAGTACGCCTACAATGGAGGCAACTAATCAGCAATTTTCCCAAGACGCAATATTCTACACTATGGACATGGAATGTGGTTTGTATTTCTTTCTTCAAAATGAACGTGAACACATATCTTGACAAGGAAACAAATGCCGGACATCGTGATCGAGGATCTCCCTTTATCTTTACTACCCAAACTCTCTCCCCCGTTCCGCTGGTTATTGAGATTTCACATTATTAACAGTACATTACGTGGAGCACCGATCATATATGTTTCTTCCTTGTGTCTATTTGGCTTTAACATTTGTAATTGGAACTATGATCTTTGTATGTTGTATTGCATGCTCGATTTCCTCAGTTTTAGAAGCATAATAGAGTTCCAAGTATGAAGTATTTAAGTATCCATCATATGTCTGATCCGTAAAATGAGAATTGTAAAACGTAACTATGTTAAACTACAACAATGTTTTAGGTGCCCCTGATGTCAACGGTTATCGTTTCGTTAGTTATGGAGGAAACACATTTACTTACAAGTAAGTTCACTTTCATTCTAAATCTTCTTCATACATTTACACATAATAAATCCCTTAAAATATGCATTGATAAATATATCACCACATCTTATATTGTATAGTGTACTCATGTCATCGGTTACTTGCATTAGTTTTTCATTATAGAAAAGGGGAAACTTGATATTTTTCTGGAAACATAATGGGAAATAATTACCACATAGTAATTTCATACCCTTAGAACTGTCAAGTAAAATACTCGGGGCTTAAATATATTTACCAGTCAGCTAACCTCACATTTTACCGCTAAATGGTCATCAACATATACACACACGATTACTAAGTTGGTGGTAGGTTATTCTTAAATTCGTTCACAACCAATGTCAACAATGTCCAAATTGTATGCTACAACATCTACCCTTAACGTCATAATGATATGATCATCGCCTCTGGATGGGCAAATAACGTTTTATTAAATTATTTCCAGCAGTGGTTGCTAAGGAATTGCACTACACGCTGACAATAATTGGTGTACAAATCACCAACAAGGTTATTACTCTGTGAACACAAACGGAACCACATATCATGACAATATGTGCATATCAGAGTCAGAGTCCATTGAAGATTAATTGAATTCTAATCCGTACTTGTTGAGAAATAGAACAAGCTATAACTAATATGCAATACTAACAAATGGTCATATCTCTCTGCGATATAATTGAGCCGATATGATTGTGTATGCACTTCTCTCCAGTTTGTACTGAAGTTGTTCTTATAGATGGGTTTGAATCCCACTTAAGATGTAGAATGTAGCTACACGAAGCCATCCAACATTCTACCCATGTATCTGTATATTCCGAATCAACGCTCGAAGGGACTTTTGGGGTCCTCCACTACCCTAATATCTGTAAAGGACACTTTATGACATAAGTCGTTTATGTGTTGTGTTGTGACTTAAATCCTCATTACATAAATAGTTTCTGAAAATTCCTAACAAAAAGGCGAAGCCGGACCTAACAGAAGGTCAGACTCACGGACAGTCGGGGCAGTACATACGAGAATATGCATCTCGAGGAACAAATTTATAATTAGGAAAATAGATATAGTGAAAAGAAGAACCATGCCAAAATCCTATAATTTCTAAGTTTGTAAGCTCAGTGATCTTTACATTTCAAATAGTCATCCCATAACATCACAAACATTTACCCAAACCAGCGTGCCGACTTGAACTTGAGAATGTGACAGCGACGCTGAAGGCGACTGCAATACGAGTTTGTATACAACTTTGTATGTAAATAATTATGTCATTTACTTTAGGATCCATACTACGGGTGCAACAATGGATAACGCACAACTGATTTGCTCCAGTGAAGGTGGCACTCTCTTCAGACTGACATCAGTGTCGAAACACTCCAGGATAGTGTCCGTGATTCAAACCTGTTCTGGTTGGTATGTTTTGTTATGAAAAGCAACTTTTATAACTTCAAAATGTGTCATCCTTCCAACAATGTTCAAGTATCTAAGCAGGAGTATCACTAATTCACATGTTCGTGCCCTTTATACCGGTCAGTGTAAACATTCGGGTTGACAATAGATATTACACATTCTATTTGAGCAATGAATACATACATGTACACTTATGGAGAACTAATATATGAACGAAAAAGTAATGTTATCGTTTACTGAAATCTCAGGGATTTTTTTATTCTAACTGTTGAACGTATTGTTTTTCTACAAGTTGACATTTGCTATATCCATACAGATCCTACTTGCTTATTATATGTTACACTCGTCGGACGCCCTAATTGAACCACCGTTTAATATCCATCATTCTGTTTATTTATCTTGTAGTAATGCGACTTTTCGGCGCATGCGCGAGCGAGAAGGGGGGGGGGGGATCAACTATTTCACATGAGATGCGCAGATATGATTTTAGAGAAACGTACAGTAAAAAGGGAAATAATTGCAAAATTTATAAACACCAACCGTTTCTTAGAGTGTGTGTTGCTAATACTAAATCATGCCGTTTCTATATACCTACTCCCGATTGCTTTGGGATTTCAGCGAAGTACACAAAATGCGACGATATAATTGCTATTTTGACGACGTGTAAAAATACACCGGTTATGCGGATTATTGCTAAACATCAGTCCTTCTACCGCTTCAGAATAATTTGGCCAACTTTACGTTAGTTACCTACATCGAATAGCTATCCCCGATTTTCGGAAATGGACAAACTATATGTGATGGCCCACATCTTTGTTGAAGGTGTCATCATCTAATTCCTGTGTGGAAACAGTCCGGGAATCTGTTTCGTCCGAACGGTTTGGTATGCTTCATGTTTTGAAATTTTTTTTTTGAGCATCGATAAACTTTACAAAAACCATTATTTAAACCACTTATTGTGACAATGTTGTTCTATTCCATCCATATAAATAAACTGAATTCAGTTTCGCATCGAGAAGTCAATCGGCATTTTGATGTTTTGCAGACTACAATTCATACAGCTACAGATTCGACGGCAGCAACGTTAATGCAAGTGATTTCTTCAATATTACTGAGTGGTCGATGTCGAACGGAGATGCATTTTCACCAAGCCTGTGGCCTCCAGGAATGCCAAATAACCCATCAGTGAGTCATTGTCTTTGTCTATGGGACGCCATAGACTGGACGGTGGATGATTGTGGATGTGAGAGTTTTAATATGCCTTTCATTTGCGAAAAACTATCGAGTAAATAATGCTCAGTGTGAATGTTTCTTTCATGATAACTGTATTTGAGAAGTGCACAGGGTCCGTGTGAATAATAAATACATAAAACATTGCTACTTTGTTAACGATGGTACATACCGTTGTTCGATGTTCTATCGGCGTGATTCTTGGTTCTTTGGCAGTTTTTATATTGATATATTTATGATATATACTTAACAAAATAAGAAACTTCCGCTAAGTTTGCTTGAACATAGCTGGATAAAAACAAATCTGGGGAATCATTGTTATATATGCGTTTAAAGAGTGTTCCATGATGCATCGTTTGGTGCAAAAATAATCGCCAAAGGTTAACAGAAAATGAGGGAAATTCAGACCTAGTGAGGTTGGGGTCAAAAACAAAAATAACACTTAATAACGGGTATGACCACCATCCGAAAAAGAACGGTATTACAGAGTCGTCGTGTCCAACGAGAGTGCACACGTGGCCAATTAAGACGATTTACACGATGACGTTGCGTGAAAACGCATCCGACGTAAGGACGTCGTCCGTGTAAACCGTTTTCCCGCAGACCCCCAGATTTGTTAGCAGCAGTAGCAGTGGCATTTTAGAATCGATTGTGTGTTTATGACCACGCGTTGTAACACTTGAACGTCCACGACGTGGCAAGTCGTCGGTGTTTCCTGTCGTTCTAAATCGTGCGCTAAGATTTCGTATCGCACGACTAGAACTCCCAACATGCCTTGCAACGTCTTCTGTCGACATGCCAGCATCAAGCATGTCGATCGCACGTTCGTGTAAATTATTGGGTATTCTTGGCATACTAAAAATGCCACAATGTAAAAAATGTTAATTTTCTTACAAATTTTGAAGCGTTGTCGTTCACTTAACAACAATGTCAGTATAAAGCGGCCCATACACGATCAATTGTATTGACAATAATATTGTCACAATATTATTGAAAAAATATTTGTTGGCCACGATATTTTAAGTTGATTGATTACTTTATTTCCTCCAAGTGTCGGAGAGCATTACTACAGAACAAATTAATATACATATTACAAGTTCATGTTCAAAAGTTATACAAATGTACATACATGTATAAAACTGTTGAGGGAAGTCAGGTTATATTCCACCATCATTAGAGGCGAACCTAATCACGAAACGAAAGAATAGATGGACAGACATTCTTAAATTATAGTTACAACACACACAACACACACATACACATATACACACATATATAAATGCATATACATGTACATAAACACATGTATGAGTTGAATTGAATTGAACATACACATACACACATGCACTAACAAATACACACACTCATATGATACGCAACACATACATACGTACACATGTATACATATACACATACATACATAAACATATACATACATATACGTACATATAAACATACATATTCACATACATACGTCAAGTAGCTAATTAAGCATATGTACTCGTAATGATCTTCAGGTTACAAATACGAAACATATTGCGGAGTGCCTGCAAAATAATATATAAAAATACATAATTCTGCTTAGAGTGTATCAGTTTCTTTGAAAAAGTTGACTCCATGAATGCTGGCGAACCAAGTTTTAAAACGACAGTGCTATGTTACCATAGATGAACATACTGTCTGAATATAGTTACAATATGTTACAAACCAATAAGAGAATCTGTTAAAACTAAGTTAGACCATCAGTACGCAAGTTTAACCAATGAGGTTGATAACGAGAAGAATCTCAATGCGTCCCCTTCAACTTCAGTTGCTAAATTTAGCAGATAGTCACATTGCTTTGTATGGGACAGAGCCGCGAACGAGTTGAACTCAGAATGACCATGTGTACCAATGAGAGTATCCCACTCTAGATCACGATTGGAATTATTAACTGGTGGCAGAAATATGCCACCATAGAACAGCATTACAATAAATATTAGTCCACAGAAACAGTTTGAATTCAGCCTTCTGAACGATTTAATATACCTAACAAACACTGCATAGATACCTAAAGAAAGTAGGTGGTGGAGATATAGAAAATCTACACGCAGGATAATCCAAGCATTTGCAGACATATTCATACGAACAAGAAAAATCACAAATGTTTTATTATTAGCTCCATAAGCATACGATAAATACTGGTATTCGATGTTTAATTTTAGTTGATGTTAAGATAATTGTTCTGTACATGTATTACATTTTTGTTATGAAATGTAAACTTTTATTAAGTGTTTCTCTGTTAATGAAGGTAAGATTTTATTTCAGGCACTAGATCTAGTCTTGTCTTTACTTGATATCACTGACTGGGCATTATTTTCGTTTTATTTTTTCGTTTAACCATATCACGGACATATGTCCGTGACCATCTACATTAGCTTCAATTCTCTGAAGTAAAACAGAACAATGTCCATATCATGTAGGGTTGTTCTAACTATATATATCACCTATTGACCTCGCGGGCTCTGTTTGTGCGTCCGCTACACTTCGCCTTGATACCACACTGTTAATTCCGTAAGTAGGTCAATAAATATTCGATACTCTATAATATCTATATATAGAAGGTAAATGGTGCAAACAGCGTGAAACATATGTTCGTATATCATCTGACATTTCTTTTTATTCTGTTCGTTTTATTGCAGGATGGGTTGGATAATTGTGAGGTGGGATGTACCCTTACATCAGGTTTAGACCCCGTGACGTTTTTGTCTCTGACGGTCCCAGTTAGGTACTCCTATATTCCCCTAACCAATGTTTGTCTTGTGTCCACTTTGGCTTTGGAATTGTTTATGTGTACGTATATGTACTGGTCTTCTTGTGCTGTTTGAGAGTCTGTGCAATTATATGTGACATGTCCAGCTCGACTTCTGCATTTATTTTAGAATATTGTATGCTAACATTACCTTGCCAACAACAGGCATCGTTCAAGCTATATAATAGTGTATGCTAACATTACCTTGCCAACAACAGGCATAGTTCAAGCTATATAATATTGTATGCTAACATTACCTTGCCAACAACAGGCATCGTTCAAGCTATATAATAGTGTATGCTAACATTACCTTGCCAACAACAGGCATAGTTCAAGCTATATAATAGTGTATGCTAACATTACCTTGCCAACAACAGGCATAGTTCAAGCTATATAATAGTGTATGCTAACATTACCTTGCCAACAACAGGCATAGTTCAAGCTATATAATAGTGTATGCTAACATTACTTTGCCAACAACAGGCATAGTTCAAGCTATATACTAGTGTATGCTAACATTACCTTGCCAACAACAGGCATAGTTCAAGCTATATAATAGTGTATGATAACATTACCTTGCCAACAACTGGCATAGTTCAAGCTATATAATAGTGTATGATAACATTACCTTGCCAACAACAGGCATAGTTCAAGCTATATAATAGTGTATGCTAACATTACCTTGCCAACAACAGGCATCGTTCAAGCTATATACTAGTGTATGCTAACATTACCTTGCCAACAACAGGCATAGTTCAAGCTATATAATAGTGTATGATAACATTACCTTGCCAACAACAGGCATCGTTCAAGCTATATAATAGTGTATGCTAACATTACCTTGCCAACAACAGGCATAGTTCAAGCTATATAATATTGTATGCTAACATTACCTTGCCAACAACAGGCATCGTTCAAGCTATATAATAGTGTATGCTAACATTACCTTGCCAACAACAGGCATAGTTCAAGCTATATAATAGTGTATGCTAACATTACCTTGCCAACAACAGGCATAGTTCAAGCTATATAATAGTGTATGCTAACATTACCTTGCCAACAACAGGCATAGTTCAAGCTATATAATAGTGTATGCTAACATTACCTTGCCAACAACAGGCATAGTTCAAGCTATATAATAGTGTATGATAACATTACCTTGCCAACAACAGGCATAGTTCAAGCTATATAATAGTGTATGCTAACATTACCTTGCCAACAACAGGCATAGTTCAAGCTATATAATAGTGTATGATAACATTACCTTGCCAACAACTGGCATAGTTCAAGCTATATAATAGTGTATGCTAACATTACCTTGCCAACAACAGGCATAGTTCAAGCTATATAATAGTGTATGATAACATTACCTTGCCAACAACAGGCATAGTTCAAGCTATATAATAGTGTATGCTAACATTACCTTGCCAACAACAGGCATAGTTCAAGCTATATAATAGTGTATGATAACATTACCTTGCCAACAACAGACATAGTTCAAGCTATATAATAGTGTATGATAACATTACCTTGCCAACAACAGGCATAGTTCAAGCTATATAATAGTGTATGCTAACATTACCTTGCCAACAACAGGCATAGTTCAAGCTATATAATAGTGTATGATAACATTACCTTGCCAACAACAGGCATAGTTCAAGCTATATAATAGTGTATGATAACATTACCTTGCCAACAACAGGCATAGTTCAAGCTATATAATATTGTATGCTAACATTACCTTGCCAACAACTGGCATAGTTCAAGCTATATAATATTGTATGCTAACATTACCTTGCCAACAACAGGCATAGTTCAAGCTATATAATATTGTATGCTAACATTACCTTGCCAACAACTGGCATAGTTCAAGCTATATAATATTGTATGCTAACATTACCTTGCCAACAACAGGCATCGTTCAAGCTATATAATATTGTATGCTAACATTACCTTGCCAACAACAGGCATAGTTCAAGCTATATAATAGTGTATGCTAACATTACCTTGCCAACAACAGGCATAGTTCAAGCTATATAATAGTGTATGCTAACATTACCTTGCCAACAACAGGCATAGTTCAAGCTATATAATATTGTATGCTAACATTACCTTGCCAACAACAGGCATAGTTCAAGCTATATAATAGTGTATGCTAACATTACCTTGCCAACAACAGGCATAGTTCAAGCTATATAATATTGTATGCTAACATTACCTTGCCAACAACAGGCATAGTTCAAGCTATATAATATTGTATGCTAACATTACCTTGCCAACAACAGGCATAGTTCAAGCTATATAATATTGTATGCTAACATTACCTTGCCAACAACAGGCATAGTTCAAGCTATATAATAGTGTATGCTAACATTACCTTGCCAACAACAGGCATCGTTCAAGCTATATAATAGTGTATGCTAACATTACCTTGCCAACAACAGGCATAGTTCAAGCTATATAATAGTGTATGCTAACATTACCTTGCCAACAACAGGCATAGTTCAAGCTATATAATATTGTATGCTAACATTACCTTGCCAACAACAGGCATAGTTCAAGCTATATAATATTGTATGCTAACATTATCTTGCCAACAACAGGCATAGTTCAAGCTATATAATATTGTATGCTAACATTACCTTGCCAACAACTGGCATAGTTCAAGCTATATAATAGTGTATGCTAACATTACCTTGCCAACAACAGGCATAGTTCAAGCTATATAATATTGTATGCTAACATTACCTTGCCAACAACAGGCATAGTTCAAGCTATATAATAGTGTATGCTAACATTACCTTGCCAACAACAGGCATAGTTCAAGCTATATAATAGTGTATGCTAACATTACCTTGCCAACAACAGGCATAGTTCAAGCTATATAATAGTGTATGATAACATTACCTTGCCAACAACAGGCATCGTTCAAGCTATATAATAGTGTATGCTAACATTACCTTGCCAACAACAGGCATAGTTCAAGCTATATAATAGTGTATGCTAACATTACCTTGCCAACAATAGGCATCGTTCAAGCTATATAATATTGTATGCTAACATTACCTTGCCAACAATAGGCATCGTTCAAGCTATATAATATTGTATGATAACATTACCTTGCCAACAACAGGCATAGTTCAAGCTATATAATAGTGTATGATAACATTACCTTGCCAACAACTGGCATAGTTCAAGCTATATAATAGTGTATGCTAACATTACCTTGCCAACAACAGGCATAGTTCAAGCTATATAATAGTGTATGCTAACATTACCTTGCCAACAACAGGCATAGTTCAAGCTATATAATAGTGTATGATAACATTACCTTGCCAACAACAGGCATAGTTCAAGCTATATAATAGTGTATGATAACATTACCTTGCCAACAACAGGCATAGTTCAAGCTATATAATAGTGTATGCTAACATTACCTTGCCAACAACTGGCATAGTTCAAGCTATATAATAGTGTATGCTAACATTACCTTGCCAACAACAGGCATAGTTCAAGCTATATAATAGTGTATGCTAACATTACCTTGCCAACAACTGGCATAGTTCAAGCTATATAATAGTGTATGCTAACATTACCTTGCCAACAACAGGCATAGTTCAAGCTATATAATAGTGTATGCTAACATTACCTTGCCAACAACAGGCATAGTTCAAGCTATATAATGTTGTATGCTAACATTACCTTGCCAACAACAGGCATAGTTCAAGCTATATAATATTGTATGCTAACATTACCTTGCCAACAATAGGCATCGTTCAAGCTATATAATAGTGTATGCTAACATTACCTTGCCAACAACAGGCATAGTTCAAGCTATATAATAGTGTATGATAACATTACCTTGCCAACAACTGGCATAGTTCAAGCTATATAATAGTGTATGCTAACATTACCTTGCCAACAACTGGCATAGTTCAAGCTATATAATAGTGTATGCTAACATTACCTTGCCAACAACAGGCATAGTTCAAGCTATATAATAGTGTATGCTAACATTACCTTGCCAACAACAGGCATAGTTCAAGCTATATAATAGTGTATGCTAACATTACCTTGCCAACAACAGGCATAGTTCAAGCTATATAATAGTGTATGCTAACATTACCTTGCCAACAACTGGCATAGTTCAAGCTATATAATAGTGTATGCTAACATTACCTTGCCAACAACAGGCATAGTTCAAGCTATATAATAGTGTATGCTAACATTACCTTGCCAACAACAGGCATAGTTCAAGCTATATAATGTTGTATGCTAACATTACCTTGCCAACAACAGGCATAGTTCAAGCTATATAATATTGTATGCTAACATTACCTTGCCAACAATAGGCATCGTTCAAGCTATATAATAGTGTATGCTAACATTACCTTGCCAACAACAGGCATAGTTCAAGCTATATAATAGTGTATGATAACATTACCTTGCCAACAACTGGCATAGTTCAAGCTATATAATAGTGTATGCTAACATTACCTTGCCAACAACTGGCATAGTTCAAGCTATATAATAGTGTATGCTAACATTACCTTGCCAACAACAGGCATAGTTCAAGCTATATAATAGTGTATGCTAACATTACCTTGCCAACAACAGGCATAGTTCAAGCTATATAATAGTGTATGCTAACATTACCTTGCCAACAACAGGCATAGTTCAAGCTATATAATAGTGTATGCTAACATTACCTTGCCAACAACTGGCATAGTTCAAGCTATATAATAGTGTATGCTAACATTACCTTGCCAACAACAGGCATAGTTCAAGCTATATAACAGTGTATGCTAACATTACCTTGCCAACAACAGGCATAGTTCAAGCTATATAATAGTGTATGCTAACATTACCTTGCCAACAACAGGCATAGTTCAAGCTATATAATAGTGTATGCTAACATTACCTTGCCAACAATAGGCATCGTTCAAGCTATATAATAGTTTATGCTAACATTACCTTGCCAACAACAGGCATAGTTCAAGCTATATAATATTGTATGCTAACATTACCTTGCCAACAACAGGCATCGTTCAAGCTATATAATAGTGTATGCTAACATTACCTTGCCAACAATAGGCATCGTTCAAGCTATATAATAGTGTATGCTAACATTACCTTGCCAACAACTGGCATAGTTCAAGCTATATAATAGTGTATGCTAACATTACCTTGCCAACAATAGGCATCGTTCAAGCTATATAATAGTGTATGCTAACATTACCTTGCCAACAATAGGCATCGTTCAAGCTATATACTAGTGTCAGCACATCTTTTATAAACAGAATGGACTTGAAAATGATGAAAATGTAATAGCAACAAATACATGTATATTAAAACACAATTTTAATAAAACAAATAAGCTTGTGGATATTTCACAAAGTACTCAGTCAGTGCCGGTGGGTGTTCCATACCACTCCTCAAATCAGTTATCAAAGGTCAAAGTAAAATAATCTTGGCCCGGGATTATAACGGCTACTTACACTCGGCACTCATATTACAGAATGCACTCTAATCAGTCTAATAATGGAAATATGTGTGTGGAAAATGCATACAGATGTTAAGTGAGTGCTGAATATACTTATTCATAGCCATTTCCTTAGAGATATGAATGTGAACATGAGCCATGGAAGTAATCATTAAGTCTGAGTATGCCACTAAAAGTCAGTAAATACTTCAAGGTCTCATATTCAGAAAAAAATCTCAAAGTAAGTCGGTCACAGAAATATTGAGCACTCATTTGGCATTAGACTACTGAGAGTAAATTTTAGTGATGATTGTAAGAATCCGTTGTAATCCCGCACCGCCCTGGTGAAAGATCTAAATCATCATTTATGTCAGTAATCAGTACCACATTGTATAATCTTATCTGTGGTGATGAAAGTTCAACATCAACCCTGGTAATCATTATATAAAGTTTTATCATCTGGTCTTAAAGGTTTGTTACATTCATCTTTGATACAACAGAATGTACAAGTAAAGTCTAATGTTACAACGTTGTTTTCATCAAAAGTTCTACACTTGTCGTTGTCTGAAGACCCGAGAAACCAGTCACGGTAACACGTCGAGAAATTACCACACCTGTAAAGAAATAACATGTGACATTACATAAGTACTCGTATATTGCAAAACATTTTTCTTGAACTGAATACGGATAATAAGTCGTCGTGGCACGGTCCGAATTGTCCAGACAGAATCGTCCGAATTCTCCACAACACACTAGGTTTATTTCAGCAAAAGTTTATGCAGGGAGCACCACATACATAAGATAATGCCTACCCCAAAAACACTCAAGGGAAACAATAGCCTACAAAACATTAGGGACTAAATGGGTGCAATGGTAAACATGCGTTGGTATAGGGGAGCTAGGAATGATCCGACCGACAATCAAAAACAACCATGGGGATAAAGAGGAACGCCCAGTGTTACTAATGGTGTAACTTAAACTGGAATATTGGAGAGAGTGTGCAGTCACTATACATCTTGTAGGGGGATCATGCACCGAGTTAGTTCACTTAGGTAATCAGAGGCCGTGCCCAAATTCTATGTACATGACACTATGTAATTTGGCTGCGGAGTTGATGATGGTGACTTTGGAATTAACAATGAAAATAAAGACGATATCACTTATGACGATGTTTCTAGAACGATGATATTGAAGCTGGTAAGCGAGTTTATGGTTATATCAAATTCTTTGAATGAAGTTGATATTAGTGTAAGGAAAGGAATAAAATGGTAAGTAATACTAACGTTCTGTTAACATCTCTTAACCCAGTGCGCATGTTGACGATATTGTTAATACAGTAGTTATTTGGTGGTTCACAGTTTGTAGGGTGATGTAATACATCGCATATGTCCGGTGTAGCAGTACATATTTCGCAAACGGCTGAAATAAAAAATTAAGACAGTTTACACAGTCACCCAAAATAAACAAAGTACTCGACATAGTCTCCTGAAAAATATACACATATGCACGTGTCACAGACAACTAATATAACAAGAAATGCAAGTTTGACCAATTGATGAAATAAACAAATAATGCACGTTTCATCGACTGTTAAAATAAAATGATGCACGTTTCACAGACAGCTTTAATTATCATGATAAATACAACTAGCTGATAAAACCAAGCAACTGATGTAAGAATGCATATTTTATACAGACCATTTGTTTATATGTTAGTGGTAATTTAGAAAAATCATTTGCTAAAATGGGAACATATCCCGGATTTAGTTAAAATAAGGAAAATTGTCAATTTACTTTTATATTTGTTTCGATGCAAACATAAACATATCAAATGAGTTATTGCACGACAACACCTGTATTAGCGATCAAAAATCCATTCCGGGTTTTTACATCGCCTTACATGTATATTCGCTCTAGTTTCACTTCATTAGTTAGACATGTACTTTTCTTCTTATAGGAATTCAAAGAAAGAAAATGCAAACGTGAATTACAAAATGACGTTGCGTCTGAAACGCTTTGCTCAAATGTACATTGGTTCTTAAACTTTTCATTTGGATAGAAACATATCGAACTAATGGTGTCACCATGTTCATGTTCATTTAATTCTATAAATCAAATTTAAGCAATCATAGACACTTCCGAGAAAGTGCTTAGTTTCTGACGTCAAATTCTCGACGTCATAACTACTGTTACTAAAATAGAGTTTGTCATGAAAGCGTGTAAATACTTCTATTACTAACTGTTCACATCTTCATATTGTTATATTTTCAAATATAATATTGTAAAAACTAATAAACAATAGATACGTAGGGTAACCGCTCACTCAGTGTTGCAGTGCATATTATATATTACTGATAGCTTATCTGATATGTTTAGTAATGTCTAGCATCGACACTTACTGGCGACCGGAGGCAACGTGTACGGTGGCCTTTTTGTTGTTGATCTCGGAAATAATCGACTCGTAGTTGATGCGTCAGAATGGATAGGGCGTGTGGTAGGTTTTGGAGCCGACGTAAAGAGTGGAGATTTAGCTGAAGTAGTTGAAGTGCTGGATGTGGTTGGCAGTGCTGATACTGATGCCGAAGAACTCGGCATAGATGATGGTTTGGTTGAAGATTCCTCTGTCCCTGGTGTTGTAAACGAATCCGTGTTTACTGTGTGAGTCGTTTTCAGTGTTGTGTATGTTGAGGTCACAGTGGAGGGTAGTGATGTTGTTTCTGTCGTAATTGATTCTGTGATTGTCGTTGCCGATGTTGTTGCTGTCGAAGTGGATGTAGTTGATTCCGTGGTTGCTGTCGAAGTGGATGTAGTTGATTCCGTGGTTGTTGTTGATGTGGTGTCTGCAATTAAATATATAGTTTATAACGATTGTATGGTTAGCGTCATCTTTAAATAAAAACACATTAAAGTGGAATAACATAACAACGTCCTAGATACAAAACCCTGATATACCACGGTATCAGCACATGGTAATTATGCAATGTATGATTCAGAATTGAGTGTTTTTATTAAGATTGCTCATCTGTCATCGCAATTTAGTGTACTATTTACCGTTACAAGAACATCTTAAATGATCGAAATTAGTTCTAGTTTACCTACCACCAAACCATTCGACTTTTGACGGAATCGAATTTTCATTACATGTCTTTGAGTCGTTCGTTGCTAAGCAGCAGAACTGACAAGTTTTGCTGTCCGTGCTTATTCCGTTCGAAAATTCACAACCTTGTCCGGAGTGGTCGAATTTACATTCAAGATAATTTGCACATCTGAAAAGGACAATGCTTTACTATATTTTACATAACAGGTTAATGAAACAATGCATGTTAACAAGAAAGTGCTATATAATTTGCACTTAAAAGTTCTGCTGGTATGATAAGTAGTATCACCAACATTGAGAGAACACTAAATTATGCATACTAACAGGCACTCTTATAGTATTACTTAAACTAAAAGGTGAATGCGTCAGATAACTTGGTAGCTAATATAAGTACCCATTTGCTTATGGTCTTAATGTGTCAGTTAACCCATTGCTGTCTACATCAGTAATGGGCTCTAGCAGATATCGTATCGTTATATTTAACCAAACATTGAAGTTTTTGGTTAGATAATTTATTGTGCGATTAATTATACGGATATACAAAGGAAACTAAAAGCGTAACGTTGTATGTTTTACATAATATATTCTCATTTTAACGACACAAGCATTGATTCAAGCGGCTAAGTAGTTGTCCGTATCGTGTCATCACACATGGCATCACATATCACACCATCAAGCATGCAGCTAAGAACACCAACTCGTTTAAGTAACTGATTCCCTATATCAATCTTCAAGGCTTAAATTTTATGCTTCAAAAGCCGATTCACGTGATTGCATTTCAAATGCAGCAAACGTTCAATAAAACATGCCGCCAGTGTTACTATACATCTTGATAGTTCAAACGTCATACATACGTTTTCTTGATCACTGTACTGTTTCCAAATTCGTCAAATTGCACAACATTAACACAATAAGTCTCATCCTCCGAGCAGGCAGTCGCTGTACAGTTTTCGCCATACTCACAAGTGTCGCAACGAAGCAATTTCGAGTTTACAGTTGTATCGATAGAATGCAATGTGCTGGGTACCGTTGGTTCTAAATTTGTGTATGAAATAATAAACCTAAGTTAATTATAGTCCAGGAATGAGAGATTAAAATGTTCAACGGAACGCCACATGCAAAAAGCAGTGCCTCCCTACACAGATTAAAAAAAACAAGTCTACAAAACATTAGGCACTGAACATGTGCAGGGGCAAACATGTATGGGACTATGGGTGCAAGGGTAAACATGTAAGGGAATAGTGGCGCAAGGACTGGCCCGACAGACTATAAAAACAGCTATGTATTTTAGACCAAGATCTGTCGTACAACCATGTATTTTAGACCAAGATCTGTCATACAGCTATGTATTTTAGACCAAGATCTGTCGTACAACCATGTATTTTAGACCAAGATCTGTCGTACAGCTATGTATTTTAGACAAAGATCTGTCGTACAACTATGTATTTTAGACCAATATCTGTCGTACAACCATTATGAAGTGTCTATAAAACATATAACAACTGGAAGCAAGTAATGATCTAATCACTCACACTGTTGTATTACGACCATACGTGTAAAAATAATGTTCAAGAAATTCCTTGTTCATTGTTAGACATAGTTACAGAGTTTTAATAGCAGGAACATTTAAAGAAAATATCGACGTACAAACTGTAAATCTCGTATTCGTAAATGTCGCGTATTAAATTTGTACAATAAATGGTATAAACACAAAAAAACACCAATTTCAACGACCCAATACTTAACATTGAACACAAGATGGCGACACTTGTTACTCCATAATATTTCGTAACGTGATGTCGAACTAAAAAATTTCGACCAATTATACAAACTTTATCCACACTTTGTATGTACAATGAGTGTTCTAGAAGGTCGTTGGCATATTCAACTGGTTTGATCATAATTATGTCATTCAATATTATATTTTCTGAGTATCTGACATTTTGGTAGATTTTGAGGTTACTTTATATCAATCGGCACAAAACCCATTGCAACAGAACCGTGAGAGAAGTGAGAATTACGCATGGAATGCTGCCTTGCTTCATTTACAAAATATGGCCTATAACAAAGATCCCTTGGGCACAGATGCGACAGTAAACGTCTAAAGTTTGGACGCGCTATGAACAACAATGGACGGCATAACAATGAAACATTACGTAACATTACTTGATATAAAATTAGCCCAAATTTACCTACCGCCAAACCATTCAACTTTTGACGGAATCGCATTTTCGTTACATGACTTTGAGTCGTTGGTTGCCAGACAGCAGAACTGGCAAGTTTTCATACGTGCACTAGTTCCACTCATGTTCTCACAGCCTTGGTCAGAATGGTCGAATTTACATTCAAGATAATTTGCACATCTGAAAAAATATTATTTTTATAACACTCAACGTGAACACTTGATGAACAAGACATTTTTACAAAAGAAAGTGTCACTGTATGAATTTAACGTATCTTCATGCATTAAGTATATCAATATATCTTTACTTATTTAAAGTTTACATCACCAACACGTCTGATTAAGTGATGTATTTGAAGTAATACACAAAACGTACTTTGTCAGTGGCGTAGCTTAGCTGAAATTGGTATGACGGCCTAATTTTAGGGGGGGGGGGGGGGGATCCGGCGACATGGTCCCCCGAAAAAGAAATTGTAGCTAGATCGCGTTTTGGTGTATATTAAAACTTTCGTTATGGTTAATTTGCTAACACTAACATCAAAAACATACATTAGATTTAAATTTCTTAATGGCATTTTTCGAAAATTAATGTATGCCACGGCCTACATGGACTATAGGAATATATGCTCCTGAGTGTAAGCTTAAAGATCTTATTCACTCGAATCGGTGTCAAATGCAACAATCACTTGCAAACAAATGTCACAACATCAGTTGTAACATAATCATACATACGTTTTCTTGATCAGTTTTCTGATTCCATACTCGTCAAATTGCAAAACGTTCATACAGTAAGTCTCATCTTTCGAACAGGCAGTAGCTGTACAGTTAGTACCGTACTCACATGTGTCACACCGTACCAATAGCGAATTCAATGGTATTATACGCGTCGTTTTTGCTGAATCTGTATAGGAAAAATATGTTATGTAATTATAAGTTCCAGCTGTGATTAACCAGCCCAGTAATACAATATCTTAGTGACGTAGGGACAATTCATTTTTTTACGAAAAACTACATATTTAAAACAAACGACGAGCAAAACTATGCGTGACGTGATAACAAGGACTTTGCTCGTTTAACCAAATTGTACCGATACAATATACTATGATCGTTCAGTAAGTGTGTACGATTGTATTTAGATGTTTTATTTTTATACAAATTCTTTAAAATTAAAATGTAATTCAATGGTATGTTTCTTGAATGTTGAACTCTGAGTTGGTTTGTTCGTTACTTTTAAGTCGTCGTAAGCCTACTGGTGTCAATAATCAACATCAGAAATTGACTTCAGCATGCATCGTTCTTCGAACAAGAATTGTCATACAATCCGGCGCTGTCAATAGTACAGCATGCATCGTTCTAACTTCGAACAAGAATTGTCATACAATCCGGCGCTGTCAATAGTACAGCATGCATCGTTCTAACTTCGAACAAGAATTGTCATACAATCCGGCGCTGTCAATAGTACAGCATGCATCGTTCTAACTTCGAACAAGAATTGTCATACAATCCGGCGCTGTCAATAGTACAGCATGCATCGTTCTAACTTCTAACAAGAATTGAAATACAATCCGGCGCTACCAATAGTACATAACTATGCAATGCAACGGAATACAATACCATGCTTTAATACAAATATGACGCTTATGTATGTCTAGTACAAGTATCAAAGAACATTGTATAAAATGTCCTATTGGTAAACTGAATACCCACCTGTTGCTGGACCACTTCCGGCTACATCAAATAGGAATCGCTTGGAACGTACTAATTTGTCAACCATTGCACTACATACTGAGAGATGTATAACTGTCAAAAACAATAATTATATATACTATAGAATGAATGGGTCAGTAAATATAATTATACCATAGACGGATGGAGAAAGGGAGATAACATGTGAAAATCTCCTTCGAGTCCGTATATATAATTATACCATAGAAGGGATATAGAAGGGACGATAACGCATGACAATCTCATGTGGGTCCGTATATATAATGATACCATAGGCGGCAAGACATCTCAAGATATTTTTGTTTCGGAGAAATGTTTGTGAACCTCTTTATGACCGTTAGGCTGTGGTCAACATTTATTACCTATGTATGTTCCAAGTTTCCCATCCCTTTAATGCACTTCGTACATAATACCACGTACACCAGACACGATTAGAAAATAAACTATACCACACATTTCATTCATTAAAGATTATCGTGTCGATACTGATAGGTGTAAATGCTATACAGTACATTGTAGATTCAAAATTATTAGAAAATACCATAATTGTGTTAACTATGTTTTCCAAAACATGTATTCATTGGCTGACCATCTCACACTATATATAAAACCATTTAAAGGTAAACATCCCATACCCATTGTCTTATATAACAAATAATGCGTTCAGTTTGACCTTTGACCAGTATATACACAAGACTATATTGGTCCCAGGTTTGACTTAGATTTATCAAGATGTGTTAAAACTTAAAAGTCATTGGGTACAAAAATGTGCGCACATTTCGTATCTGTCTTCGGCAGAACATTGCCAGAAAATGCATGAATGGTTGAATTATGGCTATTGAAGTGCGAAATACTTAAACAGCCATTCTTAACCATCACTGTTCGTCCGGCAGTGTATTACATCCGGTAGACAACAAGTATGTCTAGAATACGAAAGTCAGAGGAGGCGAGAATTGACGAAATTGTTTTCACTGTAGAGGTTAAATCATTGATACAATAAACAATAAAACCTCAGTAATAAGTCCACCATTGGGACCCTTGAAAATTTGTCTTAAAATTGAGATGGTCTTTATATTGAGGTTGACTAAAGAGCAAAACAATCAAAATTGACTTGAAGGTGTGTTCTTAATTTTGAGGTGGTCTTATTATTGAGGTGGTTTTTAAGTGAAGTTTTACTGTATATGGATCGGGACAATAACTCCATCAGTACAACATACAGTAAGTGTTACAACATGTGTGTCTTATATTATAAAGAGTCTGCCTGGGTGCACGTGAACTTGGCGTAGATATACATAGTCGGTCACGTGTCAGTGCAAATAAGATTATGTGAGTAATTATGTACGTCTGAATGAAGGTGACGATTTTAAATGTGCGATTCCCGAAATAAGTCGATTTAATTTTAAAACACGTTATTATTCATATATGCATGTATACATTATCATACATGTTTTTGTTAACCATGTCATCTTTTAAAGAGCAATCATAATAGTAAAACATACGAATGAGTGTTCATTTATTGTCAATATATTTAAAAATGATACAGTCATTACCTGTGATTATAATGATGATGTATATTCTAAAATCACTTGGCCGTCTGCTTGTAATATCCATTTTTATAATATTTAGTTTATGTAATACTGCAATATGTGAGTGACAGTTTTCCCAAAAGCTCGAATGTTTACTCGACGTCTTCCTTCCAGTTGTTGATAAAGTTATCTAGACATGAGATAGTACATATTTCGTCAATGTACTCAGCAGATAATCTTACGTAAGTACATGATACACAAACTGAATGGATGTGATAAACAAACCGTGTCCCCAATTTAATGTATGTATGACCTTCCTAATGCACTTTTTGAATGGTCGGTATCATATGTCACGGTATCATATGCCACGATATCATTTGTCAACGTAATATGTCACGGTAGTATACTTCACGGTAGTATATGTCACGGTATCATATGTCACGGTATCATATGTCACGGTATCATATGTCACGGTAGTATACGTCACGGTAGTATACGTCACGGTATCATATGTCACGGTATCATATGTCACGGTATCATATGTCACGGTAGTATACGTCACGGTATCATATGTCACGGTATCATATGTCACGGTATCATATGTCACGGTATCATATGCCACGGTATCATATGTCACGGTATCATATGCCACGATATCATTTGTCAACGTAATATGTCACGGTAGTATACGTCACGGTAGTATACGTCACGGTAGTATATGTCACGGTATCATATGTCACGGTATCATATGTCACGGTATCATATGTCACGGTATCATATGTCACGGTATCATATGCCACGGTATCATATGTCACGGTATCATATGTCACGGTATCATATGTCACGGTATCATATGCCACGGTATCATATGTCACGGTATCATATGCCACGATATCATTTGTCAACGTAATATGTCACGGTAGTATACGTCACGGTAGTATACGTCACGGTAGTATATGTCACGGTATCATATGTCACGGTATCATATGTCACGGTATCATATGCCACGGTATCATATGTCACGGTATCATATGCCACGGTATCATATGTCACGGTATCATATGCCACGATATCATTTGTCAACGTAATATGTCACGGTAGTATACGTCACGGTAGTATACGTTACGGCAGTATACGTCACGGTAGTATATGCCACGGTATCATATGTCACGGTATCATATGTCACGGTATCATATGTCACGGTATCATATGTCACGGTATCATACGTCACGGTATCATATGCCACGGTAGTATGTCACGGTATCATATGCCACGGTATCATATGTCACGGTAGCATATGCCACGATATCATTTGTCAACGTAATATATCACGGTAGTATACGTCACGGTAGTATACGTCACGGTAGTATATGTCACGGTATCATATGTCACGGTATCATATGCGACGGTATCATTTGTCAACGTAATATGTCACGGTAGTATACGTCACGGTAGCATATGACACGGTATCACATTTAAATGTACCATATGTCACGGTATCATATGTCACGTTATCTTTTGTCACGGTACCATGTGTCACTGTACCATACGTCAATGTATCATATGTCACGATATCATTTGTCACGGTATCATATGTCATGGGCAGTTTTTAAACTTGCATCTTTGTTATATGTTGGCAAGATATTGGTAGTTTTCACCAGCCATTACACATTATTGTCAAATATTTAGTCATATGTGTTATTCATTGAGTTGGGTTTAGTATGAAGAAAACAAGCTTATTCATATCGTTAGATTTATATTATATCAGATTAATCGGTTCGATGATATACATATACATATGTATTCAAAAGGTCCTGTCGGAGAAATATACGAAGTGTGTATATCCCAGTTTATAACGATACTGGATGACCGGTTATGATTATGGTATATAGTTGGTTCAGTCTTGTGAAGTTATATTTTCGGTAGAAGTTTTTAGACACTTAAATATCATTATTATATGCTTATATGTTTGTGTTTAACAAGCAGAATATAGAGCACTTCAACAATTTTGATAGGATCATCCAAGAAAAAGTACTGCACAAGTTATAATTGTGTTATATTTTGGCAATATAAATATAAAAACTGATATTTACAAGAAGTGTTGAGATTTTAAAAAGATAAATTGCTTACATACACAGGGTAAAGTTGAGAGACTGCAAACAAAGACGTGTTTAATGTGAACCAACTTAGAAAATACAAAAGAAGAATTACTTCAAATGGGTCAATTTCAATACTAGGAATGCAGTTGACAATAACTTTCACTACGTGATTGACCCATCTTGTTAGACTGTCATGCAATTTAGTGTAGACCGCTGAAAGCATACACTATTATGAATGAGAAGATTAACTGGGGTTAATTTGTGTTTTAAGCATAATGAGACAACATGCACACTCCCAAAATAAGTGTTCAGTTGAAAGGCTTCGATGATGCAATCCATTGTGACACAGTAACAATGGTGTATTTGCCTTAAGGACTTGAAAGTGCCCAGAACTGCCACCTCTTACCCTGTTATGATGTATTACACTAGATTTAAGTGGTACATGTAACACGAATCTTATCTAGTTCACCACTTATTATGTTACTTAATAACTCAAATTCGCGAAGCAGAGTGAGGCGTGATCTAACCTGACCAATACAATGATACACATCGACACCAATCTAGGAACAGCCGAAACAGCAATACTTTGGTAATTATACCAACTTGAACACTTTTTAATTGATAATTAGGATATTGACTTTGTGTCCAGTTTGAATGTAAGAAAGACTGCTAAATGTTAACAGAGACAAATGATTTTTTAAACTAAATAAAACAATTTTTTTTTTTTCTTGTTAATTCATACTTGATAATAAAAATGGTTTCCTTCTCTTTTTAATTGTTGACTCCAACACCCATAGAGATTAAACGCACACATCGCAAACATGCACATTTTCTCAGTTTCCAAGCATTTGTGCAAATGTCGTTTCAATTCTTTCCGGAGTTAAAATGTCTTTGATGAAACCGATCAGACACAATTTGATACAGACAGACGGACGGCCGTATGGTGCGAGATAATAATAGCTCACACTGAACACAAAATACATATGTAAGATTAACATTTACTTGCCACATCCAGGCCTCCATAGTTACTTTTCCAGCAGATTTATAAAAAATGTTCTGCTCCGTGAATTCTGGCGTTTCTTTGTGATCAACTTCCTGCTTGTATTGTTACTAAAAAATAAACAGAGTATTATAACAGGTAAAATATAGAAAATACATAATTGCCGACATCAAAACGACTGGCAGCAAATACACTGTTTTTGAATCGGAGAAACCCCCATCTCATTCAGTAACTTTACATTTCATTTATAAATGGTCCGAGGGCCTCAGGTGGAGGAAAAAGAAGGCTCAATATCGTCAGTCAAACCATGACAGAGAACACATATTAACAAGACCATGTTTCTCTCACCACCTTCAAACTGGGAGTCATTTTTATCAAACAAACAGCAATTTGTTTATTCTTAATACTATTTGCACTATGTAAAGACATGTTATGCATGATACTTACTGTTTTATCATTCATAAGGGAAGCATAGAGGACTAAGTTCATATACGGTCCTTGGGGTACGGAAATTCAGTTCCCCTAGATTCCGGTTCTAGAGGTACGGAACCATACGGTCTCTAACCACTGCCAATTTTCTAGCGCTAGAGTTGCGTCCCCTGAGTCCAAAGTTCGCGAGCTGCTTAAATTATTTTTAAACACATAGAATAATACTGTAAAATGACTCTCTCTGAAGATCAAGTGAAAAAGGTATGATCGTGTATAATGCTCTAACTATTGGATGTGTTGTCACTTCATGACTATGTCTGCAACTATCAGTCTGACTGTTTCATGCCAAGTGTAACAGATGCCGATTAAACTATTTCGGATAAACTTTTGACTATTGAAATCCTGGGTGCATTCAGTCAGGAGTGATAGCACTATTAGTATGGATGATATTTCTTGAAGGTAATGCATTGAAACAAAAGAAGAGAACCAAGTAGTATTAACAATATGACCATCAAAGTCGAAAGAAAATACATATGATTTGCTGTATAAAAACTGTAAAAACTAGCCATACTTACTTCACTTATCAGTTTATTTTGGCAATATTGAGAAGATGACGCATACCGTTCAAATTTTTCATCGGGGATTTATTCATGAATGAAATCTTGCTGGTTGCAAGAGTTCAAACTAATCTATGTAGTTTCCAATCCCATGTCAAGATAAATATAATTAAAACTAACAAAAACAATAATTCATACATTCAACCGGTATCAAGATGACTCGACCCCTAACCAATTCGACCCCCGAAAATAAACAAAGTCAATTCGACCCCTAACCAATTCGACCCCTACTTTCCGATTTTTCGGCATGTCAATTCGACCCCTCAGATGATATGAAAATATTTTAATTAATGTACGTCAATTATGCCGAATATGACATATGTTGTAATATAAATCGAAATAAAAGTATTAAAACTGTTAGTTTTTGTGTTAGTTTTTGTGTATTCTTAAGGCATTTTGGTGATTTTAAACGCCGAATATGACATATGTTGTAATATAAAATCGAAATAAAAGTATTAAAACTGTTAGTTTTTGTGTTAGTTTTTGTGTATTCTTAAGGCATTTTGGTGTTTTAAATTAAATAAGTTAAGTAATAACTGTACAAATTTAGACTTTTAAATGTACATCGCCACCCCGGATCAGCTGAAGGTGCTTCAACAAGCCAGGACTTGGTATCTCGATGGGACGTTTAGGGTGGTAAATAAGCCTTTCACACAGCTGTGGTCTGTGCACGCCTTTGTGAGACAAGGAGAGATCATGAAACAGGTGCCACTTCTATAAAAATTGTTCTGATGTCGCGACGCAGAAAACAGGATTATATCGAGGTTAGTGTTTTTCACGCAACATTAAATATTATGACGTTGTACATTATTTACTATTTACTTCTAAATATATTCATAGATTACATAGATTTACACTGATAACGTTAGTCTCATTTAACAATTGATTTCGATGTTTATATTACACGTTATTGACCATTTAACTTAAAAAATAATTCTGTGAATACTTGTATACAGCGGCGACTATGATGACATTGATGATGATGATAATTATTAGATGGTATATCTATTTCTTACCGTATACTTAACAGGTACTGAAGAAAATAGTTGATGTGTTGGACGAGGCTCCTCTTGTAGAACATTTTTCCATGGACTTCGAAGTCGGTATGTAGTTGAATTTTTAATAATACGTACGGTTGACAATTTATTTTAAACAAATTTATTTCAAGTGCAAATTAGTTGTTTAACCGAAATTATATCTTAAATAAAAATTTATTCTGACTGCACTGTTATGTACATTTCACTGTCGACCATTGATTAACGATGGAGGTGTTAACAATAATAAACATTTTTTTACTTCCAGGTCTGTGGCAAGCCTTGAGAGAGGTATTTCAAGGCGCGAAGCTACGGGGCTGCGGCTTCCACTGGGCACAGGCTGTTCTGCGGAAGGTCCAGGAGGTGGGCCTTCAATCTACTTACTATCGCCGGGAAGGGACCCACCTGATGATAAGAAAGTTACTGGCGCTCCCCTTTCTCCCCGGGAGAGATATCAGCAGGGCCTTCGGAAGGTTACAAGACCGTGCTGATGGAAGCTGTCAGCCTCTCTGTGACCTTCTTCAGTATGTCCGTGACCAGTGGATTAATAGTTCATTATGGAGTGGGGATGAGTGGTCTGTTTATAGACAGACTATCTGCACCAACAACGATACAGAAGGTAAAAAAACTTCTTACACTTATTTAGGTTGAAAATCATAACATAACCTGAGTTATGCTTTAAAAAGGTGTATCGTATAGTAATCAGATTGCGCGCTTGTCTAACCAGTGTGGCTATGTTTGTTAATAATTTAATATGTCGTAGAAAACTCAACTACAATGGATACGTTATATTTTCTTTGTTCACGTTTAATTGATGTCATTGTTTCATAATTTCTTGCTCGAATAAACGGATAATGAAATTTAATGACTTGGTTACTGCATTGGTATTTGAACAATTTCTTGGTATTTTTTCAGGATGGCATCGCAGACTGAATGCTAAGGCTGGAAGGGGAAGCCTTCAATTGTATGTGTTATTGAGGTTACTATTACAGGAATCTAAGCTTGTGAAGATACAAGTACAGCTTGTTGCGGATGAAACTGTTGGAAGAAACAGGCGACAGGTTTACGAGAGCATGGATGCTCGTATCCATGCTCTCTGGGATTGATATGACGAACATCGTATGCGAGGATTTTTTGAAGGAAATTGGATCAGTTTATAGTGTTTAGTGTTGTATAATGTAATGAGGTGTAGTGTGGTGATGTTTTTGTTGATGTTTTTGTTAATGTTTTTGTTAATGTTTTTGTTATAATTTGTTATCGAATTATAATGTATATAACTTGTATTTATGTTTTTTTTATAATTTCTGTTTGTTTATTTTTCATTTACAATAAAACATACACATTTCCAACGGATTGTTATCTTTTTAGAATATATTCTGAATGAATATAAGACTGAAACTCAGACATAAACTTGAAATTTATCCAAATGTTCTTGTTACTCGCTCTACACTTTTTCTACACGTTCTAAAATTTCAAAGCATAACTCTGAGATTCAGTCTTAAAATCTTTCGACAATTACACACACACACTTATAAAAGAAGAAATTAACACCTCGAATGAAGCACAAAGGATAAATCAACCAAACACAAACCCAATCGGGTCAGACAACGGCAATTACATGTGTTACATTTATCCATTAAAACATTGCTACACAAAGTAATAATTATAATTTATTTTGAGTAAATAATATTTTACTCTACACCCAATAACAATACAGAGGGGTCGAATTGACTTAGCAAAATTAGGGGTCGAATTGACTTAGGGGTCGAATTGACTTAGGGGTCGATTTGGTAGGGGGTCGAATTGGTTAGGGGTCGAGTTGTCCCGCAGCCCATTCAACCAGTATTCCTACATCTGAATTAAATTGCAGACAAAATGATTACTATTTACAGGAATTGTTTACACTTACTTAGAGTCAGTGTATTTTTGACTGATTTGTGGCAGATTGTTCCAGATAAGCATTACAGAAGTCATAAATGTATTTTGAGATATTGTCTGACCTAATGCATTCGAATTCAATGGTTTTGAAATTTCATTTCAAATAATACATGGTTTCGAATAGCCTATTTCAATTTGATAAGGTGATACATTGGGAACTGATACTTATTTAGGCTGATACCAATTATTGGAATGGAAGATTGACAGATAAATAAGGTCCAACTAATTATTTCACATTTCACCGTCTCTTAGTGGTCTGTACCTGTCGCTGAAATCTTTAGATTTTTTTTGGCGTAGCTGTATAACATTCATTTGTACCTACATTTTAGACCAATGAAATGGTGTATAATGAAGTGCGCTGTTTAAATGTGCGACAAATTAGACAATGATTAGCTCAAATTTTAAGCGGAGTGGCACCAAACAGCTAGGGTGTCTCCAAAGATAATTCACTTTTCACCAAGTCTTTATTAAAACTTAATGAAAAAAGAAAAGTATTAAGTAGATGATATGTGTTAGTTTTTCTACCAAAAATTTATATGATTTTTTCAGTTTCATATTATTTAGTAATGTATCGTTGAAAGGGTAATTTTTTCCCCGTAATGTACCCCTCTGGCAAAATCCCAATAGACATACTCTGGAATAGTATAAATATGGGTATTTCCCTCTAATCCTGTGGTACAAACAACAATATACCGTTAACGTTGTGCTCGAATCACAATGAAAACAAAGACAGTATTTAACGTCTGACTAAAATTCAAAAGATCTATAACTAGATTGTGTTTCAACTAATCTTAATAGATTATTGCGCAAAATGTTGTTTTCAATTTATAGCAATTTGTTTAACTTTTGACTCTACACGACAATATATATCACTTATATAATATCATTTTGTTTGTCAAATTACTGAAGATAGTCCATGTTGAAGATTATGGTAGAACTGTAAATTCCTCTTTAACATACATTTGTACTGCAAAACATCATTATTTTTTAACGATATTTCTTGTTTTAAATAAAATTATTAGGTACTCTATTCTACAGAACTTCATAGCAAACTTGCTTCATTTTGACAGTGATGTCTTTGTTTCATTATCCTGGATTATTTTGTTATAATGTTTAGATTATATTGTAGTTCTACGATGAGGGTTTTCTAATACTACCAGACTTTGCTGATGATGAAACTGTCGAATCATTGGAGAAAGAATGTTGGAGAATGGTGGACGAAATGAATCCAGTGGAACATAATACTGTGTTCACTACACTGGAGATGAAGAGGGTGGGATGATAGATTTAGTTTATTTACTCAACTCAAGTGAACTGAAACAAATGTCATTCTACATGTAGTTTTTATACTATTTACGAAGCCATGCATTTCATGTATTAAATTCTTGTAATAAATTCAGGTTGAAGTCATTTTAAAAAGACCATCTTTGGGTCCCTTCTTTTTGAGGTGGTCAATGAGGTTGAATATGTGATGCACTCTTGAACATGGTTGATGTATTGAAAGAGTGCAGTATAAATATGGTTTGATGATAATAACACTTTTTTTTAATGTCATTATTCTGAAGTTCTTTCTTATAATATGAATATTGAAGTCAAGCAGTAAACTCCTCATACAACACAGCCATCCAAAACGCAAAGAAGCCTGAAAATATACTCTGACATAAAACTTTTGAGCAGTGTCTCAACTTATCAACATCTCACCTGATGAAAGTATTATTGTTACTAAATGCATTTAATTTTAGATTTATTTTGTTTCAGACAAGTGATGACTACTTCATGACCAGTGGTGATAAGATTCGGTACTTCTTCGAAGATGGTGCCAAAGATGAAAAAGGTGGCTATCAGTTATTTGAATAATCAATTCATGTATCTTGAAAATTTAACAATTCCGTTTAATTGAAAATATTTACCCCCGTCCTTTCAACTTAATTTCAAATTTAAAGTTTTCTTGTCAAGTTCAAATTTAATTTCAAAGGGTAACCAATGTGACTATAACATATAACTATATCAACACAGAAAGCAGCTACAATATCTTGGATTTAGAACATTTTATATGCATTGTTAACTTACACGAAACTGATAACTTCCAACATTTCATCATTAACATTTCAGGTAATCTAAAAGTGGACAAACACCTGTCGATCAATAAAATAGGACATGGTAAGTATACTTGTTACACTATGATGCTGCTGTACATGAATATAACACTGTAGTACATTGGCAGCACAGTAGTAGTAAATTAGCATTTATGCAGCACTCTTTCAAGACATATATTTGGTAGTTGTCATATTTTTGTAATGTCTTCACTGTACAATTTTGATCCATGTATAGTGTAAGAATCTTATTTTTTTCTACCAAAAGATAGTCTCCACATCTACAATATTTATTCCCCTTGTTCTTAATCATCAGCCATTTTAATAGTCAAAACTGATAAGCCCTTATAGAAGTGTTTTCGGAATGAAATAATCATGGGTATATATAGATTAATGTTTGTATTGATATTTCATACTTGAATGAAGTTTAATGACCTTTATAAACACTTGGCATCATATGGTCTATCTAGACTAGCCTTTATTGACAACACAGGGTGTTTTAATTAAGCATTGACAGAAATGTTATCTTATGGATAAAATATTGATGTAAGGCATGTTTCTTTTGATTGATGTATTCTTGTCATTGCTGTTACCTTGTCTTTGATTAGAAACAGTGTGTACCATAATTGCAGTCTATTTTGGTCATCACAAGCTAGTGTTATATATCACTTGTATAAATGCAAAGTCATTTCTCCTGCACCACTGAATTATGTAGGAAAGTTGTCAGTCGTTTTTCAGAACAGTAAGTTAATACTGGTTGGTCAACTTACTGCCAGATGTCTATGTGACTGAACATACTGAATTAGGGTAAAACTCTAAACACTATAATAATTGAATGCTGCCACAAGTCACACATAGAACACAAATACATTGGTTTTTATTGCATCCGTTATTTTTACATTGCCATTATTACATATTGTTTTTATTTATTTGAGTTTGCTTCCACAAGTACTCTAGAAACATAATTGTACGTTTCAGCCCTTCATGTGCTGAGTGAGCCATACCAAAAGTTCACTTTCAGTGATAAAGTTCAGGTATGTATTTATTGTAGTGTATAAAAGACAGATACAAATAATTGTTGATATATCAATATCTATTGTATCAATGACAGCCCTTTGATTATATCCTCTAATTTAGATCATTAGTAAAGGACCAGGATAAAACCTTTAGATGGCTGA
The DNA here is from genome assembly GCA_032209605.1 of Mactromeris polynyma. Lineage (NCBI taxonomy): Eukaryota > Metazoa > Mollusca > Bivalvia > Venerida > Mactridae > Mactromeris > Mactromeris polynyma. The sequence goes on from JASFXZ010000005.1 coordinate 30,051,686, forward strand.
AGTATGCAACCTAATCAAGACCAACATATTCCTCCCAGTAGTTTCAAGAAATATGTTGCTTATAATGTCATCTATCCCCTTTGATGTACACCAACTTGTTGTCAGTAGCCGGTGAATAACAAGACATTCCTGGTACAAAATCAAGTATAATTTGTATACAATAGTCTCCTGTCTGCTGTTTAAATGGAAATACGTTCTGTGATGTTTAAACAATATCACACTCCTGCTCATCCACTTTCTCAACTTTTCTTTGACTGCAGAAATTATTCATAAAGTAACAAACCATTGGAAATATTAATTCATTTTGTATTGCTTTGTTACAGGGTGTAGCTAAAAGTTTAGGTCTGGTTGATCCAGTGGTGTGTCAAAGTATGTACATATTCAAGGTTTGTATATGTTGCATTTAAGACTATATAATATTTATTATGCTCCCATGTGTTCATTTGAAAGGGTTGTGGTCGAGGGGGTTGGGTACCTGACTCCTGATTCAAAGGTCGTGAGTTCGAGCTCTGTGTTGGGAAGAGTTGTATTTAGCATTGAACAATCCCTGAATTTGACCAGGGTTATAGTATTCCAGGAAGTAATCATTATGAGTGATTAGTAAAACACTGTAAGAACTTGTTTTGTAGTTGAATATGAAAAAGTTTAAACTAAACTAGTTTTGCACTCTGTTTTAACTCTTTGTTCATATTTCTTCTAAGAAGTTTTTTTAATAAAGAGATAAAACAGAGTGCATATTATTTTTCCCTACTATATAAAATTTTGATTGTTGAGCAATGGTACAGTCACACTTTACAGGAAATATAAACAGTTCAGCTGTTGAATAGAAAATGTTACATTAATCAAGACACATTAAGTTTTTGTTCAAAACCATGGGTATATTATATGGACCAACTTTGTTGGGAAGTTAGGCCTGTACTTCAATGCATTATCTCATTCTAAAATGTTTTGTGATATAATGATGGCTAAATCTTATCTAATGTTTGATTTAAATTTTCAGCAACCGGGGATTGGTGGTGAAGGTTGGTTCTGGTTTCTACTACATTCTGGTCTAAAGTTTATGTTCAGTTCTTCTGTATGTTAGTGAAATTCCTGTTTCTGTTGTGCTTGAAATATTCATGCTGGTACTAAATCATATGACCAGTGAATTTGATGTTAGGCTCATAAAATTTCAAGGTATAAAATGGTAAAAAGTCGTCGAAAATTACATGGGTTTTTTTGCTGTATGGATATTATTTCTGTTTGTGTTTTGAATGTATTTTATATTATCCTTTCCCCGGTGCTTTTCTGTCACTTTATATAGTGTTCAGGTTATTTCCTGCCCAGTTTCGGCCTATTGCTGCCAGCTGTCTTGACCTGCGATCTTTTCCATCCATTAATTCCCCCCCATCCTTCACTGTCCACTTTGATTCTTCTAGTTATTATGGTCTGCCAGGCCATTCCATGTGCCTCTGTTCCTTAACGTATGTACCCCTTAACCTCCTCAAGTGCCTTATGTTTTATGGATAGTTGTTTTCCCGGAGGTCTGCATGTGGAGGCACTGGCTTATGTATGTGGCGTTCCCTGTAACTACTTATTCTCTCTCTTTTTTTGTAAGAAAAGGCTTTATTTACACAAAAACACTAGTTTCAATACTATTCTTCTTATACATATTGATTTTTCTGTGTCAACATTAGGGAGAAAAGGACACAAGTCTACTTTTATTTCATGTCACGTTTTATCATTATGTCTGTGTTATATTCAGTTATACCCCACCAGGACTCAACATTCTTGTATACCAAACCTATGAAGTTGGTTGGTTTATGGATTGCCTTGGAAGATACTACAATAGAAAATGGCTGTTTATGGTTTATACCTGGTTCTCATAAAAGTAAGACAAAGTGTAAACACACATTATGAGATTTTTTAACTAGTCCGTTTACCATTTCATTTATGGAAACAAGTTATCAATGGTATTTGTTGAAACTAATGTAGTTTCAGTCATCTGTTTAACCACCTCAATGGTTTAATAATGAAGTCAGTATAGTATTGTTTATAGATGAGTAAATAGCACTGTAGTCTTACTAGTATTTATTAGCCCTGTAAAGCAATTTTCTGAACACTTTCTGAGTCAAATCATCATCACCCTTTTAAAGAGAAGCAATACAGCCTCATGGCTTTCTTGTGATAATTATTTCATGTTTCTTGTTAACTAGATGGTATCGATGGTAACCGAAGAATGATCAGAAATCCCAACAAAGAGGAAGGGGAATCTAGGACCACTTTCATGGGCGAGCAAGTAAAATACGATCCTAAAGATTTTGTTGCTGGACCCGTAAAAAAAGGTATAATACTTATAGTAGAGGTACACTGATAATGTCTTGTAGAGTGCTTGTGTAGTTTTATTTCATGCTAACATGTTTGTGCTGAGTTGCTCAAAGGTTTCATTCTATCTATGTGCCAATATATTCAAAGGTAAATAGTCTTTATATTTATCAAAATTAGTTGAGTAATAATTTTATGACAATGGCATGTTAATGCCTACATACATATATACTCTAAAACAATGCATCTTAAATTTTATTAAAAGATATGTGGTCCTGCACAACACAAGTCTGATACAGGTATTTTAGTGCTATCGTGAAATCGGATTTGTGGTTTTGGAAAACATGTTAGACTAGTGACAATGCTGTGTTGTAGAGTACATCTGTATGCAGGCATTTGTCACCTGACACTGCTATGTTGTAGAGTACATCTGTATGCAGGCATTTGTCACCTGGCAATACTATGTTGTAGAGTACATCTGTATGCAGGCATTTGTCACCTGACAATGCTATGTTGTAGAGTACATCTGTATGCAGGCATTTGTCACCTGACAATGCTATGTTGTAGAGTACATCTGTATGCAGGCATTTGTCACCTGACACTGCTATGTTGTAGAGTACATCTGTATGCAGGCATTTGTCACCTGACAATACTATGTTGTAGAGTACATCTGTATGCAGGCATTTGTCACCTGACAATGCTATGTTGTAGAGTACATCTGTATGCAGGCATTTGTCACCTGACAATGCTATGTTGTAGAGTACATCTGTATGCAGGCATTTGTCACCTGACACTGCTATGTTGTAGAGTACATCTGTATGCAGGCATTTGTCACCTGACAATACTATGTTGTAGAGTACATCTGTATGCAGGCATTTGTCACCTGACAATGCTATGTTGTAGAGTACATCTGTATGCAGGCATTTGTCACCTGACAATGCTATGTTGTAGAGTACATCTGTATGCAGGCATTTGTCACCTGACAATGCTATGTTGTAGAGTACATCTGTATGCAGGCATTTGTCACCTGACAATGCTGTGTTGTAGAGTACATCTGTATGCAGGCATTTGTCACCTGACAATGCTATGTTGTAGAGTACATCTGTATGCAGGCATTTGTCACCTGACAATGCTATGTTGTAGAGTACATCTGTATGCAGGCATTTGTCACCTGACAATGCTATGTTGTAGAGTACATCTGTATGCAGGCATTTGTCACCTGACAATGCTATGTTGTAGAGTACATCTGTATGCAGGCATTTGTCACCGATTTGTTCACATTTTCAGGTAAATATCATAATTGCATTAAATGTAGTATCAATGTGAACATCAATATCTTGTATGGTAGTTGACATGAAATGATCATTCAAATCAATAATGTATTATATTCAATTTATTAAATATCTTTGACTTAAGCGTGTTAGGAAGTACATTTTGCTCGTAACATACAGGTTGTAACAATTTATATACACTGTATCTGAGTGACCTCCCTTGGTTATTTATAGGCACAATGGTACTGATACACGGGGAAGTGGTTCACAAAAGTGAGAAAAATTTATCAACAAAATCTCGTCATATATACACATTCCACATGTACGAACAGAAGGGTACAGACTACAGCAAGGAAAACTGGTAAGAGTTTTAGTTTCTGTGATTGAATTGTAATCATTATGATAAGTAGTTGAAAACTGATACAATCTCATAGGATAACCTGTATCTAATGGCTAGGAGATACAAACCTGTCAATACATTTCACACAATATTTTTTAGTTGATTTATGAGTCATTTTTAGTTATTTTATGTGTTGGTGTGCTTCTACAAAGTTGCATCATAAATGTTGATGAAATTCAGTCATTCCAAAACGACACAGATTGATCAGAAAGCTTAGTTTATATAAACACGGTTGTAAAAGTGAGAAAAAGGGGAATTTTGTACAAGTTATTAGGTCTAGACAGAAAACCAACTTCTTGTCATGTTATGGAAGCGCATTAATGAGCAATAAATGTACAAATGAAGTAGTAAGACAGCAAACATTGAGTGTTGTGTTGTTATTCCTGTGCTTTTGCGCTGAAGTTCACTATGCTAATCCAGTCTTAGTCCTAAATGTGTTGTTTTTTTCTCAATCACTTCCTTTCTTATTAAAACAGAGATTAGACCATGATAATTGCAAATATTGTCTGGACTGTGATTTCACATTGACTGTTTTTTAAAGACATTGAAGTCAACTTTCAAACACATTTTCCTTTTATTTTCAGTGCTGGATTTATGTTGTTGAAATAAGACATAGGTCTTGTAATCCTCGATATGATCACATGGTTCATTGTCGTACGAAATAATCATGCCGACTTTGTGTCTATTTCAGGTTACAGCCCACAGAAGCTATGCCATTTCCAAAGTTGCTGGCTTGATACCAACTGATCTATTTCAATTCTGTTTTAAACATTTTATAAACACCATACTAGGCAGATATTCCTACATACAGATTTAAGTTGCAGCCATCAATATACTGAGCAGTCATGTCTCCCCACATGTTGTTGAAATGTTCCATTGGTCAATTCATCTGTCTATCAAAACATTGTTTGGACTTCTTCACCTAAACTACTGCTTAGATGTCAACCAATCTTTAAGGATAGTGTCAACACTAGGCTCAGTTGTGCAAATGGTCAGCTTTTTCCTGTTCAGTTATTTTTAGTTAAGTTGTGCCCTTTGAATTTTATTTAATATATGTAGTTTGATTGGGCATGCTCCTAAACTGCAGGTTTGATTTCAACTAATTTCTGGGGAAAAACGTTAATATCAATCATAGATGCTTTTATAATCAGCTTCTAGCAGTTTATTTTGTTATAGCCCTTTAATTATTTTTACTGTATTCAATGATCATTTAATGATAAACAGAATAATAGACAGTTTTGATATTAAGACAAAATCATTTATTGTTCTGTATTCGGAATTCCCGATTTGGCTGTGAAATGAAATATATCCCACTGACCAAACCCACCAAATCTGCTTCCAAAATTGCACAATGTAAAATACTGCTTTTAAAATTAGCATTTCATTCTTGTGACGGTGATTCTTGTCAGGGATAAAGTGGTGCTTCACATTTGGCATTATTTTCACATTTTTCAGTAATACATTGTATATGATTGTCAGTTCTCCATGTTTGCTCTTGCACAATGTTTAATTATTGAATGTGGATACTGGACTAGAGATATTTTCTGCTGAAGAAATATTTTCATTGATAATTCTGTTGGGACTATTCACCAATGACCAATGATATTATGCATTATTTTTCCTTGCTCACAGATGATATAATGTTTCCATCTTCAATTGAAGAGTGTCAAATTGTTACATGCTACTTCATTGGTCCTCTGATGATCCATTCAGAGTCATGAAATTGAAACATTGACAGTCAAATCACCCTGAGTACATAATAAAGTGATTATAAAATAGGTTGTGTTGTCTGATGAGGGTTGCATGTGTATTATTTATTTGTTTTGTTGCTTGATTTAGAAAAAAATGCTTGTTTTTAACATTTTTTTGGAATGGATGTTTAAGATAGTTGTGGTCAGTGATTCTGTTGTGTTCAGTGCATATTTTACGTAAATATTTGGTATGAAAACTTTGATATTACAATGTGATGATTTGAAAAAATATAAGTTTGATAATCATTTTTACAGGGTTCAAGTACATGTACATTATACATTTTTATCAAATTTTAGACCATAATATGCCTGAAGTGTTTCTGTCTTACCTTGTTTAGCTTGTCTGTATGTAAATGTATTCAGTCATGAAAATTGTAATTGGCTATGTAGTATACATTTTTCGATTCACTATGAACTCTTGCAAACACTAGTGTGCAGTGCTCGGCCCAATAAACTGAAGTCATTTCAATTGAGTAAGTAATATTATGTATAGCTTGTAAAAATTAACCTGATCCTATTGACCTCTTGTATCATAATTTCACAGTTGACTGATGTGAGAATGGACTTTTAAATTGTGTTCTTAATTATAAGGTGGTCTCATTATTGAGGTTGTCTTTAAGTGAGGTTTTACTGTATCATGAAAGGTCGTCTGTAGCAGCTTGCTCCTCCCATTGCCTTGATAATCTAATAATTGGTTTGTATTTTGTCTCTGTATAGCTATGTATGTTTTACTATGCTCAAAGTTATTTGTTCTTGTCATATGTACACAATTTGTTGATCAGTTCGAGAATTATATAAAATGAATATTGAAATGTGAAAAAAGATTAAATATGTTATTGATTTTATTTACCATCTTGTGTTTGTTCTTTATGAAATGATCAGATTTCTGTAAGCTGACTATAGTCAAGTTTGTCTTATTTGAATTAAGTTATTTAACATAGTTGGGGTATGCATACATGTTCATAAAAAATGTTCAATAAGGTTCTTTCCAAATGCACCACAAATAGGAAAAAATCCTGTATGAAACAGAAAGGTCATCACAGGTTTTAGGTCATTTTGTTGAACTATGAATATATGCAATATAATATGTATACTATTACTAAACTTATATTGAGGAATATATTGAAGCGAAATTGAGCTGTTTTTCTTTCTTTATTGATAAGCAGGCAGACCAGTTTTCTTCTGAGCCCTCAAAGAGTCTTCATGTGTATGAGTATTTAATATGTAATTTTTCATTTTAACTTGTATGTTTAGCCTGAAAGTAGGAGTCTCAATGGTAATGTTATTTTTCCATACTTTGTAACGTGTGGACCGTGATGTTATAATTATGTTTACTTGATAAAAGCACGGAGGTCCGTGATAAAAGATAGAAGAACTTAATTTCAAATAGCATGCATAAGTGTTTGTATTGTATTTTTTTCAAATCTAATATCCTGGGATAATTATAGGCAAATACATTTGAACTCCCAATAATAAATGTCTCAAACATGTAATGAACTTTGTAAGAGGAATCATATTACTTGTTTAATGCAGTAATATTCTACTATATAAACTATAATCCAGTATGTGTGAGGATGTCAACATTGATGCAGACTTTCAACTGTTACAATGGCTGTAGTATTCTTGCCTTATGCAAAATATTAATAACGCTTGTCAGTATCAGCGAGATGGCAGTGTCGTTTGTCAGTATCAGCGAGATGGCAGTGTCACTTGTCAGTATCAGCGAGATGGCAGTGTCACTTGTCAGTATCAGCAAGATGGCAGTGTCGTTTGTCAGTATCAGCGAGATGGCAGTGTCGTTTGTCAGTATCAGCGAGATGGCAGTGTCGCTTGTCAGTATCAGCGAGATGGCAGTGTCGTTTGTCAGTATCAGCGAGATGGCAGTGTCACTTGTCAGTATCAGCGAGATGGCAGTGTCACTTGTCAGTATCAGCGAGATGGCAGTGTCACTTGTCAGTATCAGCGAGATGGCAGTGTCGCTTGTCAGTATCAGCGAGATGGCAGTGTCGCTTGTCAGTATCAGCGAGATGGCAGTGTCGCTTGTCAGTATCAGAGAGATGGCAGTGTCGTTTGTCAGTATCAGCAAGATGGCAGTGTCGTTTGTCAGTATCAGCGAGATGGCAGTGTCGCTTGTCAGTATCAGCGAGATGGCAGTGTCGCTTGTCAGTATCAGCGAGACGGCAGTGTCGTTTGTCAGTATCAGCGAGATGGCAGTGTCGTTTGTCAGTATCAGCGAGATGGCAGTGTCGCTTGTCAGTATCAGCGAGACGGCAGTGTCACTTGTCAGTATCAGCGAGATGGCAGTGTCGTTTGTCAGTATCAGCGAGATGGCAGTGTCATTTGTCAGTATCAGCGAGATGGCAGTGTCGTTTGTCAGTATCAGCGAGATGGCAGTGTCATTTGTCAGTATCAGCGAGATGGCAGTGTCATTTGTCAGTATCAGCGAGATGGCAGTGTCACTTGTCAGTATCAGCGAGATGGCAGTGTCGCTTGTCAGTATCAGCGAGATGGCAGTGTCACTTGTCAGTATCAGCGGGATGGCAGTGTCATTTGTCAGTATCAGCGAGATGGCAGTGTCACTTGTCAGTATCAGCGGGATGGCAGTGTCATTTGTCAGTATCAGCGGGATGGCAGTGTCATTTGTCAGTATCAGCGGGATGGCAGTGTCACTTGTCAGTATCAGCGGGATGGCAGTGTCATTTGTCAGTATCAGCGGGATGGCAGTGTCATTTGTCAGTATCAGCGAGATGGCAGTGTCATTTGTCAGTATCAGCGGGATGGCAGTGTCATTTGTCAGTATCAGCGGGATGGCAGTGTCATTTGTCAGTATCAGCGGGATGGCAGTGTCATTTGTCAGTATCAGCGGGATGGCAGTGTCATTTGTCAGTATCAGCGAGATGGCAGTGTCATTTGTCAGTATCAGCGGGATGGCAGTGTCATTTGTCAGTATCAGCGGGATGGCAGTGTCACTTGTCAGTATCAGCGGGATGGCAGTGTCGTTTGTCAGTATCAGCGAGATGGCAGTGTCGTTTGTCAGTATCAGCGGGATGGCAGTGTCATTTGTCAGTATCAGAGAGATGGCAGTGTCACTTGTCAGTATCAGCGAGATGGCAGTGTCACTTGTCAGTATCAGCGAGATGGCAGTGTCACTTGTCAGTATCAGCGAGATGGCAGTGTCACTTGTCAGTATCAGCGGGATGGCAGTGTCATTTGTCAGTATCAGAGAGATGGCAGTGTCGTTTGTCAGTATCAGTGAGATGGCAGTGTCGTTTGTCAGTATCAGCGAGATGGCAGTGTCGTTTGTCAGTATCAGTGAGATGGCAGTGTCGTTTGTCAGTATCAGAGAGATGGCAGTGTCGTTTGTCAGTATCAGTGAGATGGCAGTGTCATTTGTCAGTATCAGCGGGATGGCAGTGTCGTTTGTCAGTATCAGCGAGATGGCAGTGTCGTTTGTCAGTATCAGCGGGATGGCAGTGTCGTTTGTCAGTATCAGCGAGATGGCAGTGTCGTTTGTCAGTATCAGCGAGATGGCAGTGTCGTTTGAAATAACTTGAAAATCCATGTTCCTGCCTTATACAGGCAGACACAAACTGTTATTTGTATTGGGACTTTTGCTCAATGGGTGCATCCATGACTGATTTTTGAAACGGAAATCTTTTTTTTTCAAATTGATTGAACCAGGAACATACATGTACTAAGAACATTTATACAAAAACTGTTTTATGACTAATATATCACCATGAGATACAACAGCCGTAAATGGGTATATGTGTTTATTTCTTCTATGTAACAAACTACGTAAATATTCAATATGCAGGAAAATTCATGAAAGGTCCAAACATGTAATCTTTGTATACATAATTATCTCAATAACTTACACAACAAGGGTATGTATATATAGAAACACATTCATGAGTAACAAACCACACACTAGTCACTACTTCCGATTGTGTTAGAATGTACCTCCATTATTACCAGCGTTTGAACTGAAATGAAAATGAACACATAATTATACAGTATATTATGTATCTATGTGTATTCCTATATATGTTCATTTATGTTGATCGGGTAAATTACAAAAGGCAGGGTTTCACTTTGTAATCAAGAAAAAATACTCGCAATATCTAATTAGGCCTTGTTTGAAACAATGAGCATATGTTAACATGTTATGTTTATTCATGGAAGTACCCACATGTACATGTACTAGCTTATCATATATCATATATTAAGTTAGTTCTGTTTCAACATTGTGCAATCATATTCTATTGATTAATCTGTCATTGTCAGTAAAATTGAAATATTTGTATAAGGCACAGCATTGACTATCGCAGCAAAGGTTACATAGATCCACGTGAGATTGCCGTAAGTTCTCTCCCTCTTCTATAGTATAATGGGAGAGAACTCGTGACAATCTCCTGTGCATAGACATAATTAGTTTCTTAACTTGAGAAGTGCCGGATGAAGAAATATTATTATCAGTGAATCACTCTTCTTTTTAGTTAACGGCAAATAAAGGACCTTTTACATATCCTTACATATAAGTCCCGGAAAGCAGTTTGTGACATCGAGACAAATATACAATATCTGTTAATATACACTCTCTATTAAATATGATGTCAGTGTATCAGAATAAATAGCAACACAAATTCTTCACTCTACCATAAAACTATGTAAAAAGTAACCAATATATACTCTGTAAGTTTTATATTTGCCACTGACTCTCTTACCAGAGTATCTAGGTCAATGCAAGAAGAACAATAGTTACCTTGTAAAACTATCTGCTTGTCCACCGGCTAAGGCTATATTTGAAAGCGTTCTAATAATAGCAGGTAAGTTATTTCGATCTCTTAAATCCTCCATCTGTAAAACCACCAGGTCTGGGTCACCAGCACCTCTACTTCCGCTTCCGGTCGAACCGGAAGTAGAGCTTCCCATACCACCTAAACAATGTAAACAGTTTACACGTGAGATTATAAATAAATAATTGGAAATCAATTTCATTTAATTAATTTTGAACAAGAAACAACGTGAAACTTGTATCTTAAAGTAAATGAGTTCTGTCATTTACTGGTATAAGTACATAGAAACATTTCATGTCAGACCTGTCAACTGTCTTGTATTAACAGTTGGAATCCGTCGTCACGTGGGTACAAGTCATGTACATTTCGGTCATTCTGAATAGTACGGTACCCATATAATCTTAATCAACTACATAATTATATTATTTTTTCAACAATTCTAACAAAACATCTTTGTCAAACTTCAACATACCGATGTTCCATTCCGATTTGTGTACACCATGCAATTTAATGAATCGGTTGAAAGATATGATATGTGTCTCGAAAAGTGTCTAGCGTCACCCGCATACTTCACAGATCTTCACAGTAAGTTGTCAAGTATCAAAGAGAAATGTGTAACTATATTTACCTGTTGATGTCTGTGTCGCACCGCCATTGAATCCTTGCATTCCGCCTTGTCCTATAAGAAACATGTCTAAAATTTAGCTAGTTTTTAATTTTAATTTTCTTTATGCTGTTTATTTGAAAAAAACAAGCTGAAATATTATAAGAGGCACTATTGCACGGATGTATAGTTCAATTGTAGTGATATAGGTCACTTCCATCAGCAATGCAGTTTGGCTAGCTCTTTAGCACTTGAACGTGGTTGACTGTCCGCTTTAGGTGCGAGAGGACCCAGGTTCATGGTTTTTCCTCAGGGAATTACCATACAATTTCTTTGACTAAATTTACTATGTGCAGGAAATTAATCAAAAAAGGGAAATAAAGGAATGTAAACTCATAGATTGATATGATATGTTTTACAAAAGTATGATTTTCACTACTTTGTCATATTTTAGATACTATGGATGCATAAAATAACTTTATTCCAACACGCTTCGTATTTCATATGGATCAAATAGTGGTTATTTTATAATATTGTATTAGTTGCATTATTGTTATTATTTCTACAATATTAATGCTATACATGAAAAACTATATTGAGAATAATTCTAAAAAAAATATTACATATACACTGCCCTTTATAAATCCCTTTACATAAATGAATACACACTAGTTAGGATTTATAATAATTTGATAATTATTCATACTGCAATATGTATGTAAACTACTAACAAACAATGCAATAATAATAAGCGATTTATATATGTATATACATGTGTATATATATTAGAATCAATGTGTTAGTAGAATAGCCGTGTTAACGTGTTGACTGTTAGTGCTAACTACAAAGTAAAATGAAAAGCAAGAGTTAATTTGTTACATAAAAAACACATTATTGCTGTTAATGTCACTACTGTAACTACGGCTTCCAACGATGATAATGATGACGATGATGATGAAGATAGTCATAAACGATAAATGTTTGATCCCATTGTTTCAATGTCAGTCCATTATTCCACTTATTTCAGATACAAATACTTCTTCGTTGTACACAATTATATGAGTAATAATTACTAATTTATGAATACGTATGTAATATTTCACACTCGCCAACTGTTTGCGTTTATCATTATATGAAAACTTGTTTCATTTATTCAGTAACATTTAACTCCTCATGTAACTTAATTGTTATAAGAAAAATCAACGGCTATATTTATTGTTAAACACATTATTTACACTATTAGTGCCAAGCACTGCTGTTAACTGTGCTAAATAAGAAATCAAAACTTCTTAAACCTATGCAAAATCAGAAGCATTATATACATCTTATCGAAAATATAAACAATATACATCCGTAACCATTTATGTTAACTAGTTGTCTTCGCTTTTACTCCACATGTATTAGTAATTAAGCTATTATTTTTCCTATCACTTATTGCGCATGCATATTGAAAGCCAGTCTTGTGCCAGAACCATACCGTTTACGTTTCCAAATCCGGTCCTTTGACCGCCAGTCACCGTGCCCCTTGTAGACCCAAAGGTCCCAAGGTCAAGATTAATTCCAAGATCACCAAGGGACATACCGCTTGGTAAAGTCTGTGAGAATCCATTTCTTGTCACGACAGGTTGTCCTCCATTTGCGGGAATTCGTACTGTTTATGTACATGTGCAATATCAGAGTATAATCATGTGAAATCATAAGAAATCTCGTGGTGTCTCGGTTAGACAAAACAATATATGCACTGATACTAAATGCCGATTTTCAGGAAATTTAAATGGTTCGCAACGTAAAAACGTGTGCGAATCTCGCGAATTCAACACAATCGCGATCACACATCCCAGCGTAAACTTTCTCTCCCATAGCAGTATATTTCTGTATACTTGGCTATCAAACAGAACATTATTTATTTCGATGATAAGCATATTTTTCCGCCTGCGAAATGTCTGCAATCTTAGATTCGCGAACATATACAGTTCATACTTTACCGATCCATCGACATTTAGTTTCGATGCAAACAATTGTTCTGTCGGACGATACAATAATAATGTTCAATCATACATATTCAAAAATGTGAAATAGTCCATTAAACTATCACTCAAACTTGATTGTATTGAAAACTAGAAACGCATTAGAACCACCGGTACTAGTTTGTAGAACGGGAAGCAGTTGCCACCTACATTTATAACTATACATTGTATCAACTTGTTTCAAAGTTAAGGTAAAAAGCAAAAAATATAATCGAAAACTATGTTATACAGTTATAGCTACATAGGACCCAGTTTTCTGCCTTAATTTAATGGAATCGCTTGGTAAACATAATATGAAATCTCACAGACTAGCCAATGCTTATCCAGTACTTACTTCTCAATGCATTATCTAATGCTCCTGGACCACCACCACCCTGGGGTGCACCACCAAAGCCGGCACCGCCTGTTGCATCAAATCCTGGTACCTGGGGTCCGAACCCTCCCGCTCCGGAGCCACCGAAAGCACCGTCTCCAAATCCAGCCCCGCCCTGTCCGAATCCTGGCCCACCCTGTCCGAATCCTGGCCCACGTCCGAAACCTTGTGGTTGACCTTGTGAAAAACCATGATGTTAATTAGTTATTCGTGTTTAAGTTTGACAGCTCTTGAACAAATGGTATGGTGTCCTGTGTACATAAGGAATAATTAATTAGCACTTTCTTTAGTGTTCAGAGATTTGAAACAGCGTACTATATGGAATAATGAGAAAGTGCTGCCATACAACGATACATGAAGTGGACAATATTTAGTTAAATGATAGATTCATACCTTGTGTCGCCCCACCAGCCCCTCCTGCACCTCCAGCACCTCCAGCCCCTCCAAACATACCGCCTTGGAAACCGCCTCCCTGCTGAAATATATATATATAGGTATCGTTGTTTATTGTTGAAGTTGATGTCATTAAAAGATACATGTTATTCTTATGACAATCTACGCGGTGACCAAGGCTGAACGTATCACGCTATACACATGTATAAGAAATACAAGTTGAATGTCCTATATTTAAAAACGATGTTAATTTAGCAGTAATAGCAGCATCAACAGTGCATGTGTATTACTGCTACCTAGCACTGCCAGTGATACAATAATTTATACTGCTAATTAAAGAAGAATACTGAACCTAAATTCGTATTGCGGTATATTGCAATTTTTGTGATATTATTGTGGTTATGCCACGATATATTACTTCTTGTGAGTTTTCGTTATATAATGCCAACATTAGACAATATGTGACTTCCTAGTTTCATACTATGGCACTTGTAAACAGCTGCCTATTTAATTATCTTTTTGGCTTGTGTACTTAGAAATTCTATGATGGATTGATAATTGTATGTAACAATGCTAAATTAGATTATCATTGATTGTTAACCTGCGGTAATATAGCTCTTATTTAAACAAAACGTTCCGGACAGTTGCTACTTGATTATGTTATACGATAATATTGGTATCTAAGTTACCGCTCTATATTATCGCCGGAACAAACAAACGGTATATACCGGTATGACGATACTACCGCGCATCTCTACTGCTAAGCAGCAGTGTGTAACTGTCCAGCAATGATACTACTCGTCGTGACAACATAAATCATATGTTAAGTGGTATACATTTCTACTATCACACATAAAGAAATATCGAAAGAACATTGTAAGCAGTATTATAGAAAGTAAATTTATGGTTGCATTCTGAATATTCATCATTCTCAAAAACTACAAATAACGGTAGAAAACACGACTATTTATTACATTTACAAGCGAAGCAGATACGAGTCCCGCTAAGTATAACACCGACATGATGAAATACTATAGATGTAGAACCATTAATGTCGTATTACTGCCAGTACAATAAGCAAACAGATAAGTAATAACACAGGAGATTGTCACGAGTTCTTTCCTTTTTTCCCTTCTTGAGTTATCTCCCTTTATCCCTTGTATCGTATATGTGTATGTGTGTACTGCATGTGAGACAACATGTGACAATCTCCTGTGAGTAATACTGCTACTGCGAATTTCACATCAATCTATTTGTAAACAAGGTTGAACGTTTCTGGAAGCAAATACATATACACAAGATATTTGATCGATGCCGTTTGTTGGCTTGTTGTGTTATGTAGCACTAAACATGAGATGCATAATTAGTTTTCTACAAACTATCAAAACTTAATCAAGATGACTAATTATCGTTTGAAAGAAAGAAATTACCCCGGTAAATCGACCACCGGTTCTGGCTTGTCTTACTGCGGAGGCTACATCAGTCGGTACAACCTGCATCCCAGTTACCGGATCTGCAAACTGAAATCCTGCAGCCCCAGTGGCACCACCACCACCACCACCACCACCTTGTGCTCCTCTTGGTGCGTCAGTCCTGCCAAACACTCCTCCTATCGCTCCACCACCTGCAGGCGGTCCCCCGTCGAAACCACCTGGACCCTCAAAACCAGGTGGTCCACCGGGACCGCCACCAAATGTTGGCATGTCACCACCTCTGAAAGGTCCTCCGCCAGTTCCTGGACCGAATGCCGCACCGAAGTCAGGTCCTCCGCCAAAGCCGCCGCCGCCGCCTCCGAAACCACCACCACCACCGCCACCGCCACCTCCGAACCCACCTCCACCTCCTCCAAAACCACCGCCACCTCCTCCAAATCCACCACCACCTCCTCCAAATCCAGGACCACCTCCTCCAAATCCACCAGGACCTCCTCCAAAACCACCACCTCCTCCAAATCCACCAGGACCTCCTCCGAAACCACCGCCACCTCCAAATCCACCTCCTCCTATAAGTGTTGGTGGACCACCAATGCCACCACCGAATCCACCACCTCCTATTATTGTCGGCGGTCCACCAAAAGTACCACCAAACATAGGCGGAGGTCCACCGCCACCAAAGAATATCGACCCTGGTCCGAAAGGTCCACCTCCGAACTGACCTATAAATCAAATATACAATGTTTTACTAAAACTTTACCTAAGTATGTTCAAACTATTACAAATGATAATAGTTTATTAAAACTCATGATTCCTTTTTTTGATTGGTAACACATTTTATAGCTTTATAAACAAGTGTTGTTAATTATCCAATCGTGGAAAAAAAATTATCAAAGAGATTTATTATCATTATGGGTGATTGACCTTGAAGCTATATCTCTACATGTTCCAATCGTTTTGTACTATCTTGAAGTAATAATGATATATATATTTGTAATACAAAAAAACAAGCAAATGGCACACAAATTAATGTTAAAGAAATTGACACGTATCAAAAAGACATACATTGTATGTTCATGCTTGAAAATCTACAAATCGTTTCTTTATATAATGAACTACGTGATTCGTTCACTGGACTTACCAAACACAAAGGTTTCCATACACACAATCAACACAGTTAGTACTGTTCTCTTCATTGTATAGATCTAAAAATATATACACAACATGGTGTTATATTGATATGACGAGTATAAACTAGGCAGACGCGGGTACAGGAGTTGCGGTGGTGGAGGTTGTTAATTATAGTTGTAGTTGTAAAGGGCGGTCGCCACTTGTTCAGGGGGTCTCGGGGCGTGCCAACGACGCTTTCTCGCTGATTCTCAAGAAACGTTGCTCGATGTGTCGCCGTGCTTGAAAGATATATTGATATGTGGAAAGGGTAGGAACATGTTATTTCCGCTTCAAGTACATAATGCTAAACAAGGTTGCCAGATGTTAGGGAGGAGATACACACCGACTACGTTAGGTTCACCAAACGGATCGCCTCGGCTATCTTTTAAATAGACATCAGAAATAACGTGGGAGGAAAGTAGTTCCGACACGGCCACCGAAATAAATGTGTGTAGTCTCTTTGGAAAGTATGACAGCGGTAATTTAAATATTAAGAATACGTGACAGGCAAAACATCTAAGACAGACAATGTTGAATCCCTGGTCAGACGTCTTATAGTTAACAGAGTCGTTAGAAACAATACTGAATAAGTAGCCTTACCAACACTCAGCGGTTCTACTGAATTTCACATTACAACAAAAAGCTACAACTTAATATAGGACTACTCGAGGAACATTTCTGTAGATGTTGGTCCTATTTGGTAAGTAGGAGTATTATGATGGATAATGAATTTTGAGTTGTTCTCGTATTTTGTTCATTGTGTCATATTCACACGATACATGACCTATATATTGAGCGTGATAGTGTTAAGTCATTGTAAGTGTATGTATTACAGGAAAGGCATTGCGCACTCGGGGGGTTGGTAACTTCTTTATGGATCATAAAATACATTTACATGTTTATGTTATGTCGTAAACAGAAAACAATGACATATTTTATCAGCAAACTGTGTGACATGCTGTAAACTAGTACAGGAAACGTTTGTGTCAGTGATGTATATACAACCACCGCGGTTACATCGTGTTATATATTCAATTTCCTACATATAATGTTTTGATAAATTTGTCACTAAAGAACGCTAGAGGTTACATGTGTGAACTTATTTTTATCTCGTTCCCATGACATAGTTATATCGTGGCCACTAGAGTAGGCCGAAACACAAACTGAATATAGTGTTTAAATTGCCATAGCAACAATCCACGGAAATACTTACAACTTATTGATTTATCCGTCTTCACGTAAATAAAAAACAAAACGTGCTATATGTCACGACAACTTGCAAGTTATGAGCGAATTAAGACAAGAACTACAGGAAAATATGGAAGACGGAACTAGTTGGTCGGTCATTTATTGCTAACTTTTCATGTACTTTTCATGTACTATTTGATTGCTTTACGGTAAATTTATTGCCCGGACTGTCGTAAAAATACGTACGTTTTCGACTTTAACTGGTCATTTCATCATTTACGATATATGTATAGGTGTGGTATGTGGCGACCGAACTAGACTTAACAACGACGTCGTACAAACGAATGCCTCTATTTGTAGTTTGGCGCATAGATAGACAGTTTTAATTCTGCCTATAATGTATTATTTCATGGCAACCCAATAAAATATGCAAACAATTATGAAATTAGCATGTCATATAAATTATATAATGATTATACGCAATTGCATATACAAAACGGCATTTTAACACGCACGTTGTTTAAGTTTAAGTTTTAAATAGTGCAGTATTATTTAAATATGTTTTAACGATAAGTTATCGTGGGACAAATGATTAATCACGTGACAAGTGACAAGTCGCCCTGCAGCAATATCTACTAGTATCACCGTTATTGTATGAACAGTTTAATATATAAAGACTTGTAAATATTAACCTCTAATAAAAGTTTTGTTTCTTTCTAAGAACAGATTCTTCGTTATTTGGTTAAGTTGATATAAGTTGCTAATTAAAAGCATATTGAATAACGACCTTTAATTCTTTAACGATACAACATGAAGCGTCATTGTCGTACGTCGCGATCAAAGGGACATAACTCAACACGTGTCACGTGAACGCTGGCTATTTCAATCAAATTCAGACCGCTAATTCATTCTCTCATTGCTAATATTATACAGAGCGACCCTTTCTCAAGCAACAATCCATTATAACATTATTATCAGTTTTCCCATTCTAAAAGTACAACCAATTTAAACTATCGAGAGCAACAACCTCTCAACAACAGCCGACACGTGCATCCAAGCAGTGCTGCACTAGTTAGTGATAAACTCAACATGATGTGAGATACACACCTTGTAACAAGATATGACTTAAATATTAGTAAAACTGTCAGTGATGGTATTTACATATTTACCGATCATTTCTAAGATTATTCTCAGAAATGAATAGATTCATACGTATTTTGTACCCCTATACGCAGACAAAATTTAATGCATTCTAAGTCATTCTGAAAGACTATGATATTTCTTACGTATAATGTTGAATGATGTTTGTCATTCTGTGTATGAGTAAATGAACCATATCTTATACCGATACATAGTATGCAATGGGGAGAATTGCAATACGCTTGTACTTCCAATTCTATCCACTTGTCTATTACATGCACTTGGTTATCTTGTCATGTACTGTATATTACATGCCAATTTAGACAAATACATAGGTTTAAACTAAATGAGCTAACATAGAGCGCTATTGCAATCTTTTTACGGGAACGCCACTTTCTGGGTATATCGGTTAGAGATTATTAGACCAGCAGTTCAAATCAGTCAATTTTCTCTGACCAATTACTACCATTACAAACAAATGCGTCCACATTTTACAGCAAGTTACCATTTTTTATGAGGTATTAATTGTTAATATTGGTAAGTTCATACATTTTGTACTGAGAGGCGGAACAACAACAAGTACGTACATAATATACCGTTCAAATGAGTAACCCCGCCTTTGTATTTGTATTTTCATTAGATTATAACCAAGAAGTCTGAAAAGTCATTTGTTTTAATCATTTTTTTCGATAATTAAAATTCATTTCAATCATAAAAAGTATAGCTTACTGTTATCAAAATCAACAGAAGATGTATCAAGTAAGGTTGTCAATTTTAACTAGCGGATTAGCACTTTTGATCAGTATATTCTGCTTCTAAATGATATCTCGTGTCGGAAGAAAACAAATGATCCGTATAGGCAGACTGAGCTGAACTATCGTTTCAGAATGGATTTTTATTCAATATTTACGAATCCCTATGGATTTTTTTTATCAATATTGAATATACTTAAGTTTTTGAAATGCTCAATATTTTAGTTAATCTAAAGCTCAATTTTAAGCAGTTTTCGTTTGCGCCAAATTTGTTTCATATATATTTATTTTACGTACAAATATTTAATACTTACATTAAGTTATTCGTATTATCCTGAGTTAATTTCTAAGTCGACATTATCACAGTGTAACAGTGTATATTTTTTTTTTTAAATAACAATGTTTGATATAATCACTCGCTTTTCAATGTTAGTTGATAATGAGGCAAATGATTGTCCAGAAATGACAGAACGCTGCATATAACTGACAGGAACTTATTTCATTGTCAACCATGACATCTCATTGATAGATTGTCCCTTCTGATCGGTTTATTAGCGGACAATTAGTAATATACTTGTCAATGTGGGTTATTTTGTCGCGTTTGGTTAAATAAAGTTGGTGGGCTAGGACTAATATACTTACGAATCATACCGGACCAGTCAGCCACTCGTATTCATGGACGGCTACCGTTTGACGGAAATACTGCTTTGAAGAGAGTTATTGTTAATATATAAATAATAAATACTTAATGAAAACATGGTTTATGTCGCCTGTATAACAATTAAACTCTAAGGTACACGCACTGTTACCTTTTTATCGTATTATCTACTTGCAAAGACAATCACAAACTAACATTATTGTCTCAGTGAACGTTTGATGTAGAATGACTTAGGGACATGTAATATTTTTAGGATCCGTCACCTTTGAGAATACTCCAAATCACAACAATACGAAATAACGAATCTCTTTTTTTGCATTGAGCTCTTGTTAAGAACATCTATAATTCATACCCCGTACTTTTGGGAGAAGTAATTCGCAATAATGATCTTTAATTAGCTATCTAAACTTAAAACAAAATACTATATAGAACGCCCCTTGTACAGAAAACGTGAACATATATTAGGCCCAATCAGTACTCAAAATAAATATCCGATCTATATTATACAATGTTAGAGTGAATATAGATGTATACTTTTTACTATAAGGTCAAAAAGCGATAACCAAGTTGTGACAACACAAAATGCGGCCATCTTTTTCATTCACAAAATGTTAACTAAAATAATGGAAGTTGAAACTTGTAAAAAGTGAACTATATATTAAATACAAGTTTTCTCCCAAGTACATTGTTAATGGAAGGTTAGTGTTACTTACCACAATACTGGTGATTTGAAATAGTAGCAATACGTTGTTTCTCGGTCCCGATGACTAGAACAAATTTCATTTCATTAATATCAAAATGATTTCTTTCTCGATGATTTTATAATGAACACACCGAAACAAGTCACTTTTCAACACTGCACCTAAGTAATTATATTAGGGTAGAGTGTCTGATTTAAATGATATCACAAAAATAAAATTTATTACCCCCACCCCCTTTTATAAATTCTTCTGTGTGACTCGTCCTAAATCGAAACTCCATTCTGTGTTCAAACACGTGTCTCTGAATACGTTAATGGTTTATGTAGACAAAATACTTAGTCAAGCTTCTATGTAATAATAATGTTCAATGCTTAGATTTCTTCTTCTCCTTCCGTTGTCGTACATAAATCAAAAACTGGGACATCATCGTTTGATTTTTTAAAGGATTAGTAAAGCGCGCATAACAACAAGTAAGAGTTTAAAAGTAGCAACATTAACAATTAAAATAGTTGCGCTAATTTTACTAGTGGGTAAATATTTGTTTGTTCCATGGGGTATATCTGGAGCATTGATACGTCATGGCTGTCCCCTTGAATTTTGAACCCTCTCTTGATCTGGTATGCGATATCGACAACTCTTTGTTGTCAAAATTCCAGGGGTCTGGACCCTCGTCCCCCGTCTAGATCCGGGCATGTGTATTATATACAAACTCATAACTTTATAAAAATATAGTCGGATTAAAGACATATTGTCTATTATTATACCTCACGTGACTTCGCTACGTTAAATTTCCATATACATGTACTCATTATGAGTCACTCCGTACTAATACACTGACACTACGTTTTTCACCGGGTGATACGGGTACACTATAACATGGCTAAAATAGACAATTCTGTTTTTCCAAGTTCATGCTGGTAGACGCTTATTGAAATGCGTTGTAAATCAGTAACTTCCGGCGCTTGCAACTATTCAAAACGACAAAATGACGACAACTGTAAACACACATGTAGTTAGTACTAACATGGTTTTGCTATTTGCATATCCGCGTTGTGTAAACCAATCAAATCATACGTTAACCATCAAGGCAATATCTCTTCAAACGAACCACGTTTGTAACATTGACGCGGATTGGTTAAGCTTTCGATAAAGGCGTTACCCTACCGAATTCCACTTAATTTCGGTGAATTTACCGAAATGCATTTTGGATGTGGCGTGTGCAGCAATCGTATCATCTCGGCATTTGTTTATGCTGCATAACAAATCTTAACCTTCAAATTGCGCTGACCATCTTTTTTCAAGATATTTCTTATTTTCAATTATATTTTGTTTGCCAATTGAAATATATATAAGATGGCTTACCAGTGTGACAGTACATATTGTCAACATTTGAGAAAATACTCGCGTTTTAAAGCATTGAAAATAAAGTAATTTCTCCTTTTCTTTGCACATAATGTCTGTACGTATATGTTGTAACTAGATTCTTTAGTGATCTAGAATAGCAATACCGCCTTCTTGGACGGGGGTGTTAATTTTTTTTCTGCATTAATTAAATCCGACCCAGGACATTTCAAAGGAAGTATATTTACGTTACCCAATGCTGCGGAAGAGTTCTTTGCCGTGTACAAATACGATGGTTTTCCGTATTACATTGATTAGTTTCTAAGCAAACTTTACAATTTAGAACATACGGAAAACAAATTATTTCGAAAAGAATCATCGAAATATAAGGCATAGTTTACATTTAAATCGGCTTTTGAATACGTTTTGAAGGGGAATGTACGTATATATACCATGTCGGATCAAATTTTTTCATAGCATGCGCCGTTTCTCCGTCGACCACCGACTATGTATTCGTTTGGTTTCCCGGCTACTTGAACATCGTGTTAACATCGTGTCAATGGTCGGATCCTTCGTGCTTTTCTCTAATTAACTGCTCAATATGGACGTTAGAAGGTAAATACGTATGGCTTGGTTATATTCTTTATAATACATCACGATTAATTCAGTGATTGATGCCTTGTTTGTTCACGTGGTTACCGCACTCTGATTCATTAATCATCTTGATTCACTATATCGTTTGTTTGGTCAAAACGCGTCATGTCTTTCCTTGCCGGTCATGTGACTGGTGTACGCCTGTTTGTAATAAAGCATTGACTCTAGACTGTGCTCTCTTAAAACAACATTAAGCAGCGTGCGATTTTCTTCTTATTGTCAACACTGTGACAAAATGTTTTCATTGCGATTCAATACTGTGACTTTTAGCATACATTCGTGGTTTTGTACACAATACACATTGACCGAAACATTCCAGTTGTGATAAAATATTTACACCCATTAGCAAATCTGGATAGCCATAAATATGGGGGTTTCCCTCTTATCCAGCGGTACAAACAACACTGCACCGTTAACATCGTGCTTCAATCGCCATGAAAACAAAAACAGGATTGAACTTCAATACATCTAAAATTAAATTGTTTCTGTACCGCTGGTAAAAAACCCATTTTTCCGAATTTCATCTAATATGAAAGCGTTTACTACTACGGCGATATATTTTGCATTCGCAGATTTACGGCGAATGTAGTCGCGTGACAAAACATTTAGTAATGTTGTCAATCTATTTTAATTGATTGTGTCTATGTAAGTAGCATTTGTAATTAATTCTAAACATTCTACCAACTTCCTCATCACAAAAACATGTTTATTTATACCGTGTCTGTTTTATATATCACATTGTAGCAGGCATTATGATTTAGTCAAGCTGTCGAGAAAATATACACAACATTATACTAACACATTACACGTGAATGAACATCGTAGCGTAATTATTATATAAATTATTGCACTAGTCATATTATAAACACGCTGCATTGCAATATATATATACACATATACCGCGCTTTGATATTTGGCATTGATATAACAGCATAAAAACCCATATATATAGCAATTCAAAATACAAACTATCTGTAAAGTTTGAATTTCAGAAACCAAAATAGATGAATTGTCAGTTTTTTTCCATACAGCATATGACATGGTCTGAACTTCAAATACGACATTGTATACATGCATTTATAATTAATCTACACTTTTTAAATTAGTGCGAGGCATCTGTAGTCATAGAAGGCGACATTTATCCGTTGAAATCTTTTCCTTCATGTCTATCAGTACATCTTCACCGTGAATTGTCGAATTAACACCTGAGTGCTAAATCTTTTGTTCTGGATATAAACACGCAGTCTCTCCATAGCAACACTCACGCACATTTCTGCTGTTGTTGAGACATTGTTACTCTAGAGAAGTTACATTGGTAGTTTTACTTTACGAAAATCGATGATGTTGTTGTGAAAATGTTATTTCTAACTAGAAGGCAGTTCTGATGAGGTTTTACTGTACATATACATCAATCAACACCAGCATTATGTACCCTGGACTCGGTGCAACACCAGCATCATGTACCCTGGACTCGGTGCAACACCAGCATTATGTACCCTGCACTCGGTTCAACACCAGCATTATGTACCCTGGACACGGTGCAACACCAGCATTATGTACCCTGGACACGGTTCAACACCAGCATTATGTACCCTGGACTCGGTGCAACACCAGCATTATGTACCCTGGACTCGGTGCAACACCAGCATCATGTACCCTGGACTCGGTTCAACACCAGCATCATGTACCCTGGACTCGGTGCAACACCAGCATTATGTACCCTGGACTCGGTGCAACACCAGCATTATGTACCCTGGACTCGGTTCAACACCAGCATCATGTACCCTGGACTCGGTGCAACACCAGCATTATGTACCCTGGACACGGTTCAACACCAGCATTATGTACCCTGGACTCGGTGCAACACCAGCATTATGTACCCTGGTCTCGGTGCAACACCAGCATTATGTACCCTGGACTCGGTGCAACACCAGCATTATGTACCCTGGACTCGGTGCAACACCAGCATCATGTACCCTGGACTCGGTGCAACACCAGCATCATGTACCCTGGACTCGGTGCAACACCAGCATCATGTACCCTGGACTCGGTTCAACACCAGCATTATGTACCCTGGACTCGGTGCAACACCAGCATTATGTACCCTGGACTCGGTGCAACACCAGCATTATGTACCCTGGACTCGGTGCAACACCAGCATTATGTACCCTGGACTCGGTGCAACACCAGCATTATGTACCCTGGACTCGGTGCAACACCAGCATTATGTACCCTGGACTCGGTGCAACACCAGCATTATGTACCCTGGACTCGGTGCAACACCAGCATTATGTACCCTGGACTCGGTGCAACACCAGCATTATGTACCCTGGACTCGGTGCAACACCAGCATAATGTACCCTGGACTCGGTGCAACACCAGCATCATGTACCCTGGACTCGGTGCAACACCAGCATTATGTACCCTGGACTCGGTGCAACACCAGCATTATGTACCCTGGACTCGGTGCAACACCAGCATTATGTACCCTGGACTCGGTGCAACACCAGCATTATGTACCCTGGACTCGGTGCAACACCAGCATTATGTACCCTGGACTCGGTTCAACACCAGCATTATGTACCCTGGACTCGGTTCAACACCAGCATTATGTACCCTGGACTCGGTTCAACACCAGCATCATGTACCCTGGACATGGTGCAACACCAGCATTATGTACCCTGGACTCGGTTCAACACCAGCATCATGTACCCTGGACTCGGTTCAACACCAGCAGTATGTACCCTGGACTCGGTGCAACACCAGCAGTATGTACCCTGGACTCGGTTCAACACCAGCATCATGTACCCTGGACTCGGTTCAACACCAGCATCATGTACCCTGGACTCGGTGCAACACCAGCATTATGTACCCTGGACTCGGTGCAACACCAGCATTATGTACCCTGGTGTCGGTGCAACACCAGCATTATGTACCCTGGACTCGGTTCAATACACATTCGTGTTGTTATATACATGTATAGATGTAACTGGCTTCTTTCAACGTACTAAAGTAAACTACTAACACTGACACTAATTTTGATGTGACCGTGAACACGCATCACTTGTACTCCCTAGGCGTCACTTACATTTACTGTTTTAAGAGTTACAATTAATCAAGTGAGAAAAGTGTTACAAAATTTGCCGACATCCAAGACAAATGTTACAAACATTCAAAACCAAATAGAAGACGACCGGCTTCGTGTTGTATACATCGTTTTGTGTTTCAACTTCGATATTAATTCCAGTGTACATTTATAACATTTTACACTGTAAATCTGGAAAGAAAAATGGCAGGATTTATGTATTTTATTCCAATTGCTATTGTTTTGGGATTGATGTCATTTGTTGATGTCCATGGATCTTGCTTTACGGGGAAACTGATGGCTGAAATGACAGGTAAACGTAGCGCATAACATTGGTTAAAATAAAAAAATGTATGGAACTTAAGATAAATAAAATTAATAAACATAACGAGCAGACGAGAATCAAATGGAATTCAAGCGAGGTGGTCGGTTTTTCACGTGTTCGATCCCCGAGCGTGTCGTATTGTCACGTGCTGACAAGAAAAATATTAAATCATCTTTTGGGATTTTCCCTCCATTTTTTATCCGTGTTAAAAGTATTAAAACTTCGCCGATTTAGCAGAAACACTGGTAGGCGGATTCGCGTTCTCAATTAATCTGCCGAGTTAAAATCGAAGCTTCAAATTTAATGGTCTTTAAACGTAGTTAAAATCAATAATAACAGAAATATGGTACTTAA
Source organism: Mactromeris polynyma (assembly GCA_032209605.1). NCBI lineage: Eukaryota > Metazoa > Mollusca > Bivalvia > Venerida > Mactridae > Mactromeris > Mactromeris polynyma. The sequence continues at coordinate 30,078,409 of JASFXZ010000005.1, forward strand.
ACGTACAGTGAGTAATTTGATTAACTAAGGTGTTTCTATTAATAAAATGTAAACTTTGATTGGAAAATCAGCGAAAGGGTATACGGACAAAAAATCCCCTTCGGACAAAATCCCATTGACTCATTTTGCACAAGGCGGACAAAATCCCCTTGGCTCATTTTGCACAAGGCGGACACAATCTCCTTGGCTCATTTTGCATAAGGCGGACAAAATCCCCTTCGTGAATTTTAAAAGGTGGACAAAATCCCCTTCATGAATTTCACAAGATGGACAAAATCCCCTTTATGAATTTTACAGGAACATTTTTAACATGGACAGTAAAACAAAGAAATATCAAAAACTCTTAATTGGATTTACACTTTCATGCAGTCATTATTATATCTTATATTGTATCACTTGTAAATTTCATGAAGGGGATGTTGTCCGCCTTGTCAAATTCATGAAGGGGATTTTGTCCACCTTGTTAAATTTATGAAGGGGATTTTGTCCACCTTGTTAAATTTATGAAGGGGATTATGTCCACCTTATGCAAAATGAGCGAAGAAGATCTTGTACGGAGGGGATTTTGTTCTACACTCCAGCGAACGCCACAATGTTCAACAAATCGCAAATTACTGTGTTTATGAGGTCGACACTTGCCGCGCACATGTTGTCTAATGCCCTTTATGGTATTTCGGTCGACCCGGTATATCTGTGCTCACCATTTATGGACTTTTTGAAGCCGAAGGGGACAATTTACCTGCCAGTAGAGCACTATAGGTCAAACATACAAATTTGAAGCCAAAGACTGTCACTGCACAGTGCCAATGAGACACATTGTACAGCTACCATTTTCCTGGCATCTAACCAGTACTTTTCTGGAATCTACCCAGTACTTTCCTGATTACTTTCCAGTACTATGTTAGGTGGGAAACACTGAAAAGCATTTTTGTTTTTTTTACCCGGCTAGACGAGGGATCGAACCAACGACCTTCGGATTCGTAGTCAGCAGCGTTAACCAATGAGCCACAGAGCCATACTATATACTATTCTTTCTATTAATATCCGTAGTGGCACCTGAACCCCACCAGCTGGATAGACGTCCCGCCTCTTTGTAACCTACAACGTGATCAGGCTGCACTCAGGTCAAATGGTGGATGTTTAACTTAAAATGCAATCAAATATGACAATATGTTAAACAATAGCAATAGGTTTATTAGAAATGCAAATACAGTAAAACGTATTTATACTAAACACCCACGGAGGACATTGTACAACTGTTCTATGTATCAGTTGTCCGGTACATCAATACTGATTTGAATTCGTAGTGTGTATTTTAGTACTATGATATATTCCTTTCATCCGAGTGTTCTTAATCACAGTGTTGTTTATAAGCAGGTTTTGCAGTATATTTTCATATGCGTTCACGTCCTTCTGCAAATAATGATAAATCTTGTTGTTTATTTCAGTTTCGGGACGCTTCCGTTATTACTGTGAGTACACACAAAATGGTCACGTGATTCGAATGCTACCGGGCTCGAACATGGTCCTTTCAGATGAATGTCTAGATTGTAAATGTACAGTGCACGGCTTACAGTGTTGTGGGTATGTTTACTTTGTTATGTAATTTGATTCGATCTTCCCTCGAAAATATGAGGCTAAACCATATACCGGTTATAAAACTAGAGAACTATGATGGAGCTTATGCAAATCACTGAATAAACTGTGGTCCATGTTATACCTAAGCCTGTCTTACATATCTGCAAACCAGGAGGCCCCTAAATGGGTCCGCAATAGATAGAGTCGGACGTTATATTTGGTTTAAGTTACGGTTTCGAATTACCCGATTCATTCCAATGGGCGTAAGTACTGTGAACCAAGGGAGTTAACTGCGTTGTATCTAAATGAAAAACATACAGAGTCTCGAGCGTCAACGTGTTAATCTCATACTTGTATATACGTAGATTGTGGATATGTCAACACAAATAAAGGGCGTACCAGGTTCCATTAAATATGTATCCATATGTATCTATATAAACAATATATTTATTATACATTTTATTTCCCTTCAGTAGGGACAGTGCACTTTTGAATTGTGACACTTAACAAAATATCCTCTTTCGCCATGTTAACTTGTAAAATGAAACACGTGTAAAGTCTTGAAATGTCACGTGACATTAAATGGACGCGTCCCACTATTTGCGAATGAATCATGTTGTCGTTGGGCAAAATAAGAGTATCATAAATAAAATATGAAACAAACAACACATTGCTTTATTATATTTACTTCACTACGATTGTCTTTACGTGTACATGGTAAATGGTAAATTAATATTATATTATAATATTCTAAAAAACACACTATTTTGTCGTATCTATTTTAGCAGCATGTAGATACTCCATTTAACCATTTGATTATTGATAGCGGAATGAGTATGTTTCTGATGTAACAATACGGAAGTGATGGCCCATGGAGAAATACCTATATTTTGGAAAGTCTGTGTACATTCTGAAACACCAATGTCTGTATATAATACATTTAAGCTGTACCACATATTGTTCATATATAAAAAGTTAAACGGTATTTTCGAATATTATCAAAGTAAAGGTAGTTTATCATATGACAAGCTCACCGGTAGAATTATACATACATCTGCTATGCTTCAACATCAACCCATGATTCGATAAGTTCAATTTTGTATCTTAAAAAGAATGCGCTAGTTTAGTCTGTAAGACGTATGTCGCTTATCTAGCAGGTCGTATATAATCAACTAGCAACAGCCATGTGTATTACTATATGTAAAACACAATCAAATATTAATTTTCAGGAAGTATACTAAAAGAGTAATTCCATTAAAACTTTTTATACAAATCCTCTGTGAAAATAATCTTTATTTTCTTGATTAATATGAAACAGTTCTTAATTATGCAACATTAATTGTCTTTTCCTGCGCGGTACAAGTTGGGTTAGTGGAAGTAAACTTATGGTGCACATTGTTTTCATGTTGGAATGATGTTCCGAGCTGGAACAAATTAGATTTATTATTTATTTATTATAGCTTGAGTTGCTGGTGCTGGTTGGTAACCCAGTGACACTTGTTAGGTCAAGCATCAGCCGTACATTACTGAAATAATGTTGAAAAAACAGCGTTTAACATCAACACAACACATTGTTTCCACTTGCATCTCAAATAATTTACTCAATGATACAGATTTGGACATGCAAGTGGGACCATTGGACACCCAGCCGACTGCAAGATACTCCTAGACGGATGTCAACCACTTCTGGTAAAAGTCAACAATGAATCGTTGGATTGTTTTACCGGAACTACAGTTAACTTCACGGCAATGTCTGAAGCAGTATCACATCCCGATAATTTGTACACGTGAGTAATGTTCTCAGTTACTGCCATGTTTTTACAAACTTCCAAACGGATCAATTTCGCATTCCATACATTAATATTTTACATTTGCCCTTCAACAATGCTTCATCAGTCTATATTGTTCTATAATACATTTGTATTTTCCTTTGTATTTTAATTAAATAAACTTGCACCACTACAAAACCTATATTAGTGAGGTTGGCTATGATGTTCTTAATATTGGAATTGCTTTAAAATAAAAAGTAGACGTCTGATTTTAATACTGTTGGCATTATATGAAAGTTGAAACATCTGTTGGAAAATGTAAATTCTTAAAAATGGACTTGTTAGGCGCCAATTTAAAACAAGTTGTGTCGTGGCACAGCTTCAATGTTTATTGTATATAAAACAATAGCGATTGAGCCTAATACGTCAGTCATTGCTGAATGCATACAATTCCCTGTTAAGTATGTAAAATACCTGTGATTCATTTAAAACGTTCATCAATCGAACGTATTGTTACGATACTCTACGTTCTATGAATCCTACATATTTTGGACAGTTCATTTAAACGATGTTGATATATACATGTATACATAGTTGTAAGGATAGTGGACTGAACAAAGATAACACTGTTTGGTTTGTATGTGGTTATAACCTCATAACAGCATGATGCATGGTGTGTAAGAAACGTAATGAATATATGCGTTATTCACCTATTATATAATATTCACACGAACTTCCGGTGATAAAATGATGTTTATATGCAATACTTCTATATTTTGTTCATAATTTTAGAGCTGACCGATTCACAAAAACAACGACAAAGTCTGATATGAATGTGACGTCATCGACAACCACGCCTCCAAAGCAGCAAACAATGATGCCCGTGAAAGATGGAGTAATTGCAATGTCAATCATTGAGTTCTTGAAAAAAATGATAAAAACAGATCCAAACGTTCAAACAAAAGGACAGAATATCCAATCGGAGATGAAGGCATTACCACCAAACGCCGCTTCTCAACCTCAAACGTCCGTTCAAGAACTGCAACCCTTTGACTATGGTCAATTTTGGCCTCAGGATTTCTTTCTTTCTTGGTATTTACTGTAATGTGGTGCAATAAAATATCGCCTATTGCTGAATACACCTGGTGGATTCGATAGTTTAAAGAACATGTTAAACTTGAATTTCTTTACGAATAACATATTACATTTTCATTGGATATTATCGCAATAATGCCGATCTTTCATTACAACTACATGTACATTGGGACGTTATGTGGATTTCGTTTTGCCTATTACGGTATATATTGCCATGCTGTGTGAAACCAATGTATGACATGAAACGAAAATACTCCGAAGCCGCTTTTAAATTACGGTTGTAACTTGAATCGGACAACGTTACGCAGGCATATTGACACTATTGACTGTATGTTACATCTGACACTGGCTTAAAATGGTGACATCCGGAGTTAGTATGTCTGTTACAGAAACGTTCTTGCAAAGTAAGCAATTTAATGTGTGGATGATTTCTTGCTAAGTATGAATTTATGAATGTAGCAGTTCTTGGCTATAGACCGGTTATATCTACATTAACTGCTACAATTCACATAAACGATGTGTTGCTTTACATAGAAACGGTAATAAATGCTCTAGTTATTTCTAGTTATCTCTAGTTTATTTAGAAACTACTTGTCGTAAGATAAAACGATTTCATCGTTCTCTTGTGAATAGTATCGGTCTACTCATCACAACCACCGCCATTAACAGGGTATGGATGACCCTAGAGCAATGTGACGGTGCAGGTTATCCAATATATATCGACCATACTGGAACATTCATTGATCATTAAGAGATGTTACACCACATGCCACATTCGTGTGTCATAGAATAAGAAAGGCAGCAGTTTTAAACACACACGTTTATTTATAAATACAAAAGTAACACAATTTCAAACAATACGCAATCAGCAGCTTCTGTTATTTAATGTGTAACCATCTCTCTCACTCTCTACATTCACTCTTCTCTCTGCCATTTTCTCTAGAACTGCGTCACATTGGCATGTTTGAAGGTTTACAGTAGTTGATATCTACTGAAAACGTGTCAATCAAAATGTAGACCATGTGCTTATAATTCTGAATAACAGATGCAAAATATTCTCTCTTTCTTGAATCGTAAAAAAACGACTAGTACTGCCGCATACACAAATAATAAGGTAAATTATTAGCTTAATCATTTTTCTTTTACCCAGTTACATAAATTATACTAAACACACTAAGCATAAGTAATAGGTCAAGGAATTAAATAATCGTTTAGTTTAGATCAATTTCTAAAGCGCGTTAATACACGATAAACTGTAAGTACAAACAAGTCTAATTGTTATTAAGCCCGTATACACCAAAATGGCTTCAGTAAATATACAACATAAGCATACGAACGATATATATTTCTTGCAAAAACACAAAACAAAACACTTATTGTTTTAACTGATACAAGATTGCTAATTATGATAAATAAGTGATTAAATATATCACTTATTGATACATGCACCATAATTATATTACAGTCAACAGAGCAATGATTAGTAATTATGTCGACATTAAAGCTCTGGGAACTATCTGCTAAATGTTAAGCTAAGAAATCATTGTCAGCACCTAGCTTTAAAACACAACTAGAAGATTCATAATAATATGAAATGTTAACAAAATGAACATCCAAGTTAACACCTCATAGCTTTGTTCTTCAGGATGGGCCTTTAAACAGAACTCCTTATATCTTTGCTCTTCATCATTGGCCTTTCCATTGAACTCCACATATCTTTGCTCTTCAGCTTGCGCCTTTCCACTGAACTCCTTATATCTCTGCTCTTCAGCTTGCGCCTTTCCACTGAACTCCTCATATCTCTGCTCTTCAGCTTGCGCCTTTCCAATGAACTCCTTATATCTTTGCTCTTCAGCATGCAGCTTTCCACTCCACCCCTCACTTGTCTTTTCTCGAGCATCCGGCTTTTCACTCCGCCCCTCACGTGTCGGTATTAGAACATGCATTCTCGAATTTGCAACTTTCTTGTAGCAGTCAAGTTTGTTGTTTAACATATTTTGTCGGTCTTGAAACACTGTGATTTCATCATCGGCTCCCCGAGCCTTTTGTTTTTCTATCTCTTCATATTCAGATTCTACTGCATCCTTTGCAAGTTCTAGAAATTTTTCAGTTTGCATATCGAACGTTCTGACCTATCAATGAAATTATCAATGGTAAATGAAAGTGTGATATAGAGCTGTTGCATGTACAATACCAATACAAGAACTTACCGTTAAAGCAAAAGTAAGACATATCTGAACACTAGAGAGGAAACTTACATAGGGATGGACAGCAATCGAACAAATTATTAATGAATGCGGTATTAATTATTAATTAATTATATACATGTAACATGCAAATATCTAAATATAACGGTTGGCGGCAATCAATGTTTTTAGAACATACCGTCGTCATTTAACAAGATAATAAATACAGTGGAACACACTTATAACTTATTCGATTATAACGAACATTCGAATATAATGTTGTGATATTTATTCACCGATCAAGCTCTTTTACATTTTATCGTAGAACTACACGGTTATAATGACGTTGGACAAAACGTAATGTAATTTTAATTTGAGCATATTTAAACGAAAAAGCATTATTGGTTACAACGTAATTCACAATTTCGATTAGTTTGGGTGTAAAACATGTGTGTTAACTATTTCGATAATTTATTGCAGCATTGATTGACACACTGGCATTAGTCAAGTGTCGAGTAATGTGTCCATGAAGTGTTGTAAAAATATATCGAACAATGTATGTTATTGCAACACTCACAGTTTGTTATTTATAACATACATTAATAAGCTAAATACAATGTATGTTATGTCTCGATACACACATATCTAGTTCATGTGTAAACAAGAAACAAGTGATCAGTAATGGATGCTATAACGAAATTTGTCGTTTCCATTACATTTTAACGCAATTGCCCTGTATGGATATTACAAAGTTTGGAAATAACTAAGTAAATCTCCAGGTCCCCATATATGTTTTATAAGCGTGTTCTACTGTACATGTATTCCATACAATGCAATGTGTACTTTTTTTATGTTTTCCTCTGAAAAAGACAGTTTTTGTTCAACATCTTTATCATCATTATGGAGTTTTGCCTCTTCCAAAAACTTTAATTCACTGGCATACAACACTTTGAGTTGATCATCAGTCATCGTTAAGTTCGGTGAGTGCATCAGTGTGTTTCGCATCTCGACGATCTAAAATTGTAGAATGAATTTCTAACATACATTGCGAAATTATATAGCATGTGCTGAACAACATGAGTAACTTCCGATATTTAAGAATATACAGTAGCCTTTAGTACTCCGGAAACAAATAAACATATAAAAATACTCCCATACATTTATTTTGGCGATCGAATACCTGTAAGACAAATACCATTGTAACTAGCGCATGGGCATTAGCCAAATTTGTCACAGTGAAAGTCGATACACGACTCAGTCAATCTCATTGAAAGCAACCCCTAACTTTAGCTCCATTACTTTCCGCTGTTAGGATCTGACTGAACTCCGTAAGATGTCACGTTCATATAGCCTCTCTAAAAATAGATATGCGTAACCAGGTGCTGGTTCGTGGTCCAATGAAATTTCACCTTACAAAACTGTGTTTGTCGTCTTTTTCAAAATGGCTTTATCGTTTATTTGGAGTTTCTGTATATACTGTTTTTTGATGTCCCTGCCGCTTCCGATTATAAATATTTGCAAAAAGAAACACCACACAAACAGCACTTATCAACCTAAGAATGTTGCCGTGTAGGAGGGTTGTGCCCAAGGGTGCAGCCATATTGAAATTGACGAAAATACTTAATCGGAACATCTTGGTGATCTACGCTAAAATAGAATTTACGGAGCTCGCCGGATATCGACGAATATCCATAACTCTATACCAAAGCCTTTTGCAGCCGACGATATGATTGGCTACTCAAAGGTCACAAGAACGTGACCTGTAGTGTGCAGTCATCAGGTCCAGTTATAGTATAGTATATGAGCGTGCGACTGGAGCTGATTTTAATGAGATTGACGACCCAGTATTCCCAAAATTTATATCTGTGTGGATAGGCATCGTCATGTGCATAGCGTTCCATGTGACAACTTAATCTCTTCGATCAAATTAAACTTTCAGACTAGTTTGAAAGACTATAGATGTTTAGTGAATGTCCGAAGTGAATCTCCACGGGTTACCATGCGTGAGCAGTTCCACATTATCTTCAACACACAACACGATCGTTATCAACGGTAAATGCATTGTTTCTTACACATTCGTTATTCGTAAGAGCAATAGTCGGGTGTGATCTATATGGATTTGACCTGACGCAACCGCGTTAATCGTGTTATTCGATCATATTTACATTCTAGCAGCGTTAAATATCTTTCTTTATCGTAACGAGAGAGTGTGTGGGTTCAATCATAGATGGGACGGGTAGGTAATATGTATGGTTATCGATCACCTCTCGTTGTCATCGTTGAGCATTTAAATACACAACATTACCGAAATGAGATTCTCGCAAAAGAGAGAGAATACTTATCTACAGGGAACGCCACATAAGACAATGCCTCCCCACGCAGACTTTCGGAAAAACAACAATCCACGAAACATAAAGCACTTAAGGAGGTTCAAGAGTAATGCACGTTTTCCAACAGTCTCAAAATCATGCCAATAATACTCTTTTGCAACACGATGATGTCCCCAGTCATACAGTGAGGCATATGTTCATTTCATCGAGTCCAATATTATTAATAACTTGGCCATAATTAAAGAGCGAAACAATGTTGTTGTCATACTTGATATCAATGTGTGAGGTTTGTTTTCTATCTATACCCAATTTATTCAGTAACATTTTTCACGAAGTGTAACTTATATATACATTTATATAACATGTTAACACTTCTTTATTAATTTCAAATATATAACACGGAATACTGTATGTCTGTTTTATCTTCTCTGTGCAACAATAAACATAACTGTGATGTAATGTTTCGTTGATTTCCCTTTGTACTTTTTATTACTCACATATGCCATGTTTATGCAAATTTATGCTGTACTTTCATAATTTATAAGATATCTTTATCGGCTAAATTGTAAACGGACACAAATCACATATACTTCTTTTTCTGTGACTCTTCTTTAGTGATGCGGTCGAGACAAAATAGTTCCAAAGATTTTCAAAATATATGTATAAAAGAGACGATTAATAGCAATAATTAAACGAGATTTTACGCCGGCGTATGATGAAACTTAACACAATGCGAACAATCAGCAACATCAATAATTTTATAAAGTTTTAAGGAAATATTTAAGAAGTTCAAAATGTTATGCACATGCGTTGCAGTGACGACATGAGGTCTAATAGAGGTTTAAACATGTATGACTGAACGAAAATTAACAGATCTATGGACTATTCTGATAGATGTTCACATAAAAAATAATTTATGGTCATGGATGATGGACATTGTCAGTGAACAAATTGTTGATATCTCCAGACAGGCTGAAATATGCATTCGCATCGGATGGGAAACACGTATTCAGCTCGCAATGGTTATAATTCGGATAACCTTTCGTTTATGAAGCGGTTTGACTTTGTCAAAAATGCTACATATTTGTCGTAGACCGATACGCGAAAGACGGCCATGCTTGTTTGGGGTATTTAATAGCGCGTATTAATATGTGATGAGGTCCTAATTTGCATAAATACTCCACTAGTGGATTACGAGAAATACTATAATTATATATTATAATCACTCCCGTGCCGTATTTTATATCATAAATAAAAAAACATAGTAGTACATAAATATACATGTAAAATACCATTTCCAATCAATTGGCCAAACGAACCTCGAGATTCGTTACAATAAAAGCATGGTTATATACATTATTAAGACATGTTTGATAAATACTCGTTGGTGTTTAAGTACTTAAGTTCATGTTTATTCACCCCCGCATTATGCTAAGTGAGTCACTACTTGTAAAGTAACTGTATACTCGAAACAAACCTTATCTATATTAGCAAAGTTGAGCTTGGAGAACAGACTACAGTTCAGAATAAGTTGAAATAGAGCATATGTGTCCGAATCCTCTGGTGTTCTGTAGTTCCCGCAGTTTCTTGGCATGAAGAGTTTTGCAATGCCCCATGCTCCACCAACTGGTATGTCCTTGCAATTGTGAAATCCTGAGATACTGAACCTCAGATGAAGTTTTCTCACATCTGCAAACAAATCTTCACACTCGTGGCAATGTAATTTGGGTTTCTTCAATATACCGGACGCACATACGTTCTCACTCATTTTCTGTATGTATTCTCCGTCCTCAAAGTGTGATCCTCTTGCACGTAAATGGTCTATTTGGAATTTAAGAAAGGTCATTCGATTGAAATTTCGAGCTCCTTCGTTTAAATATTTAAATGTCATAGTTCCTTTTACCCAGTTAATATAGTCCGGGTTTTGAAGATCTTCTTTTAATCCTACAGAATAACAAACTACAATAATGATCAGTCACGTAGGCTTTTCAAATAAGAGAAGTGACACATGAAGTATAATATACTATGTTACTTACACATACGCAACATGTAAACTGCGCACGATTTTAGCTTGTATGTGTCACTTTGAATGTAAAATATAGATCAATTTTAGCATGGGTAGACATGTAATTGATGTCTCTTTCGAGGGTATAATATTAAGAGGTTCCCTTGCCTCCTGCAAACTTTCTTGTGAATTTGCAGCAAAGTTGCAGCAAAGTTGCCGCAAACCTAAATTATGAAAATGAAGTTTGCAGCAAATTTGCAGCAAACCTCATTTGCATGGTAACAGTTTGCTGCAAATTAGCTGCAAACAATTTTGTTGCAGGAAGTTCACAGCAACTATAACAGGATTCTGCCAACTGCGAACTTCCTGTTAAGTTACCGCAAACTTCCTGCAAAGTTGCCGCAAACTTCCTGCAAAATTGCCGCAAACTTCCTGCGAAGTTACTGCAAACTTACTGTGAAGTGACTGCAAACTTCCACAACAGACAGACATTTACTAAACAATGTAACACAATAACAATTTATTCAAATTAACAGAAACATTTATTATGATCAATATAACTGTCAAGAGTAACCTAGATTTTGAACTCACACAGCAAAATGTTTAAGAACTGGAATATAACTAGCAGGTGATGAGAGGCAACACATAAATATTTATATTAAAATATATATATAAATATTATATAAATGGTTTGATCACAAATGATTTTCATATATGTCAATGAAGTAGAAACATGATTTACAATAATCAAACATCAAGATGGCCCTAAATGATCACCTGATTACAATGACTATCATATAATGCATAACAGGTGAGTTATAACACTCATTAGTTACTATGGAAATACATGTATATGGTTGCTAAGAAGTGTCTTAAGGTGGGCTCTAAGGGGACCATCCAGTATATGCGGTTAAGGAGAAGTTGTTTGAAACATATTGTTCACAACACACGACAGACACATGGCCATCACAATAGCGCGACTTGAGCTCTGGTGAGCTAAAAATACCTACAATGTGCACAAAAAGAACACACATAATATGCATTGAAAAATAATATATTTGCATTTCTAGTAATATGTGAGTACCTATTTCTTTGAATATTTAAAAGATGTTACATTAAATACTTGATAATTTTAATGTCAACACTAGTCTTGTTATTACATGATCTTTGTTAACAAAATACTACTTTTTTACCAATGTCCATCTTTGTTTATCTAATTTAATATGACAATACTGAATAAATGCCAGTAATCATTAAAACAATAAAACATCAATTACACAAAACTTATATAAAATATATTTTACAATAAATTCAAAATACATTGTCCATCTTAAGTACTTCCACTGCATAGGCTGTAACAATTACAAGAAAACATCCTTTATTTAAAGCCTAAGTGATCAAAATACGTTTTAAATGTCTATGGTAAATTACAGGAATTGGGGTGTCATGAGTGAGTGTCAGGGTGAGAGTTGGGTGTGACAGGTTTGGAGAGAGGCTGAGGGTGGATTGTGACAGGTTGTGAGACAGTGAGAGTGGTGTATGACATATTTGGAGGTGAGAGTGGGTGCGACAGGTTGGGAGACAGGTTGAGAGTGGGATGTGACAGGTTGGGAGAGGATGAGAGTGGGGTGTGACATATTTGGAGGTGAGAGTTGGTGCGACAGGTTGGGAGACAGGTCGAGAGTGGGATGTAACAGGTTGGGAGACAGGTTGATAGTGGGGTGTGACAGGTTGGGAGACAGATTGAGAGTGGGGTGTGACAGGTTGGTAGAGGATGAGAGTGGGGTGTGACAGGTTGGGAGACAGGTTGAGAGTGGGGTGCGTCAGGTTGGAAGACACGTTGCGAGTGGGGTGTGACAGGTAGGGAGAGGATGAGAGTGGGATGTTACAGGTTGGGAGACAGGTTGAGAGTGGGGTGTGACAGGTTGGGAGACAGATTTAGAGTGAGGTGTGACAGGTTGGGAGACAGGTTGAGAGTGGGGTGTGACAGTTTGGGAGACAGGTTGAGAGTGGGGTGTGACAGGTTGGGAGACAGGTTGAGAGTGGGGTGTGACAAGTTGGTAGAGGATGAAGTGGGGTGTGACAGGTTGGGAGACAGGTTGAAAGTGGGATGCGTCAGGTTGGAAGACAGGTTGCGAGTGGGGTGTGACAGGTTTGGAGAGGATGACAGTGGGGTGTGACAGGTTGGGAGACAGGTTGAGAGTGGGGTGCGACTCGTTGGGAGACAGGTTAAGAGTGGGGTGTGACAGGTTGGGAGAGAATGAGAGTGGGATGTGACAGGTTGTTGGGAGACAGGTTGAGAGCGGGGTGTGACAGGTTGGGAGACAGATTTAGAGTGAGGTGTGACAGGTTGGGAGACAGGTTGCGAGTGGGGTGTGACAGGTTGGGAGATAGGTTGAGAGCGGGGTGTGACAGGTTGGGAGACAGATTTAGAGTGAGGTGTGACAGGTTGGGAGACAGGTTGCGAGTGGGGTGTGACAGGTTGGGAGATAGGTTGAGAGTGGGGTGTGACAGGTTTGGAGAGGATGAGATTGGGGTGTGACAGGTTTGGAGAGGATGACAGTGGGGTGTGACAGGTTGGGAGACAGGTTGAGAGTGGGGTGCGACATGTTGGGAGACAGGTTAAGAGTGGGGTGTGACAGGTTGGGAGAGAATGAGAGTGGGATGTGACAGGTTGGGAGACAGGTTGAGAGCGGGGTGTGACAGGTTGGGAGACAGATTTAGAGTGAGGTGTGACAGGTTGGGAGACATGTTGAGAGTGGGGTGTGACAGGTTGGGAGAGGATGAGAGTGGGGTGTGACAGGTTGGGAGATAGGTTGAGAGTGGGGTGTGACAGGTTTGGAGAGGATGAGATTGGGGTGTGACAGGTTGGGATACAGTGAGAGTGGGATTTGACAGGTTGGTAGAGGATGAGAGTGGGGTGAAAAAGGTTGGGAGACAGTGAGAGTGGGTGTGACAGGTTGGGAGAGGACGAGAGTGGGGTGTGACAGGTTGGGGGACAGGTTGAAAGTTGGGTGTGACAGGTTGGGAGACAGGTTGAGAGTGGGGTGTGACAGGTTGGGAGACAGGACGAGAGTGAGAACCCCAATAGTTCACAATGTCTGACCAGGACACTGGCCTAGTTGTCAGAGATAGAGGCACTGGATAGCGAAGGCTACGTAAAGAAGAACTCTCTCTCAATCTGGAAAAATAGTGAAGGCTTAATAGCGGGCATTGACAGTAGCAACCGCAACTGAACTACAAAGATCATCTTTTCAAGACTATGGACATCACGACTTGTCTCATCTATTTCTCGCCAACATATCTATGAACAAATCCAATATAAATCATTATAGGAAATAAAACCATTTTAACTTTTTAAATTCAAATATGACTTTATGTATAAACAGGGTTTTCTCTAGGATTTTCAGCTAGGGGTCCTTGGACCCTCGTGTTTGATAAATGGGGGGACCTTTGTCAAATTTTAGCATAAACGTGAGGATACGTTAAATATATATGTGCTTAGATGTTAAACACGTGTATCAATATCATTGCAATTTGATCTGGCAAATTGATTAGTTTGGCATTCAAATAACATTGCTACAAATTGTCAAACTAAAGAAAAATGTCAAACAAATATTGGAAGAGCAAATATATATTGTGCCAACATCGGGCCAATGAGCAAGTTTCGTTTTGCTTTAACTCAGGCGAACATCCGGCCGATGATAACATATACATGCATTTTTCCAAAATAGTGTTTATGTAATTGTCAAACAGTACTGTATTTGCGCAAATAAAAACTAGTCGTTATGCCAATTTCATGTTTCTTGCAAACTTCCTGCAACATGATTTTTTGCATTATTAAAGACTCTTGCGAACTTCTAGCATCACACATTATTTTTAATTCAAGTTTGTTGCTAGCCGCAAACTTTCTGCGAATTTGCAGCAAAGTCACTGAACTTCACTGCTAGCCGCGAAGTCCTGCGAACTTCTTGCAAACCTTACTGTGACTAAAACAGTTTGCGGCTAATTTGCTGCAAGGTTTACAGGTTTGGTGTTCCGTACGGCGATATTGGTATATGGTGCGGCCAAGATCTGAAGGCACAGTAACATTGACAAAACGTCACAGTTTGGATCAGTCCATATCAAATTGCATGTTAGTTCAATGATCATGCTCATATACATGTAGGCGCATTTTCTGATTTTCAAAAAAGAATATATCAATGTAGAGATATTAAATCAGCGTGTTTATTACATAGCGTAATGGATGCGCATCAGAATCTAAACGCAGACTTACTGGGTTCGAATCCTGATATTCGTGCTTTTTATTTATTTTTATCGCGATAGTATCATGCTCTTCACTAAATATGTATGGGTGCATCACAGCAACTAGATAAATATGTGTAAACTATATTTGCAAGAAAGATTGAAAAGCGTTTCATGTTGTCCTAGCAAGACACAGACCTTGTTTCAAAAGTTCACGACTTCTGTGTACTAGAGGCTTCTATGAAGCAGTCTGTGATTTCGTTGTCTTGCTGTAGATGAAATAACTACAATGACTTTTTATGACGGGGTGTCGGAAAGGACGGCAGCGAACAACGTTTCAATAACATCAAGGAGTAACAAGTAACATATCATTGGATTGTTTTGATCTCCTTGTGGTTCGCAAGACAGTTTATGATATGATTTTAAACAAGATTCATCAGCATTTTTAACAAGTCAAACACACAAACTGCTGAAGAACCATGCTAAACTGTATATGCATGTATGCTAGAGCAATATTTTATACGAGTTTTTTTCAATATTTCTATGCTTATGTTATTGTTTCAATTGTTCAAAATAAAACGAATATATATATGCAAATGTATTATGATGATAACAAAGAACATCATATGATTGGAAATAAAATATAACATAAAAGTTTACCTATAGAAGGATAAATAAAGAAAAAAATATACAAATCTAAACTATTTTATCACTGTGAATAGAATAAAACATGTATATGAGGCTTGAACCAGTAACTTCTAGATTGCTAAGTGATGGCTTACATAATTGAGCTACAGAGGCACACGTATCTTGAATAATTGCTCATATTTTGAAAAGTTTGTACGACACAAGCTTTTATTGACCGAGATTCTAAATGACCACCCCTTTTTATGCGAAGTGAAACCGTCGCCTAATTAGCATCAGTAAATATTATTGTGCCATCAGATCTTTGCTGCACTATACTAGACTTTAACCCTCAGGCCAATATCGCCGAAACAGTTTTATTGCATCATATTCAACTCAAGTGTAGTGTTCCTTCATTTCATCAGAAAACGAGACAGTTGAATTAGGTACTGGAAATAATATCAGAAATGATTTAGAAACTACATAGAAATTGTATAGCTCTATACAGCTCTAAAATAGTTAGTAACGAATGTTTGAAATTCTTAACTGTCTATCACACAGGTTTGATAAATTTTAATTGAAATAAACATCGACATCTAAATTCTATCAGGCGTTTCATTCGAACGACGTCCGTCATTTTGATGCTTCATTTCCTTTTCGTCATGCTAAACAATGACGTCACACCGGAAATATACAAAATTTCGATAATTAGCACACCTGGAAGTATGCTTAATATTTGATATTTGGAACACCAGTTCACATGATAAAAAATACTGGCCTCACGTTGTCCATAAACGTTAATGTACAGTGCAATTTTGTTACTATATTTAGTAGCATATGAAATAAAGTACTTTTGAAGACTAAAATGTGGTACAGAAACATTCAGAAAGAACCAAAAGAACAATTTCAAGAACATTCCGTCAGCAATTCATATAGTTTGGCATGTAGTCGACAATCACGTAATCATGCCTTTGTTAAGCCATCACAATGAAGTGTTCAAAGGCAATGTTCATTTTGTAGGTCAATCCCCATACCCAAAGAGAGATGGAAAATGATTTAAACATATCTCAAGCTGCTGTATATATAATAAGTAAACGCGTACAGCGAACCAAACTCTGTAAACATGTTGACGAGTGTAATGCAGTACAGATTCAGTTAAAGACATTATAGTGTCTTTATTTAAATAGTATAAAGTGGAAGGATTTTGTAACTAATGCTATGGCTAAGGAAAAGTAGTGAGATAAGAATTGTGACTAGGGTGTCAAGATTTATTTACAGTTCTATATTGACACATTCTGAACCCTTTCTTTGAGGTCATTCTGACCATAATCCAGCATAATGTCTTTTTATTTATCGGAACAGCCAGTCCAGTCAAAGCAAATGGTAGCTTACGTCCGTCAGCGAAATATCAAATTCATAACACCCGAGGAGTTGAAACAGCAACCATGTACTTTATTATTTGAGGTATACTTAAAAGGCGGTTTACAAACCCGAAGCCGTACACTTTGGCGGGTCTTAAACGTGATGAAGGGCGTGTGTCAGAAGCTGGAAAAATATAATTAATGAAACGCTCCAGTCATTGCGAAAACAACTTATGCACAACCTCCATTGATATCAAATTGAATATTTATTGCAGTAAGTACTAGAATATAGTTGTGTGCAGGAAAAGCCGTAATCAGAAGTGTTTCAAGAATCACCTGTTGCACAAGAGTTCTGGTATATAAAATATAAGCAGTCTGACTCTTTTCAAATTTGAGCTTTTTCCGCGGCCGATGTCGTGCTTTAAATATCTAAATATATCCATTCTGTATGAAAGCTATTGTCTTCAATTTTCTCATATTAACGAGAGTAAGGATATTTTGTAAAAAAACAACAACAAGACAATGCACCTTCAAATATAAATGTAATTGTACATTACTTGCAACACTGGCGTCCTGTGCATCATTTGAACACTTTAGTAGTTTTGTTTCGCTATTTCGTTTGATATTCCTGTCCAAATACCAATCCGAAAGCTGGAAATTAATTTAAAATGTTGACATTCATGACTAGATATTGAACTTAAATCATTGTTCGCTGTTGGTTTATAATATGATTTCTTAAACAAAACAAATATTTCATGCAAAGCAATGAGATCAAAATAAGCATATAAAATCATATCTATAATTAACAGTTTTTAAATACTTTACTTCCTACCTGATCCTGGAAACGGGCTTTGTCTGGTAACAGTTTATCATCAATTGTATCGAGGAACGCTTTCATGTTTGAAACCAACTTATTTGCAAAATAATCAAATCCGCTTTGAGAGGAATCACCTTCTAGGTAAGCATCCACAATCTGAAAATATGGCACATGGTCAGTAAAGTAGTTAGTAAATTTATACATTCAGTTTGCGTTGTTATCGTCTAAATATTCTGAAACAAAGTAAGTTTGGAAGGAATTACATTCTTTTCTTGCGACAATGTCATTGCCATGTCATTTACCTTTTTGTTCTTGAATATCATCTTTGTCCGCACATGATATAGTTTGGTCTAATAACTTACTAACATAGGTCGTATATTACATGGATGCTTGTAGCGTTTTATATCCATTCATTTTCTTATGAAATATACTTACATCGAAACCCATATGTACCCGATTTATACAGTGGGGCGAATACAACAGCCGTCTTTACTAATCGAATAACCGACCTGTACATGGAGATAATTCGAAAAAAATAATCAAGTGCGGTTAATTTTGTTATTCTTTTTCTCGCGCTTCCATCTGTCATTTAGGCAAATTATTTACATGAAATTTGAGGTAAGCAGTCCATCATTGACATAATGTCTGCGATAAATGAAACAGTACAATCTATGTTATAATGCGTAGAAACAATTTTTTGGGCGGGACATTTATGTCATAAGACATTTAAAATAAGAAATATTTCATGCGAAAATAAAAATATTGTCCAAGTTAGGAAACCCAAAAATAAGATGGGCGTCATATTGTCTTCAATGAAAATGTTTGGGACATATAACATCAACTATATCCAAATTTCAGAGACATTTACCATCTTGTTTTTGCGAAATGAACTTTTGAACAGAATGCTGCCTAAATTTTACATACGCGTGATGAAATAGGAATTTGCAATTTCGCTTATTTCTTCCAAAAATAATATTTATTTATGGCAAACGAAGTCCATTGTAGTTGTAAAACATAAGAAAATTTACATTGTTGCTTATATACCCTCGATCAACCCTCCAGAATGACATGGAACAATCCCGTATTTACCCAATCAAAACAATCATGTGACCAGATGCCAAAAATAGATCTCTTGAATAATCTCCAACATTCTTAATATTCTAGAAGTTTCCAAATGTTCTAAAGGTAAATATTATTGGTAAATAAGTTCTCATTAACATTAAACATCATTTTAAACATCAAAACAAGTTTATAATTCACAAATAAGCTGTTTACATAACACTTCACCTCTTCAAGAAAAAGAAAAAAATATGCAATATTTTTTCTTTAGTCAAAACTAAAACAATGTCTGTGAGGGAAATATTACAATTACAATAACACATCACCATGTACAAAGTTTAAACAGCTTAATATTGTTAAACACTAAACGAACGACTTATAATCAACACTTGCATAGATTAAAAAAAAACACAACAATCAAACACGAGAAAGAGCATCGGGAATCACATTGTCTTTCCCTTTTATATGTCTTATTTCAATATCATACTCTTGCACAAATAAACTCCACATCTGCAATCTTTGATTTTTGTTCTTGAGTTTGTGCTGGAAAGTGAGGGGATTATGGTCACTGAAGACAATAATGGGTGTCACTGCAGAAGTTAAATAAACTTCAAAGTGCTGAATAGCAAGGATAAGTGCAAGACACTCTTTTTCAATCGTTGAATAGTTTTTCTGATGTTTGTTAAACTTTATAGAAAAGTAACATACTGGATGATCAACTCCATTGTTGTCCTCTTGCACTAATGCAGCTCCTGCACCAATGCCACTGGCATCCACTGTCAATTTAAAAGGTTTGCCAAAGTCTGGTGCTAAGAGAACTGGTGTGTCCATAAGTATGGTTTTCTCTGTATCAAATGAATTTTGACATCTGTTGTTCCACACATATTTTGCTCCTTTCTTTAGCAAATTTGTTAAAGGTTCTGAAATTTCAGAAATGTTGCGACAAAACTTTCTATAATAACCAGACATACCAAGAAAACGCATCAGTTGTCTTCTACAAGTAGGCAAAGGGAATTAAGAGATAACTATAACCTTAGCAGCTATAGGTTTAACTTGACCCTGTCCCACAACATGGCCGAGAAATGTCAGAGTAGCACGACAAAATTCACTTTTAGCCAGATTGATTGTCAGTTTAGCACTTGTTAGCCGATCAAAGAATTCTCTAATTGTCCGTAGATGATCACCCCGCTCGTCGGTGTGGATAATGGCATCGTCTATGTAGGCATCACAACCATGTAGACCCGCGAGTACCATGTTTATAAGCCGTTGAAATGTAGCCGGCGAGTTTTTCTTTCCAAATGACATGAATTTGTACTGATAAAGTCCATCAGGTGTAACAAAGGCAGAGATCTCCTTAGCTCTTTCAGTAAGTGGAATCTGCCAGAATCCTTTTAGAAGGTCAAATTTTGTGACGTATTTCGCTTTTCCAACTCGGTCAATGCAGTCGTCTATTCTTGGAATCGGAAAAGAGTCTGATTTTGTGACAGAGTTCACTTTAAGATAATCTGTACACATTCTGTTCCGTCTGGTTTCGGCACCAATATACATGGAGAGCTGTAATTACTTTGGCTCGATTCAATGAAATCATTGTCCAAAAGATATTTCACTTCATTTCGGAGATAATCCTGCTTCATTGGATTCATTCTGTAAGGATGTTGTTTAATTGGTGTGGAGTCTTCAACAATGACATCATGATGAATAAGTGTAGTTATTGTAGGGATGTCAGGGAATAAGTGCTCATACTTTTGAATTAGTTTTTTCATTTCCACTTTTTGTTGTGGCTCCAGGTGTTCAAGTTTCTGGTCTAAATTTCCCAAAATGTCTGAGTTTTGAAGTTTCGCTGAACCAGGATCAGAATTTTCAAAAAATTCACAACACTTATTACCTAATTCTTTAATACAATGTTCTTGCTGGACAGAGCTTGCCACTGTGACAGGTTTTGAAAAAGAGCTATCTCTATCAATATATTCTTTCAACATATTTATATGACACATTTGTTTTTGTGTCAATAGTATATGGACCAAAGTATCTAGCTTGTAAAGGTTTTCCTGAAACATGCAAAGGAGCAATGACCTTATCACCTGGCTTAAAACTTAGTTCTATTGCATTCTCATCATATCTTGATTTCATTTTGCTTTGGGTGACTTTGAGATTTGAACGAGCCAGCTCACATGCCTTAGATAATATATTTCTAAAATCAGAAACATACTGAAGCAAATTCAGTGAAATTGTATCATCAGAAAGCATTTTCTCTTTCAATAATTTCAGAGGTCCACGAACAGTGTGTCCAAATACGAGTTCAATTGGACTGAAGCCAAGAGATTCTTGCACAGATTCTCTTACGGCAAATAACAGGAAATAAATGTCCTCATCCCAGTCCTTTTCAGTGTCAAAACAGTATGACCTAATCATATTTTTCAATGTTTGGTGAAACATTTCTAATGCACATTGACTTTCTGGATGATAAGCTGACGACTAATACTGCTTAATTCCTAATTCAAGCATAACTTACTGGAAAATGCCAGACATGAAATTGGATCCTTGGTCAGATTGAACGGACTTTGGTAGACCAACAAATGTGAAAAATTTACGAGGGCCTTAACAATTGTTTTGGTCTTGATATTCCTTAAAGGAATGGCCTCTGGGAAACGGGTTTAAGCACTCATGATTGTCAAAAGGTACTCAGAACCTGACTTAGTTCTAGGTAAAGGACCAACACAGTCTATTAAGATCCTACTGAAAGGTTCATCAAAAGCAGGAATAGGCTCCAAGTGAACTTTGGGTATTATTTAATTAGGTTTCCCTACCATCTGACAAGTATGACAGGTTTTGCAATACTTAGAGACATCTGTTTTATTACCATGCCAGAAGAAATGATTTAGAATCTTGTGATAGGTCTTGTTAACACCTATATGACCTGACATGGGTGTTTCATGTGCTAAACTGAGTATTTCATTGCGATATATCTTCGGGATCACAAGTTGGTGGTGTACAGCCCAATCATCATTAGTTGAAACATTGGGCGGTCGCCATTTTCTCATTAAAATCCCATTCTTGATATAATAACAGACTGGGTCTTGTAAAGTTTCATCTTCATTCAAAGCCCTATGAAAAAGTTTGAAAATTGCAGGATCACTATGTTGTTCCTGGATAAGATGTGACATTGACAGTAAGTCATGACCTTGGTCTTTTGACTCTGGTGACTGACCAGACATTGGCAAGTCTGACTGAGATTCAGACAGACGAGGGATAGGAGGTGTATTAGCCTTATCAAAAATATGACCCATGAAAGAATCAGTTAAGAATCAGTTAAGTCAACATCTGTATAATGGTCATTCTGAATGGCTTTCTGAGCCATAGCTCGAGTAACTGCACAAGAAGGGTAACGGTCAGGAATTTCTTGCTCAATGGGGTCAGGTGTTTGATCCATATTTGGAGTGTCAGTTACAAGTAGATTAACCACAACCTTATCTCCAGCTAAGTCATTGCCTAGCAATAAATGGACACACTTGAAAGGTAAGAAAGGTATAATACCAACAGCCACATATCCAGTAACCAAATCTGAGACTAAATGAATATTATGGAGAGGTACATTAAGATTTTCACACTCTATTCCCTGAATAAGGACACTAGTTCCAAAAGAAGTATTCTCAGAAAAAGGCAGGGTATCTGCTAAAATAAGAGATAGAGAAGCTCCTTTGTCTATTAGTATCGTAATAGGAGTAGGTGTACAAGTATCACCTGTAAGTGATACAAAACCATCTGAAAGAAATGGTTCATTAATCTCCATAACAGAATCAGACTTGGGTTCTGTAACCTTGACAATTGTTTGTTTCTCAATGCAAGACTGAGGTATTGACCTTAAAGTGGTGAGACCTGTAGGTTTAGCCCCATCACGTTGTTGTTGCTTTCTTTTTAAGGTAAAGCACTCTGAAATAAGGTGACCAGGTTTCTAACAATAATTCAATAATTCCAAGTAGGTCGAGATAAGGGATTTGACCTTTGGTGTCATTGAATGATCCTTGTTTCGGTGCTCTAGACTGACTGTGCAGATTAGAATTATAACTGGAAGTTACCTTAAAATGATTGTGTGAGAAAGTTTGTTTTGTTTTGTTCACAAATGAAACTTTGTGGGTAAGAGAATAGTCATCGGCTAAACGAGCTGCCTCGTCCAATGTTTCAACTTGTTTTTCATCTAAAAATGACTTGACGTCAGAATGAATGCAACCTTTAAACTCTTCAACAAGCAAAATTTGTCTTAGTCTTTCATGATTTTTGTCAATTTTCTTAGATGAACACCAGCTATCAAATAACTGTTCTTTTGTTCTAGCAAATTCTACATGAGTTTGACCAAAATATTTTCGACAAATTCTAAATTTCTGCCTATAAGCCTCTGGAACCAACTCATAGCCTTTCAGAATAAGTTATTTTACATTGTCGTAACTAGAGCTTTGTTCAACAGTGAGCTGAGTGTAAATTTCTCGAGCTTTGCCTATTAAGACACTTAGTAAGAGTAAAGTCCAATTCTCTCTAGGCCATTTCAAATTTCAACTTCCTTATCTTGAAATGGAGGAACAAGCCTTATATTATTTGTTACATCAAAATGAGAACTTGCTCTTGATTCAACCTGATTTGCTTTTTTTCTTAATTCGAAGTCTTTCACTCAAAGTTTTCTCTTTCTAACTGTCTATTGCTTTCTCTTTCTTCTTTTTCTCTCTCAAATTCTAACTGTTTTTTATTTTTTTCTCTTTCTAACTGTCTATTGCTTTCTCTATCTTGCATTTGCATTTTTTTCTAATTGCAATTTGATTTCTAGCTCTCTGAGTGAAGCATCAGACTGAGATTCAACAATGAGAAAAAGTGCGCTCTCATCAAATATCTCCTCATCGATCCAAAACTGAGCCAAAATATTCTTAACTTCTTTTTTACGCATGGAAGGTTTGACTTCAGACAATTGGTAATGTTTTGCAAGATTAAGCAAATCAGATTTCTTAGCCAAATTCAACTCCCCCTGAGAAGGTTCAGCTAAAAACGTTTCCTGATTGAAAGACATGATAGCTTGCTGCTGGTTTCAAAAAATTCAGATTAAATAAAAGTAAGGTATAGTTGAATGAATGTATAAATTATTTTGCTTGATCAGTTCTATTCCCGGACGAGCCCCCAATTTCTGTTACGAGCCATGCGTAACGAGAAAGACAAAGCCAGCTGCAAACTTTACAAGATTTATTAATCAAAACTACAAGGTTGAAATAAAATCTAAAGACCTGTTTCACAGTTCCAAATATCCAAAACTATTTTGATCCTGTTTTATATCCTTTTAAAATCCTAAATCCAATTGATGAATGTTCCTGAGCAATTTTAAATTAAATCTCCACACTTATATGTTCAGTAATCCACAAAGCTTTTATCACTATAAATAATATCCAAAGAACATTCCAGAATCTTTCACAAAGCAACTTCTTTCAATGACTGCAGACCAACCCAAAAAGACCACTGCGCAAACCTCCAGTCCCTTATATACCCTCTATCAACCCTCCAGAATGACATGGAACAATCCCGTATTTACCCAATCAAAACAATCATGTGACCAGATGCCAAAAATTGATCTCTTGAATAATCTCCAACATTCTTAATATTCTAGAAGTTTTCAAATGTTCTAAAGGTAAATATTATTGGTACATAAGTTCTAATTAACATTAAACATCATTTTAAACATCAAAACAAGTTTATAATTCACAAATAAGCTGTTTACATAACACCATTGTATTAGTTATTTGTATATAATGTACTCATGTTATCATGTTTTACATGGACTGAGATAATTATGTAAATAAACAGTACAATTATAGCTGCTGCGCAGACCATGCCGAAAATATGTAAGTTAACTCTATACATGTACTACCTCTCAATAAGTTGGTTCAATTTGTTACCTTGGTAACTGTGTGCGATAGCCCTGTTTTTGTGAATGTGACCTTCAGTATGCTACACTTCCTGATTTAAGTTCCTTTGCAATGTTGTAAAACAATTTTCTGATAATGAATTAAACTTGAATACAACGCATATTACAGACAACTTTGCATTGCATCTAGATTTACACAATCATACTGTTTCCTTTTACGAGAGATTCTCAAGTAACACAAAAGTTGCAAATACTATGTAGGGAAACCAAGTATTGGCAGACAACAAATAGGAACTTCATTGTACAATGTTCTTGTAAAAGCCTACCTTGTCAATATATTCACGTACATCCACGAAAAGTGTGCAATTCAACATGATGTCCAATAAAGCAGGAACATTCAAAAGTCCGATATGGTATGTGAAAATACCACGATTCCAAAGAAAACGGTGAAAATGTACTTCATATTCGAGTGAAATACATCTAATTGCCGCGTAGAGTGCCCACTGCCTGCGTCCATGTTGTATCCCTGTGTTGTGCATCATACCAAGGGGAAACTCCCAGTCATTTAGTTGTTTGCATCTCAGATCTAATTTGGCGTGAATAGTGTGGCGTAAGTCTTCTGATGGTCCATCAATTCCGAATCTACACTCGTCAACGAATTGTTCGAATTTGCGTCCTACAAATTTGGATGCGAATTCTTGGAAAATATTGCTGCAAGTCTCTGCTGTGCGTATCAGATCACATTCGTAAAACATTTTATCCAATAACACTATTTTTGAATCTGAAATATATGCATATTTGAATAAAACTGCCGCTTTTGTGCCACCAATAATTTTGCCGAGAAGAAGTTACTGGAACTAACATGGACAACTACTTTTAGTAACGCATCGGTTAAGCTGCAAAATACTCTTAAACGCATTTGAAATGAATTTAATCCGGAAACCTCTTTAAACAGGACTTTCTATTATCCGAGTTTGGTTTGACATAACTTACCTAATTAATTCGAAATTTACATTAGTCGGCAAACCGAAAAATGTTCCAAAATGAGTTTCCTATACAACATAGAATTAAAGGAGCAGAACATTTATATAAGTCTAAGAACGGGTTGATATACGAACTAATTTATATTTATGGTCTGAATAATATGTCTGCATGTGATTTGTGAACTAAGTGAGCTCCTTACCGGTATATAAATGTCATGCAGATATATTTCCAGAATGATAACTGATTTATCTCCTGGCGCATTCAAGTGGTACATTGCTAGTTTGCTGGTACGTATTCTTTCAAATTAGATTTAATATTTGAAAAAGATTAAGTTGTTACACAGATCCCAGGGAAAATAATACAGTGACAGAGTGGGAAGGGAACATAATTATCAATATACTGTAATATACTAGTAAGAATGTACACCTTTGTATGCGCCTGTAAAAAACATCGCCATGATAAATTACGTGCAAACAAAATTTCTTAAAAACTCGTAAGTATTAGGATTTAACTTTTATTGTAACTGCTTTGCGTTAAGAAAAAGCTAAATCCATTACCATGTTATACAATGTAGAAATACTGTCACTATAGTAATCACAATTGAAGCGAATTATGTTTTTTCCATTTCCTGTTATATGGATAATGCTTTTGTAAAGGCCAATACGGTTGCTCCATAGTTATTGAATTGTTAGCTATTTCTTGACATGTATGTCCCTTTACACGTGTTTTAAAGTATGCAAATAAGGTAAGTTAAATCATTACGATGGTAAATAATGTGAGATATATATACAATGTAACAATATTTGGCAATACAAACCAGGGTCTGTTGATCCACCTTCAGACGAACTCGCATCGTTCTCCATATTGTTACCTTCTATGGAACCAGCTGTGTATTTGCCTGTAATAAAAACCACATGATTCATTACGTGCAAATAACATTTCATGGAAACTCGTAAATATTTGGATTTAACTTATATTGTAACTGCTTTGCGGTATGAAAACGCTAAATAAATCCGAATAATATGTTCAAACGGCGCCGTTTCACCATGTTTATATTTATACTTAAAGACGTTTCCGGGAGTTGCCATTGTGCAACTTTAATCGATTATTGTAGTTTTTGTGTTGAGTTTAAGACGTATAAGGGAGTAGCTTGCTATTTTCTTTTACGATGCAACTATTTTTACTGAAAAGTATAGTCACCAAGCACAATGGTATCATTATGTTTAATTGAAGCATTTCATTATAGTTTTACAGTTGTTCCTTAAATTTTACATTTGAAATTATATCATGATATTCAAAAAACATTTAAAACTAACAATATTAAAATGTAAAAGGAGAATGGATTACCAAGTGTATTAAGGGTAAACTTTCACTTTCCATATATATTACATTTGAAACACAATAAAACAATCTTTATCTTAAAATCAAGCAATGTGACTTATCATTTTTATTTCATATTTTCATTCAGACATTGACTCTCATATAGTATACCAAGCTGTAAGAAAATCTCTGGGCTAGAAAAAAATATAGAAAACTTGTATCGATTTTGCTATATATTCATATGAAATATTCACGTTTTAATCTTCATTATTATAAAATCAAGCAAGGTGACCTATTATTTTTATTTCATATTTTGGTTAGATACATTACACTGATCAAATATACAAAGATTAAAGGAAATATCTGCCTTAGAAAAACGGCCTTATTGTAGGAAAAGCCTTTAACAGGTGTCAATTATCCTGTTTTTTGGATTTAATGTCACTACAGTAATCACAAGTGAAGCGCATTATTGTTTTCCATTTCCTTTAATATGGATAATGCTTTTGTAGAGACCAATACTGTTGTTCCAGAGTTATTGAAATGTTAGCTATTTCTTGCTCTGTATGTCCCTTTACACGTGTTTTAAAGTATGCAAATATGGTAAGTTGAATCTGGAACACACTATAACTATATACGGTCTCTGGTCGAATCATTAAGATAGTAATGAATGGTAAATTTAGAAAAACCTCAATATTATTATTTTAAGGCCTTCGTCAACATCAAACCTATGCTCCCACACAGCGCTTTGATTCCACTACCGTTACATTCACACGCTGCTGTATTACCCAGTATATTGTGATATTTGACCTAACGAAATCACCGTTCGTTCCTGATACTAAATGCCTTTGGTCGGCACGATCACGTGACTACTGAGTTTACGATTGATGGGTAACGGTCAATTGTTAATTGATATGTGTAGACAGACATGTTTGAGAATACTGAATGGAAGAGTATGAGATGACTTTGGTGTTGGTAAATGCACCTACGTAGGTCATAATGGAACAAGTCTTATAGATTATTTCTTAGCTTCAGAACATATGTTCGATTATATAAATACGTTTAGGATAGAATATCCAAATGTTTTATCTGATCATTGTAATGTACATTTTGTAATAGAAAATATGGTATCTTGTTCCAACAAAACTGTACCAAATCAAGATAT
This sequence comes from Mactromeris polynyma, assembly GCA_032209605.1. NCBI lineage: Eukaryota > Metazoa > Mollusca > Bivalvia > Venerida > Mactridae > Mactromeris > Mactromeris polynyma. Next base: position 30,106,843 of record JASFXZ010000005.1, read on the forward strand.
GTATGACACTGTTGATTACAGATTTGTATGGGACAGTACTAAACAAAAACAGTATGTTTTAGAACTCAGTAAAATACATGTTCAAGATAAATTAACAGATATTATAATTTCTTTAGAAAATGATGATTGTGTAAATCAAAATGATATCAATATGTATGTAAATAACATTGTTGATAATGTTGCGTCCCCACTTTTCAAGAAAAAATGTAAGCCGAACTTTAAAACGAATACAACTGGTACCTTTAGCAAAGAATGGTATAATGAAGATGGTAAATAAAAAAAGAAACAGTTTAATCAAGCCTTAAACGAATTCAGGTTTTTGAAAATCAGAAGAACATAGAATAAATCTCGTGAGTGCAAGAAGTCAATATAAAAGAACACTAAGACATAGCAAATTAGAACATGATAATAGAACACACTAAACATCTTGAACACTGTCGATATAAAAATGCAAAAGCATACTGGAATATGTTAAAGCAGTCCGCTGGAATTAAGGTACAAACAAACAATATTAATATGTCATGCTTTGAACAGTATTTTGAGACAACCCATCTGATCATTTTTTACACCAGATGAGGATATTTTATATTTTAATGAACGCATAGTAAACAATGAATTCCAAACAATGTTTAATGAATTAGACGACAGTTTATCTGTAAATGAAATAATGAATGCAATCAAGCAAATGAAGTGTGGCCGAAGCGCGGGACCAGATAGTATGTTAAATGAATTTTTAATACATGGTAAAAACCAATTGACACATTGCAATATTCAATAAAGTGTTTAATACTGGTATATTCCCGGACAGCTTGTCCGAAGGTTTCATAGTACCGTTACATAAAAAGGGCAGTATTAACAACCCAAATAACTATAGAGGTATTCCATTGTTGAGTATTGTAGGCAAGTTATTTTCTCGCATTCTTAACAATAGACTTGACAATTGGGCAGAAAATTATTTTGTTTATGTCGAAGCCCAGGCAGGATTTAGAAAGCGTATGAGTACTACAGACAATGTATATGTTTTACATGGACTTAAATCACATATGTTAAATAAGAATAACAACCTTTTGATATCTAGATACATATAAGAGGTGATTATATGCTTTAAGAGCTTGTTCTTGTAATGCTTTAGGCGCATGTATTAAGTTACCAGTGTAGTAACATTTAATTCCAAGATACCAGAAACTATCTACAATTTCAACTATTTCTTGGTTAATAAACCTCTAAAAACATTAATACTCTTTTTGCTTAAAAAAATACATATTTTTGTCTTATTTATGTTAATCTTAAATCCCCACTTACGCGAGTATTGGTACACATTATTTAGTTGATTTTAAAGACTATTAGGGTCGGTGGTATAAAGAACAATATCATCAAATAACAGCATGTATATAGACAATACATTATTATCATCATCAGTAAGGTTGTTGCGGGCAAATGTTGTGTCAATATCGTTTATAAACAAGATAAATAGTAAGGGAGATAACGGTTCTCCCTGTTTTAACCCAAGAGACACATCAAAGAAATTAGAGAATGACATATTTTATGAATCTTTAACACAAGCTTTCACATGGTGGTATATGGATTTAATCATGTTGATCATCTTACAGCTCAATCCTAATTCAAGTAGTTTTATCCATAGAGCTTCATGTATCACTGTGTTCGTAATCAATACATGCACAATATAATTTTCTTTTTTGAGATAATATATTTTGAATGATAGAATGTAGAATGAATATATACAATCTGATGTGCTACGTTTGTCTCTAAAACCAAATTGTTTCATATTGAGTAATGTTCGGATTCACACCAGCTGTTTTTTTCTATTTCTTAAAGTTAAGGAAAATATCTTAGATACAACATTTATCAGAGTTATACCTCAATAATTATATACCGAGTTGGGTTTACCCTTATTACATTCTGCAACTCCATTTACGTAAACCTTTTCTTAGTAAGATATATTCAGTAGATAATAATTTACACCAGTACTTTATTATTTTGACATAACGCGTTATATATACTGAGCCAAACAAGTAACGATACATACTTAGATCATTTGTAAAATCTTAAAGCTTAAACTTGTGTTATATGTACTGTGATTACATAATTGCTTAAACGTATGACTGTTTTCACAGACCATTATCGATTATTGTAGAATATCGTGTTACTGGCAATAGGGATTTTTTTCTTTTTGCACGCACTGCACGGGAAACCCATGATGATGAACATGTATCGACATAAAAATATACGCATTGCACAGATATTGTACCTGTATTGTGAAAACATAGGCAAAATTCAATATTTCTCTGCTGTAATTATGCCGAGACTGAATACAAATCAACGCCTTATAGCCATTGGTATTACAATGGGCCGAGGACATTAATGACCCTACTTCGCGTCTGTATCGTAAACTAATAAAAAACAACCACAAATTGTATTGGCATTCAGCCAAGATATTTAATACTCATGACAAGGTGTTATCATCGCTATCAGACAGAGGCCGTCGCGAGTACCCTGACTGCCATCAGTCGGCGGATTAATGAGGGTATGAAGTGAAGCATACTAACCAGGTGACGAGTATTTTTATGTAGTTTCGTTAATGACATGGACACCGTGCAGTGTTTGTAAAGTTCTGAATATACGTTGACACGGGATTATCCAATGCCACCGAATGTGATTACATTTCTTTGTATGATTATATACGACATATGCTAATTTACTCATTTGTTTTTTTAGCCTTGTAGATAACACATCTGTTGCACTTGTATTTTGTGAACTAGTGCACGTATTGTTTTCGTGATTTCGCATTTGCTTATGATGATTGGCTATATATCAATGTGTATACAACTTCCAATGTTTTGCGACTAAACTGTTTCAAATATATCCTTAACAATCTCATTTCTTCCCAAATATGTATGAATAAATGTAATATCTTACAAGCAGCAAATACAATTTCGGGAATTATCATTAATATATTAAAAGTGATGGATTTTGCTTCTGAAAAAGGTGATTGTCTAAAACAATTCTCATCGCAAGTGGATACCAATCCCGCACCCATCCCATCCTACGCGTCTGGTTTATTTGTACACACATGAATAATAAACAGACACGATAGTAAACAATGACGATGTTCTATTTTTTGACAAATGTAGTTGTGAAATAAAGGATATTTACTAACATTTATTTTTTCTCCAATACAGGGCAGACATGAGCATATCAAAGCATGCAGTGGAAGTTTGGCACTTATGATCTTGCCACAACAAAGTTACATTTAATTAAATGACATTATGGAAGTTTCAAATACTGAGTTGTGTGTGATATGCAATGAATCGGTTATTGAGAGATAAAGGTGTGAGGGGTTATCAAGACTACAAGAGCATTTTGGTGATGACATAGTTATTACAACGGTACAAAAGAAAGACAATGTTACAAACTTCTTAACTATGATGACCCAAAACGTGATCACATGAAATTTATAAAAGCTCCTGCAGAACTAATTAACAGGGACATAAAAGAAGTTTCAGCAAGCAAAGATTAAAATCCTGGATCAGTTGATATTACTCAGCCCAAAGAAGGTGTTGAATTTTTGCCCGATTCCTTGAAAGTGTTACTGAGCGGTATGTTTGTAGGTAAAAATATTGTAAAATTGCAGCAATTGGACAATCTATTATGCAGGCAACTAGACCAATGGTCCTCATAGCGCCACTGCAGCTTGGTCTTGGTGTCCAGTTACACCACTTTACATCAAAACATCTGATATAAAAAAATTTAAGATTCTGCTGTAGTTTCAAAGTTACGAACGATTCTGAAATTCGTGGGTATAAGGTGGGCCAGTTTGTGCAGTATGTCGCAGACAATGTTGATCACAATACTCGGACAATTGATGAGAAAGACACATTCCATGGTATGGGCATAACAAGCAGTGAAGTGGTTAAACTTGGCACAATTTCTGTCAACTTTTATAGCTCTACAAAGCAAACAGACATCATGTATGAACCCTTACCTGATACGGTGGCAGAGTAAAGTACATACACTATTGATATTTTACGGAAAACAACTTGGCTACTGAAAGATCGTTTGTATTTATAAAGCGCAGCCGGGGCAAAGATTGTCTACGTTTATTGAAAAGGTTGCAAATACATCAATTTATCTAGATCCAAAACAACTACCATCTACGTGCTGCTAAGTACCATATTTTGTGGATCTGTCTACAAATTCAGGACTGGAAAAGACACACTGATTTGCTTGGGTTGGGAAATAGTTGGAAACAAACTATATCCAGTGACAACTGAAAACGCGCCAGCTCCTGCTAACATTATGAAAGTTGCACTGGCTGCTGTACAGTAGCATGTAGCTGCAAGAATGTTTGATTCGAATGTAGTTCAGCCGGCTCTACATGCAAAGGGGTCAGCTGTGAGAATACCACCAGCCCAAGTTTGGCATTTGACTAAAACTTTGTGGATACCTTATGCTACATTAATCAACTAAACAGTTTCATGTATGTGAACTTTTTGAACCAGTGTTACAATGTTATAATGTTTAAGTCCTTTTTATGAAAATATATATATGTACAAATTTACCTTTAGTATAAAACATGAGATATCAAAATGTTACATATTTAAGGCTTGTTAAGTTGTTTAGTGATCAAATTCATATGGCTTCCGGAAATCAACATTGTCGTTTATGTTTTCAGAACTTTTACCTCAAAACCACATTTCTTGTTTGATATGATAGCATAATGTTATCATATGTTATATTGAAAGATAACACGTAGCATATGCCATTTCTGTGACTTTCATTGTTTACTTTTTTGATCAAGGTATAGGCAAAATAATTATACCAGAAATTGCAATTTTTAGTTACTCTGTTTTGTAATATTTTACAAATAAATATTACATTCCGTATCATAATTTATGCAATTAAACATTAGTTAAATTAACTATTCTGAAAACTTAATAGCAAAATGAACGGGATATTAACATATTCCCTTTTTGGTTATTGTTTTAAAACATTTAACCCCAAAAATCACATTTCACACGGTACAATTTTTCTATACTTTCGGCATAAGGTACTGTAACATAATATCTACTAAGGTTCATGTTAAGCGGATTTTGCATATTACAATTCACTGATTTTTTAAGTAAAATAACAATGCAATATGGATTATTATATATCCAAATGTTCGTCTGAATGAGCAGATACAGATATATTATTTGTTATTGACCAATATTGTAATTTAAAAACAAAACTACTTAAAATGTTCAGACTTTAAAGAAAATATGTAAACAAATAAGAACTCTTTAAATAATTTCAACCTTTACTTCTTTTGATCCATAAAACACTATTCTAGGTGGTAGAGACAAAAGGAAGGCTAAAACACTTGGATTAACTTTTAAATGTCAACAAACAAAAATGGCAGCGCCCAGTGACAACATTTGAACAAGTTTGACATCAAATTTCTACTTTGTTGATAAAATCTAGAATAAATAAGTTCTCGTACCATCTTACTATGATAATGGATAATAATGTTGGTATGATATTAAACTTAAAATGTTTTCGGATAATAAGTTGGATATATTTTTAGTGAAGGACCCTTTTTACCTGAAATGTCACTTAAGTTTGGCCTATAACAGCTATGGTAGTGCACAAAGGCATAATATTAAACACCCAATTTATTCGTGTTCCTTTATCATTTATATTATGCAACTGATTTGTACTGTAAGTAATATCTATTCAATAAAGTCATTCTGATAGTTTTATTGCAAAATTGACAAAGTTACAGGCAAACTCCAGAAATACCCCAAAACAATTTAATTTTTACCCCAAAAATCACATTTCACACAGTACAATGTTTCTATACTTTAGGTATTTTGTACTGTAAGTAATATTTATTAAATACAGTGATGCTGGTTGTTTTTTGGCAAATTTGACATAGTTATTGGCAAATTCCAGAAATTCCCATTCTTATTTAAATTTTCAACCAGTTTACCCAAAAAATCACAGTTTGCACCGTGTAATTGTCCTATACTTTTAGTATATTTAATGTGGTTCCTTATATGACACGAATTTACCAAAGTTATTTCTATGCATTTCCCCCCCCATTATTTTATTTTCACTGGCCTCAAATCGATTTAACAGCTATCTAACCAATACATGGTCATTGATTTCCAACATATACACATACATTGATTACGCAGGTATTAACGTATCATTAAAAGCAATTGACCATTACGTACAGCTGACACACTGTGTATAATTTAGCACGAAGGAACAAGCAGCCTTATACTGACCTTGCTCGTAGTAACTAAATTATGTACAATAGAATGCGAAATGGCCAGCCAAAATATTGAAACATGTTACTGTGGGGATGCGGGTTCGATTCTCTGTAGGTCTGAATTGATGTCAATTGTTAAGATAAAATGATGTTTATATCAGTATCATGTTCCGAAATATTTTAGATTTGAGACTCATGAATGGAAGGCATTTGTTTTCAACTATAAATTACATGAAATGTCAGATATAGATCTACAAACGTGACATTAAAAGAAGACGTTTAAATCGGTCCTACTTTGGGTGCATGTTTTATAATGGTGTACCAATTGACTGTGTTCGTAATCACCTTACAATTAAATAGATGCTAAATAAAGTGTATAATCACAAGCGATTATGCGGTAAACAATACACATATTGAAAGGTAATTTACGAATGTATACGAACCTACTTGAGTGCCAGGTGAATAATGTCCGACTATACTTCAGTATTTAACTTCATCACACTGTTGCAGGGCAGGATTGTCACTGATTAAATCTAAGAAAATTTGATCTACACATTATATCTAAGAACGCTTATGAATAAACCCTGATGATATATGCGCAGTTAGCTAGCGAAAACGAGGCTATTTTGTCATGTGTAGGAAAGAAAGCTCCGCCGTCATATCTGTTGTGTATTCCTATCTTAATATATGTAATACGACACTGTACGAGTTAGGTTATAATTGTCTTATCTCTGATAGTAGACAGACTCTCTCGTTGTTTAGCTCTACATGTGAATAAACGTTCTTATAATAAAACTCTCTCGCCCTCTGTTGTTATATATACTATAGTAGTTGATATTAAATACATGTATGTACAAAACATAACAATATCTTTCTCATATGCCCATATGTCGAATATAAGTGAACATGTAAACCTGGACTTGTCATCAGACGCTTTTAAGCCTCAAGGCACTGTCGTGTGTATGTGACGTTCCCTATAGTTACGTATTCTCTCTCGCTTGTAAATGTGTCAACTACTGATACACGACTCTTATCATTGCAACATAATGAAATTACAAGTACAGACATATCGAGGGGTTACAGCCAGATCACGCTATCTACATATTTCATGAATTCTCCGGAGAGCATATCTTCTTTCATTTTGCTAAATATCAAGGTTCATCCTTGTATAAATCTAAAATGTAGATTACTTGTGGTTTACTTTAAACAAACACATATCATAAAAGTTCAAATTATAAACAAAATTGTATTTTTGATGCGTTTATGTGTTTAGACTCTGAATCATTTGTTATATTCTACAGCTTTAATCGTGCCATACCACTATGTTAATTGATAGCGCTAACTGACAGGCAGTATTTAACAGCCTGTTGACAACCTCGTGCCTGCTATACCTCACTTGTGTATCTTCGCTCGGCCACTGAGACTATTTATCTCTCATTTCTAGTGTATACAAGTAAAATATTGCTGTCTGATGCAGCACAGGTGTGTGCACGGCGTGAACAAAATGAAATAGAACAAACGCTAATGTCAACCAGCAGTATGTGTTTATTATGCTTTAATGTGTAACTATATTTTAATGTATGTGAAGAACATTTGTAGTTTTATTAGTAGTTTATGAGGAATTAAATAAGGAACAGACTTGTTTTTGTATGGACAGTTAAATATAAATAGAAATTGATAGCGTGGAAAACTTTCATGATAATGAACATCATGCATGCAAATTAAGACAACATTATGCATCTGAAAATGCAAACATTGATTTAAACATATTTACATAAATCACAATCATTATCACGGTAGAAATAAATAAAAATAAATGACATACAAAGATATCAGACCCTTTATGTAACGTTTGTGAATATTTAATTATGAAATGACATATTAAATTATATCTGCATTAAATTAGAGTAACATTAGTATGCCCAGGCATAAAGGTGTGTTTGCCATAGGTTATGAGTAATCTTGTTGTGGTGGGGTATTTTCCAATTCATTTTCAAAGCACAACTTGATGAAAATCTAACAGGCTTTTTTAGAGATGAACAGCAGACAAGGTTTTCAGCTTCATTTGGAATGAGTTAAATAATAAAAAAAATATCAAAGTGAAACAAACAGCTATAAAACACCGGAATACTGAGACAAGACATGAATATTGCAAAAGCACATTAATCCTGAGACTAGATGTCTTACAAACTATCTATATTGTAAGAACTGTTACAAGTATCAAAGACAAGCAAAGTCAACTATCAAAACACAGCACAAAATATTCAAGTAAGAGGCCCAAGCAAAAATTAAATACAAATAAGGGAGGCCTGGTTTTTTTTTTACTTTGAGTGCCGACTGTTTTTTGTTACATGGGGTATTTTGTCATATTTAACCTTTGCCATACAGTGAAAAGGCTTATGCACAAATATTATAAATATTGTCCCTGAAGTTCATTTCATTGCAATAACAATAAGCTGATTTTATACATTTAAGATTAAAGGGCTGTTCCAGAAAATACTCCACTCCACAGGATGCAATATATTACCCCTATCACCTACAGAAATAATTTTACTGCTAATGGTAAATTTCAATTCTTTAAAAGCCACCAATGAAGAAAAAAATAAAATGGCGTGTTACTGGTTGTTGAGTTTTTTTTCTGTCTCTCTGAAACAGTCCTAAAGCAAGAATAAAATCCACATTTTTTGTTTCCAGGCATCCCTCTGCCATTTGCCAATAGCATAAAATGTGAAAAAAAACAATAATTCACCATTCCTACAGGTACCGCAACTACTTTGTCATATATTGTTAAGAAGGAGAACTCTTCTTCTTCCTGACAAACACTATCCACCTCATCAATTACTTCTTCTACTGGAAATTCGGTTTTCTGTTAAAAACCAATAGTATAGATATATTGTAAGGGTATTAATGAAACATATTTAAGAAATATCTGAACATTTTTTGCTATATATAGGTCTTGAACCTTTCGCGTAGTGTTAAAGCTCTTTCTGATGAAGTGAGGATGAGTGACCGAATCATGTTTATGATAAAATAAATTATTACTTTGATCTTGCTGCCGCATATCGACCCTTTGACGGTTTGTCGTTCTTTAATTGTGTATTTCTTTACTTTTCTGCTTTAACAATGAATTCAGTTACATGTTTTTTATAACCATGACATATTAATGTTTCCATGTAAAATTTAATGGTATTAAAAAGCATTAGCCAATAACAATATATTTCAAAAGAATCAGTTGACAGCTGCTAAAATTATTAAACTAAAACTATCTGAATGGACAAAAACAGCTTTATGCCTTTTTTGATGATATAACTACTGTACTACAGTATATTCAGAATTATTTTACAATATTTTATTTTAACTTAAGACAGGATTGCAATAATTTGAACTTGCTTTTTAAATTTGTATAGCAGAATATTAATGTATCATTTCCTATAATTGCAATAATTAACCTCACAATTTGTCTGTTGTTCAAGACATAACCAAAATCAGGGTTCCCACTCTTCCCAGAAAAAAATTGACTCTTCAAAGGGTATTTTCGCAAAATTCAAGGACCAAAACAGCATTTGTACTGCTATTTTATTCATTCAACATGTCTTTTCAAATTATTTTTTTCCAAGAACATTTAAGTATTTAACTTCAAATTATGAACTGTTATACAAGGAAATGTTACACTCACTTCAACGCGAGTTTTCTAAGGCTTTCAAAGTTACTATTGTTTATCTGTTTAAAGTGAGTGTATTATACAGTAGGAGCGATGTGACATACCGTGACTAAGGTCATGGATGTTGTTGAAAGGGAAACTTCATTTCTGTAGGTGTTTGTAACACTGTCTGTTATGACGAGTTTCCAGGTTGAAAGATTTCATTCACACATATGACGAGACGTTAATAAACTAATAATATTTCACACATTTGCACCATAAGGCCACCTAACATTTGTTTGTTGTCTTCAAAATATATTGTCTTTATTTTGACATTCACAGTACCTCACATACAGCTTCTTCCTGCAATAAAGGGTAAATCAATAAAATACTGCATTAGACTTTCCAATGAATAATAATGAATATTGCCTTTCATCTCAAATAATGTTTTAAAACAGCCATTCATTTGCTGATCATGTATCTGAAGACATCAATTTGACAATTATCTTAATTTAGATTCTCCATCTATCATTGGCAGTGTTTTCCGTGGACTTTTAAAATAGAAGGTCATTGCAATTTCATATCCGATGGTCATTTCCAAATATTGGAGGTCATACAGGAATATGTACTTAAACGATGACACATTCAGTATGCATGTAATAATGAAAGTGAAAGTTGAAACTGAAAGTACATTTTCGGAAAATCGCTGTAAGGTTAGAACATATGATCGGTGTATTTAATATAACCTGCGAGTTTAAACGTTTACATGTTAATTATCACGCATGTTGGAACGATACATGACTCATTTATGAGAGAAAATACTGCACAATATTAAACAGAGCACAGAGACGAATGCTGGCTACATCATAACACTAACAAATAAAATGTAGGTCAACAATGCTATGGGTCAACCACAGTGTTAAAACGTTAACATTCAATAAGTTTACAGTTGAAAAGATTAGTTAATGACATAAATCATAATATACAACAAAATCACATACCTTTATTTAGCTTTTGTAGCCTACAACAGCAATAATAATGACGTTACAACGCACACTCGTTCGTTTCTCGGCATATATTCCCGCCGGTCTGCGCATGCGCACAATAGGCTATGTTCGATTCCCCCCCCATTTTTTTCAAAACCGAGTCCATTGCACAACGATGCTAACATAATCAAATATGCCTGGCGTTGATACGTCGTGCAATAAACGTCAAACTGCTCTACACTGAGAAGAGATTTATTGGATGTAACAATATTTTTCTCTCCAACAGAAATATCAAGGTCTTTTCAGATCATATTCCAATAGCAGTGTTTGGCAGGAACAATGTTATGTTTTCATGCATGCTTTTTTATACCAGAGAAAGGTTAAATGGTTAATTATCTGAATTGCCACAAACGCTATCCCAACTTTGAATCATGTTCAAGGTTGAACATACTATATAAAACGACAGCGTGGTTTGGTACAAACAATATAGGACATTTTATGGAAGTAGAGTGTGGATGTTAATACTTATCTTGGCAAAATATTGAATTTTAGATAAAACAATGATACATAACAAATAACAGACATTCTATTTACAACAGTTGTTCATGTAGTAATAACTAGTCATAGTTTGAATGATTTTTCGTTGTTGCTATAAACCGTAACGACCGATATTAGTATGTTTCAACTTTGACATATTTTTACTTTGTAGAATAAAAAGAATCTAAAGTGCATACTTACTTTTGCGTTTGAGTATTAATGTTTACATATGTAGCACAGGGTATAATGACACTAACCAATACCACTACTTATTTTGTCTGTTACATTTAAAACTCATTATGTTTTTATTTTTGATAATGGAGTGCAATTATATATACCATCATCATATATGCATTGGTGGTTATATCTAATTGATACTGAATGTACATTTATTTGTGATATATTATGTACAATTGTGTACGTCGGAGAATATGTTAACACTTAAGCCTGTAGTTTGAATGGAGTATTCAGTTCTATTTTGTTTTGCATTGTTTATATTCGGGTATTAGTTTAATATATTTGCGAACAAATGATACGTATTATCATTTTTGGAAAAACATCAAGCTACTCTGTTTTACTATTGAAGTGACATTATGCATACGAAAAAGTATTAAACGTAAATTATTCACTGAATGATCTCTCTTCTGCAGAAAAACGATATAAAAGTTATAAAATGAATATCAAACCTATTGGTTTATATTTCTTTGATACAAATACCTAAATTTAGGTAGTATGGCCTTCTAGAGGTTATAATATACAATAGAGTAAAATAAAATAAAGAACAAACACCTGATTGTGTTGTAAATGGGCTTTTATTAAAGCCATTAAAACAATCTAAACATAGATAAACTAGATATATACAGTAAAGTAATAGATAAAAACAATCAAAGAAAGGAGTAGATTCACTTAACCCCAAAATCGCCCTGTATAAGAATGTAATGAAATTTTCACAAAATGATTGATTATTTATTCCAATCCAAAAGTGTAATTTGTAATTTGCCACAGAGTACATACTGAGTATGTACTTTGTGGCAAATAAACGATTTTTTAAATATGATCTCCCATATGCGAAACATAGGTATTTGGTGTGTTAGTTGTTTATTATGTGACTCATGCTTGGTGAAAGTTTTATGGTGTCGCATGTGGGAGATCATAGCACATAAACGGGAAATGCGTAGGGATGTCAACTTTCAGAACCATACTGCCATAATTATGTTATTATGACGTATATTTTGTTTAACTAGGAAGCTAAATAACGCACACCATAATGTAAATAACAATATGATTTTTTTAAATCCTACGCGAACCATTGAGAAAGTCACGATTATCACGAAGCCGCAAAAAATGTAATATCATGTTATTTTGTACGTATCCGAATCGTGTAAATACGGGTTTATTTACAAAGGGAGACAAGTGCGGTTGATTACCTCGCAGCGTCGTTTGGATAACAGCGTCGATAGTTCAACGATAAATTAACGATAAACTTGTGAGTATTGATTTATTCAATTACGATTTTTTGACTTAACAGATAGAATGATCGTAAATATCTATGTATTTGGAATTTACTGTTTGACAGATCAAGGAATCAATCGAACGTCATAAATGTGGTCGAACGCAGACAAACGTCATCATTTCGATTCAATATTATCTATAATGTTATTTATATGGAGATTATAATGTGATAGTCATCAAAACTGTTGTTCTTTATAATGGATAGGTTTCAAAGACTGTTGGGTTTAATGCAATAATTAGTGATAAGATACTGTGCGGTATACGAAAAGGAACGTAGTGGAATCAAAGCGCTTTGTGGAGCGTAGGTGCATAGATGTATTTTTCAAATATTTAATAACTGTAACCGTGGCAACCGTAATCGAACAATTGTAAAAATGGTATGTTTCAATTTTTAATTAGATTTTATACGAACAAAATAGTTAAGTTCAATAATATAAGGACAAATTAGTTTTTTCATATTAACAAATATTTTTGGTTGCCATGGTAATACTTAAATAAAACAACGCATTTTGTAAATTTCATCAAAGTGTGTTATCACAACAACGTTTTAAAAAAAAATTGAAACATGACCAAGTGAACCTACCCCTTTCAGTTGTAGACAAATAAATTTTGTTTTATCGGGAAGATAATTAGGTCCTTGGTTTACATAAGTTATGCAGATTATTTGTCTAAATGATCATAACATCTGTATTACAATAATAATAGCATTAATATCATAATTTTTACTTAAAAATATAAAGTCAAACAATACGATTTTAAAAATATTTATTTATTGTAATCGAGTAGAACTGTTTTAAGTCAATGTATTGTCATCCTTAGATTAACACATCAATATTGCATTGCAAGGCTATTCTTTCCCAATCTTTTCCATATAAAGCGCACTAATTGTTAATTAACAGCTTGTATTATCGCTGCACCCGGCTTTTGCACTCCATTTAGATGTCATGCAGCGCGCGCACTGTTATTTACTGATCATGCGTACACCGCAATATATAGTGTATTCGAAAAATCGTGAAAAAGGACAGCATAATAGAGCACCCACATTAAATCTAAAACGTGCGTTCGAAAGTACACATTTTGAACTGTAATATATCTCTATCACAGTATCTACTTCTATTGGAAAGTATTTAAATTCAAAGATATAGTTTTAGTCCCTTCGTATTTCAATGTAAAAATGGTGATCTAAAAAACCTCAAAAAGAACAATGAAGTAGAAATCATAACAAAATAAGACTTACACCATCATAAAGTGAAATTGTTAATTGGCGACTCTACTAAAGAAAAAACCCAGAAATTACGAGTTAATACGCAGAATATTGCTATTTACAGCTTAGGATACGGATGTACGAAATAATGACACACGATGCAATACCGTCATTTTTGTCTGATTTTTATCTTCAAAAATTAAAAAAATGCGCGAATTAAGGGCCGCGCGAAACTGCCTTTTGCTTCACCACTTGTCTACAATACAGACACTGACACTGATCTGGTTTTATTTGCCGACTGAGTTATAACAACACAAAGCTAGTGTACATGTCATTTATTTTTATAAATGACGGTCAAATTTCTATTTGACAAAATGACACATTTCAATTTGACAAAAAGACAAGGAACATATAAAAATACTCTCAAAATCTTAAATATGGAGGCAAAGGTGGGTAATAAACCGCCCCACCATATATTAAATAATAATATAAAATATCATAAAACTATATAAGTGGGTAATCACCAACACAAATGAAATCAAACAAAAAGAAAAACACACGCTTCACGCAAATGGAGGTGCAGGGGTGGAGGTGGGTAATGGACGTTTATAAGAAGGCAAGATGCAGTTTCATAACTTTCTAAGAAAATGTCTTCTCACAAAGAACTGATATGTTATGATCCTGAAAGCGTCTGAATGAAAACGAGGCTGACCTGATTCCTATGTCTGTGAGATAGCGTCCTTTTTAAAACGAGGCTCTGGTCACGCGTAACACGAGTGTTATTAATGATAAGCATTGAATGAATCATGCGTGAAGCGAATGCACATTACAATATTAACAAATGGTCAAGTTGCGAACCAAACAGATTTAGCTACGCTTAATTAACATTTGCTTCACCACTTGTCTACAATACAGACACTGACACTGATCTGGTTTTATTTGCCGACTAAGTTATTTATTTTTATAAATGACGGTCAAATTTCTATTTGACAAAATGACAAATTTCAATTTGACAAAAAGACAAGGAACATATAAAAATACTCTCAAAATCTTAAATATGGAGGCAAAGGTGGGTAATAAACCGCCATACAAAAATTTGATGCCTAGCACACATTTTTCTACCCCACCCCAAGAAAAGCTGATTATTGAAATTACATTATATCTTATTATTATATATTATTGCACTTAAACGACTGTACAGCAGGGCGCAATACTCCTGTTGTAAATTTCTTTATGCAACTCGCCTCAAAAACTAAGACAAGGAAGATTTTCATAAACATCAACATTAGTAATGCAATAGAGGTATTGAAAGTTCTATATATACCAAGAAGTCACGTTTATATAAATTAGATCGCAATTAAAAATGAATGTCTAAGCATTTTTAGTTGAACTATAACAAAATATTGGCTTCCTATCACATGTCAATGTGAAGGGACACAATTCAGTCGTGCATATAATTTTCATTAAATGAACACTGTAAATATGTATTAGGTTTCAAATAAAGCAGGATTTTGTTTGGTGAAGATCTAAGAAAAAATGAAAGCCCCATTTAAAAACTCATGTGTAGTAATTATGTCATTGTCAAGGGCCACAACCCCGTTATGCATGGTGGATCTGGCTGGATTTCGAAAGAAAACTCATGTATCTCTAACTACTGTTTAAGATGGAGAAACATCGGATAATAAATAAATATGTTTTCCAATTTTCAAGGACCATAATCCAGTCCGACATGGTCGTATTGATCTGGGTGGTTTTCAAAAGGATACGAAATTTGGAAATATCTAACTACTGTATATGTTAGGTAAACATCGTATAAAAATTGAAGACTTTATTGTGTTAACTAGCTCGGGTATAGGACGTTTTCCATTTTTAAGACCATAATCCAGTTACTCATAAGCGGATCTGGATGTTCTTTTAGATGGAATCAAGCTCTTATAGCTATCGGACTACTATATGAATTTGGTAAAGATTGGATAATAAATGAATGCTGTATTGTATTCGTAAGCTCAGTATTAGATGTTTTGCCAATTTAAAGGGCCATCATCTAGTCTTGCATGGGCAGATCCGGCTAAGTTTCAACAGGAGCTCTCATGGATACCTAACTGCTGTATAAGTTTAGTCAACATCGGATAATAAATGAGGGCTCTATTATGACCCAAGCTAAATTTTAGGATTTCCCCCCAATTTTAAAGGGCCATACATAAGTATTGCATGGGCGGATCTGCTTGTTTTCGTAAGGAACCGAGCTCTCATCGATATCTAACTGTTGTAAAGTTAGGTCAACATCGGATAATTAATGAAGGCTCAATTGTGTTGCCAATCTTAATTTTACATTTTTTCCAATTTTCAATAATCTAATCTTGCATGGGCGAATCAAGCTGGTTTTCGAAAGGAGTTCTCATGAATATCTAACTACTGTAAAGATAGGTGAACATCGGATAATAAATAAAGACAGTATTGTGTCCCCAAGCTTAATCCACATTTGACACGTGTTAAGAGTATTAAAACTTTACCGACTGAGCAGAAACAGCAACAGATAACCGGAATGTAAATACGCTTTCTCAATTAATCTGCCACTTAACTGAGTTGAAATCGAAGCCTAAAATATAAAATAATGAATATTTCTAGCAATAAAATGTCAAATTGGAAAATCCGCGAAAGCCACCATTTATATCCATGTGATGGCTGCAGAACCCAACCGGCCGGATAGATGCCAAACCTCTTTGTAACCTACACATTGGTCCTGCTGCTGTCATGGATTAAGTCAATTAGTGAATGTTTAACTTAAAAAGAAACCAAATATGACAATAAGCAACAGTTTAACACGGAATGCAAATTCAACAAAACTTATTGATACAGAACACCTAACCTATTGGGGACATTAAAAACTGTTATATACGTAGAAGCAAATACGGAATTGAACCACGTCAACAAAGTGAAAGTTCAAATTTAAAAATGGAACAAAGTGAAGACACACATTCCGACACCTGTTTGTGTGAACCACTAATATTGAAAATTACAATAAAAGCAAGCTTACCTGAAAATCATCCCTACTAATCAGATTATATCCGAAGATTATAGTGAACAATATCTATAAATCGCGCGGTTTGTTTTGTACACAAAAATGACAGATTTTCACTTTGGCAATACTTCGGTAGGGTTCGTGATTGTTCGACGTAGTATTATGCGGTAAGCACTAGAATCACAGACCATGGCTCATATATCACTACTAATTTGAATTCATAATGTGTAGGGAGTTACGATATATATCTTATATCCACGAGGTTTTTGTATCAGTGCTGTTTATAAGCAAGAGTTACTGTAAATGTTCATATGCTTTCACTTCCTTCTCCAAATAATGCTAATTCGTTTTCGGACGCTTCCGTTATTACTGTGAGTACACACAATATGGTCACGTGATTTGAATGCTACCAGGCTCGAACATGGTCCTTTCAGATGATTGTCTAGAGTGTAAATGTACACTGCTTACAGTGTTGTGGGTATGTTTACTATGTTGAATCTACCTTGAAAATATGAGGGTGAAATATATGCCGAAAAAACTAGAGAACTATGATGCACATTCCTGACAAACTGATAAAAGCGTTAAGTCCATGTTATGCCGAAGCCTGTCTTACATATCTGCAGACCACGTGGCCCCTAATGGGTCTGATTTAGATAGAGTCGGACCACCTTTATTCGAATTCGTGACGTCCGTTTTTTTGCATTCGGAATTATCAATTTTATTTCAATGTGCGTAAGTACAGTGGACCAAGGGAGTTAACTATGTTGTATTTAAATGAAAACCACACATAGTCCCCAACGTCAACATGTTAAGTTAAGACTTGTCTATAAGTCGATTGTGGATATGTCAACACAAAATAACGGGTGTAAGAGGTTCAATTAAAATATATATCCATATATATCAATATAAACCGAATATTCATTTGTACATGTACATTTTATTTCCTTTCATTAGGCACAGTGCACTTTTGAGCTGTGTCACTTTACAAGATATCCTCTTTCCCCATGTTTACTGGTCAAATGAAACACAGGTAAAGTCTTGATATGTCACGTGACATTAAATTGACGAGTCCCACTGCTTGTGTAGGAATCATGTGTGTCGTAGGTGCAATAGAAGAGCATGGGGAATTTAATATGACACAAAAAACAAATGTTTATGGTATTTATTGTATTATGATATTGTTAACGAATACATGGCATTTAAATAAAAACATACAAAAAAACATATTATCGATCTTATGTTATTCGAAGTACAGGTACCGTACAATATTTTGACTTTTCTATTATAGCAGCAAGTAGATAACCACTCATATTTTATCATTTGATAATTTATTGCGGAATATGTTTCTGATGTAACAATACGTAAGTGACAGTCAATCGATGATTGAATTACAGTAACACTTTCAATGAAGAAATACTTATATATTGGAAAGTTTGTCTACACATCACGTTTAAATTCTGAATTAAACTATCAAATATTGTTCATATATAAAAAGTTCAACGGTGTTTTTGACTTTTGTCATAGTAAAGGTAGTTAATCATTTGACACGCTCACCAGTCACTTATACATACATCTGCTATGCTTCAACATCTACCCATGATCCGACAAGTTCAAGTTAGTATCTTAAAAATAATGCGATAGTTCAGTACATTGTATATAAGACGTATGTCGCTTACAAGTACCTTTCAGGTCGCATATAATAACGGCCATGTTTATAAATCCGTGTAAAATCACAATCAAGTATTTTCACCAAAACAACACACTGTGTTTCCGCTTGCGTCTCAAATAATTTACGTTACAGATTTAGACTTGCAAGTGGGACCTTTGTACTCCTAGCCGACTATAAGATACTCTTAGACGGATGTCAACCACTTCTGGTAAAAGTCAAAAATGAATCGTTGGATTGTTTAACCTGAACTACAGTTAACTTCACGGCAATGTCTGAAGCAGTCCCACATCCCGATAATATGTACATTAGATTAATGTTCTCAGTTACTGCCAAACGGAACAATTTCTCATTCCATACATTAACAGGCTTAACATTTGCCCTTCAACAAATAAAATAAATTCATCTTTTCCTTCGTATTGCAATTAAATGAGCGTGCACCACTACAAAACCTGTATTAGTGGGGTTGGTTATGATGTTCTTAATATTGGAATTGCTATTAATAAAAAGTAGACGTTCGATGTTAATACTGTTGGCATTATATGAAAGTTAAAACATCTGTTGGAAAATCTAAATTCCTAAAAATGGACTTGTTAGATGCTAATTTAATATAAGTGTTGTCGTGGCACAACTTCAATGTATATTGTATATACAATTATCGATCGTTCCTAACCCGTCAGTCTCTGCTGAATGCTTACATTTCTCTGTTAATAATGTTAAATACCTGTGATTCATTTGAAACGTTCGTCAATTAAACGTATTGTTACGATACTCTACTTTCGATGAATCCTACATATTTTGGATAGAGGCAGGATGTGGCATTTGCGCATTTCTGAAAAGTATACTAAAAGTTTTCATTACTTTTAATAGCAAAAATCTTACATACGCGCTCCTGTCATGTGCTGGCTAAATAACCAAATAACCCTGACATTAAATGAATTATGTTTTGATTAAAAAACAACTATGTAGAATTATTATCTCGTGCAATGTGCTGGCTAAATTGTCTTCCCTTAAGTGGCCTCTTCCGAAAAGCTTACACAGACACAACTGTATTGATAATGCGCGAACACTGATAACCAATGTTGATATATACATGCATATTTCGGATATAAGGATAGTGTACTTAAAACAGATAACACTTTTTGGTCTGTTTGTGGTTATAACCTGATAAGAGCATGGTGTATAAGAAACATAATAAATATGTGCGTTATTCACCTATTATACAATATTCACACGAACTCCGGATGATAAAAGGATCTTTATATGCAATACTTCTATATTTTGTTCATAATTTTAGAGCTGACCGATTGACAAAAACAGCGAAAAAGTCTGATATGAATGTGACGTCTTCGACAGCCACGCCTCCAAAGCAGCAAACAATAATGCCAGTGAAAGATGGAGTACTTGCAATGTCATTCATTGAGTTCTTGAAACAAATGATAAAAACAGATCCAAACGTTCAAACAAAAGGACAGAATATCCAATCGGAGATAAAGGCATTAACACCGAACGCCGCTTCTCAGCCTCCCACGTCCGTTCAAGAACTGCAACCCTTTGACTATGGTCAATTGTGGCCTCAGGATTTCTTTCTTTGTATTTATTGTAATGTGGTGCAATAAAATATCGCATATAGCTGAATACACCTAATGGATTCGATAGTTTAAAGAACATGTTAAACTTGAATTTCTTTACGAATAAAATATTACATTTTCATTGGATATTATCGCAATAATGCCGATCTTTCATTACAACTACATCGGGAAGTTATGTGGATTTTCTTTTTGCCTATTACGGTATATATTGCCATGCTGTGTGAAAACCATGCATGACATGAAACGAAAATAATTTAATCCTGCGTCCATTTACACCGAACCCGCTTTTAAATTACGATTGTAACTTGAATCGGACAACATTACACAGGATTACTATAGACTGTATGTTACGTCTGACATTGGCTTAAAATCGTGACATCCGGAGTTAGTATGTCTGTTACAAAAAAAACGTTCTTGCAAAGTAAGCAATTACTGTGTGGATGATTTCTTGCAAAGTATGAATTTATGAATGTAGCATTTCTTGGCTATTGACCAGTTATATCTACATTAACTGCTAAAATTCAAATAAACGATGTGTTGCTTTACATAGAAACGGTACAACAATATAAATGCTCTAGTTATTTCTCGTTATCTCTAGTTTATTTAGAAACTACTTGTCGTAAGATAAAACGATTTCATCGTTCTCTTGTGTATAGTATCGGTCTGCTCATCACGACCACCGCCATTAACAGGATATGGTGGACCCTAGAGCAATGTGAAGGTGCAGGTTATCCAATATGTATCGACCATACTGGAACATTCATTGATCATTCATTAAAGCCATTGATTATAATTTGGAGATGTAACACCACATGCCACATTCGTGTGTCATCGAATAAGAAAGGCAGCAGTTTTAAACACACACGTTTATTTATAAATACAAAAGTAACACAAACCGCCACCTATACTGAGAATTTCAAACAATACGCAATCAGCAGCTTCTGCTATTTATAGTGTTCCCATTACTCTAAATATCTCCCTTCACTCTTCTCTCTGTCATTTTCTCTAGAAATGCGTCACATTGGCATGTTTGTAGGTTTACAGTAGTTGATATCTACTGAAAACGAATCAATCAAAATGTAGTCCATGTGCTTATGATTCTGAATAACAGATGTAAAATATTCTCTCTTGCATGAATCGTAAACAACCGACTAGTACTGTCGCATACAAAATAATAATGTAATTATTGGCTTAATCCTTCTTCTTTTATCCAGTTACATATATCAACTAAACACAGTAAGCATGATTAATAGGTAAAGGAATTAATTAATCGTTTAGTTATGATCAATTTCTAAAGCGCGATTCTTAATAAACGAACAACTGTGAGTACAAACAAATATAAGTTTCATAAAGTTCTGTTTTAAAATATATCCTACATTGTTTTAACACGGTTTAACTACTATTTGACATAATGATATAGTGTTTGAACCTAAGTGACCCATTTTGTCTCGATTTAGTATTGAGACAAACATTCTGAGAAAGTTTCAAGCCGTTCTGATTAATATGTGGCTTATGTTGTCTTAAATCCCAAGATTCGACCTAATGAAATTAGTTGTTCATACTACATGTACAAGGTTCGGCGTTGACCTAGATGTTATAGAAACAAACATTCTGACAAAGTCTCATTAAGTTCATATTAAAAATGTGACCTCTAGTTTATTAACATACATACATTTACATACATTGATTTACTGGTATATCGGCATAGGCAATGCCTCGGACCATTTTCATTAAGGAATATGTTCGAGACATGTTACACATACAGAATAG
The DNA here is from genome assembly GCA_032209605.1 of Mactromeris polynyma. Classification (NCBI taxonomy): domain Eukaryota; kingdom Metazoa; phylum Mollusca; class Bivalvia; order Venerida; family Mactridae; genus Mactromeris; species Mactromeris polynyma. The sequence continues at coordinate 30,129,046 of JASFXZ010000005.1, forward strand.
TATACAAACACATAGTAATACATGAATATTCAAAATACTTAAACATTAATTTATACGTACAGTCATAACTGATTTTTTGGGAAAGTATGTATTTGATTTATTCTGAGATATATGGAGCAGTTAATTCAAAAAGGGGTTGTTTTCTATTTTATGAAGGCTTCATTTATAAATTTGGCAGTTTCAATGATGATATTTCTTTGAAGACATAATGTAAACCAATGTCTGGATTGCGAAGAAATGTAACCGAGATGTCTCTGTCTGATATTTTCATACATAGAATAGCATGGTATTCTTATTCTACAATGCTTACATAAACGTTCTTGTCTATCAATATAGTACGACCAGATCTGGCGCAATAACATTGACAAAACTTCATTGGTTAGATCAGTCCATATCAAAGTGCAGGTACGTTCAATGATCATGCTCATAAAGGCGCAATTTCTGATTTTGAAAAAGTACAAATATATGTATAGATATCAAGTATACATGTTTATTAGATAGCTTAATGGATACGCATCCGAATTTCATCGCAGACTATCCGGGTTCGAATCCTGACATTCGTTTTTTTTTCATAAATTATTTGAAGTATCATGCTTCTCGCGAAATAGTTGTGGGTGTATCGCAGCAAACTAAATAAATGTGTGTAAACATAAAACTATTTTGGCAGAAAAGATTGAAAACTGTTTCGTGTTGTCGCGGCAAGACAGAGACATTGTTTCAAAAGTTCACGACTTCTGTGAACAAGAGGTTTTTATGAAGCAGCCTGTGATTACGTTGTCTTGCCCAAGAGAAACAACTTCAATGACTGAGGTGTCAGAAAGGACGGTGTCGCGAGGTAAAAGGACGGCCATGAAACTTGTTTCATATCATTGAATTGCTTTGATCTCGCTGTAGTTCGCAAGACAGTAATAAATAAATGATATGATTTTAAACACGAGTCATTAGCTGCTGCTGAGCCATGCTAAACTGTACATACATGCTGATGCAATAGTTTTCATACGACTTTGTTCAATACTGATATGAAAATGTGAGTGTTTTAATTGTTTAAACCAAAATGTATATATTATGACAACAAATAACAGAATATGAATGGAAATAAAAATTATTTTAATAATTTACCTATAAAGGGATAAATTAAGAAACAATATTTCCACTGTGAATAAAGATAAAGCATATATTTGAGGCTCGAACCAGTGACTTCTCACCTAATTGAGCAACAGAGGCACACGCAAGTACTTACTTGAATAAGTGTTCATGTCTCGATATTTTGTACGACAAAAGCGTTTATTGACAGAGACTCGAAATGATCTCCCCTTTTTATGCAAAGTGAAACCGTCGGTCAGTTAGCATAAATAAATATTATTGTGCCATCAGATCTTGGCCGCACTATACCACTATTACGCCCAAACTCTTTTTGTAGATTATGTGAGCGAGTGAGCAATTTATTTGTTTACGTATGGACTCGTTGTTGATAATATCCAAAATAGCTGTTTTCATAACTCAATTCAGTTTTGAAAAGTCTGTAATATATAAGTTGTCGGTATTTTGAATAGAGTTATTCCAATTTTGAATGTAATGATCTCGCAATCGTTGTTTGAACATGACATTGTAGTTTAAAATGTAACAAAATGTCACTGAATCCTAGATAATCGAGTAATGATTCAATTTGATTTGACCAAGAGTAAATGTTTTGACATCGTTGTTTTTCATGATTTTATCCATTATTTTAAGGCTCTTTCCTTCTGGTTTATAGCCTAGTTAAGCGCTATTCGGATTTTGTTCACGTACACCAAAAATACTTAGCAAAATTGCAGCTGTATTTGACCAAACTCTTTAAAATGTTATATACCCCAACTTTCAGCAGAATCAAATAATGTACGGCTAACCATAGAATCAAATATACCCAGTTTAGTGTTAGTTTCTGGACTAGTTCTGTTCTGTTAACAAGCTAAATGTTCACGACAGACACAGCGTGGTCACAAAAGCTCACCTAGGTTAATTTTCTTCTAATTTTATTTTTTCTTTATTAATCATTGAATCTAAAACTAGTATATATGTTACAAAAATGCATCCTACAAAATGTGTCCTCATCAACGTCGACATGTCAATAAAACAATTTTGAAATATCTGAAGAAATGCTTTTTACTTGAGTGTACCGTAAATGATTATATCTGTGTCAAATGCTTCCGACCGGCATGAATAAATAATTATCTGAGTCTGAACCACATACTTCTGATTATATAGAAAATGTTCCTGGTCCTCTATGTAATAGTCCACCATCAGTGAAACTTAATGTAAAAAGTGTATCTAAAAGCCAAGCATACTGTTTTATTTTTTAAAGGCCAGGTCCTAAGTTATTTGTTTCTACCTCTCAGCTTAGGACGGATATATTTTTAAAGCACACTATCATTATACATTCTGATATTAGATGTTGTCCTGTTCAATTAAATGCATATTTTGATGCTTTTATCCCTGAAGTCATTTATTGTCTTAAAACTGTAGATCATGTTTTTTTAAACAGGACATCCATTTTAGATGTATTAACGTTAGTCAGACAAATTGCTTTAAAATCTATGCAACCATGTATATCCTTTGACAATATTGATAACTTCTCTGAAAATGATTTCATGAATCTGACTTGTTTGTCAAAGGAACAATTTTTAAACTTGTATTCTTACATTTAATGTCTCTTAAAGAATACATCAACTAGGACTTCTCTGACATCACTTGGTTTATTTTTATTTAAAATTAAATCTTGCATTCAAATAAAGTTATGTCAACATTGTTCAATTTAACAAAACACAGTGTCAGAAGAGCAGTACACAGTGTTCGTAGTGTCCTTATGTGTCATTTTGTGCCATTCAATTTAGGTTCCCAACACATTTCATGACAAGAGGTTATCAGTAATCACTCAAGAAAGTTAGCACAATCATTATTTGCGGAACATAATGAACAGGTCATTTTGGTTCTTGATGGCACATACATATACATACAGAAAAGCAACAATTTCCATTTTCAAAGAAGGTCATACAGCATGCATAATGGGCGACCGCTTGTGAAACCAATGGTTATTGTAAGCACATCAGGTTATTTTATAAGTGTGTAAGGACCCTACTTTGCAGATAGCAAAAATAATGATTCATCAATCTTGAACCAAATTCTCCATAACAAATATTGAAGAAATTAAGTCATGGGTTAGTCAAAATGATATTTTTGTCGTAGACAGAGGTTTCAGAGATTTGATTGTTCTTTTAGAAGACCTTGGAATCAGAGCAGAAATTCCTGCATTATTGTCAAGAGGAGACACACAATTTTCATATGAGGATGCTAACACAAAAAGGCTGGTTACTAAGGTTAGGTGGGTTGTGGAAGCTGCAAATTCCCGCATAAAACGTGGAAATACATAGATCATGTATTACCAACCAACCAAGTACCATTTATTGGGGATTATGTTAGAATTGTATGAGCTATTTCAAATAAGTATTTCTCTGACATAAATGCTACTATTGATGATGCAGATGACACTGTTATTGCTAATTTAATGTTGGACAGGTTAACCAAAACCAATGAACTTGAAATATTTACACAGAAACATTCATTGGAAAGGAGAAGTAATGTTAAATGGTCAAATGTTAATGCTGAATCTATTAATGATTTCCCAACATTAGATGAAACAAGCTTAAGGCTGTTAACTTTAGGCACATACCAACTGAAATTAAGTTCTAGTTACATACAAAAATATATTGATGGGGATTGTGACATACAGGGAGGGTAATGGACTAATTAGAGTAAGACTTCAGAGTAGGCATGTGTCATCTAAGTATTATTTGGTCTGGATTAAATATGATAATGACATATCACTGCCTGGTATTGTAAGTGTAAATCTGGGGCTAGGACAGTGGGTACTTGCTCTCATGTTGCTGCCATTCTTTGTTATTTTGGAATGTCAATGAATTCAATAACAAACACAATTGGTGTGTCCATGATTCCCGTCTCTGTTAACTCTTCAGATGAAAGTGTTGTATCAGAGTAAATGTAATGTTCTTCTTTCAAATATTGTATGTATGTATTCAATAGTATCTATGGTTCACGTTATATACTAGATGTGTTATGACTTCCGGCAACTGAATAGTATTAGTCGCCAGCCATGTATAGCTTATTCATACATGTAATGACTTATTCCCACATAAGCAATGCTTTTTGTTGCTTAATATGTAGTATGCCTGTGCTGTTTGAAATTAATTGTCATATGCTACCCCTTCATGGAAAAATGTTGCTGTCCTCTGCAATGTTGTACATTATCATGAACAGTGGCAGTAATAAGTGTTAAATACATTGTTATATTGAATCATATTTTGATTATTACAATATATAATACATTATATGCAATGTTCACCAGCATGTGTAATTGTGCACCTGTGGTTTCATGTTTGGCTGTGCCGAGTTAGTGCAAAGTTATGTCCTTGACTTAGTTAGGATAGAGCCTACAAAGTATGCAATCATGTGTCGTGCATATCTCCAAATGAATATGCGCCAGATTTTACAGGCATTTCACCAACCTGTATAGTTGTGCATCTAAGTTTGGATACAAATAACACACATATGGTTTTGTAGGTTGCATATTGGTTTCGGTATGTAAATGACATACCTGGTTGTTAATAGTACATTGAAGGAAGTTGGGCATATGTATGGGATATACTAACTTCCCTGTTACACATGCTGCTCAATGTTCTGGAGCATAATATTATTTATGTATGCAAATGACATACACGGTTGAGTATTGTGCGCATAGCATATTGACTCAAGTTATATTTGTAGTATGTAAATGACATACACTGTTGAGATGGGTGCCTATGTAACATAACATTTTGTCTATGGTTTGATTTATGGTATGTAAAGGATTATGATAGAAGTGTCACTGTTTATAATCATAAGTTATTTGGATTAGAATAGAAAACAATGTCATATGAACATTGGGAGTGAGAACATGCGGAATATGGGACATTCATGCACATATTAAGACCATTGATGATATTTGGTTATATTACAAAACAAGTCCATAGATTACATGCTGGACTTGTTTGCAAATGATATGAGGGTATGGCGTCCAGTTTAGAACTTGTTTATATAAAAAGCAATAAGTGTATTCTCTCTTGTTTATTGTTTTGTGTTTTTCTCTATATGTTCGTAGAAAAATGTGTGCTAGGCATCAACTTTTTGTATGGCGGTTTATTACCCACCTTTGCCTCCATATTTAAGATTTTGAGAGTATTTTTATATGTTCCTTGTCTTTTTGTCAAATTGAAATTGTCATTTTATCAAATAGAAATTTGATCGTCATTTATAAAAATAAACGACATGTACACTAGCTTTGTGTTGTTATAACTTAGTCGGCAAATAAAACCTGATCAGTGTCAGTGTCTGTATTGTAGACAAGTGGTGAAGAAAATGTTAATTTAGCGTAGCTAAATCTGTTTGGTTCGCAACTTGACCATTTGTTAACATTGTACGGTGCATTCGCTTCACGCATGATTCATCAATGCTTATCATTAATAACACGCGTGTATGGCGGTTTATTACCCACCTTTGCCTCCAAATTTAAGATTTAGAGAGTATTTTTATATGTTCCTTGTATTTTTGTCAAATTGAAATTTGTCATTTTGTCAAATAGAAATTTGATCGTCATTTATAAAAATAAATGACATGTACACTAGCTTTAAATATTTTAGTTGCCATGGTAACCGTTTCAATAATACGGATTTAAAAAATGCAATTTTGTAAAATTCAACGTATGGTGTTATCACATTTAACGTTTTCGAAAGAATCTGAAACAGGGCCAATTTTGGGGGTAAGTGCACCTAACCCTTTGTTAACTTTGTTGTTTTTCTCATGCAAACATTATGAATCAGTGACTATTTTTTAAAATTATATAATATTTCTATTGTACATGTACCTGTGCAACATGCCTATTATTTTTCTATGAATGCTTACTTTTTAATGTTATAGTTGCTTAGCAACAAAAGAAAACAGATGTTTATTGGTCAGTGTGTTGTATGGATGTAATAATTATTCTTTTACATATATGCATAAGACACTTCCAATAAGTATGATTTTGCACATTATATACCAGCCCATTCTTAATGCAATCATTTATATGCAAAAAGGAATTGTGAGAAAACTAGCAAATATAATTGATTCATCTAAAGTTGTAGTTTTGATTTCAATTCTGCAGAAAACACCCATGTTCTTGATTTGACCTGCCATGCTGTTTCAAGTAAATATAGGTCTATGGCAAATTTTGTAAAACAAATATTTTATCTTGGTTGCTAAGCAACCACAAAAAATGTCAGTTGCTATTTTACAGTTAAATGACAATAAAACATTTGGAATACAAATAAACAAATTTGAAGTTATTATGATTTGTTTCTTTACTGTTTAAATGTGCCAAATGCTTACTAGATTTTGAATGGAAATGAAGTAATTTTGCAGGAAATCAGCATTACTTAGGAACAACAAAATACTCTGTTAATATTCAAGATATTAACTTGAAATGTTCAGTAATTGGAATTTAAAACATCAATGGTTACAACTACATAATAAACCTAAAATGTGATTTTTGACCCACCAGCCCAAAAATCGTAGTCGCAGCCACATATCAGTATTTTCATGTATTTTTATGGTAATTAGTGAAATGCATGGAACCTAATCAAAATCAAGTAGTTGGCGGGAAGTTTTGCTATTGAAGACATTGGGTGTGACCAATCTTTGCCATTGTCTCCTGACACTCAAGGTAACTTTTACCTATTTAACATTTGACTCTGGTCATTTTATGCCAAGCATTGTTTGAACCTTTTATTTTACTACTTATAGCTCGAGTTGTATGTTAGCACCATTTTGACAATTATTTTATTACCTATAAAATTCATTCTTAGTATTTTGTAACTAAACCATAAATGCGATAAATTATAATTCGACATAATAAATATTCATGAAATGAACTTCCATCACTTCCTAACTTGTTATTTCTTTAGACAGTAGAAAACAAAATACAAGATCGAAAACTTGACCAGAACCTGGGTTGAAACGGCTCCTGTAACAAGTCAAATGAATAATAATATTTAAAAAATAAATGTAATGTGGTTAAAATAACAGAGTATGTATATTCGAGTGCTTATAAATAGTGTGTGTTTATCAAATATGATAACAATAACCAGGAATTCCACAAGGTGCTGAATCTCGAGGGTCATTTTGATAATTTTTGACCTCATTTTACTTTTTTATAGCCACATTACCTATAATTTTAAGAAAAAATGACCCTTTAGCCATAATCCAGAGGGTCAAAATGTGGCTTTTTTGAAATTCGAGGGGTCAAATGGAAACCTGAATAACACTTAAATAATATGCCATGTCATACTTATGCTAAAGATTTACATTGTCTTTCTTTGAACCGAACTTGTTATTTGCATTCAGTCTAACAGAATATGTTGTGTGATGAAATAGATGGTCATGGCAAACCAAGTTACCATTTTTCCCTGTTGTTGGTAACCCACTGCGAACTGTGTGGACCAACTTTCAGGTTAAATTACTATCAATGAATCGGCCGTAACCATTCAACAATCTTTTCAAATTTACAAAACTAGTGATTTCCATAGTTAAGTTAGTGAACCAGATTTTTAACCCTTGGTCTTTCGAGTTATACCTATTTTAGAGAGAGTACAGCACACTCTGATTAACCCTTTTAAATAAATAATATCGTATTATATTAAACAACAATTTACTTTTGAAAAATGGTCGTTTTAATTTAAATTACGTTTTTCATTTCTTTTGCCAAAAGATTAGGAGTCATACAGGTGTTTGCTCTCTGCACTTCAAAGAAGACACATTCAGATCTTCAAATCGCTCATATTTGAAATATTGTGCTGTGCTCACGAAGTTTGATTGTTTTAAAAATAAGGTACAAGGAGTTCGAAAACCCAATAATCTTCAGCATGTATGAACTTAAATTCTTGGTTCACTGTTGACGAAATTCATGAAAATCACTGCGAAACAAATGATCAACACATTGCAAATTCAAATAGCAATGCTTGTTCTACATAATCTCAGGTCGAAACAGAATGGCATAGACTAGAATGTTTATATAATTTGAAATCAATTATTACAACTATTATTCAAACCATTTGTATATTTGCCTTAGGGCACTGAAGTTGTAATCTTAAGTTTTTATCTGGGTACAAATAATACTGTTTAAATAGAATAAATGGAATAAAACCATTTACCTACTTATATGTTTTCATCTTCCTCTAACAAAGTGGTGCAAAATGAAAAGATCACCACATTCAAGCAAATGATTCATATGTCTGTCGGCATGCCTATTTGAATTGGTGTTTAGGGTTTTCTAGGCATGTGCGAGTTGTAAGTTGTGTTAGGTATTAGTTCAATTTCTCAAGCTTTTGAGGTTCACTGTAACAGACACTGACGTAAACAACCAGATCCTGGCAGAACTAAGACTTTGTCCTCTTAAAATCAAAAGATGTGGTAAAAAGCAAGTTGATAAAACAAGAACTAAAGCACATGAATCCTTAAAATAGGTTTATTTGTGCAACACTGCAACAATATTACTAACTGCAGATTCCTCAAAAATATATAACACCACTTAGTAGTAGTAAGTACACATTGTGAAGATATACTGAAATAGTGAACACTCCTTCTCACCTTTGAGTGAATCTAATAGAATTATTTAAAATGAAAACAAACCATGATTATAGATTGGACTTAAAACACTATTTAAACAACTTAACTAGGAAGCAGAACACTATTTTACATTGAAAACAATAAAGCACATGAAAAACTATACATATAACACTCAACATTATTAAACAAGAGCACCATAAGTGTTTGTCTGTTTGTTGTACAGGGAAATATTGAACCTGTACATATGTGAACATTTTCAATGTGACCATTTTAAAGAAGTGTTATGTTATCTTAAATGAATGCCCTTCATACTAGCACATGTACTGTTTACTTATTCAAGTTAGTAAAAACAAATTCAACTGTTTTGAACAGAGGGGAGTAATTTCACCGTAATTTCACCGAACTATAAGCTAAGCCAGTAATTTGTCTAAAATGAGTACAGGTAGTTTTAAAAGTAAATGGTTTGAGACAACATATTCTTCACTAGCAATGTTTTATAAATACAAGACTAGACTTTAACATTAACAGACATTTTAAGTGAGATCAATAACAAAATAAATATAAGCACATTTAAAAAACACAAACAAATATATACACAGAGATGAGCAAAACTGAGCAGAAAGACGCTTGACATTAGATTCATTATCAGCATAATAACCTAATGCATGTACCATGTAAAGTATGAATAGTTTATACTGTACAAAGATACTGACGACTATTCATAAAGCACAAGTGTACTCTTTCTGAAGCGTTCACGGTATATTTATCACTACTACTTATAATGACTATGTTCAACAATAAAACAACACTAAGCTCTACGAGTAGACCATATACCAATCACTTGTAGGTGTTAACTACTGGCACAAAGTACTTGGAACAAGTTTCTCTGTCATGTCCCTCCAAAAAGCAGCTTTGTATGTGATTCTTTCAATACTTAATCCTTTGTTAGTATAAACAACAAAGTCACAATAACATTAAACTTGCCCCACACACACCAACGTGGCCTTGATAATCACGATCTTCCTTTAAATGGACTTTTCCATCTGCTTGAAAGAAAAAGAAAGCGGGATCGTTACACTTTACTGGGTCCTAGGAAATGTCGCACCAGGTATCTCAGCTGCACTCAACTGAAGACCCAAACAAAGAAAAAGGTCAAAAACTATTTTATGTCGTAATGCAATTCGACAATCTTTTTGTGTAGCATCTCTGACCCTTAAAATTTATGTGAACATTTATACATGCCTGTAAATGATTTTACTAGGTTGAAACCTTTCGGCTCGGGCGATATGAGACCACTGTATTTATTATGTAACATGAATGCAATTTTAGAGATACTGTTGCTCAAAAGTTAATTTAAATAAAATACACTAAAGCTGTCGTTAAGTGTTGTGTAGCGGTTGTAAAAATACCATACATACTTGTCAATATTAAGCCTGTTGCACAATAAATGGGAAAATTGAGCTAGCATCACTGTAAAATTAAAGTTAAAGCTAATTCAATCAAAACATGTTTTTTTTAAAGCTTCATGACTATATTTTATTGCTTAGTTAAAGAAAAGTCAATTTGGATTGTTGTTTTTGTGTTCAAATAACTAAGAAATATCATTTAATTTTAGAAAAAAGTTATTCTGGCTATGACTCTTGCATGGATATTAACAACAAAGCATGATAGGTCCTAATCCAGTGATATGTCTCAAAAACATTGTCTCATTGGGGACGGACGTTACAGGGACGGATGTTACATAATTTGTTTTCAAATTAAAAAAAGGCATTAAATTGAATGATATAAAACATTATTTACTATTCTCATAATAAGACAGTTAAATGTATAATTTAAGTTCATGCAAAGATGTTTTATGGTATTCATATTGTGTAAGCACATAGGGGACAGATGTAACAGATTTTCCGTGACAATCATTTTTCGGCGAAGAAGTACAAGATCCGGACAATATTGTTGTTGTCATTTATTTAAAAGAGAGAGAATACGTAACTACAGGGAAAGCCACATACATAAGACAGTGCCTACATAAAGTTATGGTTTTTCAAACCAATGGATATTTTCAGACAAACAAATGGCGTAAACCATGTTGTTATTGTTTTTTAAACATTTTAATAAATGTAGTACCTTTTCAAAAGGTACTACAGTACAGAAGGTCCTTTTGACTCAAACCAGTGATAGCTCGTTAAAAGATTTAACGAATTCAAATGTTTAGGGCTTGATGAAAAGTGTATACAATTATCTTAACAGTAAACTAAAAAAAATGCATATTTCGCTCATAACAAAACACATCTCATTTTGTTTAATTGGTAAAAATGATATGCTAATTCATCAAAATTGGTCATTTTTCATACATTCTAAGGCAAGATACTCGTATAGTTTCACATGAAATGACAGGGAAAGAAAACCATAAAACATCAGTACCACCCTTTGGTACACCAAATTCACATGTAAGCCATTTACTGTGCAGAGTGCCATGGCTTAAAAAACGGGTTATGTTGATAATGTTTGTAATGGGTAATTTGCCAAATGATATGCGATAGTTTCATAATTAATATATAGTATTGACTTGAATAAAAAGAACTTTACTGCATCGCATGTACACTTGGAGGATACTGTCACACTAGACGCTGCAGTGCTGGTGTTCTGCATTTCACCGGCTGTTGCACAGACAAGCATCATTTCTGGAAATAGAAATTAGAAATAATTTGTTCGACTGAGCTAACCGGGGGCTGTCTAACCCCACATCACTACACGTCCCTCCCAATGCGCATTGTTTGTATTATTATTTATCTAACTTCATGTTGCTTACTTTACTTAAAAACATTCATTTAAATCAAACCAAAATACAAGAGAAAGACGAACCTTCCATAATTTGTTTCGACTCGAAACACAATAAGAGTAATACTAACAGTTTAAAAAAATATACGAAATCCGAAACTCAAAGAATAATGTATTTCTGACCCGATTATTTACTATTATCGTCTCAAGAATCCTTGGTAACAATAATTCAAAAGAAAAGCAACTTAAAAGGCCGTAACTTACCTCGTGAAACGAGAAATACATCGCATAGCATAAACCTTTGTGGATGTGTAGTGTAAGTGAGCAGCAACGGCCGTTTTTGAAATATTTTTATCTTCGCATTAAGTCACGTCCGCTATGGGGCGCAACTCTTAAGCGACAAATGATCGATTAATTGAAACGGTGTATAAGAAACAAATCACATCCAGTTTGTGAAGTAAATTTACATTACAATAAAATAGTGAGACATTTCTAAAAATAACGTCTATTTTCCACATTATCAAATAAAAGCACAGGTACTTGAAGCAAAATATTTTAATGTTCTATATATAGACTATTTACTATAATAAGAGTATTTTTATTATAGTAAATAGTCCATATACATAACATTAAAATATCTTGCTTCAAGTACCTGTGCTTTTATTTGATAATGTGGAAAATAGACGAGTCTTTTATTCGACCCTTTTACAGCGTGTTCTGTGACGTCATTTATAATATCAACTGTTTTTCGCAGAACTCTAGAATTTGAATATGAATATAATGTTTGTTTAATACTTCAAAGCATGGTTAAGTCTACATAAGATGTCACGAATCTACAGAAGATTATAAGATGTCACAAGTGCACACAATATATAGCAATGATACGAGTCCACATGTATAGGTTATATTTAAGATGTCAAAATATCACACAGGATATATATTAGCAGTCAAAATCTACACAGGATAGCTAAATCCTCACTGGTTAAAAGGGAAGTTTTTCTAATTTTACATATCTAACTCGTGTTTCGCCCTTTTCATTTTCTTCTTCAACTCCTCATTTGTCAGGTCTAGAATACGCAGTTGTTCTCTCAACTCATTGTTTGTCTGTTCTCGAGCAAGCAACTTTCTAATTAATTCCTGTTTTGTCTGATATGGAGAATACATGTATCATGTATCAGATCAAGATCATGCGGCATTCCACTGAACTCCTTATATCTTTGCTCTTCAGCATGCGGCTTCCGAGTGAACTCCTTACATATTTGCTCTTATGCATGCGTCTTTTTCACTAAATTCTTAGATCATTGCTCTGCTGCATGCGTCCTTTTACTCAACTCCTCATTTGTCAGGTCTAGAACACGCAGTTGTTCTCTCAACTCATTGTTTGTCTGTTCGCGAGCAAGCAACTTTCTAATTAATTCCTGTTTTGTCTGATATCGATAATACAGCTTTACACCCAACACCTCATGTATCAGATCTAGATCATGCGGCATTCCACTGAACTCCGTATATATTTGCTCTTTAGCATCTGGCTTTCCACTGAACTCCTTATATCTTTGCTCTTCAGCATGCGAATTCCAAGCGAACTCCTTATATATTTGCTCTTCAGCATGCGGTTTTCCAAAGAACTCCTTATATCTTTGCTCTTCCGCATGCGACATCCACGTTAACTCTTTATATCTTTGCTCTTCAGCATGGGCCTTTCCACTGAACTCATTATATCTTTGCTCTTCAGGATGCGCCTTTCCACTGAACTCCTTATATCTTTGCTCTTCATCATGCTTCTTTCCATTGAACTCCTTATATCTTTGCTCTTCAGCTTGCGTCTTTCCACTGAACTCCTTATATGTCTGCTCTTCAGCTTGAGCCTTTCCACTGAACTCCTTATATCTTTTCTTTTCAGCTTGCGCCTTTCCTTTGAACTCCTCATATCTCTGCTCTTCAGCTTGAGCCTTTCCACTTAACTCCTTATATCTTTTCTCTTCAGCTTGCGCCTTTCCTTTGAACTCCTCATATCTCTGTTCTTCAGCTTGCGTCTTTCCACTGACTTTCTTATATCTTTTCGCTTCAGCATGCAGCTTTTCACTCAACCCCTCACTTGTCTTTCCTCGAGCATGCATTCTCAAATGTGCAACATTCTTGTAGCAGTCAAGCTTGTTGTTTAACAGGATTTGTCGGTCTTGAAACACTGTGATGTCATCATTGGCTTCCCGAGCCTTTCGTTTTTCTATCTCTTCATATTCAGATTCTACTGCAGACTTTGCAAGTTCTAGAATGTTTCCAGCTTGTATATCCAACGTTCTGACCTATCAATGAAATTATCAAAGGTAAATTAAAGTGTGATATAGAGCTGTTGCATGTACAACACCAATACAAGAACTAACCGTTAAAGCAAAAGTAAGACATATATAGACATAAACCAATAATAAACGGATCACGAGGCACATACAGAAATGATGAGGACATGGAAACCAATCAAACATAGCAACATCCACGAAACTGAATAAATTCATAAGTACCTTAAAACAGTAATAAACACCAATCGAACAAATTATGAATGCATGCGGTATTACATGTAACTTGTAAATAGCTAAACACAACGTTTGGCTGCAATCAATTTTTTTAGAACATACTTTCGTCATTTAACAAGATCATGAATACAGTGGAACACACTTATAACTTATTCGGTTATAACGAACATTCGAATATAATGCAGTGATATTTATTCACCGATCAAGCTCTTTTACATGTTATCGTATAACTACACGGTTATAATGACGTTGGACAAAGCGTAATTTTGAATATAACGTATTAATTTGAATTTGAGCATATTTAAACGAAAAAGCATTCTATGTTACAACTTAATTCACAATTTCGATTAGTTTGGGTGTAAAACAGGTGTGTTAGCTAATTCGATAATGTATCGCTGTATTGATTGACACATTGGCATTAGTGAAGTGTCGAGTAATGTGTACTGTATTACAGGGATAACATTTGGCTATATATTATAAGACTACACTTAGAAATGTTTGCCTGATTAGAATCAGTATAAAATATGAACGTCAAATTAATATTTTATAGTTTCAACATTGATTTGTTCTTGCATATATTTGTGTGTTTTTCAGTACGTGTCCATGAAGTGTTGTAAACATATATCTGACAATGTATGTTATTGCGGCACTAACAATTTGTTATTTATAACATACATTAATAAGCTAAATACAATGTATGTTATGTCTCGATACACACATATCTAGTTCATGTATTATCGGTAATGGATGCTATAACGAAATGTGTCGTGTCCATTCAATTTGAACGCAATTGCTCTGTATGTATATAACACAGTTCGGAAATAACTAAGTAAGTCTCGTCATAAGCGTATTATACTCTACATGTATTCCATACAATGCAATGTGTACTTGTTTTATGTTTTCCTCTGAATAAGACAGTTTTTGTCCAACGTCTTCATCATCATTATGGAGTTTTGCCTCTTCCAAAAACTTTAATTCACTGTCATACAACTCGTTGAGTTGAGCATCAGTCATCGTTAAGTTCGGTGAGTGCATCAGTGTGTTTCGCATGTCGACGATCTAAAATTGTAGAATGAATTTCTAACATACATTGTGAAATTATATAGCTGAGCAACAAAAGTAACTTCCGATATTTATGAATATGAGGTTGTCATACTTGATATCAATGTGCGAGTTTTTTTGTCTATCTTTACCCGATTTATTCAGTAATCTTTTTCACGAAGTGTAACTTATATATACATTTATATAACATGTTAACACTTTTTTATTAATTTCAAATATATAACACGGAATACTGTATGTCTGTTTTATCTTCTCTGTGCAACAATTAACATAACTGTGATGTATTTTTTTGTTGATTTTCCTTTGTACGTTTTATTACTCACATATGCCATGTTTATGCAAATAAATGCTATACTTTCATAATTTATATGATATAAGCATACTTCTAAATTCCATTATTTCATAATGTCATTATTGAACTTTCAATAATAATAGAAAACACAAGGATACCGCATATGATTATCGAATACAACATATTCGGCATCATGTTTCCCCTTTGCGTGTGCGACGACACTACGAGTGATTCCTTTGCAACCTGGGGCCAACAGGCAATCGTCTGATTTCTATTTTGTCAATTTGTCATAGCCAAAGCTGCTTCTCGTCATTTAGTTTATCGCAAATCATCGAGTACATATTTGATGTGTCTTTTACTTGTTTGAATATATGTTGCATGCATTATCCAGTGTTTGTCGTCTCTTATGTTGAGGCGTTGTCCGGTGGGCAATGCCTTATGAATGGTATTCATTTTATGTTAGACTAATTGTGAGGCGAATACACCGTCAGACCTGGTTTGAATCCCAGTGGTGTGTTTTCACTGATGGTGTTTTAAGGACAATTTTGCCTTTTGTAACTGTTTACATTTATATGAGATCTTCCATTTCTCCTAGTGCTTTGGAATTGTGCACACAATGGATATGGCAGATTCCTTCGATTTCTGTATACATTTTATACATATGCAGAAACATAGAATATATAGGATCTAACATGAGTGTTTGAGGCTTTGCCATGTATTACAACATTTTTGCCGACGAGTTACTAAATTAAAAAAACAATGAACACATATGCTATATTATATTTATCGGCTAACTTGTAAACGGACATAAGTGGATTACGAGAAATAATATTACTATAGATTATAATCACTTCCGTGCCGTATTTTATGTGATGAATAAAAATAAACATCGAGCAGTGCTATATATAAATATACATGTAAACTACCATTTCCAATCAATTGGCCAAAAGAACCTCGAGATTCGTTACAATAAGTGGATAGTTATATATATTATTAAGGCATGTTTTATAAATACTCGTTGGTGTATAAGTACTTAAGTTCGCGTTTATTCACCCCCCCCCGCATTATGCTTAGTGAGACACTACTTGTAAAGAAACTGTATACTCGAAACAAACCTTTTCTATATTAGGAAAGTCGAGCTTGGAGAACAGCTCACAGTTCAGAATAAGGTGAAACAGAGCTGGTGTGTCCAAATCCTCTGGTGTTATGACCTTCTCGCATTTTCTTGGCATGAATAGTTTCGCAATGCCCCATGCTCCACCAACTGGTATGTCCTTGCAATTGGGAAATCCTGAGTGACTGGACTTTCGATGAAGCTTTGTCACTTCATCAAACAAAATTTTACAGTCAGAGCAATGCATTCTTTCTCTGAGGTTCTTTCTTTTACCGGCTGTACATACTTCCTCACATATTTTCTGAATATATTCCCCGTTCTCAAAGTGTGATCCTCCATTAGGTAAACGTTCTATCAGGAATTTATTAAAAGTCATTCTATTGAAATGTCGAGCTCCTTCGTTTACATATCTAAACGTCATTGTTCCTCTTATCCAGTTAATGTAATCCGGGTTTTGAAGATCTTCTTTTAATCCTACAGAATAACAAAATACAGAGTTCAATAATGATTAGTAATGTAAGCTTTTCAAATACGAGAAGTGATACATGAATAATGATATACTGTGTTACTTGCACAGATGCAACATATAAACCGCGCACGATTTTAGCTTGTATGTGTCAGTTTGAATGTAAACTATTAATCAATTTTAGCATGGGTAGACATGTAATTCATGTCTCTTTACAGGGTGTAATATTAAGAGGTTCTCTTACAAAACAAACAAGCCTCCTGCAAAGTTTCTTGCGAATTTGCAGCAAAATTGCAGCAAAGTTGCCGGAACCTGTTTTCTTGCAAACTTTTATCATATAATACATAACAGGTGAGCTATAAAACTCATTAGTTACTATGGAAGTACATGTACATGGTTGCTAAGAAGTGTCATGGTTCTTAAGGTGGACTCTAAGGGGACCACCCAAGAAACGTTTCTGTGAAGTTTAGTCAAAATCCATCAAGCGGTTTAGGAATCGTTGTTTGAAACATATTGTTCACACACATGACGGACACAGGGCAATCACAATAGCGCGAATTGAGCTCTGGTGAGCTAAACATACATACAATGTGTACAAAAAGAACATGCATAATATGCATTGAAAAATAATATATTTGCAATTCTAGTAATATGTGTGTAACTATTTCTTTAAATATTTAAAAGACGTTACATTAAACACTTGAAAATGTTAATGTCAACACTAGTTTTGTTAATACATGATCTTTGATATTTATTACCAAATACTACTTATTTTACCAAAGTCCATCTTTAATATGACAATACTGAATAAATGCCAGTACTCATTAAAAGAATAAAACATCAATTACACGAAACTTATAGTTTACAATAAACTCAAAATACTATGATGAAACTAACAACAAATATCTTCTTCAGTCTGTCTATAAATCAATGAACCAATGATCCTGTATCATACAGAATAATGGCAATAATATACTGTTTGTTCAGAATATTGGAGATAGTCTCAGATGGCACTAACATGGCCATTTTAATTGCATGCTGAACAAACTCGCAGGCTCCATCTCATGTTCTGCACTATTACATGTAAATCATGTCACACATGACTTGATATATCATTGTCTGGCTTGGTCCTAGGCCCATCATCACTTTCTCCACCTCTGGATCAGTTCTGAATAAGTCAATTATTGTAGGACTACTAAAGTTTCTGACATTGTGTCTTGGAATGTTAGATCTGTTCCATATTCTTCTGTGCTAAGGAGGGTATGAACTTTAATGTTAAACGCCTTCACGATTGAGTTTTTGTCCATCTTAAGTACTTCCACTGCATAGTCTGTAACAATTACAAGAAAACATCTTTTATATTAAAGCCTAAGTGATCAATATACCTTTCAAATGTCTATGGTAAATTACAGGAATTGGGGTGTCATGAGTGAGTGTCAGGTTGCGAGTGGGGTGTGACAAGCTGTGAGAGAGGCTGAGGGTGGGTTGTGACAGGTTGTGAGACAGTGAGAGTGGGGTGTGACAGGTTGGGAGAGGATGAGAGTGGGGTGTGACATGTTGGGAGACATGGGAACCCCAATAGTTCTGGCCTAGTGGTCTGAGATAGAGGCACTGGACAGCGAAGGCTGCGTAAAGAAGAACTCTCTCTCAATCTGGAAAAATAGTGAAGGCTATAATAGCGGACATTGGCAGTAGCAACCGCAACTCAACTACAAGACCAACTTTTCAAGACGATGGACATCACGACTTGTCTCAACTATTTCTCGCCAACATATCTATGAATTAAATCCCATATAAATCATTATAGGAAAATTAAACCATTTTAACTTTTTTTAAATTCAAATAAAACTTTATGTATATACGAGGGGCGTTTCAAAAGTAATGCAACTTGGGTAATATAAAGCGCGCGTTTGATAGATTTTAAATTGTTTACGCGTCATACCCTCAAAGTAATCCCCCTTGTTACGTACACAAAGTTTCAAACGTTTAATCCAGTTCTTAAAGGCATCTTCATACTCATTTTCAGGTATACCCAGCATACACTGATAAACAGCGGACCCCAGGGCCTGTCGGGACCTATACCGTCTACCAGCTAAATGTTTTTTCAGTTTAAGGAACAAGAAATAGTCACACGGGGCTAGGTCGGGGGAATATGGTGCATGTGGAAGAACTCGAACCCTTTCCTTGTTAAAAAACGAGGTCGCAATAGCAGACTTATGCGCAGGGGCGTTGTCATGCAACAGGGATAGGTGCTTAAAGCCAGCGTTTGGGCGACGTTTGAAACATTGTTTCTTCAACACTTTTTCTTTATAAAATATACCAGTCACCGATTTTCTATTTGGTACAACCAATTGCATAATAGGACCACGGATATCAAAGAAAATAACAAATATTGCTTTCTTAGCACTGATCAATCTTTTGGCAATTGAGGGGCGGCGACAGTTTTTGGTAGCCCATATTTTGTTGTTAATTTTTCTGGTAGGCTCGAAAAAATGTACCCATGTCTCATCTCCAGTAATAATGTCAGAAAACTGCTTTCTTTGATATTTTGGAAACATTTTAAGCAGTTTTCTGGCAGTTTCAAATCGGACACGCTTTTGCTTGTCTGACAACAAATGAGGGATCCATCTAGCTGTAATACGTCTCATTTTTAAATGACGTTTTACAATGCGGAATAAGCTTGCGGCTGAAATACCAACTATACTAGCTATCTGATGAACAGTTAGTCTGGCGTCAGACTTAACCACATTACATACTTTTTTAACCATAGTGTTAGAAGTAGCACTACAAGGACGTCCCGATTTTGGTGCATAATTAATGGAGACACAACCGCTTTTAAACTTCTTAATCCACCTCGTGACGGTGGCATACGATACTTCATTCTGTCCATGAACAACACACAATTCGTCAAAAATCTCCTTCACTGATACGTCAAGCTGGCATCGAGTCTTTACATAACCTCGAATTTCAGCTGCCTTTACACTTCTCTTGCCGACCATTTTACTATAGTGTCAATGACTATATGTTGCTTTTATCACTGTATTAGCGATACTACTGCGTGTACACCTCTTAATTTGGTATATATGTGTAGGGAATTGATGTATCGCTACATCGGTACGATTTTCACGAAAATCCCGTGCAAGACGAGGCCGCACGACAATAAGTTGCATTACTTTTGAATGCCCCTCGTACAGGATTTTCAGCTAGGGGTCCTTGGACCCTCGTGTTTGATAAATTGGGGGACCTTAGTCAATTTGTAATAAATATTAAACAGTCAACGATAGCAACTTAGTTGTTCATAATTACAAGGGTTATATTTAGCTATTCAGAATCAATTGCGAAATCAAAATTTCAATAGATACCGTTAAGAATCAGAGCCTGATTTGTTCTTTGGCAGGCTTTTTTATTTCATTCGGCAGGATTAGGTTGGCGTCACCCAGACTCAAATAATTAGGATCTACTTCATCTGTAGATAGGCATCAATATACTATAGAAGTCATCAAGATTTTAAAAAATTATGCTTTCACTAAGTATAACAGAATGACAAGAAAGTGATTTTAAAATGTTATACTGACAATTAGTTATTTAGTCTATAATATTATATAGTTTACTGTAAATTGTAATATTGGTTGTCCTGATTACCAATTCATCAAGTTTTCAATCTACGAAATTGTTCATGCAAGCAGTATATCTTAAACACTAAATCATTTCTGTAAATGACATTTACAAATAACTTGTAATTAGATCTGTATTTTAGATGGAATTTCCTTTCAATCAAGCTAACCACTCCCTGTCATTATCGTTTATCTTTGTTCGAAAAACCGGTGTAAAGGACAAAAATCTTTTTTTTTATTTATTGAAAATCTAGGCATACAAGCAGTATGTAAAATGAAGAGCAAGTTACTTTGTGACAGTGTGAAACTGTAGTGTATGATTCAAAATTGCAATATAAGCGAATGTGCTTAAACACTTACACATACCATTGAAAAAGAGGTAAAGATCTACTGAACTTTTCTATTGTTGTCCAATACAACACATTTTCGACTGGAAGAACTAAACAATGCTTAACACTACGATTGTAAACAAATGTCCGACGAAAACTAGCATAGTACTCGGACATTTTCGGTGTTTACCGGCGTTCAGTGCCATGATTCATGAGTATACGGGTCCAAACAGTGAAACAACGTCAGTAATAATGAAATTGGATAGATTATGGATAGGTAATTTTGTAGAAGAAACCTTATATATTGAGAAGATTAAACTATTAGGCCAGTCAAAAAAAAAAAATTGGGGAAAAAAAATGCACAGAAATAATTTTTGTTGATTTGTGTCATATAAGGCATCACATTAAATATACTAAAAGTATAGGACAATCACACGGTGCAAAATGTGATTTTTGGGGTAAAATGGTTGAAAATTTAAATAAGAATGGGAATTTCTGGAATTTGCCAATAACTATGTCAAATTTTGCAATAAAACTACCAGAATTACTGTATTTAATAGATATTGCATACAGTACAAAATAACTTAAGTATAGAAACATTGAACAGTGTTAAATGTCATTTTTGGGGTAAAATTTAAAAAAAATCACAAAAAATGAGCATTTCTGGGATTTACCTATAACTATGTCAATTTTTCCAATAAAACTACTAGAATTACTTTATTGAATAGATATTTTATTACAGTACATAATACATAAAGTATAGAAACATTGTACCGTGTAAAATGTGATTTTTGGGGTAAAACCTTTAAAAAAGTAACCAAAAACATGGGAATTTTTGGAATTTGCTAATAACTTTGTCACATTTTGCAATAACACTACCAAAATTACTATATTTAATAGATATTGTATAACAGTACATAATACTTAAAGTATAGATACATTGTAACAAGTGAAATGGGATTTTTGGGGTAAAACCTTAAAAAAATGACCAAAAACATGGGAATTTTTGGAATTTGCCAATAACTAACTCAAATTTTGCAATAAAACTACCAGAAATACTGTATTTAATAGATATTATGATACAGTTCAAACTACCTAAAGTATAGAAACATTGTATTGTGTGAAATGTGATTTTTGGGACAAAACTTAAAAAATAACAAAAAATGGGAATTTTTGGAATCTGTTAATATCCCGTTCATTTTAACTATGAAGTTTTCAGAATAGTTATTTTTAACTCATGTTATATTGCAAAATCCATACTTTAAATCATAGAAATAGTTTATAATGCGGAATGTACTATTTATTTGAAAAATATATCAAAAAAGAAATAACTAAAAGTTGCAATTTCTGGTATATTTTGCCTATTCCTGGATTAAAAAAAACAAACAATGAAAGTCACAGAAATGACATAAGCTACGTGTTATCTCTCAATATAACATATGATAATATTATGCTATCAAATCAAACAAGAAATGTGGTTTTGAGGTAAAAGTCCTGAAAACATAAACGAAAATGCTATTTTCCGGAAGCCATATGAATTTGATCACACAATTATATGATTATAATAGAAGCAATGTCGGTGTCTTAATGCAGCATAAGATATGCACAATGTATTAGTCAAATGCCAAATCTGATGGCAATCTCACAGCTGACTCCTTTGCATGTGAATCAGGCTGAACTACATTCAAATCCAACATTCTTGTAGCTACATGCTACTGTACGGCAGCCAGTTTGACAAGTACACCGTACAACTATCATTATGTGAGCACGAGCTGTATTTTAGAGATACTCACAAACTATTGTACATAGATGCATCAGACGTAGGTCGTAGTTTGTTTGGGGTCCACATACATTGATGTTATTGCAACCTTTTCAACAAACGTAAAAAAGCATACGATGTTCAAACTTTAGAAACTACTTCTGGACTCGGATGAAAGTTGTGTGAAAAATATTATATTCCATCATGCAATTCTTGGATGTGACACTACATCAAAATTGTATGGTGTGAACATTGTATGCTACATCTACGTGTGTTGAAAAGGTTGCCAAGACCTCAATTTATGTGGATTTATGTTACAAATATATATTACATCCCCATTATAAACTGTTTCTATAATTTATATTATTGATTTTGCAATATAACATTTGGTGAAAATTACTGTTTTGAAACTTTTACAGTGAAAATGAACGGGAAATTATCCGATTCCAAAATTACCCATTTTTTTTAGTTTTACCCCAAAAATCACATTTCACACGATACAATGTTTCTGTACTTAAGTATTTTGTACCGCAATATAATTTATATTAAATACAGTAATTCTGGTAGTTTTGTTGCAAAATTTGACTTAGTAATAGACAAATTCCAAAAATTCCCATTTTTTTATATTTTTTACTCCAAAAATCACATTTCACACGGTACTATGTTTCTATACCCTAGGTATTTTGTACTGTAATATAATATATATTAAATACAGTAATTTTGGTAGTATTATTGCACAAATTGACATAGTTTTGGGCAAATTCCAAAAAATCCCATTTTTATTTAAATGGGATACCATTTTACCCCAAAAATAACATTTTGCACAGTGTGATAGTTTTATACTGATATTATATTAAATGTGGTGCTTTATATGACACCAATACCATCAAAAGTTTGTCTGTGCATATTTTCCCTCCTATTTTTCCACTGGTCTAATATATGTTTGGCAAATTCCAGAAATTCTCACTTTCATTTATATTTTTACTATTTTACCCAAAAAATCACCCTTTTCACTGTATGATATTCTGAACCTGAGGTATGTTGTAGAGCAGTTTAATATCTATTAAATACAGTTATTGAGGTAAATTTATAGCTAAATGTCGTCGAGTTATTGAAAAACTCCAGAAATTCCCACTTTAATTTGTTGTTTTTTTCACCATTTTACCCCAAAAATCACTGTTCACAACATATGATGTGTCATTACTTAAGGTATGTTATGGTGCAACATAATGTCTATTAAAAACATTTATTCTGGAATTTTTATAGCTAAATCTGATTTTGATATAGTCAAATTCCAGAAATTCATACTTTTTTTACCTTTTAGTACATTTTACCCCAAAAAAAGCATTTTGCACCGTAGGATTTTCCTATACTTTTTTCTCCTTACACGGCAGATATTAAACAATACATTTATGCCAAAATCATTTCTGTGCCTTTTTTCCCCTTTATTTGCCTTTTTTCAGTAGATTGACTGGACTATATGCCTTTAAGCATGTTAATGCAATTGAGCAATTCTAAATATTCACCACCCCCACCCACCCAATTTACAACGGAATTCACACCAAGTCATATATACTCCTAATACTTACATGAATAGGAAAGAAAATAATGTAAACTAGCATTAAACGTGATAACATAACATATATCCAGAAATATTACCTTCAAATTCTCGCTAAAAAGCGACTTTCCTTGCCCTTGGCGCTCGTTCCTTGCAGACGCTTGCATGTCGCGTTGATTTCAAGGATACGCGGTAAGCAAGTTTAGAGTGAGGATACGTTAACGACATATGTGCTTAGACGTTTAACACATGTATCAATATCATTGCAATTTGATCTGGCAAATGTATTAGTTTGGCATTCAATTAACATTGTTACAAATTGTCAATGTCAAACAAATAATGGAAGAGCAAATCTATATTGGGCCAACATCGGGCCGATGAGCAAGTTTCGTTTTGATTTAACTCAGGCGAACATCCGACCGATGATAACATAAACATGTATTTTTTCCAAAATAGTGTTTATGTTATTGTTACAAAGATTTAATATTAAACAGTACTGTATTTGCGCACAGAAAAAACTAGTCGTTATGCCAATGTCATGTTTCTTGCAAACTTCCTGCAACATGATTTTTTTGCATTAAAGATTCTTGCGAACTTCTAGCAACACAAAATATTTTATTCATATTTATAGACATTGTTTCAAAAGTTCACGCCTTCTGTGTACAAGAGGCTTCTATGAAGCAGCCTGTGATTTCGTTGTCTTGCTCAAGATGAAATAACTACAATGACTTTTTATGCAAGGATGTCGGAAAGGACGATGTCGCAAATTAATAGGACGGCAGCGAACAACGTTTCAAGAACATCAAGGAGTAACAAGTAACATGTCATTGGATTGCTTTGATCTCCTTGTGGTTCGCAAGACAGCTTATGATATGATTTTAAACAAGATTCATCAGCCTTTTTAACAAAGTCAAGCACGAATACTGCTGATGAACCATGCTAAACTGTATACATGTACATAGAAAGTGTATAGCTCTATACAGCTCTAAAATAGTTAGTAACGAATGTTTGAAATTCTTAAAAGTCTATCAAACAGGTTTGATAAACTATAATTGAAATAAACATCGACATCTAAATTTCATCAGGCGGTTCATCCGAACGTCGGCCGTCTTTTTGATGCTTCTTTTCAGAACATCGTCATGCTAAACAATGACGTCACGCCGGAAATATACAAAAGTTCGGTATTCGGCACACATGGAAGTATGCTTACTATTTGATATTTGGAACACGAGTTCACATGATCAAAAATACTGGCCTCACTTTGTCCATAAACGTTAATGTACAGTGCAAATTTGTTACTATATATAGTAGCATATAAAATAAAGTACTTTTGAAGACTAACATGTGGTACAGAAACATTCAGAAAGAACCAAAAGAACAATAACAAGAACATTCCGTCAGCAATTCATATAGTTTAACATGCACTCGGCAATCACGTAATCCTGCCTTTGTTAAGACAACACAATGAAGTGTTCAAAGGCAATGTTCATTTTGTAGGTCAATCCCCAAACCCAAAGAGAGATGGAAAATGATTTAAACATATCTCAAGCTGCTGTATATATAATAAGTAAACGCGTGCAGCAGACACAACTCTGTAAACATGTTGACAAGTGTAATGCAGTTTAGATTCAGGTAAGGACATTATAGTGTCTCAATTTAAAAGGTAGAAAGTGGAAGGATTTTGTAACTAAGGCTATGGCTAAGCAAAAGTAGTGAGATAACAAATGTGACTGGGATGTCAAGATTAATTTACAGTTCTATATTGACAAATTCTGAACCCTTTCTTTGAGGTCATCCTGACCAAAGCCAGCATAATGTCTTTTTATTTATCGGAACAGCCAGTCCAGTCAAAGCAAATGGTAGCTTACTTGCCGCAGCGAAATATCAAATTCATTACACCCGAGTACTTTGCTATTTGGGGTATACTTAAAAGGCGGTTTACAAACGCGAAACCGTACACTTATCTACAACCTCCATTGATATCAAATTGAACATTTATTGCAGTGAGTACTAGAATATAGTTGTGTGCAAGAAAAGCCGTAATCAGAAGTGTTTCAAGAATCATCTGTGGCACAGGAGTTCAGGTATATATAATATAAGCAGTCTAACCCTTTTCAATTTTGAGCTTTTTCCGCGGCCGAAATCGTCCTTTAAACATCTAAATATATCCATTATGTATGAAAGCTATTGTCTTCCATTTTCTCATATTAAGGAGAGTAAGGATATTTTGTAAAGAACAACAACCAGCCAAATGCACCTTCAACTATAAATGTTAAATAATTGTACATTACTTGCAACACTGGCGTCCTGTTCATCAGTTAAACACTTTAGTTGTTTTGTTTCGCTATTTTGTATGTCCAAATGCCAATTCAAAAGCTGGAAATTAATTTAAAATGTTGACATTCATGACTTAATATTGATCTTTACTTAAATCATTGTTCGCTGTTGGTTTATAATATGATTTCTTAAATAAAAAAATACTTTATGCAAAGCAATGAGATCAAAATAAGCATATACAATTGTATTAACATTTTTTTAAATACTTTACTTCCTACCTGATCCTGGAATCGGGCTTTGTCTGGTAACAGTTCATCATCAATTTCATCGAGAAACGCTACCATGTTTGAAACCAACTTATTTGTAAAAGAATCAAATCCGCGTTCAGAGGAATCACCTTCTACGTAAGCATCCACAATCTGAAAATATGGCACATGGTCTGTAAAGTAGTTAGTACATTGATACATTCAGTTTGCGTTGTTATTGTCTCAAATTTCTGAAACAATGTACGTTTGGAAGCAACTACCCTTTTTAAGCGACAATGTCATTGCCATGTAATTTACTGTTTTGTTCTTTAATTTCATCTTTGTCCGCACATGATATAGTTTGGTCTAATAACTTACTTACATTAGTCATTTTATTACGTGGATGAGTGTAGCGTTTTATATCCATTCACTGTCATATGAAAGATACCCAAATGTACAGTATTTATACAGTGGGGCGAATACAACAGCCGCCTTAACTAATCGAATTACCGACCTGTACTTGGAGATAATTCGAAAAAAACAATAAAGAGCGGTTAATTTTTGTTATGCATTTTCTCGCGCTGCCATATATCATTAAGGCAAATTCTTTACATGAAATTTAAGGTAAACAGTCCATCATTGACATAATGTCTGCGGTAAATGAAACAGTTGAATGTATATAAGAATGCGGATCAAATTTGAAAAGTTAACATTTTACCGTTCAACAAAAAATAATAGCCCACTTTCTTCTCTGAAAAAACTTAGCCTTTAAAGATAAACCAATTAATGGAAAATCACATTTATTTTCGTATCTCTTCCTATTTTCGTATAGTGTAACAACATATGTACTAAAAAGACTTGCCAATTTAAGAAAAGTCAGAAATATTTGAAAAAAAATTCAAAACAAATGTTTGGACTGGACATCTGTGTCATAAGCCATTTAAAATAAGAAATATTTCATGCGAACAAACAACTATTGACTATGTTAGAAAACCCCAAAATCAGATGGGCGTCATATTGTCTTCAATAAAAATGTTTGGGACATATAACACCAAGTATATCCAAATTTCAGAGACATTTACCGTCTTGTTTTTGCAAAATTTAATTTTGAACAGAATGCTGCTTAAACTTTACATATTCATGATGAAATAGGAATTTGCAATTTTGTTTTTTTCTTTCAAAAGTATGATTTATTTATGGCAAATGAAGTTAATTGTAGTTTTAAAACATAAGAAAATTGACAATGTTGCCAAATTATGTCACTTCCAAGACTTATACTAACATTTTTAAATATTTTGAAGTATTTCAGTAAATTAGATCCCTAATAAAACATACATACCTTTTTATTTTTTTCAATAAAAGCACCAATTAAAACATTGTTTAGGGAAGGATTGCCTAGAATATTAAAACTTGCAACTGCTGTGAAATTAAATTTAACATACATTATACAATTTAAAAATATTTTTAATTATGTTAATTACCATATATATATAAGGGAAATAACCCAACCGTATGAACGGAATACTTTAACCAATGATGGACGGCTTACCTTAACTAACAAACGTCAATTTGGTGGCATAATTGGTGCTTGCGGTCATCAATGCCTTCACTAAATCAAGATAAGGCACTCTATCGATTTAACACTGCCTATTATTCGACAGCGATCTGTCTTAGGCGGCTTGGTTTGTGAATACTCTTGTTTTCCAATCGTAATTATCAGAAATGTGACTTAATATAATTATAATACAATACATTCCCCAAACATTCATTCGTCATTCTAACATAATTATTAAAATTACTATTCGTCATAGACCATTACTTAAAAACATAATAACACCTAGAAACTGTGTTTGCTCATTAAAGAAACTATTTGAAAATTTAAATAAATGCAAGACTTGAAACATCCGAAAATAACATATTTTTTCTTATATACATATGTTAAACACAATTAGAATAAAAATACCTTCTCTCCAAATATGTGTTAATCATATATGAACTGTACAAACTGTGTTTTTGGCATGATGCACCGATTTTCTAATTGGCATTGCCTCTTTTCCATTGTATTAATATTTTGTATATTATGTACTCATGTTGTCATGTTTAACATGGACTGAGATAATTATGTAAATAAACAGTACAATTATAGCTGTTGCGCAGACCATGCCAAAAATATGTAAGTTTACTCTATACATGTACCACCTCTCAATAAGTTGGTTAATTTGTTACCTTGATTTTGTGAATGTGACCTTAATAATGCTACACATCCTGACTTAAGTTCCTTTACAATGTTGTAAAACAACTTTCTGGTAATAAATTAAACTTGATTACAAAACATATTACAGACAACTTTGCATTGCATCTAGATTTACACAATCATACTGTTTTCCTTTACGAGAGATTCTCAGGAAACACAAAAGTTGCAAATACTATGTAGGGAAACCAAGTATTGGCAACAAATAGGAACCTCATTTTACAATATACTTATAAAAGCCTACCTTGTCAATATATTCACGTACATCCACAAAAAGTCTGCATTTCAACATGATGTTCAATAAAGCAGGAACACTCAAAATTCTGATATGGTATGTGAAAATACTATTATTCCATTGAAATCGGTAACAATGTAGATTATATTCGAATGCAACACATCTCATTGCCGCGTAGAGTGCCCACTGCATGCGCCCATTTGGTATCCCCATGTTGCGCATCATAAACAAGTGAAACTGCCTATCAATTGGTCGTTCGCATAGTAGATCAATTTTGGCGTCAATAATGTCGCGTAAGTCTGCTGATGGTCCATGCATGTCATTTCCACACTCGTCAACGAATTGTTCGAATTTGCGTCCTACAAATTTGGATGCGAATTCTTTGAAAATATTGTTGCAAGTCTCTGCTCTGCATGTCAGATCACAGTCGCAAAATCTTTCATACAATAACTCTATTTTTGAATCTGAAATATATGCATATTTGAATAGAACTTCCGCTTTTGTGCCACCAATAAGTTTGCTAAGAAGAAGTAAGTGGAACCGACGTGGAAAACTACTTTCTAGTCACGCATCGATTAAGCTGCAAAATACACTTAAACGCATTTTAAATGAATTCCTTTTAATCCGGAAACCTCTTTAAACAGGACATTTCTATTATCCGAGTTCCGTTTGATATAACTTACCTAATTAATTCGAAATTTACATTAGTCGGCAAACCGGAAGAGGTTCCAAAATGAGTTTCCTATACAAAACGGAATTAACGAAGCAGAATATATTTAATACACTAAATTTATATAAGTCTAAGAACGGTTTGATATACGAACTAATTTATATTTATGGTCTGAATAATATGTCTGCATGTGATTTGTGAACTAAGTGAGCTCCTCACCGGTATATAAACGTCATGCAGATATATTTCCAGAATGACAACTGATTTATCTACTGGCGCACTCAAACTGTGAATTATATTTGAAAAAGATTCATTTGTTACACAGATCCAGGGAAAAATATAGTGACAAATGTGAGTGGAGAGGGAACATAATTATCAACATAAAGCCACACTGCAATATACTAGTAAGAATATACAGCTTTGTATGCGCCTGTATCGCCGTGATTAATTACGTGCAAACAAAATTTCAAGGAAAACTCGTAAGTATTTGGATTTAACTTTATTGTAACTGCTTTGCGTTATGCAAAACCTCAATAAATACGAATATTTTCAAAAGGCGCCGTTACATCATGTTTGTATTTCTACTTTCTACAGGTTTCCATTACCATGTTTTAGAAATACTGTCACTATAGGAATCCCATGTGGAGCGAATTACGTTTATTTCATTTCCTTTAATATGGATAATGCTTTTGTAGATGCCAATACGGTTGTTCCATAGTTATTGAATGTTAGCTATTTCTTGATCTGTATGCCACTTTACACGTGCTTTAAATGCATGCTAAAACGTACTATGAACCATTAAGATTGTAAAAAATGGTAAATAAATAACACATTTACATTATTATTGCAAGGCATACGTAAACATCAAACCGAGTTATGTAATAATATATTGTGTGAGATATATATACAATGTAAAAATGTTTGGCAATACAAACCAGGCACTGGTGACCCACATTCAGGCATACTCTCACTGGTCCCCATATTGGTACTTTCTATATAACCAGCTGTGCATTTGTCTGTAATAACATCTACATGATTAATTACGCAAACAACATTTCATGGAAACTCGTAAATATTTGTATTTAACTTTTATTGTAACTGCTTTGCGTAATGAAAAAGCTAAATAAATTCGAATATGTTCAAACGGCGCCGTTTCACCATGTTTATATTTCTACTTATAGACGTATTCGGGAGTTGCCATTGCGCAACTTTAATGCGCATTTTGTTTTGACTATTGTAGTTTTTGCGTTGTGTTAAAGACGTATATGGGAGTAGTTTGCTATGTTTTCTTTCACGATGCAAATATTTTTACTGAACTTTATAGTCACCAAGCACAATACAAATAATTATATCATTTTGTTTAATTGAAGGTTTTCATTATAGTTTACGCAGGTTTCTTTCTACTTTCTTTTTCTATATACTTTATTATTAAAAAAAGAAAAGTCATTGATATTTAAAATTCTACATTTGAAATTATAACATGATCTTCCATAAATATTCAAAACTAACACATTTTATTAAAATGTAAAACGATTGAAACACAATAAAACAATCTTTATCTTAAATTTAAGCAATGTGACCTATTATTTTTATTTCATATTTTCGTTCAAACAGTGATTCTCCTATAATATACCAAGTTGTAAGAAATTCTGCGCTAGAAAAAATATAGTAAACTTGTATCGATTTTGCTTTATATTCATATGAAATATTCACGTTTTATTCTATCTTCATTATCATAAAATCGAGCAAGGTGACCTATCATTTATATTTCATAGTTTGGCTAGATGCATTACACTGAGCAAATATACAAAGTTTAAAGGAAATCTCTGCGTTAGAAAAAAACCGGCCTTATTGTAGGATACGCCTTTAACAGGTTTTCATTATTATGTTTTAAGTAATACTGTCACAATGGTAATCACAATTGAAGCGCATTATGTTTTCTTTAATTTCCTGTAATAAGGATAATGCTTTTGTAGATGCCAATACGGTTGTTCCAGAGTTATTGAATTGTTAGCTATTTCTTGATCTGTATGCCACTTTACACGTGCTTTAAATGCATGCAAAAACGTACTTTGAACCATTAAGATTGTAAAAAATGGTAAATAAATTACACATTTACATTATTATTGCAAGGCATACGTAAACATCAAACCGAGTTATGTAATAATATATTGTGTGAGATATATATACAATGTAAAAATGTTTGACAATACAAACCAGGCACTGGTGACCCACATTCAGGCATACTCTCACTGGTCCCCATATTGTTACTTTCTATATAACCAGCTGTGCATTTGTCTGTAATAACATCTACATGATTAATTACGCAAACAACATTTCATGGAAACTCGTAAATATTTGTATTTAACTTTTATTGTAACTGCTTTGCGTAATGAAAAAGCTAAATAAATTCGAATATGTTCAAACGGCGCCGTTTCATTTTTTTATATTTCTACTTATAGACGTATCCGGAAGTTGCCATTGCGCAACTTTAATGCGCATGTTATTTTTGACTATTGCAGTTTTTGCGTTGGGTTAAAGACGTATAAGGGAGTAGTTTGCTATTTTTTCTTTCACGATGCAAAGATTTTTACTGAACTTTGTAGTCACCAAGCACAATACAAATAATTATATCATTATGTTTAATTGAAGGTTTTCATTATAGTTTACGCAGGTTTCTTTCTACTTTCTTTTTCTATATACTTTATTATTAAAAAAAGAAAAGTCATTGATATTTAAAATTCTACATTTGAAATTATAACATGATCTTCCATAAATATTCAAAACTAACACATTTTATTAAAATGTAAAACGATTGAAACACAATAAAACAATCTTTATCTTAAATTTAAGCAATGTGACCTATTATTTTTATTTCATATTTTCGTTCAAACAGTGATTCTCCTATAATATACAGTACCAAGTTGTAAGGAATTCTGCGCTAGAAAAAATATAGTAAACTTGTATCGATTTTGCTTTATATTCATATGAAATATTCACGTTTTAATCTATCTTCATTATCATAAAATCGAGCAAGGTGACCTATCATTTATATTTCATAATTTGGCTAGATGCATTACACTGAGCAAATATACAAAGTTTAAAGGAAATCTCTGCGTTAGAAAAAAACCGGCCTTATTGTAGGATACAGGTTTTCATTACTATGGTTTAAGTAATACTGTCACAATGGTAATCACAATTGAAGCGCATTATGTTTTCTTTAATTTCCTGTAATAAGGATAATGCTTTTGTAGATGCCAATACGGTTGTTCCAGAGTTATTGAATTGTTGGCTATTTCTTGATCTGTATGTCCCTTTACACGTGTTTCAAATACATGCAAAAACGTACTTTGAACCATTAAGATTGTAAAAAATGGTAAATAAATTATACATTTACATTATTATTGCAAGGCATACGAAAAATATGAAACCGAGTTATGTAATAATATATTGTGAAATATATAAAGATCTACAATGTAACAATTTTAGGCAATACATACAGAGCAATGCATTTATTCTTATTATAGACTATAATCTTTCAATCATTTGTAATTATTAACTTTAAATTATTTTTAACAAGGAACTGGAAGTCATTAGTAATTTAGCCATTGGTCATGTGATTTGTCTGACCGTTGTACTCGTATATTGTACTGTTCGTGGTCTCACTTCTATCAGTTGTGATCCTGAATGAAATTTCATTACATTTTCTGGAATGCTTTTCATTTGCTACTACAGAAAGTACATCGGAGAAGCTTTTCTATGACCGTGTACAACATCTAACGTTAACCATCTGGACAACATATTGAAGATAAGAAAAGAGAACAGAATGTTGATACCGATGTGATTGGGTTAAGAACCACACTTCAACGAGATGTTGACTATGGTGTTCTACATTTTATATTTATTTTATTCAGTATATTCCAAGCCGATGTATGGTAAAATGTTATTGTACACGTATAGGTTAATTGCTTTTAATAATTACGCAATGCCTACTTAGACAATTTATGTGTTAATGATGTTGGAAATCAGTGATAATATATGATAGAACCAACTTCTGAACGTACAATAATATTTATTCGCGCAAATGAGCCGACTGTTCCATTTTCCCATATCATTTATAGTCGCGGTCAATAAGCGCTTAATCACCGGAACATGAACCATTATTAAAATACATATCTGTATGTGCATCTGTAGCTCAATGCTGTAAGTATTCTCTCTCCAATCAAGACATTACCGGGCTTCATTTTGCTAAATTAGTTCATACATCTAATTAATATTTGTCTTCTTAATGTTTCCGACTACACGCTAATCATGAAGTTAAAACTAATACCAATTGTAGTATTATGTTATCAGCACACACTACCATACGAATAGTAGTATTAAGGTTATCAATTCGCAAAATATGTTTTCAGCATTTATATTAAAATTATCATGGCTCACCAAGCAATGTCTGTGTCAGACGTATTAAAAGATCACCGCAATCGTCATCATTATCACCTCCTGAATCTTCATAAGCGGTTATGCTCATTGTGTGCACATTTAAATTGTTTATCTTCCTTGCTGAGCACATCTTTTCGGACAATAAAGCTTCAGTTTTTACACTTATTTACATAATATTTTTCTAAAATGGATCCAAACATATTTCTTGCATAGCAATATGTTTCCGAGCTAAAAATAATTTAAGAAAAAAAGAATCCCGAAATTCGCACCCGGGTAGTTTGCTTTACGATTCTGACGTGTATCCATTACGTTATGTAATACACACGCTTATAGTTCATATATTAGCATGTATACGTTCTTGTTCAAAAACCGAACAGCGTCCAGATAACTTTGATCATTGAACTAGCCTCCAATTTGATATGGACTGATCTAACCATTGACGTTTTTGTCTATGTTATTGTGTCTTCAGATATTGGCCTTACTATAGCTGTTCAGTGAGAGGTAGCCAAATATAAATACTTCTTACTGACAGGTCCAAGGCTGTAAAACGCTGCGTTTTTAGTTCTTGAATCTTGAAAAATTTAGAAGGACTTGCACACAGAAAAGTATTACCCTGTTGGTTACGAAATAGCATAAAAAAAGACAATGACTACTTAACTGCTTCCTGACACTTATATATGAAAACTGTTACGCGTGCAATTAACAAGCAGTCGAAGGAAAGAAAGCCTATTTTGGACTGCACGTTACAATTTTTTTTAGCAAAGTAAAGATACATGCGATGGTTTAATCATAATGGTCACACGGTCATAAATATGCAATGCATTTTAGTAAAGAAATGATAATCTAACACGATCATCTATATATAACACGAAACTCAAAATGGTTTTGATAAAATGCTCCTATATAATCATTTCAAATTACACGAAATTAACATTAGAAAGGGCAGTCGACGATTTGCTGGACTGAAGTTGCAATAAGAACTACGTGGACAAGCAGAACATCGGATCTATTCATGGAAGGTACTTCAAGTACTTGTCGTTGTGCTTCAGATATTATGCTGCGTGAACGCGTTCCTATGAAATGTCCTATTTGGTTTTGTTCCAGTTCATTTTACCATGTTAAAGTACATGACATGACAATTACAAAAACTTATATTGCAGAAATAATATCTACAAATAATGAAGTAGGTCGGTTATGTGGATTGTAATTAAATTAAAGACAAAACTCTATGAATAAAATTTGAACGCGCTGCAATGCACATTATACTATTTGACTGATTAGTGTAAATGATAACTTTCATATAAAATTATAGATTATATCGGCGAATTTAAGACTGTTATTAATCGGTGCGTAAAATTTGCTTTAAATAAGCTTTTTTCGATCCTTCTTCCGCCATTTAACTACTATGCTCTTGACGGGGCAAATTAAATTATCCCCTTATAAATAACCCTGAAATAACGTTTTATAGGGACACGAAACAAAACAGGAAACATAATTAACAAAACACGGGTTTACATAACAAAACTTGTATAACAACCCATATCGTACAGAAAACACATCGAATAAATTTTTGATTGAACAATTATTGGAATAAATGATGAATTAGAGCAGGAAATGTCAAAAGGGCACTCGACCCAGAACACATGATGCATCGATATATATACAAGTAAACTATAGAGGTTATATTGTGCCAAAATATAAACAATATATTTATACTTTTCAGTAGGTAATTCTACAAAACTAGACGTGTAAACCTGATTATGTGTACTTTTACGTTTGTATAATACGCATTCAATTGTTACTCGCAAATTTTCAAATGAATACATCAGATTGAAAATAGCGATTTAAAAGGTATGTTTTTTGTTTATTTCATTCGTATGCACGTAAGACGAGTTCAATGATTTAGAAACGGATCGACTTTAAAACGTTGTAAATCACGTTTTACAATACTTGCACAAGATCATAAATTCGTAATGACACAGCAATTTAAATTCGATCATATATACATGTCATTTTGTGCGTCCTCCTATAGATTATAATAAAGACCATGAAAAACTGTTTCAAAAATATTGAAACTATTTAATACCTGTAACTGTAAAACATCAGAACTACCTACCATTGCTTATGTATACAGTAAACATATACGTAATGCAGTCTTCAATTGTAATCCGATTACTTCTGATCTCAATATATACATATTGTATTCATTGCAAAAGGCAATATTGCCCATGAACATACTTGTATATATTAATATAGTTATAAATAATTACTTTCGATCAATGTACAAATGATAATAAAATTAAAGCACATTAATTACGAAACAAACAAAAGATGTATTAGTTAAGAGAGTGTAATCAATTTTGGTTAGATATGTAGTATGGAAAAGTGTTTTTCCTTGTTTTTGTTCTCCTTGTCCTAGTTACATTTAGGATGCATATAAACACAGAGTAAGTTCATTTATGACTTCCAAAAATACAGTTAAATAGGTAATGCGTCATGCAGCACGTAACTTTCATCGACAATAATAAAAGTATCTCTTTTTGTCATATTTTTGTATATAAAATTGATAAGGTATGTAGTAAGACTTTATTATCCGACGAAAACGTTCGGAGAATTTTGAATATTTGGTATTT
Source organism: Mactromeris polynyma (assembly GCA_032209605.1). Lineage (NCBI taxonomy): Eukaryota > Metazoa > Mollusca > Bivalvia > Venerida > Mactridae > Mactromeris > Mactromeris polynyma. Next base: position 30,165,988 of record JASFXZ010000005.1, read on the forward strand.
TTCAAAAGTTTTTTTAAATATATTGTTGTCTGTATTCATGGTATAAAGGACATTTTAATATCAAAATGAAATTCGTCTTCAATGTAGAAATTAAGAAAGTTCCAAGGCCTTAATTCGCTGTATGGTTATTATTTCCGTTTGCGTTTTTAATGTGTTTTGACACACAAATTTGGACTCTTGAGTTTATCCATCTAGTGCATTTATTCATAGGAAATATAAACTGAAATTTATATGGATCTGTTCCTTGGAAACTTACCAGTGTGAATATGGAGTTAATTTGGGGTAAAAATGTGAAAAATATGGATTAAATGCAGGACACAGTTGTGAGTTTACAAGTTTGAATACAATTCACTATTGATAAATAACAAATAACTTCACGCATCGGTTGCCCAGCTAACACTGTCCTTCGGCCATTGTTTACACAGAAGATTAAAGTGGACAATTAAGTCACCAGTTGACCGACGCTGTCAAAAATATTAAAGTACGGAAGAGTGTTTGGAACAAAAAACCCAGCTAGTACACGAGCATAAACATGGGTGTGGACATAACAACCTACAGAATTCGAATTGGAACATTTAGAAATCGCCAACAAGACCCAAAGACGAAATATAATGAAAACAGATACGCACCGTATACCTCTGGAACAGACATTCATTTCAGAACGTTTGTGTCATTATCTCTCATATTAGGAATAGTAGCGACCACATATCAAGTGTTACATTTTATCGACAGTGCCACGGACAAGTCTCCAAATTGCTATATGTGTATATATCGCATTAAGATTGGAATGCATATTTATGCAAAACCGATTTTTGATGAATGTGAACTACCAGGTCATTCTATAGGAACAATTTCGAGCCCATTTACGTACTGGACACAGACGATTGATGTTAACGGCCTGTTACTTTTACAAGCTGGTGATGTAGAAACAAATCCAGGACCGATTATCGAAGAAAGCGAAACCAGAATTTTAGCAGCGATAAATGCATCGGAGAGTAAACTTATGAATAAACTGGAAAGTGTGCAGAATGAGTTAGCATCGATGAAACTAGAAATTGCGACGGTGAAAACAGAATGTAAAGAAAATACAAAAGATGTAAAATCTGTTATTCAAAATCAAGAAATGCTGGAAAATGAAATGGGTCAAACGAAAGTAGAGATGCAACAGCTTAGAGACGAGAATGAACGTTTGCAATTGGATGTTGAACATCTCATTGCAGAAGCAGACAGAAAAGAAGAAAAAATGGACAAACTAGAAGATGATCTTGAACGTCAAGATAGAAATTTAAGGAAAAGCAGGATGAGAATATTCGGCTTGAAAGAAGACGAATACGAAAATGAAACATTGCTTAAAGAAAAAGTGGTAAAAGATGTGTTTAAAGTTGCCAACCCAGAAGAAAAATGGAGAGCTGATGACATAAAATATGCATTTAGGGTGGGTAATAGAAAGCAGGATCAAGACAGAATGGTGATCGTAGATATCAGATTCGACGATGATAAACATAAAATATATAGTGGGCGTGATTCGTTGCGACAGAATGATATCAGAATAGGAGATGATCTAACACATCGACAACGAGAAAGATTGAACACGTGCAAACGCGGTGGGAAACTAGGATATTACTTCAAAGGTCATTTGATGATAAGACCCGTTAGTGAAAATGTAGATAAGGAAAGTAAGGGTCTAAATCAACCAGGGAGACCGGCAAAGAAGCCAAGACTAAAAAGTGCAGAACAGTCTTTTAATTTGAATTGGCAAGAAAGCCAAATGAATAACGAAAATGGCGCAAACATTGATGATGAAGTAATGGACATAACTTCAATAAATGAAGATGCAATACACGGAGCTGTTTCAAATATAGATGGAAGTACATGTAGTAGTAGAACTGATAGGAACAACGACGATACGGACAAATAGGATATTGGTCAAGGCCCCATTGAAAGTTCAAATCTGTATATTACATGTTGGAATATAGAAGGAATCAAGGAGAAAGTGCCAGATTTAGATCTGATAAAATACCTAAAATCTTTCGAAATTGTCGCACTGTTAGAAACATGGTTAATAGAAACAAATAACTTGCTACAGCAGGAGTTTAGTAACTATACTGAACACTTTATACATGGAGTTAAACATTCAAACTATGGAAGACCAATGATAGGAATTAATGTTTTTGTGAAAAAGACTATAGAAAAGTATGTAAAAAGAGTCAATTCAAACTGTACATTTGGCATATATTTTATCATTAACAAATCCATCTTTCAAAACGTCGTAAAAGATGTTTTAATCGCGTTTGTATATATACCTCAGGAGAGATCACCATATTATGATAGGCAAGAACAGAAAGGCATTGATTTGTTAGAACAGTATTTAACGGATATAATTGCACAAAACGATACAAATGTTGTAATTGTGGGAGATTTGAACTCTAGAATAGGTGCAAAAGAAGACAATTTAGGTAGATTTGATAATATACCAGAATATGAGCAATATCGTGATATCTTAGATGATGAAGGTAAAGAACGACGGTTGTGATGGAACTATCAATTCATTTGGTAAAGATCTGCTACGGTTTTGTAAAACATATAATCTAACAATAGCAAATGGAAGACTGCACGGTGACTCACAAGAAGGGGCATTTACATATATAGGCCCAAATGGAAGTAGTGTCATTGACTATCTGATTTTCAATCATGAAATAATTCACGCGATCGGTAGTTTCGACATAGGTGTGCGAGCTGAATCAAGTCATATGCCGATAGAGTTCTCAATGGAATGTAAAGCAATAACACATTCTGAAGAAACGAGGCTAAATGAAAAGAAAACTATCGTAAAATACAAGTTTACCGAAGAAAGAAAGCAAAAATATGTTGAAAATCTGTCAATGAACTTAGAAACTGAGCAAGTGTATGAATTAATCTCAGAAATTCATAACGAAAATAGAGACATCAATGCTATAAACAGAGACCTTACAAACTTACTCATAAAATGTGGCCAGTGTTGTAAAGAAGTAAACGTCTGGTCGCCAATGAAACAACAAGCTTAGTTTGATAAATCATGCAGAACGGCAAAATATAAAAAAAACAGGTCATTAAGGAAATACAGACGAAATAGGAATGAAAGTAATTTAGCAGCATACAAAGAGACAAGGAAACACTTTAAAGGCACATGTGAAGAAAGTAAGAAGAAGTACTTCGCAAATGAACTAGAAGACCTGATAGGCAAATCAAATGATTCCAAATCATTTTGGAAAAAACTCAATAATATAACACAAACAAGGAACAATCCAAATAATTAAATAACCAAGGAGGAGTGGAAACAACACTTTGAAAACCTGTTTAATTTAGACAATAGTGACGGAACAGAAGAAGCTGCAACTGAGATAATCAAGAATATAGACTCAGATATAGTAGATGAAATAAAACAGGACATATTTAATGCAGAAATATCACAGGAGGAAATAGTGAAATCAGTTAAGTCATTACGAAAAGGTTCTAGTAGTGGGGAAGACGGTCTAATCCCGGAATTTTTCATTTATGCGTTAGATCAAATCCTACCACTTCTTCATAGGTTCTTCAATAGACTATACAACGATGGTCAAATGCGGTAATTGTGACAATTCACAAGAAGGGTGATGTTAACAATCCTAATAATTACAGAGGGATATCTCTATTAAACATTATAGGCAAGATATATACAGGTATATTGTCAAGACGATTGAATTTCTATGTAAACATCTTTGGATTAGTCAGTGAAGAACAAGCGGGGTTTAGAGAAGGATATTCTACAATTGACAATGCTTTTATTTTACAGGCAATCGCTAACAAGCAACTCTCTAAAAATGGCGGGAAACTTTATGTAGCTTTTGTAGATTTCAAAAAGGCATTCGACATGGTCAACAGAGATAAATTATGGAAGGTTCTAAAGACGAATGGGTTACCTGGAAAGTTGAATAAAGCAATTAAGTCAATATACAATACTGTTAAGTCATGTGTCCGCACGAATGATGGTTTTACCGACTTCTTTCAATGTAGATTGGGTCTAAAACAAGGTTGTTTAATATCTCGTACACTTTTCATTATATTTATAAATGAATTGATAAGTAGAATCAATAACAGTAAAATCAGAGGTGTGCAATTATTCCCAGAGAATACGGAAATTTTGTCATTACTATTTGCCGATGACTTAGCACTAACAAATGACACGGTGGTGGGATTACAACAATTACTAAATGTGCTGAAATGTTTCTGTACTGAAACTGGTTTAGAAGTGAATGTGGACAAAAGCAAAATTGTTGTGTTCAAAAAAGGTGGCAGAATTTCCCGACATGAAAAAGGGAAATATGACAGTAGAGAAATCGAGATAGTGACTCAGTTTGCCTATGTTGGTGTAACGATGTCCAGACAAATGTCTACAACCAAAATGGCAGAGGAACAACCAGTTAAAGGAAAACGAATTCTTATATCACTATTGTCAAAACTTTACAAGTATGGTCAGTTATCAAAACGAATTTATTTTAACATCTTTGATACTAAGATTGTTCCAGTGTTATTATATGGTGCTGAACTCTGGGGCACACAAGAACATAAAACCATAGAAACTGTTCATAACTATGCATGTAAACGGTATATGTGTGTCAAGCAATCGACAACAAACGCAGCAGCGTTAGGTGACTGTGGCCGTTTTCCTTTGTATATAGCTGCAGCCAAACGGACTATCTCATATTGGATTAAGATATTGAGAATGCCTAACCACAGACTTGTTAAACAATGTTATAACATGTTGTTGATATACGACCAAAATGGTCAACAAAACTGGGCTACAGTCATCAGGGTATTATTAAATACAAATGGTTTAGGATATATATGGAATGACCAGAATGTTGTTGACAAAACTGCATTTATTACAATGTTTGTAAACCGAATGATAGATCAATATAGACAAAAATGGCATGAATATATTAACAATAGTGCAAAATTGGAGACTTATTGTTTGTTCAAATTTGAACTGAAACATGTATTATATTTAGATACAATTACGGTTAGAAAGTTTAGAAATGCAATGGCAAAGTTACGTTCATCTTCACACGACTTAGAGATTGAAAGGGGTAGATATAGTAATACACTTAGAAGTGAACGTACATGTCAATTGTGTGAGCCGGTTGTTGAATCAGAATATCATTTTGTCTTAATATGTCCTGTTTATGAAAACTTGAGAAGGCAATTTTTACCGCCGAAATACTATGTACAGCCAACAATTCATAAGTTTATATTAATGAGTTGTCAGTCAGAAACACTATTTAAGAGTCTTGCGAAATATGTATATTATGCTTTTGAATTAAGAAAACGGAGAGTAATCGTGTAAATTGTAATTGGGGAATATTTCAGTGGTTTAAATATTACAATACCATATAGAGGTAACATATATTCGGTCTCCAGTAGATAAATGACTCAAAAGCATAAAATGCTTATAAAATGCCTATAAAATGCTTATAAAATGCCAACACGGTATGCTATTTACTATGTATTATCTCATGCTTTATATATATATTTATATAATGTACAAGTCATGTCACGGATATGTTGTTCTACATATGTTGTTGTGGGCCGGTGGCCAATATCAATAAACCTTTTGTCATTGTCATTGTATTTCCCTTCCCCTGTGCAATTATGTCACTTTATATAGTGTTCAGGTTATTTCCTGCCCAGTTTCGGCCTATTGCTGCCAGCTTTCTTGACTTGTCCTGCGATCTTTTCCATCCGTTAATCCCCCCCCTCTTTCACTATCAACTTTGATTCTATTAGTTTTTTCCTTATGGTCTGCAGGCATAATGTACCCTTTAACCTCCTTAAGTGCCTTGTGTTCGGTGGATTGTTGTTTTCCCGGTGGTCTGCGTGGGGAGGCACTGTCTTAAGTATGCAGCATTCCCTGTAGTTACGTATTCTCTCTCTTTCAAAAACATTCCACTGTTGACATTTTCTTTCTGATCGTGTTATTGCATTTGGTTTATTCCATCTTCCCGTTTCAATTTCCAGTCTATGGCTTGATACGCATAATTAAACAAAACGAAACGTTTTTAATTGCCGTGTAAAAGGTTTTACACATTACTCGTTGAATAGAACACTAAATCGTATGCATGCTCGTAGACACAGTATATAATTATAACAAATCATACCGATTTTCTTGTACTAAACTTTCTCTAATTGCTTCCCGCCGGAATGTTGTAACAAACACACAAAAGTAAATCATTTTCAAATGAATTTTATTTTTCAAATCTTTAACCACATAATACAGTCACTTTCTTTTTCAATAACTTCAACTAATGTTTTCTTACACGTAAACAATAATACCACCGCTTTGTCTACGAGCATGCTTACGATTTAGTGTTCTATTTAAAGAGTAATGTGTAAAACCTTTTACACGGCAATTAAAAACGTTTCGTTTTGTTTAATTAAAACTGTCATTCTACCATGATTCAGTAAATATAAGTAATTCGTAATAAGTAATAAGACTAATCATTTCAAGTGTATATAGTTTGTTAAACGATAATCCCAGTAGTCCTCCAACATTTAACAAACAATATCGTATACCAATTTTCTTCAATCTGTCCTATACACTCTCTTGTAACTCTTGACCTATGACCTGCGGTTCTTGTTTCTCGAGCGGATTTTCCCTGGTTCTATTTATAGAACCACGTGTCTTGTTTGTTGGTGTTGACCTCGCTTTCGGGTTAAAAGTCATGTTCTGTCTTTTCACTATATGTACGGGCTTGGATTTCACAGATGGAGATTTATTTCCACCGTGGCCTTTCTTGGAGTTTCTTGTCGATTATTTCACTGGTGAGTGAGTGTATTTTAGTACATTTACTTCCATTGAAGATTCTGACTCTTTATATGACGTCTCATGACCCGTCCGTTTGTCTCGTGCATGTTCGTCCGATTTGTTTACATTTGGTGAGGGGGCGTTATCATTATACCGAGAATGACCTAGATTTAATTTAAGAATAATGCATCATGTAGCCAATAAAAGCTGTCACATTTTGCTACCAAATATGCCTACATGTTGTATCTAAATGGTTACAAAATTTCTTTCTAAGTCAGTGCACAGTTTCGTTTTGGTGTCAGTATACATCTACAACACAAATAGAAATAATAACCATAAAGCGATGCACAGCTTTTGAACCATCAGTAAACTGTTTACATCCCCAATGCCTCCATTTTCAAAAGTTTGGGTCATTGTATTTTTCTGAACCTTATCAGGTTCATCACCCAATAGAGATTTAAAACAATAAATATTGATAATATATAACAATAATATGTAGAAGGGTTTTGAAGTCACGAAATCAAATGCTACAGATTTATAGCCTCATTTTTACCAATAGGCGTTACAATTCTTTTAGACTAAACTGACAATAAAATGTTTGTTTATACGTATCCTACTTTGACCTAGATCTCTTCCTTCAGGTATACTGTCGCTCGACATCCTATTGGAGCCTCGTTCTAAAATTAAGAAAAAAACAAAGTCATATTCTACGAATGTACTTACACACTATTCAACAACCGAAACAACTGCTATGTTCAAAAGAAAGTGTTATTATCTTTTTTCTATAAATCACATAACTATTCTAAGCTCTATGTTTAGGCACATAATGTTGATCAATATTCCATTATCATGGGATGTACAGTTATTGATCAAATGCGGTATATGCAAAACAAGAAGAAAACATTTGCAGCGGGTAAGCCCATCGTCCGAATTATGGATTGTCTCGCATCGCCGGCGCACGGAATATACAAATATGTTAATCGCGGTCACTACTGCCCTTTTAAGGCGATACATGCCCAAGACAATAGCCATAGTTATTTCTTTGAGCATTATTGTTTAACTGTATTTTATAGCAAGATGAAATGTACCCTGTTTTATGGTTATACAGTCCTTCTATTAAAACTGCTATACTTTTGTAAACATGTTGAGAAATAATGATGGTATTTGAAATGTTCGTACCGTCAAATTGTACATGTTGGCTGGAAAATCAGGCTAATTGCACAAGCGTTAAATTTGCAGAAAAAACATGTATACAAAGATAATAATCCAATCTATCTCATGCTATCGAGATGTGTTAAAACAACATAAAATTAAGTTTTTCATTCCAAAATAACAACCACAGAAACAAAAGGTGAGTACGGAAAATCTAGTTTTTTTTATATTTACATTGAACATAATTGAACAGAATTTTGTGTTCATTTACTGAAATGCAAAACATCATCAAAAGTCATTCTAAATGTACAAATTTTATTACACAGCGTACAGAGTGAATCAATAAATGTGTATATTGATAAACTTATCAAACACATGTCAAGGCTATTTCCTTAATTAGCGACACCGTCCATTCTGACACCTCATTCATAAAAAGTCATTGTAGTACTTTTTATTGGACAAGACAGCCGAAAACCACATACTACATTATAGAACCCTCTTGTATACAGAACTCGTAAAGTTATAAAACAATGTCTCTGTCTTGCTGCGACAACACGAAATGAGTTTTATGTATACACATATTTATCTAGTTTGTTGCGATACTCCCACAATATTTCGTGAAAAGCTTGATACGGTCTGGTTAAAAATAATGAATGACAAAACATGAATGTCAGGATTCGAACTCGTTAGTCTGCGTTGAGATTCTGATTCGTATTCATTATGCTATGTAATAAACACATTGATTTGATATATATGCATATATACGTTATTTTTTTCAAAATCAGAATATGCGGCTATATGATCATGAGCATTTGACTAACATGCACTTTCAAATAGACTGATCCAACCAATGACGTTTTGTCAATGTTATTGTGCCTTCAGATCTTTGCCGTACCCTATCAAACAGAGAAATAGTTACCAGTTTATAGGAAATAATCAACAAATCTGTCATTATACCAACATTGTAGTATCGTATGTTATTGAATTTGTGACAGGCACATTTAAATGGCAGTTTAAGGTGATACAACTAACATTAACATTTAGTGGAAACTTCAAACTGTGTGTACTTAGTGATTGTTGTACATTTTTGACTTCAGTTGTCCCTATATATCATTTGATATGCTGTATACATATTGAAACGTTAATTGCTCGGTACAGATAATGATAATGAATGTGTCCTCTTATACACACTAATGTAGCAAATGTGATGGTACTTTCCACAGCCTTCGAAAATCTCAAAGGGATTTAATTGTGTCGTCTAAATCAGTCGTCTAAATGAATTTTCATATTTGTTTATTTACTAACACACTTATTTGGTGTTTATTTGATAACACATTTATTTGGCCTAGAATATTTTGAAATGTTTCTGAAAATAAATGGATTTGCACTGGGATATATGCATATGAATAATATATTACCATTACACGTTATGTACTGTTTGAATACTATCATTAATTCTTTAAGAGATTGTATGTTATAGTGTGTTCCAGATTTATTGAAATATGGAATACTTTAGTGAAATGACCATCACATCTTTCAAAAAAACATTCAAACCCTACAGTTACAATACTCTTCATTTATTGAAGGTAACTTACACCAAAGTGTACATAATATATAACTTATTGATGAAATGAAGACCTATGAATATTTCATAAAGAAAATGACACCAGATTCTGTGTTTCGTGAAATATTTTAAATGTAGCATTCATGATTTGTCATAATATTAATACCTACACTAGCCACTTCCAGTTGTGTTGTATGGAAACGGTTGTACACAATGTTCCAACCAACGTAAATACGCAAGGGAACATGTGCGCAAGGAATGGCCTGACCGTTCGTAATGGTGACTTAGGAGAATTTATTAGGACAAACAGAGGAGGATTTAAAGGATGGAATACATCACAGGCAGGACAAGTCAAGACAGCTGGCAACAAAACGCCGGAAGGGCGAGAAAATAACGTTAACACTATATGAATTGAAAGAATATCACACCGGTAAAGGGAAATTTTAGCAAATATCGCAGCCTCATTTTTACCAATATGCGTTAACATTTTTTTAGACCAAACTGACATAAAATAATTATTAAATAAATATTATTTCTAGTAATCTTCAGACACATGTGTGGACAAATTATTATGTTACTTTGTTTTATTGCTCCTATCAAAACTGCCTGAGTATTTTCAATATGTACGTGTGAACCTGAAATTTGAGAATATTATTTTAGAGCTTTTACAGAATTTATCAGACGCATCATGTCGTAATTAGGTGTTCTCTGCATACTGTGATATAAAATATTCATATCCATTTGCTGATAAACCACGAATATCGTTGTTACAGTTTATTAGTAAAGCAAGAATTTCTCCTCTCCACATATTATTAATACGTAAAGGCACAAAGTGTCACCATGTCAATATCCACGGTGCATAAAAATTAAGTGTACACTTACTATAGCTCATGACTGGATATTAGTGTTAACCACGTTATCCATGTTTTTAGGCAATCACTAAATTTGAAATAGTCTAAAGATTTTGCCATGAACTTCCAAGAGATTGTGTCACACAATGGCGCAAAATGTATAAGTAGAAGCATATAATGGGATTGAACTTACTCTGTATATGGCTTAATGTCATATATTAACCTTATATTTTTACCGATGAATAGGCCTTGTGTCCATCACTTATGATATACAGAAGGAATTTCAAAACGGTTTTTATTCGATTATATACTGAGCCAAACAAGTTACGATACATGAAATCAATTGGATACAATTTTATCGTGGGTCAGTAATATAAATATGTTTTTAAGCATTTTGAAAATATGGTCTTTGATACATAATTTAAATTGATTATTATGCTTTTTGAAAATCAATAAGAAATGGACTGATGAAAATGTTAAGTTCTGGAATTTGTTAATACCGGGTGTGACCTCACTGTGCATTCATTACAGCAGTGCATCGTCTACGCATAGAATTGAAAAGTGTTTGAATATCTCGCTGTGGAATGGCATTCCATTCTTGAATAAAAAAAAACTCCAACTGCGCTAATGTTTAGGGATTGCGACGTCTAATCCGACGGTCCAGGGCATCCCAAAGATGTTCTATTGGGGGCAAATCTGGAGAACAAGCAGGCCAATCTAGAACATTAATGTTTTGTTGGGTAAGAAAATTGCGGCATACATGTGCTGTATGGCACCTAGCATTGTCTTGCTGGAACAACGTGACGTTCACGTTAGCGTTAAGAAATGGTACGACAACTGGTGTTAAAAATTCGTCTCGATAACGTTGTCCCATTAGATTCCCACGCACAATAACCAATGGAGTGCGATTCTGGTAGGATATTCCGGCCCAAACCATGATACTTCCACCCCGTAACGGTCCACCTCGTGCACACAGACGTCAGCATAACGTTCACCGACCCTACGGTATACTCTAGCACGTCCATCTCCTCGCCTCAAACAAAAACGCGACTCATCAGTGAACATTACCGTATTCCATTGATTTCTTGTCCAATTTAAATGTCCAGTGGCCCACTGACGTCTCAAGACGCGATGACGTTGGGTAAATATAGGCCCATGATACGGACGTCTGGCTCTTATACCACGCTCGGCGAGTCTGTTTCGGACTGTTTGAGCACTGATTGTGTTGTTTGTACGACCATGTGTTACAGCAGCAGTAACAGTAGATGGAAGAAACCGGTCACGTAAGTGTGACGTCCTTATGTGACGGTCCTGTGCAGGAGTCGTTTCACGGGGCCTACCAGAACGGGGACGGTCATTAACAGAACCAAGGGCACGATAACGGCCTAAAAGTCGGGTTATAGTCAACCTAGACACTCCAAAGTGAGCAGCGACGTCAGTGTGACGTAAGTTTGCTTGTAGCATACCAATGACTATAAGGCGTTGATTTGCATTCAGTCTCGGCATAATTACAGCAGAGAAATATTGAATTTTGCCTATGTTTTCACAATACAGGTACAATATCTGTGCAATGCGTATATTTTTATGTCGATACATGTTCATCATCATGGGGTTTCCGTGCAGTGCGTGCAAAAAAAAAAAATCCCTATTGCCAGTAACACGATATTCTACAATAATCGATAATGGTCTGTGAAAACCGTCATACGTTTAAGCAATCATGTAATCACAGTACATATAACACAAGTTTAAGCTTTAAGATTTTACAAATGATCTAAGTATGTATCGTTACTTGTTTGGCTCAGTATATATAAAAATGGACGCTATTTCAAAACATTTCCTAATGAGATAGATCTCCTTTTTTAAAAACTAATTCATCGTTATTTCCGTTTCGTATGCATGTTCTTATGCCCTGTTTTTTATATTAATAGTTCACCAGTTTCAATCACAGGGTTTAGAAAGAACTGAAACCGGACTAATTTAATACATCATCAAATGCAGATGAAAATCTAGAGCTTCCTGGTGATGAACAGTTAATACTTTTTTACAAACGTTAAAGCTTCTCCTTCTAGGTAAGTTTACATTCTAACGTATCTTTTTGAATATCACTTAATGTTCTGACTGAATCGTATTTTCATTAATATTCTTTCTATTATTTACAACATTGTGAGGGATACCTACCACGATGTCGACTTCTGTCACTTTCCCGTCTTTCAGGTGAACTGTGCTTATTACCCATCTTATATTATAGTCCTAAAATTAAGAAAAAATGTTACATTATGTATTACTAGTATAGTCCTAAAATTAAGAAAAAAAGGTTACATTCTACGAATGTACTCGCACAATATTCAACAGAAGAAACTTCCGAAAGCCGATACATTGAACTGTAAAAAGAAGGTGTTATCCTATGTTATATGTACAATGTAGGCAAAGCAGTTGATCAATAATCATTATCAAGAGAGATGAAGTATTGATCAAATGTGGTATGTGTCCAAAACAGAAAGCAAACATTTGTAGCGGGTAAGCCCATCGTCTGAATTATGTCCTGCCTCGCATCGCCGGCGCATGGAAATAGACAAGTCTGTTTATCGCAGTAGGTTGAGTATTTTTCTTCTGATGAATTACGGATTGCTTCAGTTTATTACATATTATCATTGGATTTGGGCAATGTATAAATCGCCTGTCTAAATCATCCCAAAATGGGTTCTACATGTTTAATTTCATGGAATTTAGCAGGCTAGTCATCCTTTAGTTATCGTTCTTTGCGCAATGTTCAGTTACCCCAGCCCTGAGACATTTGGCATGTTGAAAGAGAGTAATATAGTAATTGATTAGAAACAGTTGGATGACTGCCTCGCGAGATTTGCATTTTACTAACATTTTCAATTCAGATTGCAAATCCGTCACAAGGACAGGTAACTATGAATAACTATACCAAATATGGGTTAAGACCCTTACGGAACCATCACACGATCCCGTTGAGACAGTATGAAACACTGACATCACTTCGAAAATGGATAGATCCACTAACACTAAAATCGGCCAGGTGTGAACTTATTTTGAAAACGTCGTGGTGATGACACCATTTGATGAATCTTTCCACTTGAAATACAACTTTCTTTTGTCTTTCTGTGGACACTCAAAATAAACATGCATAGAGTATACATGCATTTCAGGACACTACACACAAGAAATATATCTCTTATCATAAAGATATCATACCAAATAAATCAAATCTGTTCACCTAATTGTATTTATTAATAATTATTATGCATAACAGATTGATAAATTTGGTTGCTTTGGTAACACTGTTTTTTTAAATAAGAAATAAACAAAAAATAAGGATTTTGAACTATTTTATCAGGACCTAATATAACTGGAATTACTATAACTAGTATTTAACCGATGCATGCAGGTTTTACAAAATGACAAGTAATAGACACGACAAATGGCTATTGTGGCGGGTTTTCGTACTGTCGATTTACGGCGACAAGTAGAAAACACAACTCATGAATGGCGAAAAGGCGACGTCGTGTTGTCGACCTCCGTTTGTGACATTTTCGACTTGTCGCTTCGAAACCACCAAAACCCACGCCTTGTCAACTTGACCCGCCAACCCACCAACACAACACAATAATAATTATGCATTTCGACATTTCGCCTTCTGAATCAGTAGGGAAATTTTATCAGTTGTTCTCGAGGTCCATCCGTTTAGAGTTAAAACCGAAATTGTTCACAATGTCACTCCGAACGCCCTAGTAAATATTTGTATTTGCGTTTATTTATCGTCACCACTTCATTACCATATAGGCGACGCCTCCGGAACAATATTAGTCATTTTATAGGATATTGCATGATACAGAAGATGCCCCAGGTCCAGAAGCACTCATTGTTCTTTTCGGGCCCGATGTAAATCGTCGTACGCGGGACCTCGGTTTGTGTCTCAACCGAAAGACTGGGAGTATTGTAAGTGATGGAACTTGGGATCGATCTATCAACATCTGGGTTACTAGTCTAGCGCGTTACCACTGGACCACGGATCCACTACGCCTTATAAATGTGTTAATGCAGTACATTTACATTTATTAGCATATACCTTTACAAGTTTGTCGCAATTTTAATTTGATATTGGTAAGATGGCGATAATACTGGAAGCAGGAGAAAAGTATGTTAACGTTATTTTTTATGAACAAAGCAAAAACCATTTCAAAACATATACAATCTCATTAAAATCAGCTCCAGTCGAACGCTCCTATGCTATACGCTAACTGGATCTGATGACTGCACAATACAGGTCACGTTCGCGTGACATTTGAGTAGCCAATTAAATCGTCGGTTGCAAAATGCTTTGGTACAGAGTTATGAATATTCGTCGTCCTCCGACGAGCTCCGTAAAGTATATTTAAGCGTAGATTATCAAGACGTTCCGATTACGTATTTTCGTCAATTTCAATATGGCTGCGCCCATGGATACAACTGCAACTCCTACACGGCCACGATCTCTGGTTGATCGGTGTTGTTTGTGTGGTGTTTCGTTTTTGGAAATATTAATAACGGGAAGCGACAGGAGGGACGTTAAAAACAGTATAAACAGAAACTTCGAAAAAGCGAAGAACGTCAGTGCAACATTAAAAAAAGTAATTAATATTTCGTAATCATTTTTGAGAAAGAAGACAAACACGGTTTTGTAGGGAGAAATTTCATTGGACCACAAATAAGCACCTGGTTACGTATATCTATTTTTAGAGAGGTTATATGAACGTGACCTCTTACGGAATGTTGTCAGATCCTAACAGCGGAAAGTAATGGAGCTAAAGTTAGGGGCTGATTTCAATGAGATTGAAACATATACTACTGACATAGAGCTAGAGTGTAATAATAAGACATTTTAATTATCCTCTCTACATGTTTGCCAAGAAAATATGTGTTTGATACATTATATTTTGACGCACTTTATAATTGTTTTAATTGATGCCAAGTTGGCCAGTTATAAACAATTCTCAAGTAGTACTCATTTTATTATCATATACAACAATATTGAAACAGAGATACTTTCGACCGAAGAAATCCAGAATCTTCGTTTGTTTGCTAGGGCGTGCATTTATTAGTTCATGTTCGACGAAGGGCACTGAATGCTCTTTCATTCATAACATCACACCCTTCGAGAAATAGTTTATTAATGTATTCACAAGCCTGCGCTTAACTGCAAAACGTCGTCGTCGTCATCACTATTACTCGCTGCTCCGGGACATCATGGCGGCTCATAATCACATTGTATGTAGTCAAATTTAATCCACGTTTACATAATCCAGTACAAATTATTCGACATGTGTCCTATGCAAACATTACCATTTAACGAGTAGGTCGATTAATGTGTTGTGTCTGTCGCGGTAAATTATCGCATTCGTCCACATTAAAGAGCATTATATGTCGCTAATGAAATATAGAAACAGCAGAAGTGAAAACGGTTCACTTTGCCTGACACCCTTCGTTGTATCAAAAGTCTCAGTATAATTTCAATTTATTATTATCATATCTATACAAACGTGTTATGCTTTGGAATGGGTATTATCACGCATTTTGTTCAACTTGCATGAAACACGAACACGTAGTATACATATAATTAATAAGCTTGCAAAGTAACGCAAAGTAAGACTTTGCTTCTAATTTAGACTCAACTAGGCACTTCAAACCATTGCATTAAATACATACATGTAGTATCAGTAGGAACCATATCAGTTTTTTTTCAAATTGTAAACACTTTAATATAAGACAGTAAGCTCGATGTACAGTGTCAGTGATGCCATTGGACAGTTATCAGTTGACCCGAAGCCATTATTGTATATATGTGTATTTATAAGCATACAAATGAAAACTGAAGGTGAACAATTGATGAACAGTTTTAATTCAAATCGATATTGTAAACCATTGTATGCAATACATGTAATAAATAAGTACAATTAATATTCAATATTTAATAAAAATATGTTAGCGTTTTTGAAGTCAAATCTGCATTTTGCCAATTCATTTAAATATAAGTACGCTTTATATACGTGGCCACGATATACAAAAGCGTGGGAACGAGTTAGTAAGAAGTGGGATAGAGATTTAACTAATTTTACACATGTCACCTCTATGACACCGTAAAAACAAGAACATTTAAGTAAATATTAATGAAACAAAGATAAAGCTGTGACATTTTCCGCCTTTTAAAATGAGACAAGCGGAGAAGTGAAACAGACTTACTTTTGGAGTCTCTACGACTCTTGAAAATAAATATCGCGAAAGTAATTTCCCTTTGCTAAAACATAAATGAAGCTAATCTCGAAATTATCACCAATACTCAAGTGTTAACTGCATACTTGTTTTCCGGTGTCAACACGGTTATCCTTTATAACGTAATATATTGGCAGTATATAACACCGGGGAGAATTACGTGGTTTCGTTTTTCCGCGGTTTTATTAGTTTAAGCCTGAAACTCGATACAGAATTTATTTATTTTCAGTACATGTCCGCAAATGTATGTTATTTGGGTATTTCAGCGCAAGAAGCAGGTATAACAAAATATTGATTCAATTTGCGAATGTATCCTTCGTGGTAAGTTTCAAGTGGTATTTCGTTTGTAACAAAAACAAATTAATATATTTCTAAACGAGTACATAGTCCGAACTAAATATCTATAAGTCCACTGTCCAAACACTTTTAATGGATCTATTGGTGACACAAAACCGTAAAATGATTGAATTTCAATCATTAATAATGTAATATTAATATAGCCATTTCAAGGTTTAACGGATGTTTTAAAATGAAACAATTTGTGCGGATTAGGCACTTTAATCCTTATGATTTTGAAATACAATCTAGAACCTGTAAGTTTCAAAAACAATTTAGTGCTTTGTGTATTACAATCCATTCATGTATTTAATCTGAAATTCCCTTCAACTTTGAATACGTTCATTTTTTACCGTTTTAGACTTCGTCTAATGAACAATTGCCAATTCGCATAATACAAAGTTGAATTTTCCGAAACTGTTTAAATGTAACTCAAAGTACTTACGTTTTATTTGATTAGAAATGTGCCATTATAGGTTTTCAAAGGACTCTATTACAATTTACCCTACCCATGGTAAAAGCAATTAAATCAAATCACCTACCACTTTCAACCCATGGACAGTTTGTAGCATGTTAGCAGGGAAACTAAAGTTTATGAAACAATCGATTTCAAAAGTTTGCATGCGTCGTAACTTAAGAAAAGAATACAAGATGCAACAAATAACTTTAATATAAATATAGATAAAATGCAATAAAAGTACAATTACTCCAGTAACACATTGCCTTTATGTCCATAGCAATTACTCAGTGAGGCATTTTCTATTTGGGAAATGTAGTGAGAATACACTAAACAAAATTTCTAAACGTCCACTTGGTATTTCGTCGAAATACAAGAACATAAATAAATGTGCATATTTGCGCTGATTGAACAGACAGGCAACCGGAAATATTTATAAAAAGTGCTAAATAAATCAAATATTGTATATTTTTATAATTATTTTGACATTATTTTGACATTCTATTTGAATGGATTAATCAATTTATAAAGTTAGTCATACCTGTCGAATCAGAGTACCAGCATCAATCATACCGACGGCCCTGACGCGTACTGCATTTTAAGTTCTGCGTGTTTCGCAGTTTAGCTACAGAACGTATGTCTTACAATTAACTATATAAAGTACAAGTATGATTGTAGCGTCACGTGATTCGTGAGCGGTCAGTTAAGACGAGGCGGGAATTTTGCTAGACTTCGATAGGGATACACCTATTTTATTCAAATCTACACGTTTAGAATGGAAAACGGAGAAACGAGCACGTTCATAGAAGAAAACGTTAGAGAAGTGATACAGAAGAATAAGGAGGAACTATTAGGCAATATCAGCCAGATGATATCTAAGATAAGTGACAAGTCTTCTTCTTCTAGTTCGGTATTGTATATACCAAAGTTTAAACATAAAAGTAACGAGGAACAATCTAAATTAAATTTGAAAGTTATTGAGAAGGTGGACAGTGCTCAGTCATACATAGACGCATATGATTTATCGTCTGCTAGATAGGCTATCATTCAATTATGATATGTACACGATAAACGTTTAACCCGACTTATAGAGTGAGTCATCTTACCTAGAAACTCATATTGTTTTTCAGTAGTCTTGGTCGGGTAAACAGTAAAACATTGACATAAGTTATGGCTTCATTTTGGCCAAGGATATGTTGAAACGCAGACAGAAGCTAGTCCAGTTGGCACACGCTTCGGGATTGGGATGGAGAGTGGTGAGCGAATATGAGGCAAATCCAATTGCTAGTGACAGTAAAATGGCTTAATGTTCTGTCGTTGTCAAACCTAGTATATTAGTACGTGCAATTTAAGTTGTTTACAATGTCGCGGAGTGTACGAATAATTCACTAGATAAGCACAAAGTGACTTAACTAAAGAAGTTTTCATGTTAACTACTACAAACACATGGAAAACACAATACAAATATAACTGATCGATGAAAAAATGAATGCATGACATCTGTTTTGCATTTAATAATTGATTCGAATATAAAACTAGATCAACACCTCCCGTCTGGGAGAACCGTCGGTCGGTGTTGACGTATGAGTCATAAAATTCAATGATTTCGCCACTGATGCTGCATCCAAAACAATAGATTCCCAGTACTGGTTTATCTTCAAGTTCACTTGGCGCTTCCGTTTGTTTTTAGGGATTCCACTGAGGAGTTCATCAGGATCTGGGAGAGAGTAGTTCAGCAGTAGTTTCCTTACTTGTATGAACCAGCTGTTACTGTCCAGTGTCTTAACTGAGAGCTGTCTCCTGGCTAGTATTTTCTCAATTGAATGGTCAGATTGCAAACAGATGTTGTTGAATAACGTCAGCACTCTTTTGTGTATGGCAGCCTCTAATGGCAGACAGCCCGAAAGCATAAACCGCTGCATCACTTGTGTTGGTTGGCAGTGAGAAGACTGCTTAAGTAGTTTCTTATTAAAGCGTTCTAGTTGTAGCAGTTGTGTCTTGTTTACGCTCACTATTTCTAACCCAAAGAGCAATATCGGGAGCACATAAATGTTTAGCAAATGAAGCGATGTTTCAACAGCGAGTTTGCATATACTTTATATAAGTCTGTAATTGCTACGCCACCCTGCTTAACTCCCTGGTATACTGTGAATGGTTCGGATTTGCTGTTAGCCCACTTGTAGCCCACTTGTAGAGTTGGAATGAAGACTCATAATAAGCGACCAGTGTTTGTCGTTAATACCGGCGTAGAAAAGACGTCGTAACAAATGGTCGTGATTGACGACATCGAAAGCAGACTTAGCGTCTAAGAATACCAAATCGCACTGCTCTCCATTATCTTTACATTCCCTTGTAACTTCCTCAACTATCAGTGACGCGTGTAGTGGAGATATGTTCTTGGTGAATCCTCTCTGATAGACACGTTGGGATCGTTCGATGGATTCATCAATACGTTGTTTCAGGATAAGTTCTACAATATTTTCAAATACTGGTAATATAGTAATTCCGCAGTAGTTACTAGCATCTTTTGCACTACCTTTATTTTTGTAGATTGGCGATAGCAACCCAATATTTAAGGAGCTAGGAATTTCACTGCTAGCAAAGATGGAGTTTACAAAGTTAAGTAGTTCATCTCTAAAGCAGGGTCCAGCATTCAGCACGTGTTCAATTGTTAGTTCATTAATATCTGCTGATTTACCTTTAATAATGTTTTTTATTGCTTCGTTCAATTCAACTATAGACACTGAGTCAACAGGTTTCACATCAACCAGTTGTTGTATACAATCGACCTCAAGCTTCACTTGCGAATGGAAGGTGGAATCGAAAAGCTCATTGTCGCTTTATTTTGCTAAATTCTCAAAGTGCTGCCTAAACCCATGTATTACGTTTTTACTAGAGTATAATTGGTTATTTGCATTCAGATCGTCTATAAAGTTCAGTGCACGTTTACGGGTCGTTTGGTTTTCCAAGTTCTGCCCAATTACGAACAGACACACGCATATTTCTCAGATTCAAGGAGATCTCGGCATTCCAAACTTCCAACTTTAGGCATGAATTTTTATGTTGTTCTTGGAGCGACTTCTTTGGCTGCAACAGTTAACGTTTTCACTAGTCTTTCGCAAGCAACGTTTGTTGTTCTAGCATCCTGGATATCGTTCGGTATGAGTTTAGAAACGCACTGTTTGTATTTTCTAATGTCAACATTATTCCACTTTTTGTCTGTAGGGTTTATGCATATATTTGCATTTAGATCTCCAGCAATGATTATACTATGTGTGGACTGGTATGTAGTACAAATTTCCCACATAATGTCAATGCACTCCAGATATGCATCAGTACTGTCACTTTTCCCGCGCGAAGGTAGATATGTAGAAATACACAAACGTTTTTTTTTATTTTCAAGTTCTAATTCCACGCACTGCATACGTTCATAAACATCAGTTAGTGGTTTGACTAGTGAATTTATTTCAGCCCTACAAACCACGGCAACGCCTCCATACCCCGGGGTAGCTGTAATGGTTGTAATGGGTGGTAGAAATCTGTACCTTTTGCTGCGTAATTTGCATTTTGGAACAACATTCCTATTTTGTTCAAGTTACATTCAAAGAGCCAGTGTTCTTGTATGAAAAGTATGTCCGCTGACTTTAACAGTGACGATACAGCTATACAATTAGCTACTAAATTTTTACAGTTCAGTGAAGCAAGTCTTAAGGTTTGCGTGTTATTTGTAGTGTTTACCATCATTATATCCCGTTTGGGTGGGGCTGGTGTGCTTCTAAAAAAGGATGTTCGTTCCTAAGTCCAGTTGCCCCCGTTTTCTGTCGCACTTTATTGGCTGTTCTGCTAGGGCATGTTGGCTGTGTAGTGTGGGCTTTAGTAGCCTGCTTCTCCTTGCATGATGGACCAGGACCACTACGAGCTCTTGCGTGGATCTGCTGAATGTTTTCATCAGATGGTTTTGCATGGTATATGTTTTGCCCCAGCAGGGACTCGTACAATTTGTTTCTGGGAACGTGCTCAAACTCAGCATTGTCTCTAGTTCTTATATTCCCATATTGGATTTTGGAGTCATTACTGTTGCATACAGGATTGTGTTTCACCACATGTGGACTTGTTGTGTTTTCAGTATTCACCGGGTTGGGCTTCACAGCATGTGCTTCTCTAAGATTTATGACATTTTTAACATTCGCAGGGTAGGATTTCACCCCATATTGTTCACTGGGGTATATTATGTTTTCAGCATTCAGCATTTCCAATTGTTTGTCAACCTATTTAAGAATGAACTGAGTGACTCTCTCGTGAACAGAGTTAAGAAGTGTTGCACTATCCGCTGCCTGCTTAGCTCGGGGTATCGACGTGTCCGATTTAGGATTGGATACATTTGTTGTTTGATTATTTTCAATTGATTCGATCCTTGATGTTAGTGTTTTTAAAGTTGCTTCGAGTTCTCTATTTCTAGATTCGAGCTTTTCACAGTGAGACAGAATTCTAGAATAGTCTTTTGCTCGGTCTTTTAGGGTTTTCTCTTTCAGTTTTATCTCTTCTTCAAGTTTCTTGAGTTTAGTTTCCTTTATTCTTATGTCATGTAAATTTTGCTCTGATAGACCAAAGCACGAAACACAAATTGCAGCTTCAGAATGGACATATGCACAGGAGTGGTGACAAGATATCTGGCACTGTTCACAGACACAGTACTGTGTTGGTAAGTCTAAATTGCATATACCACATGTGTTTTCTATATCAAAACTACTGTCTGAACGGTTGTGGTTACTTTCAAGTTCTTCCTCTAAAATATCGCAAGTAAATGAATTTGCATTTGAAGTCGCACTTACACCCGGGATTACAACTGATTTTGGATGTGTCAGTTCATGACAAATAGAACAATTGTATATCTCTGATTCACTGCTTTCTATGCTTAGAATGTCTTCGATTGACAACCCCTCGCATCGGTAGTGTATCCAGTGGATACCTTTGTTGCATCACATACTTCTCGACTTACAGTTTCTTTTACATTTTATGCACTGAATTGAGCTAATTTCTGTTTTCCGGGATTCCTGAGAAGTACTTACATTTTTATTTTTATTCTTTGCAAGCACTAACTGACTGTCTGTGTTTGAACGCTTGAGACCAGAAGTTGCTTTCTTTTTCTGTTCCGAAGGTACGTATCTCGACTCCTCGAGCAGGTTTGACAATTCCTGGTTCAGCTGTGAACTGTTTAGGGGCTGACCACCTGTTTGTGCAGAACTTATAATTTCAAGGATTTTGTTCAGGTCAGTCTCAAGAAAATGACTTGGATTTTTACCGTTAATCATTAGGTTGTTTGTCGTTGTATATATGTTCAATGTATATTAAGAGGCCACTTTAATCATATAATGCACAGTTGCTTTACCGGTCTTGTCTGTATTCCTGTCCGCCCTGATGCCCCGTGCTTGGTAGTAAAATATTGCAGATTCCTTCAACAGTTCAAAACTCACTTTATCGGCCGTTATGATTACACCGCCTCCTTTGTATGCACACTCCAACTAGGGAGTACGTTTTGTTGCCTGTAACGTTTTGGCGAGCGCCTTATCAACGTTCAGTATGTAGTCCTTCACTTGTACAGCATCCGTTACTTGTGTAGTATATACTGGGGTGCTCGTAGGCTCTGTCCTCATGGATCGTACTGTAGGTGACCCTGCTTGTCTCTTGGACGCTGCCATCTTTCTTAACCCGGAGTCCGATACTTATACGAATGGAGTTGGAGTAGATTGAGTTCAGTGATATCTCAACGGTTGACCGTTATAAAAATAATTATATATAAAACAATGGGGGTGCTTGAGTTAAAAACTTAAAATGCAACAGTCTGAGAACTTCATAAAATTGTCGTGTAAGACACAAAGAATTATTAGTTCTGGACGTTACGGAGTATAGTACAGAACTTATGTCTTTACGCGGTTAACGTACAAAGAGTACGTGTTTGGTTTTAACCATGCAGGTCACGTGATGGGTAATTGTATCACGTGGCATACATGTCGATATATAGAGATGTTTCGCGGGAAAATACCAGTTCTACGCTTGACTTCAATACGTCCACTTTGAACATGGAGGCTTGAAATGATTGCCACGTCGTCGGGGGGTTGCAAGCAAGGGTGTGCATGAGGTCAGCTCTGCGTTAAAGTTCAACAACGAAAAACTGATGAAAAACATGGGAGCGATGGTAGAAAAGATAAGTGCACCTTCTTTTGTTAAAAGCGACTTTTTCTCTGATAAACCTACTAAACGCAATTTAAAAATTAATATGGTATCTCACTCATTGCGTTGTGATATTGAAATTCTCAATTCTTATTGAAGTTTATTTGTCACGAGATGAAAAGCCCGTGTAATCGGAGCATTGCAATAATCAATGTACTACGAACGGTTGTGTAAACAACACACTGTCACAAGTGAAAGTATTTCTCATACTTAAATAACTCGACATTTGTTTTCAAACGGTCATACATGTATGAATTATACAAGCGCATAGATGGACAGTTGAATTAAATGCAGATAATTTGGTAAATTATTTATATTGACAACTTTTAATGAAATCCGTCAACAGGAACATAGACGTTTCTCAAATACGTAAGAGTATTAAATGTATAATTTGTACAAATAGTTACATGCACAGTTTTGTTTCAATACAAACTTGAGGAGTAGATACCATTTATACATGTATAGAGAAATTACTCGATCATGGTACTGATTGAAAACAATAAAAAGCATTAAAGTAAGTACGCCTAAGCGACGACACAGAAATATAGAAGGTACATAACGCTTAATTGTGAAAATATAATGTTATATTACATTTGAGTCATTACGTTTATATACGTAGCATAGTCAATATCTATAAACGTGTTGTAATGACATTTTTTTATACTGTAGCTAAAGACTCGGTTAAGAAACGCCAAAAACTAATACAATTGGCCGATACTTCTGAATCAGCTGGAAAATTCAAGACAGAGACACAGGCTGTGTTTTACAGATGAGACAGTCCAATAACAAGATAAGTATAGCTTATGTTATCTGAAGTTCTATTGCAACAAGTCATGAACAAGTAGGTAACAAGAATAAATTTGCAGGTCAAGAAGATGACAAAGTCGTAACTAGATTCAGCAACAGGCATTGCTGTAATGACAAGACACAGGTAAAAACTGTCACCAATGAAGAGTCCTATGTACAGAAAGTCTCGGTAACTGAAGAGTCCCCGGTAGGTCGGTTAAAAAGTCATGTTGATGCATGGAAACTTATTACAGAAGACAAATACATTCTAGATGTTATAGAAAATTACCGATGAAAATGTTACCTGTAACGTCATGCTTAAAAATAACAAGTCCGCTAGAGAAAACGAAACATTTGTACGTGAAGAGATAAATAATTTACTTTCCGAAGTATCGGAAATACCTTGGGTCGTTAATCCGCTAACAGTTGTCTATAATTGAGCCGGAAAACCAATGTTAGTACACTTGTACTAGAATGCAGACACATTAATCCTCGTTTATATGTACATGTATTTAAAATTAGATTTGAGGATATAATCATTGCAGAACAAATGTTCGAAAAATTCATTTTCGTATTTGATCTAAAGAGCGCTTATCATTATATTGATATTAGTTTAAACAACAGAACATATTTAGAATTTCCATGGCCAACGTCGGACATATTACGTGTTTAATGCTCTGACTTTCGGAATAGGCAGTTCTTGGCA
Source organism: Mactromeris polynyma (assembly GCA_032209605.1). Lineage (NCBI taxonomy): Eukaryota > Metazoa > Mollusca > Bivalvia > Venerida > Mactridae > Mactromeris > Mactromeris polynyma. Next base: position 30,191,164 of record JASFXZ010000005.1, read on the forward strand.
CATTTTCACAAAAATAGGAAAATGCGCAATAAGATATTGGAGGTCGCTGGATCATAGTTTTAATTTGCCTAGATGACGGCATGGGAGGAAATTCGGATTTCAAATAAGCAAATATTGCGAGCAATTTCGTAAGAGAAATTTTATCATTTTCTGGAATTTTTGCTTGCTGAAGAAAGCTGCTGCTGGATGCCAAAGCGCATAGCTAATTGGTTAGGCCATACATCAGATTTCAAGTCAAATCATTTTTTTTATCACAAATGATAATAATAGAAAGGATCGAGGCCTCGATTGATTCTGTCCTGTTTCAAATGAAATCAATAAATGCCATCGCAGTAAGGTTCTTGGCTTCAATAGTAGGTCAAATTATATCGACACTCGGTGTTCTTGGTCTGAAGACAAGGTATTTACATAAATGTATCGTTTCTCGTAGTACATGAAATTAGAAATGTTTCAGAAAAGGCATTTGAAGAATTACGCTTTTTGGCGTAAACTATTTGTATTTACAATAATAAAAGTAAATAATTGAAAGACAGCGAAAATGTGGATGTGACAATTTGCCCAGATGCGAGTGCTGTGGGTTACGAGGTATATGTTGAAAGTCTAATTGTTCAAAATCAAAACCCTAACATTAAGGTGATCCTTCACGCTACGATGATAAAAACATTTTTGATATCAGATTATTAAGCATCAGACAAACGTTGGATTTTACCATCTCCAGAAGACGAGTTTTCTACCACTTACAATTTTGTTGAATCGGTCTTGAACGGCAGCAGAAGTGGGTGACTATCAGTCAATCATAAAAACTCAGGAAGTGGGACATGTCGAGCCAGTCTGAAAACCCAGCAAGTGGGCAATGTTATGCCAATTTAGTCACCTCCGGAAGTAGGTGATGTTTTATCAGTCTCAATGCCCCCGGAAGTGGGCGATGTTATGTCAATATAGTCTCCTCCGGAAGTAGGAGATGTTTTATCAGTCTCAATGCCCCCGGATGTGGGCGATGTTATGCCAATATAGTCACCTCCAGAAGTAGGTGATGTTTTATCAGTCTCAACGCCTCCGGAAGTGGGCGATGTTATATCAATATAGTCACCTCCGGAAGTAGGTGATGTTTTATCAGTCTCAACGCCCCCGGATGTGGGCGATGTTATGTCAATATTAGCACCTCCGGAAGCAGGTGTTGTTTTATCAGTCTCAATGCCCCCGGACGTAGGCGATGTTGTGTCAATATAGTCACCTCCGGAAGTAGGTGATGTTTTATCAGACTCAACGCCCCCGGAAGCGGGCTTCCGTATGTCGACAGCAACAAAAGTAGTTGAAGGCAAATATGAAAAGCCAATGCTAACTAGAGTATGGTCACCGGAAGCAAACCAGCTAAGCTATAAAACTAAGGTAAGAGAGCATTCAAGTTGGAATCTGCCTTAAGAAATGAGTTACAAAATGATGTTCCCGGAAGCGGACACTGATAACGCTCAAATAGCATTAACGGACATGTCAGACATCATAGGCACATGGAAAGTAGCTGAAACAAGTAAGAGCAAAATTGTCGTGAACTAGAAGCCGTATATAGGCTATCGTTAACTTGTTAAAATGTAATTTCACATAAAAGAGTGAAGGTATATAGTCCGAGAGACCGTGGACTTTTATTGCAACAAATGAGGCTATTTGCTGCACTATAATATGCATAATGCTTTTCAAGTTTTTATTAATACATAATGTAAATAAATTTAAAAATTTCATTGGATTGTTTGTATGCCATTAACCTTTGAACCTAATGTAATTTTTGAAGATAATTAGATAGGCTCATTGGAAAGGATATCAAGATAAAGTTGTACTAAAATCAGTCTCACTAACATTTATTCACATACAAATTGTAGCACTGAAAACAGTGAATAATGATATCTATACTTTCACCCGGCCGTACCAGTACCGAATGTTTAAAAACTAAATAGTCAATAAACACAATTATTTTTTATTTATTGACAATAAGATTGATTTATTTAATTAATAAAGATGAAATTCAGTTGCTAATGATGATCAAATACTTTGTTCATTGAAAATATGGGCAAAAAATGGCAATTTTGTAATATTTACACTTTTTTTACCTTTGACCTTTGACATCAGATTTGACCTTGACCTTTATTTAATGAACTCTCCATTACTAACATTGCATGACATAAGTGCAGTTACTTATAAAAATATAGCTTGTGTAACTGAACAGTGAAAAAAATATAGATGTTAACATAACCATACCCCTAATACTGCCAATGCTTTTTTGAAACAAGTTCAAGTAACCATATGATAAATTCATGTGAGAAAAATATAGTTACGCACGGCTTTGACGCTTAAGAAATGGGTTTTCAGGTAGCATATATAATATCCTTTCAAAAACTATGCAAACTGCTTTTGGCCTCATATGTTGCCATAAAAGTCCACGGGCTCTCTGACTAATATACCGATAATGTAATTATAACTTACAAAATCTGGTAGCAATATTGACATATTGCATGCAATAAGTTTAAAATACATGCATTTTGTGAGACACATACTATTGAGTTAATTGTAAGTTGTATTCCCCGGGAAAGGAACCAAAGGGCAGCACATTTCAGTAAATGATTAGATTCTGACGATTGCTCCGTCAATGGAAAGGTTTTTCAACAATTAAGCATAATGTGGGGTCCGCATAGCATAGACCGATTTGCAAGTCATAATGCTAAATGCCAAACATTTAGCCGTTAATAAATGCAACGGCAACATTGTGAATATCGGCTCCATACTGGCCAATGTTAGTGCACGAAAACGGAAAGTTTAAAAGACACGCTCTATTTACCTAGGTTCGGGGTGGTAGAACCAGGCAAAGGCAATAATGGCCTGTTAAGTAAAGAACCATTTGCGTTTATTGTTAACTTTGAGAAGTGATATGCAGTGTTAATTATCTTTGAGAAGTGATATGCAATGTTAATTATCTTTGAGAAGTGATATGCAATGTTAATTATCTTTGAGAAGTGATATGCAATGTTAATTATCTTTGAGAAGTGATATGCAATGTTAATTATCTTTGAGAAGTGATATGCAATGTTAATTATCTTTGAGAAGTGATATGCAATGTTAATTATCTTTGAGATGTGAATTATGTTTCATTATAACATTATATATGTAAGTCTATATGCTCATGCGAAAAATTGAAGTCTTGCCAGCAGCAAGGGCCGCGGCCGTGGTCCAGTGGTTAGTGCGCTGGACTTGGAGCCCGGCGATCCGGGTTCGATTCCCGGTCGCGGCAGGTCATACCCTTCCATGAAAATTTGACTAAAATGTCGAGTTTCCTCCACATGTAGAGAAGTTGCCGGCTCCTTGTGGAAGGGTAAGTTAGTACTGGTTAGAATTCAGTCCAGGAAAAACTGGTTAGGTGAACTGGCCGCCGTATATAACTGAAATATTGTTGAGAAACGGCGTTAAACTCGATGAAACAAACAAACTTGCCAGCAGCAAACGAGTGTTTGTTATTTGTACATGAGTTAGTCAAGACCATAAGGGCACGTGTTCTCCACACACAAGAGCAAATTTATAAAGTCATCAAAGATCAAATTTAAAAAGTCATAAAATATCTACTAATGAGACTAAAACTTTTTACAATGATGAAAGGTTCATAAAACAGCATTGACTGTCACTAAAACACGTTTAAAAGCTAAAACTTTGATTGTCTACTGAAAACATTGGCTCAAACCGGTCTGGCTTTCAGTCGTTCACTTTTCTTTTATATCTTTTGAGCCACTCTTAGTACAAAAAGAAAAAAGCACACCATCCAAGAACCCGTGTTGAGTCCTAACGCAATACTGCACCTCATATACCTATCACCATTTATTGTTAAAAAGTTAAAAGTGTTATAAAATTTTCCTCATCCAAATATCACGTCCACCACCATCAACCGCCGCCATCTTAAGTGCATCGTAATAATTGCAGGAATTAACACATTTCTTTTCTCTGTTTCGACTACAGCGGCAATAATCTGACCGTATATGAAATAATGTCCAGATCTTAGTCTTAGTTACACCTAATTACTGAACACCGTTTATTATTTATACAAGTCTTTTTTATTTGCAGTTGCAACGGTATCCAGGTTACAATTTCGTTACAGACAGACATTTAATTATATAATCGGGACCCGTTATATTCGAACTTTTGCAGTAGGTCTGTGGCACTAATCAGTTGTCCGCATATGCCAAAATTAATGTTTGAATTTGCAAAAAGGGTCTTTAGTCAACCTAGTAGTTCGAAAGTTCACTGCATGACTCTGGTTGTTTGGTTGTGTATATATGTATAAAAGCCTCATTACAGGGACATGTAAGATATCATATTCGACATACAAACTTTAATTATGATCATGCACAATTACGTATATAGTCTGTTATATATATTATACAATTCAATACAACTCACAAGTAATAATACTATAGAAATAAATTACAGATTGTAATTATAATTTTGTTTTAAACGATCACCCTTTTCAGTAAATACACGGTAGCATGTTTGAAACAATTGTGTGAACGCATTAAACTACCCATTACCCCCTGTTTAACGGAAGTTAACTGCAACTATACATAAATCAAGATTCCTTTTCTTTTAAGCCATGTATTGGAAAACACAAACTTTAATTATTTCTCGACATTGACTGATATATTAACGAATGAAAAATAGAGTTATAGGGTTATATATTGATTAACGTTACATTTTATGCTGATCATTCCTGTTATGCTCATTAAACTCCCGTCACTCGCAACCCCAATCCATTCTGACCTCACGTAGTGTATCACAAGCTTCATAGCACAAGCCTTGAACAGGTATACCGAAATAAGTAAGTCGGGTATAACAAAATAAATATTTGAATGTATTAGATGGAACAATAAATAAACTAATATGGAGATCTTTTTTTAGATTGGAATATTGTTATTTAATTGTGACATTGAATCAAAATTAGAAGAATTCATAACCATCAATTGAAGCGTTATCATTAAAATGATATAATTTGAGCGGTACATTGTTCTGCACATACCAGCAAGGCATGTTATCTAAAACATGTATTTGATTGCACGACCAACACTCGCCTTGACACGTACCAAAATATTCATTAAAACAACCTGGTAGACATGTTGCAGAAATTTGTATGCACAATATAAGGTCCAAATTGGGAACGTGAGACAAACATGCATGCAACTAATAATCATATGCCAATACAATGTAATTATTGCATTGCTTTCTCATATTAAAGAAATATATAATAGATAATACATGTATATTTTTACAGAACAAGCTGATGTATCAAAATATATTTAAAAGGACATTGTTCACTTTAAATCCAAGGAAAATGCATTATTCGCGAAATTTCGTTAACGGTCACCTGAAAATAACGGCCAGTTCAAGGTCAGACATAACTATTGCCTCTAAAAAAACTCCCTACACAACAATATCGAATATCAGATAATCCGGCCGATGCAGTTCGATATCGATGTGGCTACTGGTCAGCAGTCAATTTGTCTGTCGGTAGTTTCCGTAAGAGATCGTAAATTTTCCGTTGATCACCGATTGATAACTGGTATAACACATCAACGTGTAGCCTCGTGCTATCTTAGATCTGTGTACGAGTATGCGATAAACGCTCAAAACATTACGTTTTATGCACATAAAGAGAAAACTATAGGAGTTCGATTTTGTTGATGAAACATAGATTATGTAATTATTGAAAATTAACCTATGTGGTAGGCAAATAATTTTCTCATGAAGTAAAACATACAGTCCCTTATTGAAGTAATAAAACCGGATGCAGCAAATATACAAGTTGTTTTAATAAACATCGAGGTCGCTTTTAGACAATAATTTTGGGGGAAATATGGCATTTTATAGAATAGCATTGAGGTGAAATATTGATGGGGTTATAAATCGAATGACAATAGCTTGACTTTTAATCTGTGAATGCGTGAAATCTTGGACATATGTTCGTGGTGAAATTAAACTTTATATTTGTATAATATACCGAATTAAGGCTATGTTATTGTTTAACTCTATACCAGAATGTGATATTATTGTAATAATGATAGTGAGATATTGTGATATAAGATGTTACTAGCTTTTAGGCAAATAATTAACATAACAAATAAAATAAAATTAAAAGCATGATATTTGATATTCGTTTTATACTTAATATCGGATTTGTTTACGGAATAGAAATCATTCGGCCAATAATATCATTATGTTTGATTTATGATAAAAGTTATAATTTGTAGTTTGACTGAAATCTATCGTGCAGATGATTCATGTCGATTATTCTCATTTATACTCGGCCATGAGTATATCGTTATTGGTATTGGTCCCAGTTATAATTCATAATACTATTAATTGAAAATGACGATAAGAGAATAATTATAATCACTATTTAACCAGACGCAAGCTATGAACTATTTGCAAATGTAAAATAAGGTGACGTTTGAAAGGTAAAATGTTCTATTCCAATTGTTAATTCGGTATAATTTTCTCTTCAAAGTAAGATATCGTAGCTTGTCTTATTTTGTGTACCAATTTATAAGTTAAAATCCAAGATTTCCATATTAAACTGATTCTCGAAGACATTTATGTGTCTGCCTTCTATGATTTCTTGGAATTGTACATCGATAAAGTATAAATAAGAGCTGAGTGGTAACATATGAAGATGATTATGGAAAATAGCGACCTTCCAAAAATGACGTCTTTGAATTATCATTCTATGACACATATAAATGTCTATCTCTCTCCCTCTTTCTCTCTCTCTCTCTCTCTCTCTCTCTCTCTTTTACACCATTTCTAAGTTTTCATGAGAGTGAGATAAAGTATTTTTTTCTGGGAAATGCTCGTTTTATTTAAGTTGTATTAAATATATTTTGTAGAACTGGCATAATGATAATGAAGTTTGTTTTAGTATCAATTTAGTGTTCTTCGTAATACACACCTATCTACACTCTCTGTTTATACATGTGGCTATATAAACCAAAATAAATGTAAATTTAATAAAACCTTCATTCTTCCAGGTTTTAAAATCTGGAAATTAAACTATCAAAGGAACTTGTCTGAAAATGATTTCTCATTAGTGGTTTTCTTTTTAAGTGTATGTTGGTGTCCGCATACTGGTTAAATAGCACGAATTATGTACGTGCTGTGCCAAACTGCGCATGTGCAGTGGGTTTGTTTACAATCACGATTTCCTGTAACTTTTTGAGTAAGTACTTATCTGAAAGGTTTCAAAGACCAGATGGTTTGAAACACAGCTGAGTTTATGCAGTTTTTTAAAATGCTGTAAAATGTGTCCGCATACTGTTCCGGTCTGTCTACAGCAAAGACGTACAAGTATCATGTGCTGATTGGCGTAAATGTTGAAATAGTCGCAATCGATGAAATATGTCTAGTTTTTCACTGAATCAAACAATTATCCTCCATCTAAGCATTATAATTGATTGATCAGAGCAACACATGTCAGAGATTGAAATCGCCTCAGGTTGTTTATCTTACAGCAATTTTCCGAAAATGTACTTTCAGTTTCACTCTCATAATTACATACAGACTGAATGTGTCATAAATTAAGTACATAAGCGTCGACTCGATTTGCATATTCCTGTATGACCCTCGGATATGAAATTGCAATGACCTTCAATTTTAAAAGTCCAGGGAAAACACAGGTATATGAAGATATATGGAGAATCTAAATTAAGATAACTGTCTCATGACAACTTCAAGTTGATATCTTCAGATATATACATGATCAGCAAATTGAATGCCTGTTTTAAAACATTATTTGAGATGAAAGGCAAAATTCATTATTATTTATTGGAAAGTTTATGGCAGTATTTTATTAATTTACCTTTTATTGCAGGAAGAAGCTGTATGTGAGGTACAGAGAGTGTCAAAATAAAAACAATATATATAAGATGCAACAAACAAAAATGTAAGTTGGCCTTATGGCGTAAATGTATGAATGAAACCTTTCAACATGGAGACTCATCATAATAGACAAGTCTTACAAACACCTACAGAAATTAAGTTTCTCTTTCAACAACATCCAATACCTTAATCACGGTATGTCACATGGTTCTCCTACTGTATAATGAGATTATGTGCATTTTTGTTGGATCTTGAACAACAGACAAATTGCGAGATTAATTATTGCAATTATAGGAAATGCTACATTGAAATTCTGCTATAAAAATTTAAATAGCAAGTTCAAACTATTGCAATCCTCTCGCATGTAACGCTTAAATAAAATATTGCAAACAAAATTCTGAAAATACTGCACAGTGTTTATATTGTCAAAAAAGGTATAAAGTGTTTTGTGTCCATTCAGATAGTTTTAGTTTGATAATCTTAGAAGCTGTCAACTGATTCCTTTGAAATATATTGTTATTGCCTACTGCTTTTTAATACCATTAAATTTTACATTGAGACATCAATATGTAATGGTTATAATAAACAGCTGCAGCAAGATAATTAAAAAATATTTATATCATAAACATGATTCGGTCACTCATCCTCACACTCATCAGAAAGAGCTTTAACACTAGGTGAAAGGTTCAACATCTAAATATAGCAAAAATTGTTCAGATATTTCTTAAATATGTTTCATTAATACCCTAACAATATACCTACACTATTATATGTTAACAGAAAACAGAATTTCCAGTAGAAGAAGTAATTGATGAGGTGGAAAGTGTATGTCAGGAAGAAGATGAGTTCCCCTTCTTAACAGCAGATGACAAAGTAGTTGCGGTACCTGTGGGAAAGATGAAGCAGATGATCCCAGATATACAAGACGAAGATTTAGAGCTTCATAGGGTTGCCTTGTGAAAACCTTAAATAAGTGTCACCTGCACTTACAAGGGCAGTGAACTCTTAATTATTCGGAACAACTGACTTTGCCATCAAAGTTGTGCAAAAAAAATGTCACGTTCATTTCTGATATCATTCGGTATCCATTCATATTACAGTATTTCAGGTGCTTATCGTTTTTAATTTGAAAATATGATTCCCTCTGGCATATTCAAAGTATGCCACACTTTTGATAAAAGGCATGAACAATTATGCAATTGCTTACAAATATGTATTCTTTTAGAATATTTGTGTTGCCAAAATTGAACAACTGTTGCCAAATAAGTGTTTTTTTTTAAATTTGATGATATTGGCGAATGGCAGAGGAAACCATGGAAACAAAAAATGTGGATTTTGTTGTTGCTTTACAACTGTTTCAGAGAGAAAAAAATCCCCTCAACAACCACTAACACACCACTTTATTATTTTCTTCATGTGTTGCTTTTAAATGTTTTTGAAATTACCATTAGCAGTAAACTTATTTCTGTAGGTAGTAGGGGGTAATATATTGCGTCCAGTGGAGTACATTATTTTCTTGAAATGCCCTTTAATCTTAAATGTATAAAATCGGCTTGTAAGTGCAACGAAATGTACTTGAGGGACAATATTCATAATATGTGTGCATAAGCCTTTTATTGTATGGCAAAAGTTAAATATGACACAATGCCACATGTAAATAAGACCTCCCTTATTTTGTGTTAATTTTTGCTTGGGCCTCTTGAATATGTTGTGCTCTGTTTTGATAGTTGACCTTGCTTGTCTTTAATACTTGTAACAGTTCTTACAATATAGAAAGTTTGCAAGATATCTAGTCTTAGGATTATTGTGTTAATGTGCTTTTGCAATATTTATGTTTTGTCTCAGTATTCCAGTGTTACATAGCTGTTTGTTTCAATTTGATTTGGTTTGATATGTTTATTTTACTGATTCGAAATTATGAATACTTTCGACACATCACTATCCCAATTGAAATATTATTATGTATATTGCAATATCTTAGTAATGTTCTTCACATTAATATAAACCTCATTAAGGCTTCATCTTTACTGTTTAGCACTGCACAAATATGCAATAATACATATATGTGTATATGTAAGAAATGGAATAATGTTTTTGTTGTATTAAGTATTATAGTGCACATGTAAGTATATGTTTTTTCTGTATCAATGTACATGTCTTTTATTAGTAGAGTATTGATTTAGTAACACTTTTTTCAGACAAATCTGCTTGAATATTTAATTGTACGCTTACAAAAGTGTAAGCTGAATTCCTTATTTTTGCTCACCTGAACCAAGTTACCTATTGCCGTCACTTACCATCTGTTGCCCACTGTGACAGCATTGTCGTAAACGTTTACATTTCCAAAAGCACTTGGTCAATTTGAATCGAATTTGATAGATTTGTTCATTGGATGATTGTCCTCAATATTGTGTCACACAACCCCACTCAAATTCCAAAATAGTCACTAGGGCTTCTGACATTTTTTTCTAAAACAAATTGTTTACTCTTTGGCTGATTCGCAATGAATATGTTACGTGATTGTACTGTACCAAAATTGTATCCAACATCTGATTTGCTGATACATTTTTGATATTATATCTAAAGCTGCTAGACCAGTTTAAACCAAACCTGGTAAAAATGTTCCTTGGATAGTCATGTGCTGTGTCCCCAGTCTACTTTCAACTCTTAATACAAATACTTTCAACATGTTGTAACATACTAAGCTCAAAATAGTTTGTTTTAACAAAGCTTGAATGCTTTGACCTGGTTTCGTGTATATACTATAAAAGATGATGTTTTTTTGCAATTAAGCTGCAGATGAAATAAACAGTTTAGTAATAATAGTTAACTTCAATGTATAATTAGTACATACGTATGTGTTCATCATGCTGTATTTATTATGTCTCCCCCAACATGTATGTTTGCCTGTCCAGTTAACCTTGTTCTCCCTTTATATCAAAATCCAGTGTTGGATATTCATCAACTTGCTAGGAAGTTTTCAGTATAAAGTCTAGTAGTGCATCTTGTAATTTGGGGTGATAATGTTAACTTGTCTGATGTTCATCTCTAACAAACCTGTTAGATTTTCATCAAAGTTGATAAAAAGCATTACATGTACTGTGAAGTTTATTTTTGCATATTACAACATGGGATCATATAGTCAAATGCCAAGGTCACAGGGGCTTTATGGACAGTAAAGCTTTTTGGTGCATATTGTCCAATTGTTCACCTTGATTTTTAATAACAGGGATACAATTTTTGGAAAATAAATTAGTTTCCTTCCACAAAGTCATAAGGGTTTCTTACCCCAGTGAGTTGAGTTTTAGGCAATTGTGGTCCTACCCCAAATAGTTCTACCTTCTGGAAGGACTGGGGTAATGGGGAGACATATACTTTAAAAAAAACACTAGTTATGAACGGTGGATTTTTATTATTATATCTGTTCATCTAGTCATTTCAACCTGAGCAATGTTCTGATCGCTTCATATAAAATATCACTGGGACTCAAACTTCATGAAAACTTCAGTAAGATACATGTTTGTACCTGGTTCTGTAAATTGAACTTTATAGGATACGGTATGTTGATCTTGAGCTTAAACTGCGTGAGTATGTCCAAACTGATCTGAGTGTAACATACTTATCCATGGCCTTTTCTTGAACTTCAATTAATACAAGAACCACCATTGGAGGAAACTAAGAAACAACAAAGAACAATACATGGTCCAGATCGCCTGGCTTGGTACAGGCACGAAATGTGTCGGGTTTTAGTCGATTTTACACGTGCTCAAACCTCACCTGTCTATCTAGACTGTTTGTTGTCAAACGTTATCACACGATAACAACCTGCACAGTACGCGTACATCAAACAACTGGATGAGATATTCTACCTGACATCCTTTCTGATAAACTATGTAGTACTTAATCAGTTTCTGATTGTCCCAGGTATTTGCACAAAGCCTATGCATGCTAAAACATCCAGCCTTTGTGAACAATATAAATCCAGAAGAAAGATCAAGTTTCAATGATCGCAATCTAGTACAATTTTCAGTTTGTCTTGTAATCTATGCAGGGCCTTGACCATATTACATTATATGAAATACTTTGCCTGTTTACCTAAAGTCACTGGACCGATTGATTTTTATTGAAAACTTAATGAAATTTCAAAATAACATAACCTTATCTACATGCGATATGCATTAAAGACCTCGTCTTAATTACATGTTCAATCAATCAAGTTAGCCCGGCTGTGAGTACTTTCAGTACTTTGATTTAATCTGGCATCCGTACGTTTTAATTTTATTGCGAGTGCATCTGATAGAGTATAACATGCGTACGTCTCTGTTATTACACTATACATGTATTTGGTTACCTATAATGTACGTTTATTGGTACAATCTGCACATACAATGCCTATTACCATCAACAAAATAAATATGAGATGACCAAGACAATAAATAAACATGTTACAAATAGAATATCAAACATGTCATATAAGCAAACACAGAAAAGAACAAAGATGTTTTGTGTATGAAATTAGATATTAAATATAAGCAGCGATGGAATAATATTTTAGTGTCTTAATGTTACACATACCGTTTATTGGCGTCATAATATACACTGCAGTTTTGTTTTTTCTTTTGTCTCAATTATACAATTTCGTTTATAATCAATATTTCGGGAAGATCATAGAATCCAACTTTATATTTTACTGCCCTTATGTTTGAATTGTATTAGTCACACGTTGCATGCATTTGTTTTTATAAATTGAAATAATAATTAACCGATCAAATGAATGTTTTTAAGCTTTTATAAATTGTAAAGTGGTGGTAGATTTAAATTATTGGCATTTGTGTAAGATAAAATGGTTTATATCCAAGCATCAAATCCAAAGAAGTTAATAAATGTAGGCCACATTTATAACAGAACAATGGATTTAAGCATGCGTCTATATCTGTATGCATGTCTGTAAGAATAATTAGATAAAACGTTGATTTCGGTAAAAACATATTGTGATCGTAAAAAACTTTGTAAGGACTTTAACAGCAACATGTATTTAATAGAATGAATATAAGTACGATTGATTTTTAAATGATCAATGAATGTTTGAAGCATTTGATGCTAGCATTTGGTTTAAATTGGCACGTGCATATTTGAATGTGCAATCAATGTAAATTGACTGAAGTAGTTTGTGTTAATTTCGGATTGTCGAAACATTGTTCGAATCGCTTTTGAATTTACGCAACGAATTTACTGACCCAAGATATTACTTAGGTGGGATGTTTGTATGGTTCGACTGTAGACTTAAAAGGTGTTAAAATGAATGCGTACTCTATACAAATGCATGTACTGTTCATTTAAAGGCATACGTTAGTGTGCAGACGATATTTGTTTCAAATGTTTTTTATAATAAAATAATCTTGGTTAAAGGGTGAACTCAACCTAACATCATTCTATCACTCAAATAAAACGAACAGAGTTAGTAGGAAAATGCAGACTGATAAACATTTCAACAAATGTGGTGGCAACATATAATCACGCATGTTCTTATAGTAAGATAAAGGTGTCCAAATTCATACGTATTTACAATGAAAATATATACACACATTTGCTTTGACGTACGTTTCAAAGCCATTGATCAACCGATTTTTATCGCTGATGTCTTAAAATACACACAAGGGATTTATGTCGACAGTGTATATACTCAAAAAACTGTTCACAGACAGAATATACTGTTCTTGTTATCGTCAAACATCAAGAATGGCTAGGTCGGACAATTTCCTACCGTTAGACCGAGTCGGTATTTTCAGAACAAAACTACTATAAATCGCTATTCACCTGACGAACGACTTTAGCTTTTAAAAAGAAACATTAAAAAGTATATTTCAATAGTCCAGTGACTCCCATCCAAGGTGATCTAACATGTCACTCACACTGCTTGTGTTGCGATATCTGTTGGTCGCGTATCTCGCTGCACGTTGTTGGACCATTTCAACTTTTCTTGTTGGGGTTGCCATGTATGGTAAAGGGTCAACTCGGCCCACTAACAGTCTCGGCCCGGTACTACTCGGCCTGGTCCAAACTGTGTTTAGTAAACGCTCGGGTCGGTCTCAGGTTTATAACCAAAAATAAATCCGAAAAGAAAAGTCGGCGGCTAATTCTCGGGTCGGTTGGTAAAGGGAAAACAAACTTAATTTTAATTTAGGCCTAACTCATTACAATAAATATATATTTTTTATAATGATACTGTTTAACTTATAACAATTATGATATTAATATTGTAATACAGGTGTTACAATTATTTAGACAAATAACCTTCAGAACCAACTTATATAAAATTTTACAACCAAGGGTAAATGTTCTCATTTAAATACGTCATAAACATTAGCTATTTATCATATTGTGCTTTAACCTTCATTGTTATATATTACGTGTATGTCTTGTATGTGTTCAACTTGTGTGTATATTTTGTTGTATGCGTCAGATAAATTATTAATTTTACATGTAGTTTATTTCATTCATTGTTTAATTGATTGTTCGTCTTTTGTTATCTGTGCATTACCCGTATTCATTATTTATGTATTGTGCTTTATCTGTATGTATGTATTGTCTGTTATCTAATCCTTCAAATTACAGAGGTATTTCATTAATCAATACAATGGCCAAGGTATTTTCTCTAGCTCTTCGCAATAGACTTAATTCATGGTGTGAGGACAGTAATATTTTATGCGATGAACAATTTGGGTTCAGAAACAAAAAAAGTACAGCTGATTGCGTTTTTATCCTACACAGTATTGTTAATCAGGTAATTTCAAGCAATAAATCATTATATTGTGCATTTATAGACTATGAAAAGGCATTTGACACGATAGTTAGAGATTCCTTATGGTATAAGTTAACGGAATACGGTGTTAGTTCTAAAATGGTAACTATGTTAAAATCTATATATAACAAAGTCTCAGCTTGTGTTAAGGTACATACATCTCTGTCAGATTTCTTTGATATATCTCTTGGCGTAAAACAAGGGGAACCTTTGTCGCCTATTCTTTTTATATTGTTTGTGAATGATGTTACAAGAAATATTGATTTTACCTCACTTACTGAGTATGATATAAACCAACTTTGTATACACATGCTGTTGTTTGCAGATGATATGGCAATTTTTACTACTGATGAGAAAAGCCTACAATCCCAGCTAGATAATCTACACGCATATTCATTAAAATGGGGCCTTAAGATAAACATAAATAAAACTAAGATTTGTATTTTTAGCAAAAGAAAGAAAGCTATGTATCCAGTCTGGCTCATAAACAATGAACCTATTGAAATTGTTGATTCTTTTGTTTATCTTGGTATTAAGTTTAACTATAATGGTTCTATGAAAGAGGCAATTAGCACACTAGCTGATCAAGCATTAAGAGCAACAAACGGTCTATACTCTATTTATTCTAGACTTAAATTTGACATTAGTACGAAATTATATCTATTTGAACGTATGGTTGAACCTATTCTTTTATATTGCTCTGAAGTTCTCGGCATGTATAATACCGAAATTCTGGATAGAATACAAATGCAATACTATAAAAAGATTTTAGGCGTAAAATTATCTACCCCAAATATGGCAGTTTTAGGAGAACTAGGTAAATATCCAATATCAGTAGTTAGTAAGGAAAGAAGTTTAAATTTATGGTGTAAAATAAGAAACAATCCCGGAACTTTATTATATAACATTTGGCTTAAACAACAAGAAAATGTCAAATTGTCCAAAAACTCTTGGTGTTTGAAAATAAATTCATACATCGATACAATTGGATTCTCCTATCTAAAACAAAATTTTGTACCAAATTATAATTACCAGACTATGTTTACAGAATCAGAGATCAGTTCCAGCAGGAATGGAGAACTAAACTAGGACAAATGTCAAAAATGCAACAATACTTGGGTTTTAAAAATACTTTTAAATTTGAAAAATATCTTGACAAAATCCAAAATGATTTTCTATGGCCTTCACTATCTATGTTTAATAATTTAATGAAAACTGAAAACAAAAAAACTTTATATCAGATATGTTATTTTCTGAAACATTCTTTTAACATTAGAATCGTATAAACGTCAATACTGATTGATGTAATGCCTATTATGTCTTCATCTTAAATATATACTTGTATTCGAAAATATATTGCTCTCCCCCATATCGTTGAAACCTGTTTATATACATACATTATATGTACATATATGTAAATACCTCCATACGTGAATTGTGTCATTTTCACGATTGATAATTTTGTGATTATTTGTGTTGTATATATGTTCATGCTTTTCGTTGCCAAAGGCAAATCTGTTTGCCGATTTGCAATAAAGTTTGTTTGTTTGTTTGTTTGTTATTTATACCAATATTATGAAATAAATATTAAATATTTTCGTATTGTCTACTTTGTTTTGAATCTATAAAGACAAAAATAATGATACAATGTGAAAGAAAAACCTTTAATAATTGTTTCTGAGTAAAAACTGCGTGACAAACATGTTCAAATTATAACAGATACCAATAAACACTTCACAGGGAAATTTCCACTGTACAGCGAATCTTCAATGCACTGAGAATATTCAATAATGTTTTCAACTTACATTTAACATAAATATTAATGATCAATGTATCAAAAATCAACACTTAAAATGTTCATATATATCGCCTCAATAATTGGGCAGAGTTGGACCAGGCCGAGTTGGTAAGTGGGCCGAGTTGACCCTGAATCCCATGTATGGCTTCCAGATACTAGCACTGTACTCGAGTCCAGACTTTAGTGGACCAATCAAGTAAAATTCAATTACAGTAGTTAATCTGTTTATAGACACAGTTCCAACTTCTCTGTATAAAGCAAAATAATAATATTTAAAATTGCATTCTTTGAATCTTTTACATAACAAATTATAACAAATAGAAGTGATGCGTTAACTGTATGAAATAAATATTTAGATAAAAGTAGTGCTTATTCTAAGCTTATGTTTTACGTACGTATGGATCAGAAAAGAAAATGTGTTCCTGTGATAAATTTTGAGTGTCATGATAGTCTGAGATAATTATTTAGAAACTTAATGAGAATATATGTAAAAGATTCAAAGAATGTAATTTTAAGTATTATTATTTTTGTGAACAAAAACCTTGCTATATACAGAGAAGTTGGAACTGGGTCTGTAAACAGATTAATATTTTTTGTTTAAGTGTTTGATACTACTAAAATATAGTGTACTGCTTTAGTTACATGTTTTTTGTACAAAAGAATGTAAACAACAAAATATCATTCAATTCTTTAGCGGCGACCTTTGATGCTTTGCATCAATGATTTTCTTGTATACATTTACTCATAACCAAATATTAATGTAATGTATTCATGTATTTTAGATTAATGGTGAAGACATTGATTTCATAAAAACTAATGTATTAATAAACGTACCTGAGATTTGTAGATCATGTGCTATTCATATTTGTTCAGCGATTCCCGTTATCATGTTTCTATTATTCCTCCTCAAAGATTATGTGTTTTTTGAAAACGCGATCATAAATATATATTGGACGATCCAATACAAAACATAGGGTGTGCAATGTTTCTTCATTATAAATATTTACACATACCATGCTTAGACTTGAGTGTATTACCTGGCACACTAAATACACTACTAATGTAGAGGTATTTTTGTATGTTGATTTAAATGAGGCATTGAATAAACATTATTGGACGGTTTCAAAATCATCAATTGAAGCTAACCAAGCGTCATAATTAAATTGTTCCAAATAAGGCGTGCGTTAAAATGTTCTACATGTTCATATACCAAAAACTCATATTTACTAAACTATATTTGAATGCACGACCTTGTTAGCAATAACCTTGACACTTACCGAAATATAAAGCATTACAACTCGGGTAAATACGGAGCCCCTAAAATGACATTCCATATTCTTTTTTAATTTCGTAAAAACGAATTATTATTTCGCTAAAACGTAATATTATTTCGTTAAAACGTAATATTATTTCGTTTAAACGAATTATTGTTTCGTAAATACGAATTATTATTTGGTAAATACGAGTTGGCAACGCTACTCAAACAGACGACAAACTAATTCGTAAATACGAAACATTAGTTCGTTTAAAATAATTCGTATTAACGAAATCATATTTCGTATTTACGAAATAATAATTCGAATTTACGAAATAATGTTTCGTATTTACGAAATAATTTTACGTTTTAACGAAATAAATTTCGTTTTTACGAAATAAAAATAAAAGTGTAACTCGAAAATAAAAGTATGGAATGACACTTTAGGGGCTCCGTAGGTAAACATGTTATATATATGCACAAATAAATGTGCAAATTAGGTACGGACTAATTTTATTTGAAACGGCTTGGATTGCTAACCACCATAACTGGCCCTATTGCAAAATGACATGGAAATGTATATATGTATAATTAAGTTTCCTTTGAATTTAAGAAAATTGCATTATTTGAGATTTGATAACAATATATGACAATAGTAGCAAAGATATTATCTGACATAACAGTCAATTACACAAATGGACTAATATCATACGATTGTGAAGTGACTATTTATTTTGTTTTATAATAGTTTACAGTTCAGCCTGTATTAACGGTCACCTGTGAATAACGTGATCTCGAATATACGGCCAATTTAAGGTCAGACCTCACGAATATCCTCTAAAATAACTTAGCGGTCACGTACTTCTAGACCGCACCACCGCACTTTATAATTGTCAACATCGGCGATTATACATTGATTAGTGATTTTTGCAATAGTGTAATTATGACGATAACCGTTCAGAATGATTAAACAGATGATAAAAAGGCAAACACTAAAAAGTATTTTCTCGACGATTTGGTGACGAAGGGATTTAGATACAATATCGTATGTTTCAAAAATAAACATGTAAACTTATACCATGGTAATTTAGCAATTACACCATGTAACTAAATTATCAAACGATTAGATTTAATTCAATACTAGATGCACAAATACAATATGTCGAATATGCTAAGTGACGAGCGATCAAACCGATATGGTGGTTATATAATGCTAAACAGTGCATATTTATTATACGCATTGTTATCTTTACCTCTAAGTGTGAGCTTGACATTTGATCTTAGGACACTAGTCTCATCATGGTGAACATTTGTGCCAAGTAATTTGCAAATCTCCCTGTAATTGACAGGGCAAAGGTATGGATATAACCAAAAGGATGACCTTATCCATTGATCGACCAAAACAAATGGTTGATTTGATGTAATTACATTTTGTAACTGGAGATGTGTTCAAATGACAGAAAAGGCCTGTTACTACACATTAGCAATACTTTAACTGTAGTTCGACAACATGTTTTAGAGACATCAAGGTCCGGATACAACTTCAGCAGTAACAGGTAGTAACCAAGTATTACTGCTAGTACTGCCATAAGTAATGACAGCACACCAGTAAAAACGCGTGTTTCATGTAAAGGGTTCACTCAGTCGGAATTTGAATGCGCCGATGGCAGGCAATCAAATTTAGACAAATTATGGTCATTGTCTTCAATTTTTATATCCTTGTTAGTGCTATATTTTACAACATTCACATAACATCAATACGATACCATATTGCCTTTAGGCACATTTAAATCAATAACATCAACGACTTAGATCTATTGCGACGACCGAGATTTCAAAATAGCGACAAGTGTCGATATTTCAGAAATGTACATGAAAATGAAAATGCGAAAGTGATGTGATACTATTGTTCTACTGCTGAGTATAAAGTATCAACAGATCATTAACAAGTGTGTGATTCTAAGTCAACACTTGCATGTTTGTAAGTAACTGATTTGGAGAGAGCATACTTTGACATAGATATAACACTGATAGCTGTGGTAATAACTGCAGTAATTATATAACACATAGATTTTCTTTATTTGAACTGTAGCTGCAATAATATGACCTTATACGAAATAATGTGCACATTTTAGTCTGAGTTATAACTAAGTACTGAAACACCGTTTATTATTTAATCATGTTGTTTTTCTTTGCAGTTACAACGGTAGCCAGGTTACTATTACGTTACAGACAGACATTTAATTACATAATCGGGACCCGTTATACTCGAACTTCGTGGACCGGACCGTATTTCGCCATAAACAACCAGAGAAAAAAGGCCAACACCTTATTTATAACTGCACTGCACGAAGGAGATGTTTGTTGAAAATATACTTTGCTGACTGGCTATAGTAGCGGATTTCAAATCACCTACCCCTTACCGCTACAGATATGACTCCTGTACGGAATGTAAGCTATGAACGTGAGAAAGCCATCCAGCTGGCGTGCAAAATGTCGGTGGTTCTAATCAGGTGTCCGCATATGCCAACGTTAATGTTTGAATGTGCAACTAGAGTATTTAGTCAACCTAGTAGTTTGAAAGGTCACTGCATGACCCTGGCTGTTTGGTTGTGTATATATGTCTTATAGCCCATTACCGGAACATGTAAGAAATCATATGCTATATTCAAACATGAACCATTTAGTATCGTCTGTTAGAGATACAATACAATTCAACACAAAACGCACGTAATATGACTATAGCAATAAATTACATATTTTAATAATCATTTTGTTTTAAACAGTTAGCTCTTTCAGTAAATACACGTTATCATGTTTGAAACAATTGTCTGAACGTAAACTACCTATTACCCCTGTTTAACGGAATCAACTGCAAATATACAAACAATCAAGATGCCTTTCCTTTAAAATCAAGTATTCAATAGTACAAAATGTAATTATGCCTAGACATTGACTGATATGCTTATCGAATGAAAGATAGGGTTATAGGGCTATATATCGATTAACGTTTGAGGATAAATGTTTAATATTGCGTTGTTCATTCCAATTATTCTCATTAAACTCGCGTCACTTGCAACCCAAATCCATGCTGACCTCACATATTGTATCACGAGGGCATCCACATTATGAACAGCCATGCTTTATAGCGCAAGCCTTGAACTGGTAAACCGAAGTAAGTAAGTCGGTTAAGAACAAAATAAATATTTGAATGTTTAAGCTGGCACATGAAATAAACTAATATGAATTAAAATTGGAAGGATTTCATAACCATCAATTGAAGCGTTTTAATAAAAATGCTATAATTAGAGCGTTACATTGTTCTGCACAAAACAGCAAGCCATGTTATCTAAAACATGTATTTGATTGCATGACATTGTCAGCAACTTGAACATTTGTTGGTGCCTTATTTATTTGGCAAGACTTAAATCTAACATTACGTAATTATATCTGCCCCATATAATAGGGGAAACGTGTTTTTTTTGCTTGGGTTGCCTGTCTGTCTTTCTGTCTGTCTGTATGTCTGTCACAATTCGTGTACGTTCTTGTCTATAGACGATTAACTGGTCTATCATATACCTACTTAACTTATATACCTTCATTATACTCAAACGAAGGATATCTGTATCCATTTTCTGTATGCTAAATGCATACAACCGTAGTGAATTAATATTTATTTCACAAATCGTTTTTCGTCATTCTTAAATTACAAACTATTGTTGACAAATGACCTTCATGATTGTTTACTATATGCACTGGTGCATACGTTTAGCAGTATCGTAGTCTATAAGTCTATTGATATAAATCAAAGTTAGAACATAACATTCATACTGCACATGACTACAGTCAATGCAAATAAGATATATTTGATAAAAAGAAGTATGTGGTAGTTAATCCCTCATCTAGTTGGGATTATTTAATCCAACAGATTAGTAAAACAACTCATATTTATTACTTACGTGAATACAATAGTATCAATACACATTGTTGTGTGGTGTGGTGTATGTACTGTATTTGGAAAACAACTTAAACTTGACTATTTTTTATATTTGAGTATTTGTTGAAATTTTAAAAGGTAGTCCAATTTTATGTAATTTGCACGCCATAATCATTGTTCTAATTTATTACATATGAACTACTGTATTGTTAGTTTAGGATTAGTAAAAATATTGTTTTGCACACATGAAATATGGCATTTATTTACAAAAACTTGGTTTGATTATCCAACTACGCAAATATAAAAGGGGCTATATTAAAAGTTTCCGTTACTTTCATTTAATTTGTCCTCTTACATAACGACATCTTAATATGTTAGGTTTTATTCACTGAACATGTGTACATTCTATATTGATAATATAACTATTTACATGTTTTCCAGGGGATAGTCTTAATTTCGATAGCTCTGAAATGATATGGAAATATTACGTGCATGTACATCGCAATTAAATAGTGACTTACATGTGTTACACAAACGCCTATATAGACACTAGCTATTAGTATGAGCAAAGATAATATAGCCTGTATGTATAGTAGTAAACTTAGACGGCAATCAGTCTTCAACCTCTAAGCAGATTCATCGAACATTTGGTAAACAGCCATGAAAATATATTTTCGTCCTATATTAACGCAGTGAGTTGAATAAGTATAGTTTGCCTAGCATGTTTCTGTACCATCGTGTTCCTTCATCGCGAAAACCTATATCAAATAATGGTTCCGTATAACAAGAACAGTTGTATGTAGTACAGGCGCATGCACGAACATGCAAACAGTCCCCCCCCCTAATGAATCATGTGGACCATATGTTTCGCAACAGGGTCAATAACATACTCAATAATGATAATACAAATGGATCGTTAATGGCATATCTTTATGCATTATGCATTTGTTAAAAGATACATATCTTAAATAGTAGTCTGGAAGACGGCGAACAGAAATTAAATATCAATTACAATTGGAAAAACTTGACGTTTCTTCAGTTTTCATGTTGATATTTCCGTTATTTGTGGATTTTCATACGTGTTGCTCTTCTTAAACTAAGTACTTGATTCAAACTTTAAATTTATTGACCTTATTGTGCACTAGATGTATACACGAAACAATAGTAATTTATGCAATTGACATACCTAACTGTGGTTTTGACTGTAAATATTAAATCGAAAACATTGCACTGACGCTGGTTAATATTCTCAACTCACTTCGTTCACGATCGCATGTGATAACTTTACATATATTGAAAGTCGTAATGCGTGCGTCTCCGACGAAACTGTACTGATTTGTACGAATATTCATTAATGTCAGTTAAACATTGTCTAACTATTATATTGTCCCGGAATAAGAGACATAAATGACTTTAAAACATTGAGATATTTGGTTTTCAAGGGAGTTAACTCAGAACATTCCTGCAATGAATCCTTACATGATTACATGAATCGCACCAAATGACCAAGTAAAATATTTGTAACGCTTCATCACATTCTTTCTTATGTCATAGGGTATTGTATAGTCGGAATTGTTTTTCATACACAACATTTGATATTAAGATTGTGTGCTGGACAATGTCGGCATTATAAGTCCGCCCGGCAACTCTGTTTGTATAGCGTTAGACGGTCTCCCGGAATATTTGGGTTTGATTGCCGGGTTGGGCAGGTAATGTTGTAACGTTACATTGGCTACGTTCATGTCCGCCTCATGTAGATGAGTTGTCAGTTGCTTCCGTTATAGTAAAGTTAGAACTGGTCGATTATTTCCAGAAAAACTGGTTATGTCAATTGCAGATACTAAAGAAATCCTTAGCGTGTTCTGTTGTGTATGCAAGCCATTCAATCTGTTTGCCCATGTTAAATTATACATTGTTGTTTTGTACAGTCAACCACACAATGCCTTGCTTCATCTTCCGCAGGCGTGTTTGTCCTTGCATCTCTACCCCTCATGTTTCGTAGGCTGTTGTTTCCTTGTGGTATGTGTAGAGAGGCATTGTGTCGTGTTTGTCGCGTTCAACAACTTAAACATTCTTTGACTATTTGTTGCACAATTGTAATACAAATTACCATGGCTAACTTTATAATCAAATCAGTCATTGAAGAAAATTGATTGCTATACTCAATTGTAAAATACCAAAGATTTGTGGAAAAGTGCATGCTTTGTTACAACCCGTTTTGCAATAAAAACGCATTTTGCAATAAAAAATTTAAATCGCTAAAAATGCATATGTAGAACCTTTAACAGTTGTATATATGTATGATAATACTAAAAATATATGTGCGACTCATATAACTCATATACTATAACAATTAGACGATATTCATATTCGACGCATTTTGCAATAAAAATTTCACACTCGTCAACGCGTTTTGCAATAAAAAATTTAAATCGCTAAAATCGCAAGTGTTGTGTCTGAAACAGTCGTATATATGTATTATAATACAAAAAAGATATGTGCGACACATATAACCCAAGATAAATAACACTTAGACGAGATTTATGTTCAACCCATTTTGCAATAAAAATTTCACATTCGTCAACGCGTTTTGCAATAAAAAATTTAAATCGCCAAAACCGCATGTGTTGTGTCTGAAACAGTCGTATATATGTATAATAATACAAAAAATATATGTGCGACACAAATAACCCATGATAGAAAACATTTAGACGAGATTTATGTTCAACGCATTTTGCAATAAAAATTTCACATTCGTCAACGCGTTTTGCAATAAAAAATTTAAATCGCTAAAACCGCAAGTGTTGTGTCTGAAACAGTCGTATATATGCATAATTATACGAAAAATATATGTGCGACACATATAACCCATGATAGATAACACTTATACGAGGTTTATGTTCAACGCATTTTGCAATAAAAATTTCACATTCGTCAACGCGTTTTGCAATAAAAAAATTAAATCGCCAAAACCGCATGTGTTGTGTCTGAAACAGTCGTATATATGTATAATAATACAAAAAAGATATGTGCGACACAAATAACCCATGATAGATAACACTTAGACGAGATTTATGTTCAACGCATTTTGCAATAAAAATTTCACATTCGTCAACGCGTTTTGCAATAAAAAATTAAAAGCGCTAAAACCGCATGTGTAGTGTCTTAAACAGTCGTATATATGTATAA
Organism: Mactromeris polynyma; assembly: GCA_032209605.1. Lineage (NCBI taxonomy): Eukaryota > Metazoa > Mollusca > Bivalvia > Venerida > Mactridae > Mactromeris > Mactromeris polynyma. The sequence continues at coordinate 30,216,044 of JASFXZ010000005.1, forward strand.
TAATACAAAAAAGATATGTGCGACACATATAACCCAAGATAGATAACACTTAGACGAGATTTATGTTCAACGCATTTTGCAATAAAAATTTCACATTCGTCAACGCGTTTTGCAATAAAAAATTTAAATCGCAAAAACCGCAAGTGTTGTGTCTGAAACAGTCGTATATATGCATAATTATACGAAAAATATATGTGCGACACATATAACCCATGATAGATAACACTTATACGAGATTTATGTTCAACGCATTTTGCAATAAAAATTTCACATTCGTCAACGCGTTTTGCAATAAAAAATTTAAATCGCTAAAACCGCATGTGTAGTGTCTTAAACAGTCGTATATATGTATAATTATACGAAAAATATATGTGCGACACATATAACCCAAGATAGATATTACTTAGACGAGATTTATGTTCAACGCATTTTGCAATAAAAATTTCACATTCGTCAACGCGTTTTGCAATAGAAAAATTAAATCGCCAAAACCGCATCTGTTGTGTCTGAAACAGTCGTATATATGCATAATAATACAAAAAAGATATGTGCGACACAAATAACCAATGAAAGATAACACTTAGACGAGATTTATGTTCAACGCATTTTGCAATAAAAATTTCACATTCGTCAACGCATTTTGCAATAAAAATTTCACATTCGTCAACGCGTTTTGCAATAAAAATTTTAAATCGCTAAAACCACATGTGTAGTGTCTTAAACAGTCGTATATATGTATAATAATACAAAAAAGATATGTGCGACACATATAACCCATGATAGATAACACTTATACGAGGTTTATGTTCAACGCATTTTGCAATAAAAATTTCACATTCGTCAACCCGTTTTGCAATAAAAAAATTAAATCGCCAAAACCGCAAGTGTTGTGTCTGAAACAGTCGTATATATGCATAATAATACAAAAAAGATATGTGCGACACAAATAACCAATGAAAGATAACACTTAGACGAGATTTATGTTCAACGCATTTTGCAATAAAAATTTCACATTCGTCAACGCATTTTGCAATAAAAATTTCACATTCGTCAACGCGTTTTGCAATAAAAATTTTAAATCGCTAAAACCACATGTGTAGTGTCTTAAACAGTCGTATATATGTATAATAATACAAAAAAGATATGTGCGACACATATAACCCATGATAGATAACACTTAGACGAGATTTATGTTCAACGCATTTTGCAATAAAAATTTCACATTCGTCAACGCATTTTGCAATAAAAATTTCACATTCGTCAACGCGTTTTGCAATAAAAAATTTAAATCGCTAAAACCACATGTGTAGTGTCTTAAACAGTCGTATATATGTATAATAATACAAAAAAGATATGTGCGACACATATAACCCAAGATAGATAACACTTAGACGAGATTTATGTTCAACGCATTTTGCAATAAAAATTTCACATTCGTCAACGCGTTTTGCAATAAAAGTTTAAAACCGCTAAAAACGCATGTGTGACATCTTAAACGGGGTGATACATGTATAACAATGCAATAAATATATGCGACTCATATAACTCAAATAACACCGATCTATGTATCTGTCTTAAACCATATACATGTGTCTTGTGTCGGGGAGTTGCCTTGGAAGCGGTGGTCTTTGTTATTTACACTGTTTGACTTCTTCATTAATGTTCATTAATAGTTAAATTACTGTCGCCATTTAATTTGAATTCAAACATAAATTTATGTACATATTTTTTAGTGGGAGCATTTAGATTTACCCTTGTCCGTCTATCCGTCAGACTGTCCGTCCCACAAACGCTTGTCGTTCATATCTTATAAACCGTTAGACAAACAGTTTTCATACTTTATAGAAATGTATGTTAGCTTGTGAATTCGTACATTTGGGTCCCCTGCATCCCACTCCACCCAGGGGAAACACTATTACGGGACAGTATAACACTTTTGGACTATTATTTCTGTTTATTTTTAGATGTATGTAAGTAAGTAAGTAAGTAAAGTATTTATTTAAGTGACATGTGCTATATTACAAAGAACCTACATAATATTAAATAACATGATTACAGCACCCGGCCCGATGGGCCTACAAGTCACTGACAATTAAACATAAACAAATTACCGAATGTCATCAATTATACATGTATACTGCATACAATATACTAAATTTCATGTATAAATAAGTGTTATGTATAGACACAGTAAATAACAGACGCAGGAACGAGTATATGCTATACAAACACAGTATAGTTTATAAATAACAAAGATTATTGTATTTATGACAGGTTTATGAGTTTATCTATTATACATGTGATATTGTCTTTTCATGTACGCTCTAACTAGATATTTAGCAGTTTTTCTAGGAACGACAGTTATTAAAAACGTACTTTTATCACTATCACTCATCAAGATGAAGTCATTTAGCAAATATTGTTCCCTGAAAACATCATTTCGAATATGTATGTTAAGTTCCCCTGTCCCCATGTGCAGTTCTTTCACTTTACATAATATTCATGTTCTCCCCGTTCGGCGTATTATTGCTACCTTTCTTGACTTGTTTCGTGATGTATTTCATCCATTAAATAATTTTCCCCATGTTGCCCCCCCCCTCCCAATTATTTTTCCACTGTTGTTCTTAACGGACCATTTCTTTGCACCCCTATTTTTCATACATGTTTGCCTTTGCACCTCCTCAGTGCCAAATATTTTGTAAACCATTGTTTTCTAAGGGTGGGGAGGCAATGCCAGTAAAAGGCTGTTTTGTTCCTAGTGCTGGAAAATACACAGTGTAAATAACAAAGACCACCGCTTCCAAGGCAACTCCCCGACACAAGACACATGTATATGGTTTAAGACAGATACATAGATCGGTGTTATTTGAGTTATATGAGTCGCATATATTTATTGCATTGTTATACATGTATCACCCCGTTTAAGATGTCACACATGCGTTTTTAGCGGTTTTAAACTTTTATTGCAAAACGCGTTGACGAATGTGAAATTTTTATTGCAAAATGCGTTGAACATAAATCTCGTCTAAGTGTTATCTATCTTGGGTTATATGTGTCGCACATATCTTTTTTGTATTATTATACATATATACGACTGTTTAAGACACTACACATGTGGTTTTAGCGATTTAAATTTTTTATTTCAAAACGCGTTGACGAATGTGAAATTTTTATTGCCAAATGCGTTGACGAATGTGAAATTTTTATTGCAAAATGCGTTGAACATAAATCTCGTCTAAGTGTTATCTATCATGGGTTATATGTGTCGCACATATATTTTTCGTATAATTATGCATATATACGACTGTTTCAGACACAACACTTGCGGTTTTTGCGATTTAAATTTTTTATTGCAAAACGCGTTGACGAATGTGAAATTTTTATTGCAAAATGCGTTGAACATAAATCTCGTCTAAGTGTTATCTATTATGGGTTATTTGTGTCGCACATATCTTTTTTGTATTATTATACATATATACGACTGTTTCAGACACAACACATGCGGTTTTGGCGATTTAATTTTTTTATTGCAAAACGCGTTGACGAATGTGAAATTTTTATTGCAAAATGCGTTGAACATAAACCTCGTATAAGTGTTATCTATCATGGGTTATATGTGTCGCACATATATTTTTCGTATAATTATGCATATATACGACTGTTTCAGACACAACACTTGCGGTTTTAGCGATTTAAATTTTTTATTGCAAAACGCGTTGACGAATGTGAAATTTTTATTGCAAAATGCGTTGAACATAAATCTCGTCTAAATGTTTTCTATCATGGGTTATTTGTGTCGCACATATATTTTTTGTATTATTATACATATATACGACTGTTTCAGACACAACACATGCGGTTTTGGCGATTTAAATTTTTTATTGCAAAACGCGTTGACGAATGTGAAATTTTTATTGCAAAATGGGTTGAACATAAATCTCGTCTAAGTGTTATTTATCTTGGGTTATATGTGTCGCACATATCTTTTTTGTATTATAATACATATATACGACTGTTTCAGACACAACACTTGCGATTTTAGCGATTTAAATTTTTTATTGCAAAACGCGTTGACGAGTGTGAAATTTTTATTGCAAAATGCGTCGAATATGAATATCGTCTAATTGTTATAGTATATGAGTTATATGAGTCGCACATATATTTTTAGTATTATCATACATATATACAACTGTTAAAGGTTCTACATATGCATTTTTAGCGATTTAAATTTTTTATTGCAAAATGCGTTTTTATTGCAAAACGGGTTGTAACAATGCTTTGAATGTGAAATATTATCCAGGCTTGGTATCATTATGCTGGTTTAAAAGCGACAATGCATGTGTTCAGACGCGTTGTCACAGTGCGATGCAGTCCCATATTTACATTGTCAGACTGTCACGAAGTCACTGAGACACACAGCCATGCATTCAAATGTACACAAAGTCACAAACTCATTAACGCGTAACATCAAATAGTCACGCATTCATACTGTGACTAAGACACACAGTTTCACAAACATACATTCACATATCACATAACCATGCACTTATTAAAGACGTACAGCCACGCAGTCATACAAACATACTGTCGCACAGACATTCAGTCATACAGTCATACTGTCGCACAGACATTCAGTCATACAGTCATACTGTCGCACAGACATTCAGTCATACAAACATACTGTCGCACAGACATTCAGTCATACAGTCATACTGTCGCACACACAGACATTCAGTCATACAGTCATACTATCGCACAGACATTCAGTCATACAGTCATACTGTCGCACAGACATTCAGTCATACAGTCATACTATCGCACAGACATTCAGTCATACAAACATACTGTCGCACAGACATTCAGTCATACAAACATACTGTCGCACAGACATTCAGTCATACAAACATACTGTCGCACAGACATTCAGTCATACAGTCATACTATCGCACAGACATTCAGTCATACAGTCATACTGTCGCACAGACATTCAGTCATACAAACATACTGTCGCACAGACATTCAGTCATACAGTCATACTGTCGCACAGACATTCAGTCATACAAACATACTGTCGCACAGACATTCAGTCATACAAACATACTGTCGCACAGACATTCAGTCATACAGTCATACTGTCGCACAGACATTCAGTCATACAGTCATACTGTCGCACAGACATTCAGTCATACAAACATACTGTCGCACAGACATTCAGTCATACAGTCATACTGTCGCACAGACATTCAGTCATACAAACATACTATCGCACAGACATTCAGTCATACAAACATACTGTCGCACAGACATTCAGTCATACAGTCATACTGTCGCACAGACATTCAGTCATACAGTCATACTGTCGCACAGACATTCAGTCATACAAACATACTGTCGCACAGACATTCAGTCATACAGTCATACTGTCGCACACACAGACATTCAGTCATACAGTCATACTATCGCACAGACATTCAGTCATACAGTCATACTGTCGCACAGACATTCAGTCATACAGTCATACTATCGCACAGACATTCAGTCATACAAACATACTGTCGCACAGACATTCAGTCATACAAACATACTGTCGCACAGACATTCAGTCATACAAACATACTGTCGCACAGACATTCAGTCATACAGTCATACTGTCGCACAGACATTCAGTCATACAGTCATACTGTCGCACAGACATTCAGTCATACAAACATACTGTCGCACAGACATTCAGTCATACAAACATACTGTCGCACAGACATTCAGTCATACAGTCATACTGTCGCACAGACATTCAGTCATACTGTCGCACAGACATTCAGTCATACAAACATACTGTCGCACAGACATTCAGTCATACAAACATACTGTCGCACACAGATTCAGTCATACAAACATACTGTCGCACAGACATTCAGTCATACAAACATACTGTCGCACACACATTCAGTCATACAAACATACTGTCGCACAGACATTCAGTCATACAAACATACTGTCGCACAGACATTCAGTCATACAAACATACTGTCGCACAGACATTCAGGCACACAAACATTATATCAAACAGGTATTTAAATACAAAGACACACACATTCACACAGACACATGGCGTCAAGTCAAGCAGTAATTAAGATACACATTCACACATACACAAACTATAAATGCCGCACCGTCATTTAGAACCATAGACGCATTGTCACACTGGAATGCATCACAGAAATGCATCCATGGATACAATATGTAAATAATGAATAAGAGAATGAGTTTGGTAATCTGAAATTGGAGATGGTTCACTTGAAATCATCTTCAAGCAATCCCCTGAGTGATTAGGAATCGATTCCATCTTGCCTCAGGTTATTCTAAAGGCAATTTTAAGTTACGACTACATTACTACATCGGATAATATGATAATAATAGTATTAAGATGTAAACAAAAGCAGTCAAATAGCCTGAAATAAAACATGGCCTTCTTATAGATAACAACATTAATTAAACACACAATAATTCTATAACACAAATTCAAGAACCGAAAGCAGTACAACATGAGTCAATTCAAAACAATCAAATGAAAAGTTTATTCAAAGTAATATAGGCCACCCGAAAAAAATCACAACAATACATGTATGTGAAACAAAATACAATGTCAAGAATTGTGGCAGCAATTATATTATAATATAATAAACTCTAAAGGACAACTGCGATACAGTTTTGTGTATGTGTATGGAAACTAGCAGTCCATGAAAATAGCGTTTTATATGTATGCCATCAGATGATAATTATGATATTCTTATACTGTAATTGATAATACAAAGGCATGTATTTATACATTCAGTGATGTTCAATTAATACAATTGCTATTGCAAGTGACTCAACAAGCTATCTACATTGAGGGCAGCACTGAAAATAGTGGTGCCATTGTTTGATGAGAGAATATTGTAGAAACCATGTAAAGTCGTTTTTGAAGTGAACCACTTGAAAATGTACTGATTACGAACATTATTAAACCTTTCACATTGAAAGAAAACATGAAACTCGCATTCAACTATATTAATGTGACGATTTTAAAAGCAAACTTGTAGAACGAACATATGCATTATAGAATAGTATTTTCATTTTTAAACAATGGAAACGGCGTAATTTGTTTTAAAAATGCGATGTTTGAATTAAGGTAAGAACATAATTTTGCAGGACGAGTATTCCATGATAATGTGTTATCAATGTAAATACAACGTAGGTTGAGAACATTTACATTTAGCAATTCAGTTTTGTTTGTATACAGCGTTAGTTCAATACAAAGGCTATTGAGAGGCTTATTCGACAAAACAATCATACATGTACAATAACTACGATGGCAAGCCGTGTTATTTATTTGGCACCAATAACTGATTGCTTAATTTGTTTAACTGTCTACTGAAAATTTTGATATTAGGGTCAGATGTATACAGGGTGGAATAATCAGCAGCAAAATGATTACTTTTTTATCCTGTCTTTTCACGTGCAATAAAGTACACATATTGTACATGAGCGGTAACAACATTTTTTCGACAATAATTCGGTTATTTGATTTTTCAATGACAAGTTTGTATACGCATTTTTTACATTTATACAGGTGTTTTAGCAAGTTATCTTATAATGATTTATGGGCTTCAGATATTTCCTTTGGATATTGTCTATCAACTCCGACTGGAGTACCTTTCAACAGTTTAACTATATTTATAATGGTATCAGTGTAATTGTAGTCCAAGCAACAGGCTATAATTGGTCTTATTTGTTATGTTTGTTTTCATTTGGAGTCATGGACTGGATGTTGTCCTAATATGTGTTCCAGTTGAAAAAACTATGTACGACGAGTTTATATTCAGCTCGTATTGATGGAAGTAGTAAATGATGTCCTTGCAGAACAGGATATATAGGATGTCTTGAGTCCGCACATGCTATATAAGAGGTCATACATGAGCAACAAAAGATGCCATGAGTCCACAAAGGATAGGTAGGAAACCTCACAAGAAAAATGTATTTTAGTGTAGTTGACCCCACCTCAGCCTGTACCATTTTTCACATCGACTTATCTAACTCCACCTCACTATACTGCATTTTTATAAATGACTTATTTAACTCCATCTCCGCATGCATCATTATAGGACTTTATTGACTCTACGCCATGCAAAATTTCTCCTAAATTCTCATCTGTCTGCTCTTCAGCAGGCATCGTTCTTCTGAACTCCTCATTTGTCTCCTCTTGAGAATGCACCGATCTTTTCATCTCCTCATTGTCTGCTCATGACCATGCAGCTTTCCACTCAACTCTTCCATTGTCTGCTATTTAGCGTACAGCTTTCCACTCAACTCCTCATTTGTCTGCTCTTGAGCCTGCAGCTTTCCACTCAACTCTTCATTTGTCTGCTCTTGAGCATGCAGCTTTCCACTCAACTCTTCATTTGTTTGCTCTTGAGCCAGAATCTTTCCACTCAACTCCTCCTTTGTCTGCTCTTGAGCCTGCAGCTTTCCACTCAACTCTTCATTGGTGTGCTCTTGAGACTGCAGCTTTCCACTCAACTCCTCATTTGTCTGCTCTTGGTCATGCAGTTTTCCACTCAATTCCTCATTTGTCTGCTCTTGGTCATGCAGGTTTCCATTCAACTCCTCATTTGACTGCTCTTGAGCATGCAGCTTTCCACTCAACTCCTCATTTGTTTGCTCTTGAGACTGCAGCTTTCCACTCAACTCCTCATTTGTCTGCTCTTGGTCATGCAGTTTTCCACTCAATTCCTCATTTGTCTGCTCTTTGTCATGCAGTTTTCCATTCAACTCCTCATTTGACTGCTCTTGAGCCTGCATCTTTCCACTCAACTCCTCATTTGACTGCTCTTGAGCATGCATCTTTCCACTCAACTCCTCATTTGTTTGCTCTTGAGACTGCAGCTTTCCACTCAACTCCTCATTTGTCTGCTCTTGGTCATGCAGTTTTCCACTCAATTCCTCATTTGTCTGCTCTTTGTCATGCAGTTTTCCATTCAACTCCTCATTTGACTGCTCTTGAGCATGCAGCTTTCCACTGAACTCCTCATTTGTTTGCTCTTGGTCGTGCAGCTTTCCACTCAATTCCTCATTTGTCTGCTCTTGAGCCTGCATCTTTCCAATCAACTCCTCATTTGTCTGCTTGTATGCATGCAGCTTTCCCTCAACTCCTCATTTGTCTGCTCTTGGTCATGCAGTTTTCCACTCAACTCTTCATTGGTCTGCTCTTGAGACTGCAGCTTTCCAATCAACTCCTCATTTGTCTGCTTGTATGCATGCAGCTTTCCACTCAACTCTCATTTGTCTGCTCATGAGCATGCAGCTTTCCACCCAACTCCTCATTTGTCTGCTCTTGAGCCTGCAGCTTTCCACTCAATTCCTCATTTGTCTGCTCTAGAGCATGTAGCTTTCCACTCAACTTCTCATTTGTCTGCCCTTGAGTATGCAGCTTTCCACCCAATTCATCATTAAGCCGCTCTTGACCATGTAACTTTCCACTCATTTCATCATTTAGCTGCTCTTGAGCAAGCATCGTTCTTCTCATATCCTTATTTGCCTGCTCTCGTGAATACAGCTTTCCTATAAATTCCTCGTTTGTACGCTCTTGTACTTGCAACATTTCTATCAACTTCTCATTGATATGCTTTTGAGCATGCAGATTTCTTCTGAACTCCTCATTTGTCTGCTTTTGAGCCAACTGCGATATTCTCAAGTCCTCATTTGCCTGTTCTTGGGCATGCAGCTTTTCTCTCAACTCCTCATTTGTTTCGTCTTTAGCATGCATCTCTACTATCAAATCCTCAATTGTCTGCGCTTGAGCCTCCACGTTTCCTCTCAATTCATCATTTGTCTGCTCTTGAGCATGCAGTTTTCCACTCAACTCCTCATTTGTCTGCTCTTGGTCATGCAGTTTTCCACTCAATACCTCATTTGTCTGCTCTTGGTCATGCAGCTTTCCACTCAACTCTTCATTTGTCTGCTCATGAGCGTGCAACTTTCCACTCAACTCTTCATTAGTCTGCACTTGAGCAAGTATCTTTCCACTCAACTCCTCATTTGTCTGCTCTTGAGCATGCAGTTTTCCACTCAACCCTTCATTTGTATGCTCTTGAGCATGCAGCTTTCCAATCAACTCCTCATTTGTCTGCTTTTGAGCCTGCTGCGTTATTCGCAAGTCCTCATTTGTCTGCTCTTGGGCATGCAGCTTTACTCTCAACTCCTCACTCGTCTGCTCTTGAGCGTGCAGCTTTAATCTCAAATCCTCAATTATCTGGTCTTGAGTCTGTATATTTCGTCTCAATTCGTCACTTGTCTGCTCTTGAGCATACAGTTTTCCACTTAACTCTTCATTTGTCTGCTTCTGAACATGCAGTTCTCCACTCAACTCCTCATTTGTCTTCTCCTGAGCATGCATTGTTTCACTCAACTCTTCATTTGTTTGCTCTTGAGCCTGCAGCTTTCCACTCAACTCCTCATTTGTTTGCTCTTGAGCATGCAGCTTTCCACTCAACTCCTCGTTTGTCCGCTCGTGTACTTGCAGCTTTTCTATCAACTTCTCATTTATATGCTTTTGAGCATGCAGATTTCCTTTCAACTCCTCATTTGTCTGCTTTTGAGCCTGCTGCGATATTCGCAAGTCCTCATTTGTATGCTCTTGGGCATGCAGCTTTACTCTCAAATCCTCAGTTATCTGCTCTTGAGCCTGCATATTTCCTCTCAATTCATCATTTGTCTGCTCTTGTGCATGCAGTTTTCCATTCAACTCTTCATTTGTGAGCTCTTGAGCATGCAGCTTTCCACTCAAATCTTCATTTATCTGCTCATGAGTATGCAGTTTTCCACTCAACTCTTCATTTGTCTGCTCTTGAGCATGCAACTTTCCACTCAACTCCTCATTTGTATGCTCTTGAGCCTGCAGCTTTTCACTCAACTCTTCATTTGTCTGTTCTTGATAATGCAGTTTTCCACTCAACTCTTCATTTGTTTGCTCTTGATCATGCAGTTTTCCACTCATCTCTTGATTGGTCTGCTCTTGAGCCTGCATCTTTCCACTCAACTCCTCATTTGTCTGCTCTTGATCATGCAGTTTTCCACTCAACTCTTCATTTGTCTGCTCTTGAGCATGCAGCTTTCGACTCAACTCCTCATTTGTCTGCTCTTGGTCATGCAATTTTCCACTCAATTCCTCATTTGTCTGCTCTTGGTCATGCAGTTTTCCACTCAACTCCTCATTTGTCTGCTCTTGAGCCTGCAGCTTTCCACTCAATTCTTCATTTGTCTGCTCTTGAGCCTGCAGCTTTCCACTCAACTCCTCATTTGTCTGCTCTTGAGCATGCAATTTTCCACTCAACTCGTCATTGTTCTGCTCTTGAGCATGCAACTTTCCACTAAAGTCCTCTATTCTTTGCTCTTGACCATGTAGCTTTTCACTCAATTCTTCATTTGTCTGCTCTTGAACATGCACTTTTCTGCTCAACTCTTTTATTTCATCTTTATTAAATACTGCCATGTTTTTATATTCGATGAATAATGATGAATTTGCAACATGGCTGTAGCATTGAATCTTTACTTTTAACCGTGTCTGTCGTTCCTGAAGCTGTGCGTTAGCTTCATCATCTTCCCGACCCTTTTGTTTTTCCAACTCTTCATTTTCATATTCCATTGCAGTCTTTCCAAGCTCTATAATGTTTTCAACCTCTATCACTGACGGTCTGATCTGTCAATGAAAAAAGGGACACATGTAGAACAGCGAGGGCCAAATGCAGAGAGGTGGCAGAATCATAAATGTCGAGAACATTGGACCACCTATGAAAATGGCCACATGATTGAAAGTTTAAACGTTTTAAATATGAAACAAACATCGATCGAATAAATGATGAATGAATCAGGTGATATCATGTATAAAGCAAAATAACATGTATAATGACAACCAGTTTGGCTTTTTAGGTTGCATAACGGACCGGCAATCCTTAGACCCGGGTTCGAATCCCGGTGGCGACATTTTCCGATTCTTCGTGTTCCTCAAAACATGATTTTTTGTTTATCTCAGTCAACAATACGGAATTAAAATTATTTTCAATCTATTTTCGGCACATCGCTTCTTCAATTATCAAGTTAATGAATATATGTATGCCTAACAATACAACGTTTACTTGTTCTATATTTTCCTTTGACGAAACCAATTTTTGTCGAACTTCTTTATCGTCATCCTCAAGTTGATTAATTGCCTCTTCTATGAACATATTTACGCTGTCATACAATTCTTTGAATTCAGCACCAGTGGACGTGAATTTCGGCGAGTGCATCAGCTTGTTTCGCAATTCGATTATCTAAAATGATGCGTTTCAGACGTTAATTGAAATAAATATTTAGTTGTTACTGGGAACGCAACATACAAAAGACAATGCATCCCTACACAGATCCCATGTAAACAACAGCCTACGAAACGATAATTGGTTTGAGGGCAATACTGTATGGGAATGGCTAAAGAAGGAATTGTCTGGCTTACAACTATGGAGAAATTAAGGTGACACAATGCGGAAAGTCTATAATACTATTAAATACACGTTTGTTAATAGTTAAGATATAATAAACATTCGCGTGTGGTGTCAATCATAAAAACAGCGTGAACAGTGATAAACATGTTAAAATTAGCATCAACTTGATCACACTATAACACTGACAAAACGTCATTGGGTGGATCAGTCCATATCAAATTTCAGGTTAGTTCAATGATCTTAATCATATAGTCGCATTTGCTGATTTAAAAAAAGAACATATAAATGCATAGATATCAAATGAGCGTGTTTATGACATAGCGTAATGGATACGTATCAGAATCTCCACTCAGACTATCCTGGTTCGAATCCTGACATTCATATTTTTGCATAAATTGATTATTGCGCGGAAATGTTATGAGTTTCACGAAATATGTGTGCGTGTATCACAGCAAACGAGGTAAATATGTGTAAACATAAACAGTTTTGGCAGAAAAGATTGAAACGCATTTCGTGTTGTCGCAGCAAGACAGTGACGTCATTTCAAAAGTACAAGAGGCTTCTATGAAATAGCCCGTGATTCCGTTGTCTTGCACTAGAAAACGAATTACAATGATTGGGCTATCAGATAAGACGGTGTCGCGAATTAAATGACGTCATTGAAAATGTTTCAAGAAAAACGAGAAATACCAAGTAACAGATCATTTGGCTTACCTATAGGAGGATACATTAAGAACAAAACAATATGAAACATTTATCTCCGTGAAAACAAAACATATATGTGTGGCTCGAACCAGTAATATTTAGATTGCTAAGTGACTACTAACCTAATCTACCTAATCTCTGATCTACAGAGGCACAAGTAAGTACATATTTCAATAACTGTTCATGTATCGAAAACTGTGTACGACAAAAGCGTTTACTGATTGAAAATGTAAATAATCACCCCTTTTTATGCAAAGTAAAACCAGATCTTGGCCTTAGTATATGTCAGCCCTAAGCTCGAACAAACGGTGCGAGATTTACACGATCGGAGTTTGCTTTTACGAAATATTTCGCATTCAAAATTAAGCCTGAACATACTTGTGAAGCACTACATTCCATGATGTTTGAAACATTACAGGTCTCTAGGTAACAAACACGACATATCTTACTCTCTTCCAACATCTACGATTTACACCACAACGAAAGTCATATTGGGACACTTTAACACCGTGGTGTAAGACATTGAACTGTTGCACGGTAAAACCTGTATTAGTGACCGCAAAATCCACATTCAGGTATTTACATTGCCTGAAAGATGTATTTTGCTAGTTTAATTTAATACAAAACATATGAGCGCGGCAATGAACAAAACCAGTATTTGTGACGTTGGTCATGACGTCGAGTATTTCCCAGTCAAATGTTTGACGTCCGAAACTAAGCACTTTGTCACAAGTTGTTTTGAAGACTTAATTGTGATAAGTTATATAGAACTAACCCAACGTGGAGATATTTATAAGTATTGCATAATTTATGTTTTTCCATTTGAAGACTAGAAGGTTTTGTATATTCTGACGAGACGAGTTTGCATACAAGTATCAATAGATCAACAATATTGGTTATGAATATTGATCACGCTATATTTATACGCTATCGATGTCCGGTAGGCACTTTCTTTATATACGCTAGTCGGTTTATGTGGGTGATGGTTGGATAAGTGTAAGGCTGAATGTTCAGTGGTGGTCTTGCCACTGGTAGTGTATTTGTGTTTAATTTCATTTTGACTTTATCATTGTTTACATGCTTGTGAATACTGTCATGATGGCTGTGTATTTTGTGAAAACACACACCTTGAAATAAAACCATTCCAATCAACTGCCAAAAGACAACAGAGATTAGTTACAATGAGTGGGTGGTCACATCGTGAGATATTCAACAACAGTCGGCGTTTGTTATACATAGACTTAACATCAATTGCACGTTTAGTTCATCTCATAATTAGTCTAAGTAAGTGACTACTTGTAAAGTTATTGTATATGTAAAGCAATCACACCTTTTCTATATTAGAAGCGCTGCACTGGGAGAACAGATTACAGTTCAGAATGAGTTGAAACAGAGCTTGTGTATCCGAATCCTCTGGTTCTATGACCTTCCCGCAGTTTCTTGGCATGAAGAGTTTTGCAATGCCCCATGCTCCACCAACTGGTATGTCCTTGCAATTGTGAAATCCTGCGTGACCAGTCTTCAGCTGAAGCCTTGTCACTTCGTCAAACAAACTTTGACACTCATAGCAATGCATTTGTAGTTTCTTCAATTTAACGGGCCCACATACATCCTCGCACATTTTCTGTATATATTCCCCATTCTCAAAGTGTGATCCACTATTAGTTAGGCGGTCTTTCAGGAATTTCTGAAAGATCATTAGATCGAAATATCTAGCTCCATCATTTGCATATTTAAATGTCAGTATTCCTTTCATCCAGTTGTGGTACTTTGGGTCTTGAAGATCTTTTACTACACCTAAAAACAAGAAAATAGAGAAATATGAAAATATCGGCCGTGTAGTCTTTTAAAGAACTATGCATACGCACTCGATCGTATGTATTTCATACTTTATGTATTAAAAATAAATGACAAATGAGAAAATGGCTTGTTAATGCTTTGATATAGATATACTTTACATTGTAACCTTTTATTTAAAGATAGAGAATAAGTTGCTACAATGTACGCAATAAGTTGCTACAAGGTACGCCCCATATTTGACAATGCCTCTCCACATATACCTCCAGGAGACAACAGTCCATAAAACATAAGGCATTTGAGGAGGCGCAAGGGTAAATACGTAAGGGAACAGGGGCGCAAGGAATGCCCCGGTCGACTATTAGGAATAACTAAGTAAAATCAAAGAGGACAAACAGAGGGGATTTAATGGATGGAATATATCACAGGACAAGTAAAAATAGCTGACAACTATGCCGAACGTGGGGATAAAATAAAGTTTCATACAACTGCAAAACACGTGTCCAATACAGGTACAATATACATTGCTCGAGCGACCACCTGTATTAAGCGGCTTTTTTATTAATCGACCAATTCCCGCCCGAGCGTTTTTACTATATAAATAGTATATATTAAACGACTTTTCTATAACGCGACTAGCGACTGCATTAAACCAGTCCCGACAGGTAAAAATGTTAAATAATCCAATAAGCGACGCATGTTCTTAATCCCATTGGGAATTTCACACCTTATTCACAACTGCATTCGCGCATTGTCTTTTAAACAATTGAATAAACAATAAGCCGTGATAAATGCGACTCGGCGACACAGTTATAGAACGTCATGTAAAAATCGTTGCATATGTGTGTCCGCTTGAGCGCGAGTCTTAAATGAAAATGGATAACACAGCATAACGATCATAATTTCTACAAGAACTAAGTTCATGTAACGTCGTTGCTAAGCGACTTACGCTGTTTGATGTCTCCATGTTTTTACATCACGATGTCCCGAGAAGAAAATATGCCAGATGTAAGGTTTGTGCCGACTCGCCGTTTTAATCTTTACTTGAAATATCGACGTGCTCGCAAATTTATTTATACTCACTGAGATAATGAAATTTAATGTCAGACAAACTCACATTGCCTAATTTAACTCTATGTTCAAATGTGTCAACACTCACTTTGTTTAGTATGTTATCCTTTTTAAAGACCCCGTAAAATCATTGCCTTATGGAAAAAAAAGTTTATTACTACCAGCCTGTTTAAATACACACATGGAATAACATTTTAGTATTATTCCAGTTAATAGCTGACAAAACTTCGTCTCACTGAATTCATGACGTCACGCCATGCGCAGATTCGTGTTACTGTACACTTTACAGTTATTTATTATAGACTGAAAACTATTATGTAACCGTGTAAATGTGTGTGTCCGTGTTTCGCCTTTTACTTTCGCGTTAGTAAGAACAATTCGCGCATGTGATAAGAAAATGCTTTAATTTTAAGACTACACTATTCAAAGTACCCGAACCTTGTCACATTGGATAACTTACGGGGAATTTAAGAATTATGCACGTGTACATACTTGTTTTTTTAAATGTACGAGCTTTGTTTCACACAACATAGATAAATTTGAATGGAAAGAGGATGGTATTTATACGTTTTGATTGTTCAGTTGGACATTTTGTGCTTATCTTTCGTTGATATTTTTTAGAGACAACTAATTAAGCGACCATTTTTTGGTAGTCCCTTGGGTGGTCTCTTAATACAATGTCTACTGTATATGTTATGATATTGATAACACTCGGCATGAATGTCAGGAGAGAATATACCGAAACCGGACACTTGTATTTGTGGTTTTGTGAAACACGCAAGAAATGTGGCAATGCATTATTGCCGAGTACATCTGTATTAAAGCAGTTACCATCAATATTCTGATATTTATGAGTAATGACATTTTGCAAACAAAAACAAGACAATGCACCTTCAAATATAAATCGTTATGCTATGTAAACGTATACATTACTTAAAACCCTGTTTTCGTCCTCATCAGATAAACACGTTGGGGTTGTTTCGCTATTATGTGTGGAAAGTCTATCCCAATATTCACCTATATTTGTAAGCTGGAAATTAAAATATTGTCATTCATCACTTAATGCTAAACATACGTACAAAATTGTACGCTGCATGTATATAATATTATTTTTAAAATAAAAGAGAGAGAATATGTAGCTACAGAAAACAAATATTTTGCGCAGACCAATGCAAACACAATAGTCATGTGATATTATTTAAGTAACAAAACATTTTAATGAAGCAAGTAAAATTAGGTCTATAATCAACACTTTTTAAACACTTTATTTCGTACCTGCAGCAGATAAAAAACTTTGTCTGGTAACAGATTATCATCAATGTTTTCAAGGAACGCTTTCATGTTTGAAACCAACTTATTCGTAAGAGAAAGTAATCCGCGTTCAGAGGAATCACATTCTACGTAAGCATCCACACTCTGAAAACATGGAACATTCTTAATTTTATGATCAATGCAATTATATTTTTCAAACTTAGGTTATTTACTTTTTTGTTTTTGAATTCTATTGTTGTCCGCACGTGCTATGGTTTCGTCTAAGTACTTATTTTGATAGATATTTTACATGGGCAGCAGTAGAGTTTTAATACCACCCACTTTTTTATGAAAGCTACTTGAATCATCACCGAATATATAGTATTTATGTCGTGGCGCGAATACAACAGTCGTCATTTCTCATTGAATAATCGAGCTGTATACGGCGATTATTCGAAACAAATCCAATCAAGTGCGGTTATTTTCTGTGCTGCATTTTCTAGCGTTGTCATATATCATTAAGGCACATTTCTTTACACGTCTGTTGAATACTAAATGTCGATTTGGTGGCAGAATCTGTTCTTGCGCTCAGCAATGCCTTTCACTAAATCAAGATCAGGCACCCTATCGATTATTGAATATTATCATAGCGATCGGTTTCAGGCTGCGTTTTTTGTAAATGTGTAAATTATAATATTTAAATAATATATGGGGAAACAAAGTGGTTTGTGAAGTCAATCTGTTACTGCTTACAGTCGCATTTGCGTGCAGCTGCAAGCCATATTTAGACTTCCACACAAAATACTGGAGTAGCCCATCATAGAAAGAGTATTGACATAATTACAAATAATAACAAACTTGTGAACTATTTTCGTAAAATCTTACCGTTTCAATATATCCACGTACATCGTCAAAAAGTCTGCAATGCAACATGATGTCCAATAAAGCTGGAACATTCAAATGTCCGATATTGCATATGACCATTGCATCATTCCGCCGATTTTGCTTCGCATATGATGTAGGATGGTAAGACATACATTTGGTTGCAGCGTAGTACACCCACTGCCTACATCCATATATTCTATGACTATATGGATCTGTTATGGAAGGTTTTCTCTTTACAAGGCAGATTTTCTTTAATTCGGCGTCAAGCTTGTGGATTTGATCTGCTGATTGTCCATGCATGGCATCATTTCCGGACATTAACGCTTCAATGTATTTCTCGAATGTGCGTCCTACAAATGTGGATGCGAATTCTTGGAGAGTATTGTTACAAGCCTCTGCTCTCTTGTTCCATTTACATGTTTCAAATATTTTATACAACAACTTCATTTTCGAACCTGAAGTATAAAACGAATGCAACATATATGATTATTTGAAAACAACTACAGCTGTGGTGCCAGCAACACATTTGAAAAGACAAAGTTGGTGGTACCAACTGGGAAATCAACGTCCAAGTAACGCACCAGTCAACCTCGACAATACACGTGCACGCCTTTTAAATGAACTCCTTTAATCCTGATACCTCTTCAAACACGCCTTTCTAGTATCCGATTTTACCTATTCAATCCCGAAATTACTTTATTCAGCAAACCGGACAAGGCTTTTGGTTCCAAATATGGGGGCCCCATTTAAAATCGAATTACTTGAACATAAACTATTTTAAACAAAAACATACATAAGTTTAAGAACGGGTTGATAAACAAAACAAGTTACAGTTATTGTTGTGAACTAAATTAGTGTAACGAGCGAGTTCGTCATACTACCCTAGCCAGTATACCCAGCGGTATAAAAAAAACGCAGCCATAATTCCAGAATGATGATTGATTTATCTGCAGGCGCGTTCAAACTGTGTATTTTGTGTTTGCAGGTAAATATTCTTTATAATTAAGTTTAATGTTTCAGATATATTAAGTTGCTACATTGAAAGTCACATACACAAACCATTACTTCATCTAACAGATCCCAGAGGAAATAATACAGTGACAGATGTGAGTGGGATAGGAAAAAGAATCATGAATATAGAGTCACAATGTAATATAAGAATGTACACCTTTGGCTGTGCCTATATGAATATCGCCCTGATAAATTACGTCCAAACACCACTTAATGGAATACATTTTATTGTAATTGCTTCAGCGGTAATAAAATAATTCCAAATCTGCACGAGGTTTATGTTTCGTCATTACAACTGTCGATAACCACGATTTTAGAAATTGAGTCATCACAACTTTTCCTGTAGTATAGATCATGCTTTGTAAAGGCCAGTAATGTTATTTCATTTGTTAACTCATATGTCCATTTACACCTGCTTTAAAGCACGTATTCAAATAACGTAATTTGAATCATAAACTTAGTAACAAGTAGTGTAATAAATATACCCACACATTACAGGCATTTGTCGACATAAAACCGAGTTATGTAATTAAATATAATGTTTTAATCATGAGCAATACGTACAGTTGTATGGTTCTTCATCATCGGATGAACTATCAGAGTTGTTCAGCTCTAGATTGCCTCGCTTTCATAAAAGTGAAGAAGTTATATTTCAATACATGTATAAACATTGGAAAGCTTATTCAAGTTTTGGCGAAACACGTATACATAGAATAATCGCCCTTATATCTCTAACAAAAGTTATCGTGCCATTTACCTTTATATTGTAATATATATAGCATTGAAAATGAGAGAACGATGATATGGCTAAAAAGCAACCCTGAATATCATTTTTCCTATTTGTTTGGTACAATACAAATATTTTATGTGTGTAATTTAGATCGTATTATTTCGAATTCGGACCGCTAGTGCTAGCTATTATTTTTTCAGCATTCAGTATCATACCAAACTAGTAAATATATCCTTAGCTTACCGCTGCCATCGCCATCAAATAGTTCCTGGTCTTGATTTTATTTTCTGCTGAAATCAATCAAATACAATACACATGCTTTGGTTGCATATAAACCACTTTCAATAGTTTTAATTAGATTAATTTTAATTAATTAATAGTATACATATGGAACACACAATAATATACGGTATAAACATTATCATATACGATACTTGTATACATTTAATATCTAAATTGTGCATGTTATATATTTTTTGTAAAATGTTTTACGACCTTACAAAAACTATTTGTTATATCTTGTTAATTGAACTACATTTTTATGTAATGGTGTGAGATGTATATCTATCTATGGTTAAACTGTAACAGTAGATACGTTTACAGGACTCCAGATTAGAGCGTGGAAGAAAATAATTCACAAACAAACATCAAGTTACAAGGATCACGAGGGCTCAGATGAACATTGATTTATGATAACGATATAATGTTAAGATAGGCTTCCTAAAAAGACTTGTGTTTCCCAAAATATTGATCAAATTCACTGTACAGTTTAAATGAAACTAAGATGGTGCAAAACATTATTTTACTGAAAAATCTGAGAAAAAACATCATTATTTGAACCAAAGTTGTTTACTAAAAGTCAAGATGTTTTAAACCGTCATATATATTTAGTTTTGTCAGCAATTTATTAGCACATGTGTACACAAAAGAGTGTCATTTTCCTTTCTGATCATTCGGTTGCTGATAACACACATGATGTTTTGTATGCAGAGCATGTATTCCATGATTTTATTGTTTATCGTTGTATGTAAATTTAATAAAAAAAAATATGGATCCTGAAATAAGTTGTTTTTGATTTTATTAGTACTGGTGATTTTTGCACATAACAATGTTATTATAATTCTTATCTCCCACCCCAAAGTTATGCAACCTGTATATCATCTAAAATGGTATCATTATTAAAAGCACTCTTCATTTACGTGCAACTAAACAACATTATATTTGTTTGGTAAACACATTAAACTAGAAATAGTATTCGTAATTATAATAGTCAAATTGGATTTGAGGTGGATTTAATTGAACGAAGTACCATACTATAAAGTCAGCATTATATTGACAACTTGATGACTACATTGTATTATTACAGTATACTTTATTATGTATTTTGAAATAATCCTTTAAATGTTTGTTGCAATGTTGTTTATTTAAACACACATTAACACTGAAAGTGTCACTTGGTGGATGCTGTGTGAAAGAAGATATTACCATCACAACTTTGTGAGTCACTTTAGGCACATTGTATCGTGTATTAAATGTCATTCAGTAGCAATTTAGTATACATTAAACAAATATTCATGACTAACCCGACTGCTTTACAGCATGAATATTATGTTGGGTGTTTGAAAAAGTACAGAAAACACATTTATTAAGACACATGAAATAAATCATTCACTCCCTACTGCTAAATATTAATGCTGCAGAATCTTATCCCAAATCTTCATATACAAGAGTGCTTAACTTCTCTAATTTATATATTCTATTTGGTACAATGTGTTCATATTCTTTGCTATTCATGCATTGTAAAAGGGTGTCATTATTATATTACATTTCATTTTGCAATTTTGCATGACCACTTACTCAGATAGGGTTGCTGGATATATTATTCTCTTTAATGGAAATTATACACTGTGAGTCACTTATAGCAAGATTGGTGCATAAACATTTATTTATTTGCTGTATATTTATGCACAGTTAATAAGTATTAACAAAATAATCATTAAAGTAAAACATTATTTCAATTGTGTATGTCTGATTAGTTATTAAGACTTATGTAATGTTTGGAACATCATTCTATGTAAATTGTTAACATTTCTTTCTTCAATGTAGATAATCAAATCATGTAGAAAGGACAACTCTGGATAGAGATTGTCATGTTCTGTACTGCTATGTGTACTTGAGTTACTATTTTAAGGTTGGGCAATTCCACGTTTAAATAGCAACGTTCAGCTATTTCTTACGACAAATTGTACCGTTACATATTTCCTAAAATTCCTAGACATCTCTGAGAGGTTATCTCGTATATATGATGTACGACTAAAAGTATTTTACTCTTAGCTAAGAAATTTCTTAAAGTTAACGAAAGGAGTGGGTGCACTTAGGCCTAAAATCGGCTCTGTGTCAGAATACGATGAAATTTTGATATGATGAATAAGTGTCTATGTAGCATTCAACTATATGGTTAATTTTGTATTACAACCAACGAAGTTGCCATGGCAACCAAAACAGTAAACATTAGAAAAAAAACAAATTGTATTTCTTCTGCATATATCAGCATTTGTATATATTTTATACTTCCAATATTAAACTAATAAGTGACAAGATCATTTATATGATAGCCATTCTAATGTTGTTTGGAAACGTGTGCGAAATGAATATGCATGGTTACGCCTCATAACATTTTTTTTAAGGCTCGAGAACAATATTTTTTTATTATATTGGGCAAAAATATGGTTACACAACATTATAATCTATGTTGAAATCATAATCGTCATATCTTTGCACAAAACCCAAATATTAATGAATTAACATACCCCCTGACTAATTAGAAAGTTACATTTTTGCTCCAAAAATACCAAATAATTAAGCAATGACTATACAACCTATCACGCTTTTTTATGTAATGCGTAAACATATACAATCTGCCTCTCGAAATATGCCCAAAAAATGTAGAGAACATCACAAATACACAAACTACACGCCCCTTAAATAACCCCACCACATTAAATTCTCGTAACTACTCTAATTATATGTGTGAAAATATAGATTTTTAAATATGATCTCCCAATTACAACGCGACGATATTTTACAAGTATATTGCAAATATTGTAACTCGTACATGGTAAACATGTCATCGCGTTGTTATTGGGAGATCATAGTACATTACTTAAAATTATTGTTTGCAAATAATCGGCGTACGTTTACGTTATAAAGATCTAGATATACAATGTTATTAGCAGATCCTCGTCTACTACGTACATAATCATTCTCAACAACGGTATAGTTAAATGAAAGAAACTGATAAATCACCGATCAAAAAAAATCAAAAGAAGCGTACTCGAACTTGAAAACATGCGATTTTCGGTTGTAGCATTCCATCCGAAACTGTGCATGTAAAGGGAGGCAAATATTGTTGTTTGCTATGCAGCGTCTTTCGATACAGATCGGTGTCGATAATAAACAGAGCTTCCGTGTTGTTCAGAGCTGTTGTCGTGTTGATTTTTCTGTTCCATTAAGTTTGCAAGTAAGTATATAGTTATTTACTTATTTGTCAACACCAAAACGTTCTTTAATTTCGTAAAACTGTCATTATTCAGTCGTCTGTTTCCTGACTAGACGTAGATCTACAGACGAAGCATGGTCTTGCGGTCATTCAGTGTTTGCACTGCTGAATATTTAACGCGGTACAGGGTGCAGTTCGAACAAAACATATTGTAAAAAGGTTGGTTGACAGTGTTTTCAAGGAAAGAAACAAAATGTTACTAATTTTGAAAAGAAAGTGATGCGCTACAAAATAACAAATAAAAATAATGTCCTTGTAAAGTCGTAGCGTGATATGGAGAGTGTAAGACTGACAACTCGGTGATCAAGGTTCGATTCCAGACGACGCCTTTTTTCCTTTTTTTTTTTTTTTTTTTTTTCCATTACTTTTTATTTATTTATAGCTTCCATCTGCACCAGTTGAGCTGTGAAACACTTAGCCAGTGGAGTTGGGAGTAGCTATATAATGCAAATATACAAAAATGTACTCGTAAGTTGTATTTGATGAGATTATTATTTTTAACTTGTTATGACTAGAAGTGTATATCTCTATACAACCTGGATCGTTATATTATAGGCTATCATACTACACGAGTGTCACTAATATTTGAACTAGCAGGAAAATCATTAACAGTAAGTGGGGGTCTGGGGGGGGGGGGTACTCCCCATAATTGTAATCACTTGTACAAGAAAGTAGTTGAATGATGAGATAATTTGACCAGCTACTGGATCTTATTGACAGCACAGTAACTATATCACCAGTTATGTTACTTTGTACGCTATTTATAAAATATACTGTATTGTGATTCATTTAAATGAGGAATGCAATTCAAGTTCAACATATTCAGAAAATTGTTACCATTATTATTTATTATTGTAAATATTGTTATTATTTGCAGATTTGCTAGTAAATAATTCGTACACTGCCGACAACTTTTACGATTCATTTTTCAAGACTGTTGGGTGGGACGGAGTGGCAAACACCTTTTTACATCATATGTTGACGACAGAATGTTCATGTGTTGGAGACCTGTGGATATTTTTATCAGTTGAAGTTGATGAATTGTAATATTTACTACCTGGGATCAATACTACATGTACTCTCACACCATGTAGCTGAATATTATTATAATCGGAATACTGTCACCTGAAGCCAGTATTTGTGTTTAGGGCAATGATTATTTATAAACACTATTTAACATTTTTGAGAAGCTAAAACTTCTTCATACATGTACTCTGTGATGACTTATATCTACAGAAACAATGTAGTTTGTTACTTATCATGTAGCATGATTGAGATGTTGAAACGAATTGTTATATGCTACTACTTCATGAAAACAATATCGTTGTACTCTGTGATATTGTACATTATGATGAACATTGACATTAATAAATGTTGCATTGTTATCTAGAAGCATACCAGTATTTTAATTATACCCATAATTAGTAACAAGATCACTTCTGGTCAGTGTTTATAAAGGCATATCTGTATAAAGCTACTAGTTTTTATTCCATTAATATGTATTTATCTTATTATTGTTGTTGATGCTATTTTATGTATGTAACACATCATTTTATATCTCTGCATTTAACCAGTATTTGAAATCTCTTTATTATTATCATAATTTTAATCAAAATATGTCAGTTTGCTTAGAAATGGTTCATACCGTAATCTAATGTAAGAAATGAAGGACAATTGCTGTGGTTTCATATATTACAGATCTGTCTTTTTAATAAGGCATTTAAAATATAATTACTGATGTTTATTAATTATGGTTGCCATAACAATCGGAGTCAATAAATATACACATTGATTTTTTTTTTTTTTGAGACTGGATATAACCTAATTATTTGCAAGATTTATGGATTTATTTTTGAAAACAACGTTGTATTAGTTTCAGTATGAAATTCTTTAAAAGTTGGTTGCAGAAATGCGTTTTTTCAATTATTTCAAAACTGTTACCACGGCAACAACAAAAAAATCATAAAAAAATAATCCGTTTTATTTCTTGTATACATCATATACAAAAAAACATAGTTGTGGCCAATATTTTTCTTTAAGAAAGCATTTTTTCATATTTTTGTAAAACATGATTTTCGTTGCCATGGTAACAGTTTCAATAATTTTGTAAAATTCAATGGATTGTGTTATACATTTTGTATACAGCCATATGCAAGAACACCAAATACATTTACTACAACATTTTGAAACAAAAACTTTTTTTTATCAATTTTCAAAACTGCAATAACTCTTTTAATATTTCTTATATGCATCAGTAAAAAACACAAAGTTTTGTGTAATATTCTTTTCATTTAAAAAATGCAGTTTTGTAAAATTCAACGCATGGTGTTATCACAGTGACGATTTCGAAAGAATTTGACATAGGGCCAATTTTGGGGGTAAGTGCACCTAACCCCTTCTTACGAAGAAATATATAATGGTTTATGAATACCGCCGCAGTATTCTTATGTCTATACGCTCGGTTTTATAAACTATTTACGGTAAGAAAATTACATGGCACGTGTTTCAACGTTTGTACTCAATGTAATATTCAATGTTAAAGTATAACACAAATTCGCTATTTTTTTCATTATCGTATTTACCTAAATATCGATTATATGGATTTTGTGAACAACCTATTTACAGCGAGTTAAAATGATATCACATGATTTAAGCAACCTTCCCACCAAATACCAAATATAATTGATGAATCGACAATGAAAGCCTTATCGAATTGGGTTTATACCTGTGACAGGTGATAACTTATACCGTTACAAAGGTAAACACAAACACAAAGGAAGTTAGATTGACTGGTATCAGGCTTCCTGCTTTTTTCATCGATTATTTGTTGCAGCATTTTTAGTAAGGACATAACAGAATTTAGGTTATCCCCAAGCACGAGAGTGGGTGGATACCCGATGTTGCTGTGGGGATGCGGGTTTGATTCTCTGGACGTCTTATATTTTGTCACTTCCTTAATATAAAGTTATGTTTGAAATCGAATGATATTACAAAATATTTGAGATGTGAGAATAAATGAAATATCGGATATAGATCTACACCAATGATATTAAAAGCAGACGTTTAAAGCGAATCTACTTTGATTGAATGTTATAGTATGGTGTATCAATTGAAGGGTTTTGAAATCACGTTAAAATTAAATACATACTTTACAATCACGAGCTGTCATGCGATAATGATACACATATTGAAATATTTTTACGAATTTGCAATTATTGTCCTACTATACTTCAATACTGTACTTCATTGCATTTTTGTAAAACTTAATATGCGGGTTTGGCAGTAATTGAACATTGATCCGTATTGATTTTTTGATAGGTTGTGCATTGTCTAACTTTTTAAGATAAGACCATCCAACGACATTTTCTTGAGACTGTATTTTTGTTGACAAAAGTTAAGAAAAGTTTGATATACACAGTCATTGTATCTATGTATTATATGTGATTAATCCCCTGATGAATATATGCGCAGTTCGCTAGCGGGAACCAAGCCATTGCGTCCTGTGCTAGGGAAATACAATGTAAACCTGGACTTGTCATCAGACTTTTGTAAACCTCAAAAGGATGTCTTGTAATTGTATCAACTACTGATATACGACTCCTATCATTGCTACATAACACATTACAAAGTATAAACATACATGTTTACATGTGTGGCACAGGGTATCCTCCAAAGTAAACAACCCAAAAGCAAAACAGACATGCGCCGTGAAACTGTCAATGACCACTGATGTTTATACTTTGTTTAAGGGTATACCATAACAATGATCATAGTATCACCAAATTAAAACGAACATGATAATACGAATATGCCAGGTAGATGTTATTAAGCTGAATGGTGTACAATTATTGTTTTCATAATTTATGTTAATATAATATTGATATAATGAAATAACACTGGTTATGTGTATTTCTATCCATTCATATATATAATAATAATTTCTTCTATTGTGATTACGTCGATTTACTTAAATTATTAATTTAACCGTGTAAGTGTAATTTTATAGTTATTGTAGGAGTTCATATCTTAAATAGGCACCATAATTTCGATCGCATAGTTTGCATTGCAGAAAACCCATTCTACCTCAAACATCTTAACAACGTTTTTTAGATCAATGGTGTACACTTATTGATTTCTTAACAATGTATTGTATATAAAAGCTCACCTTATAGTGGATACCATGAAATAGCTCTACTCATATTTTTCAGCTGTTCACATCGTCGTATCCGAGTACGCGTTGATCAAACCGCGACCTTGAATATAATGTTGGCCGATTCAATACAAAACTTAGGGTGTGCAAGGTTTCTTTAAATTCAAATTAGTTTTTAATACAAAGCTAAGACATTGTAGCGAATGCAAGCTACAATGAGCTACAATGGCGAACTATGTTCCTTAAAAAGTTATTATTGTTCACAATAGTTACCGGTCAAACGAAAGTACAGCATTGGCAATGCGAATAAAATGGCCCGCTGTTCTTACCTAACAACGTAATACGTGCAGTATTAGTTGTTTGTAATATCGACATAACATGCATGATTGAATCACTGGAAAAAACGTTTACGGTTTAAATATAAATAGATTAACTGCACGGTTATTTTTAGACTAAATCATTTGAATTGCTATTTCCATACGTTACCGAGTATAGCTGCATAGAAGAGAGAAAATAAGTTCAACGGGGTTCAAGTAGTACGGGCGAGGTTGTAATCGAGCAGGTCACATGACAGTGGTAGATACATTGTATCACGTAGTATTGTGGTAAAATAGCGAGATTGTAGTGTGCAAAACTGGGGCGGTATTAACAACTCATCTTAGATTAAAATAGTTCTTATATCTGCTAGAAAATTCTCTTATGTGACAAAATTTGACTTAAGTTTAAAACATTTCTTAAGAGCTACTCACAAAACATCTTAGAATTAATTTAGTCTTAAAAATCCTTTTTCTATCTAAGATTTTTCTCAATAATTAGAAATTTCTTAAAAATGGCGACGGTACATTCTGTGTTTTATAAACACGATTATTCCCAGCTCTCTCAACGTATGCAAGGTAAGTTGCTCATGTTATGCAAATATGTTTATGCAAAGAATCCGTTTAGATTACATCTGTATATTTTACTATTACATACTCTAAGATTTTTCTCAATAATTAAAAATTTCTTAAAAATGGCGACGGTACATTCTGTGTTTTATAAACACGATTATTCCCAGCTCTCTCAACGTATGCAAGGTAAGTTGCTCATGTTATGCAAATATATTTATGCAAAGAATCCGTTTAGATTACATCTGTATATTTTACTATTACATACTCGGAAATAAGCTGTTAAAAATCGAATCTAGAGGTCGAAAACACGTCTCTTTTTGTGTCTTTTGACAGTGTATTACTGAATTCAGGTACAAATGGTTTTACCATATGCTTTGACTACATGGAAACTACATGGAAGCTAATTTTACTGCAGTGTTTGTCACATGTATTCGCGGAAGTGATCTGTTGCTAACGTGTTCATATTTCTGGCATGCATATTAGTTTATGTTTATGGATTTTGGTATTTTGTAGTAATAATTATGACCATTTTTACCCTATGAACAGGAATAAAATCATGCTCTCTGATGTGTCAGCAATTATTAATTTATTTACAGCTATGATAAGCATTGTTTTATAACATGCTTTCAATTGTTTAAGTAAATAGTATACATTAAGTACGTATATTGTAAATGTTCTACAATTTTGTGAAATATTTTACGTCCTCACAGATTATATTTTTTTAATATCCTTTAAGGAAATACTTTATCTTATTTCTTGACTTATTTTGGTGTCATGGTGTGAGATGTAGCACTATTCATATTTCAACTGTAACATGAGAGTCATATAGGACAGAGCGTGGAGGAAAACATATTTCCCAACATTATTTAAATTATAAATGCCCAATTGCATTTGAGTTGGACTTAATTGTACAATGTACCACATTATAAAATCATAAATTTATTGACCACTAGAACTCTATAATAACAGTACATTTTAATATGTATACTGACACCAAAAAGAAACTGTGCACTGACTTAGAAATAAAGTTTGTAACCATTTAGATAAAACATATAGGCAAATTTGGTAGCAAAATGTGACAGCTTTTATTGGCTACATGGTGCATTAGTGTTAAATTAAATTTAGGTCATTCTCGGTATAATAATAACGCTTGAATGACGTAGGGGTGAAAAGTAAAAGTTGCACACTTTTCTTTTTATTCTAAATGTGTGTTTGCCCTCTGATATACGACAGTTCATATTTACATTTACATTTGACCGCAAGAATACTTGCGTTGATTCGTATGAAAGGAGGACATAACAGATACTGATAAATGTCCATATGTACTGTCGTAGGTCCCTTTTATTACATCATACATGTATTTGCTTAATAGACTACTTAATGGCAGAATATATACGATGTACTAATGCATAATTCGGAAATCAATTTTATAGTTTACCGGCCTCGTGTTTTAATTATGTATATTAGACATACGTTGACATGCAAGTTTGTAATAAACTGGCATAGGGTAAAGTATAAAACAAAGGGTGGCAGACATAATAGTTTACCGATCGAATGTATTTCTTTAAACGTCCATATATTGTAAGGTGGGGTCTTTTTAAATTGTTTGCATTTGTGGTTAAGATGAGAAAGATAAATATCCAATTTGAAGATCATAAGAAGTTCATAATTTTAATCCAACTTTACAACTGAATAATAGACCTAAGCATGCATTATATCTTTAGGCATCTAAGAAATACAATGCATAAGATAATACATT
This sequence comes from Mactromeris polynyma, assembly GCA_032209605.1. Lineage (NCBI taxonomy): Eukaryota > Metazoa > Mollusca > Bivalvia > Venerida > Mactridae > Mactromeris > Mactromeris polynyma. The sequence continues at coordinate 30,246,364 of JASFXZ010000005.1, forward strand.
TAATTTGGTATAAAACTGTCGTAGTGTGATTGAAACATTTGTTATGTTTCATTAAGAGTTCAAATGTAAACCTTATACAAATAATATTAATAGGTGATTATATAAAGATTTTAAGTGATTACATAAATGTTTGATGTAAGCTGTCAAGGGTTATTGACTGGAGTAGTTTGGGTTGTCGACAGACGATTGTGGCTGATTTGTGTCATGTCTTGTTGGCAGGATAGCGGGGCGCCAGGACGACAAGTCGGAAACACGACTGTTCTTGTTGTCAACTTGACGTGGCGGCGAGGAGAAAACGACACATGTGAGGCTTGATGTCGCACTCAGTCTGTCGCACTTTCTCATTGTCGGCAAGACGTCCCACCAACACGAAAACATAAAAACCCGCTTTAAGTATCAATAAACTTTCTACATTTCGACCTTTCGTCATTTGCATGGGTAGTGAACATTTTATTATTTTTTGTTGTAGGTCATATATTCAGTAAGCATATAATTGGTATTTTACATTATCGTACACTTGTTTAGTACAGTCCGTGTGAGATACAAATGTTTTAATTATTAACTACATTTTCCGGTAGACTTTACATGATTGAATATAATATGGTTATTTCACGTTCTGATATTAATAATTTAGTTACTTGGAGCAAGGTCAGTATAAGGCTGCTTGTTTCTTCATCCTGAATTATGCACAGTGTGTTTGCTGTTATGTACCTCATGGTTAATTACCTTGAATATGTTAAAAATCAATGACCACATAGCGATTAAGTGTGAGGTTAGCTAGCTGTTAAATTTCTCTTACCCCTGTGCAATTCTTTCACTTTATATAGTGTTCATGTTATTTTCTCTTCAGTTTCGGCCTTTTATTCCCAGCTGTATTGACTTACCCTGTTATATGTTCACTATATTAGTCCCCCCTCCTGTTTGTCCCCTTCGATTATCTTAGGTATTCCTTATGGTTGACCTTGCGCCCCTGTTCTCTTACGCATGTACCATTGAGTCTCCTCAAATACCTCATGTTTTATAGAGTGTGTTTTGCCCGGATGTCTGCGTTGGGAGGCACTGTCTGTGTATGTGGCGTTCCCTGTAGTAACTTATTATCTCTCATATACTTATGAAAACGTATTGAACAACGAATGTACATACTAGGGGCATTCGATATCTTATGTCACTACTACATTTCCGTAGCAATGTAGCATGAGTAGCACGGGGAAAGGTTGTGTATACAATAACCATTCTGCGATGTATTCTGACACAAAAGTATGTTTAAATTCATTCAGCCGTTTAAAAATGTTTCTACTTTTTAAAGGGTTACACTGGCCATTTTTGATCTCTAAAATGAAACGTGAACAAACCATGCATATCAGGACTTACATTAAAGGATGTATTTTTAGATCTGGCTGTGAAGATAAGCCCAGACATGGAATACCACGGTCTGTCTTGTCCACAGAAACCATCGCTGCACTTAGAAAAATGATAACTGAAGATATTCGATATACTATCAGTGAAATGTCCTATGGTACTGGGCTTTCAGCGGGGACAATTCACACCATTTTTAACATGCATCTTAAAAAATTCTAAGAATTGTGCTCGCTGGGTACCCCACCTTCTTACAACAGAACAAAAGAACAATTCTTTAATACGGAAGGTGGTGTTGTTCAGATTCCCATTCCTCGTGGGCGCACAGTGACATGCATGTATTACAAAGAAGTGGTGTTAACTAAGGTGAACTTGGATGGGATGGTTATCAAAGGGATATGCCTTATTCACGACAACGCTGCCACCCACACGTGTGAACTAGCATAGGACTTTCTAGACCGTGATAAGGTTGTTCAACTCTCTCGTCCTCCATATAGTCCGGACTTGAGCTCTTGTGACATTTTCCTTTTCCGCGATTAAATAAGCCTTGTCTTGACGTCGATATTAGTGCCATATTTCAGAGTATTAAGGGTATACACAAATATGACTATTCTCAGCGTTCAGACAATGAATGTCTCGGTTATAAAGGTGTTTCGATGTTAATACAGATAACTTGGACGGATTAAATCATTTTGTTGTATTTCAGTAATATGGCAAGTAGCAGAACTTATTGAATGCTCCTCGTCGCAACCAAAGTATCAAATCGGTCAAATCGACGAAATTTGATAACATCGAAACCATAGTTATAACTAAGTTAAGATAAGTCCATAGTAAACACAACCATACACACTTTCCAATACATGTAAAGCGGCTTACGGTCATTATCATGGTTATTATCTTTTGATGAAATATCGCGCAAAGTAGACAGTAGCGATAGCTCAATTGGTAGTGCTTCTGACTAGTAACTACGACCAAACGATAGGGTGTGAGTTCCTGCCTCCGATTGTTTGTGGACAATATGATTTTTTTATGCATACTCAGTGCTTGTCAATTTCTTGTTGTCTGTCGTTTCTGTCTGTTTATGTCTGTTTTGTTTGTTATCGTCAAATTGCTTTGTGGTTAAATCAAACACGTTTTATGATGGCCGTAGCGTCGTCGCTAAAATCTCCTTTGAACCCTTTACGTTTTTTTTTGAAGTAGCCATATCAACTTTGTTCCATATACTGTGAGTCTGTAGCGATAAATGTACATGTTAATATATTGCACGATGATATCGTGCACTTTAAAAGTCATGAAACCACATCGTTATTAGTGAATAGCTTATAAATACACATGCTATACAATGTTTTTAATTAATGATATTCAAGTTAGTTATATGTTGTTTTACGGCGCATCGACAGGTTTGGTCATTTAGCGCGCAAGGAATGTAAAACATATGTGAAACTAAAAAAGGCTACGTGATAATCTTGTATATGTTAAATTGGTGTAAATATACTGGGTAATAATTGGGATCATTAGGGTACGAATATATTTTATGTACCAGGGTGAGCGAGGCAATCCTCCTTCACCGGTAAATGTAATATATGTAAGTATAGATTAAAAAATATCATAACTTGTTGTAAAAGCCAATCTCTTTGATGTAGCTTATATTTTTTCCAACTTGTATAGTCTAAAAGAGACTTTTAATGTCAGTGGTATTGAAACATTGGGAGCGGACTGGTTGAAGGTCAACACAGTCGACAAGAAAAAGTTGTACTATGAAAGGCGTATTACATGGAATGCAGAAAGCAACAGGTGAATGTTTACCTATTAAAAGAGATAGTTCATCTATATTGGCCTTAAGGCCTTGAGTTTTGAAAGGTAAAAAAGAATGTACTGTAAAATATATATTTGTAAAGTATGTAGGTGTGAATTAAAAAGGATCATAGCTTGTTGTACAAGCCAATCTCTTTGATATAACTCATAATTTTTCCAACTTGTATTGTTTCATATAGACTTTTTATGTCAGTGGTATTGAACAATTGGTTGAAAGGTCAACACATTCGACAAGAACATGTTGTACTGTGAAAGGCGTATTACATGGAATGCAGGTAATGATATTCAAGCAAACGTGTATCAATATTACAATAAATAGTTTTGCTTGTTGTTTGATTTACCTATTTTGATCAATAAAGGTGGCTAAAACATGCATACGCTAGTGTGCAAATGTTGTGTTTTTCGAATGTTTTTTGTAAATTTTGATTATTTTTAACGTACCTATGCCGATGTATGTTTAATTTTGCAAGGTTCAAATTAATTATTGTAGCACATGATGTACAATTGCAAGATAATAAAGAACTACAAAATGCATATTTACATTTGTGGCACTTGATAGCGTCCATAGTAAACAACATCAAAATCAAAATGGACATAATACAAAGTTTAATATAAACGATGGAAGACGAAATAGAGTAATGCCTTGGAATTCTCAAAACTGCCACTTGGGTTTATTGACCATAAACTAGTCTATTATAGACCTATTTATTTTTTATACATTCCAACTACTCAAATGGAGGATATCGTTATCTTTTTCTTCAGTGATATATATAAATACTCTGGTCTAGAGGCAATGTACTACTCTATGATAGACCTACTGAACTTAAATACCTTCATTATATTCAAACAAAGGATAGCGTTATCCATTTTCTATATGCTAAATACATACAACCATAGTGAATCAATATTTATGTCGCATATAATTCTGCGTCATTCTTTATTTAAAAAACTATTTTATTCCAAATGACCGTCATTATTGTGTACTATAGACAATGATATGATATACATGTATAATTTTAGCAGATAAGTCTATTGATATTTATCAAAGTTAAAACAGTACCTTTTACTGCATATGACTACATTCAATGCAAATCAGATATAGTTGATAAGAAGAAGTAGAGGATAGTTAATCCCTCATCTAGTTGGGATTATTTAATTAAACAGAGTAGTAAAACAACATATACATATCACTTACGTGAGCACAATAGTATCAATACAGATTGATGTGTGGTGTGGTTTCTGCACTGTCTTTGGAAAATAAGTTAAACATGACTATTTCTGAAAGGTAGTCCAATTAGATGTAACTTGCACGTAATAACATTACTCTAATTTATTACATATGGACTACTGTATTGTAAGTTTAGGATACTGTAATGTTAGTTTATGGTTGTTTTGTACACATGCCAGATGGCAGATATCTATCAAAAAACATGTTGTGATTATCCAACCACTTAAATATAGAAGGTATAAATATAGAAAAAACATGTCATTAAATTTAACATTTCAAACAAATTAAATATGATAAAGACTTTGATCAATTGAACTGAGTTGGGAAAGGCAGAACACCCACCCTGGCATAATACATCTGGAGTCTAACCTGGATTATGTTTGAATCCGGCAACCATGTAACCATACCTGATGTGGATTTTGTCTTATATAATCTCGGTGCTGGACATTTGTCCAAGCAATATCTACTCTTAATATGTGGACCTGGGGTGACCGGGTTATGAGTCTTAGATGGATTATGTTTCTTGGTAAAACATTAGATAAGTGCTCAGCACTCAGATACTATATCAGGCAATCATGTTAACATCCCCGATATGGATTATGTCTTTTATAATCTGGGTGCTCGACATTTGTCCCAGCAATATTCATCAATAATTGTATCGGAAAACTTACAACCCAGAATTTGCACACATTCAGTGTGTTCTCGTGTAACATATTGTGAAAAGCAATTTCGCCATGTGATTGGGCTAAACTGGGATATATATGGGAAACAGCCAAGAAATATATCTTCGTCTCTATATTAACACAATGAGTGCAATACTTTGTCCTCACATGTTTCTGTACCATATTGCTCCTTCTGCGCGAAACCCTGTATCCATTAATCTAGTTCCGTATCACAATAAAGTGTCTACAAATGTATGTAGTACAAGCAGACTGTAAGAAAATGCTAAATCCCGCCCGGCAACTCAGTTGGTATAGCATTAGACTGTCACGCGGAAGATTCGGGTTCGATTCCCGTGTTGGACAGGTTACATTGGCTACGATCATTTCATCCTCATGTAAATAAGTTGTTAGTTGCTTCCGGAAGATTAAGTCAGTACTGGTTGATTATTAATTCCAGAAAAACTGGTTAGGTCAACTGAGCGCTGTATATGACTGGAAAACCGTTTTTAAACGGGGTACAACTCGATAAAAAAAACAAAGAAATCCCCAGTTCGGCCCGTGGCCATTGGCGCTCTAAGCGTGTCCTGTAGTGTATGCTATCCATTCAACCCGTTTTCCCGTGTTAAATTATACATGGTCGCTTTTTACAGTCAACCACACAATTCCTTGCTTGATCTTCCCTAGACGTATTAGTCCTTGCACCTCTATTCCTAATGTTTCGTAGGGTATGTATGTGTGGATAGGCATTGTGTTGAGTATACCGCGTTCATTGTTACAACTTAAACATTCTTTATCTATTTATTAGACAATTGTAAAACAAATTACCATGATTTATAATCGAATCAGTCGTTGAAGAAAATTGTAACTGATTGCTATTGATTGCTATACATATGTGTAACATAGAACATATTTGCGGAAAAAGCATGCTTTGAATGTGAAATGATATCCAGGTTTGGTATCATTTGGCTGGTTATAATACGACAATGCACGTTTTCATTGTATTGCCACGCATAGTCGCGTAAACATACAGCGATGCTGTCTCATATGCACATTGTGAAACTGTCACCAAGTGACAGCCATGCAGCCAAATGTACACAAAGTCACACACGAATTAACGCGCAAAATCATATAGCTACGCATTCATACTGTGATTAAGACTCACAATTTTACAAGCACGCATAGTCATACACTCGTTAAGACGTACAGCCAGGCAGTCGTACAATCATACAGTCACACAAACATTCAGTCAAACAGTTATTAAAACACACAGACACACATATTCACACAGACACAAAATATAAAAGCCGCATCGTCATTTAGAACCATGGACACCTAGTAACACAGATACATTGCAACAAAGGCACGCATCACAGAAATGTAGTCAACTATAATACCCCGAATTGATAATTCCGAGTATTCAGAATCACAGCAAGTTAACTGGATACAAAATCAAAATTAAAAGTAAGTTCATTCTGCAAATAATTCCATAAAATTAAGATCTATTTTTGTTGTTATCGTGTTGTTATGTGTTTTATTTATTTTTTTGCTGCTGTTCTTGTCAACTTATCCATGGACACAATATGTATATAATTAATAATGAGTTTGGTAATCTGAAATTAATAATTTGAAATCACCTTCAAGCAATCCCATGAGTAATTTGAAATCGAATTTATCCTGCCTCATTATTAACTGTAATTTCAAACGGGACCAGTACGACATCACTAAATTGGATACTTCATAATAATAGTAACACTAATACAAATAATATCTTTATTTATACAAGGCAACATGCAAAGATGTAGACACAAGCAGTCATATAGTCTTACATAAAACATGGCCATCTTACAGGTAATATCATAAGTTATACACACAACAGTTCTATAACACACATTCAGGCAGTCATGACAATCGCTCGTCAGAGTTTCATATTGTAAACAGTACACATATATATTATAGTTTACATATACACATCCAAATGCTAGTAATAACATTTAAAAAGATATATAGAAGTACATTTTAATAGTTTATGGCAAAGACTCACAATTTGTGTGGAACAATTAAAACACAAGAAAAATAGTCTATCACATGACATATTCTGGAAATAAAGGATTAAACGGAATAGTATTCATATTACAGACACACTTAACGCAAAAAGAGCAATTTAAGAAAGATAAGCACAAAACGATCATGACATATACTCGTACATCTCTGGAAGAAATAATTTGCAATTTTACTTTCATGATACAATTACAAATTAATACTAATTAGGTATCTTTCTAGCTTATATATTATTTGGACAACATTTATTATAAGAAATGAGAATCTGTTTCCACGATATTCTGAGTGCATAATTCACCTATTGTATTTTCTCTAATAATACCGAATAGTATACCAGCTTCAATGTCAAAGTTATGACTGCTTAGTGTAATTTGTGTAAGTCGAAATATTAATTTCTGATTATATCAAGATATTTTTTCAAATTCTAAATTTGCCTTCAATTTACACTAGTAGCTTATTGTCAGCATTGTGCGGATTGAACTATACCAATCGTGAATAAATTGATTATGTATTCTCCTTTTTATAGTTATTAAATAAAATTATAAAATCAAAGTTTGTTCGGACGTTCTGAACGCGAAGATGGTCAATAACTGAGTTCAATCGTTGGGCCCACGTAATAACATTAACATTTTCAGTGAGGTGATAATACAAAGCATCCATTGAAGATTGATTGTTTTTAATGAATTTTAAGCAAAATTTGAAACATCTTGTTTTGCTTATTATTGATAATGGGAACATACCAAGGTCGCCATAAACAGCAAAGTTGGGCATATAATAGTTAACCCCAAGTAAATGTTTACAAAATATTATGTCACGTTTATCTACAACTGAATAGTTATGAATTCCTCAAACTTCTGACCCATAAAAGATTATTGTAACTACCATTGCATCAAAAGTGATAATTCAGTTATAATATCTAATTGTATTTATATAACTTTATCGAATAAAAAAATAAGATTAGTATATGCTATAAGAGCTTGATCATTCAAAGTTTTCAATATATTTGACAATATATATGATTTTAATGTTCTTTTGAATTCATTGACAGATAAGACCGATCATATATAACAGGGACTTTTATTCCAATTAATAGCACTTATATTTGTGAAAAAATTGTTTATGTTGTTTGTTTTAGGAGTTGCTGTGACTAAGTCATTGTTCTTCACTGATCTTAAACTGAATTTACTATTGGCTGAAATGTTTGATAATGATCGAATATAATGGGGACTTTCATTGCAGTTAGTTTTGTGAACAAGGACTGCAGAATGATAAAACAACGATTTTCAAACGATATCCAATTTTATTTATTGAGTAATTTTGAGTCAACAACGTCGGCAAAACCCATTAACATTATTGTAACTACTTATGCTTGTAATTTAAATAGAGCTGACGTACATTTCTTCAAGTACCCAACAATGTACAACAATAGTCCATTGTAGAACGAATATATGCATTATATAGAGGATATTGAATGAGTGTAGTTTAGTATTGAATTTATTGGACGAGTTGTATAAAATGATATGAAGCGAGCCTCTGGCGAGCTTCATATTCTTTTTATTGAACGAGTTCAATAAATTCAATACTGAACAACACGAATTTAATATTCTATGTATCACATACCCGACAAATAACGAGCAAATCCACCATCAAACTTGACTTTATTATAGAGACAGCAGCATCGCGAAAGTAATTAGGCTATTGAATAAATGAAATAGAGAGAATACGTAACTACAGGGAACGCGATGAGCCGAAAAAGTAGCCCGATTCACAAAATCATTATTTCTAAAATTATTCATTGATCTATCTATATTTGATTATATTCCAGTTAATAAAATGTATTAAACAATTTGCTTATATCAAACGTAACTGTAAAACGTAAATTAAGGAAAACCTTTCCTCTCAAAATGTCATCAATAAATATGTTTAATGACGTCATCAGATAAACAAGTATCTGACGTCATTCAGTAATCTCGCGTTCAGTGAGTCCGTTCCATCTCTCTGACTCGAATCGCTATCAAGTGTGAGGAATCTAGTCATTTTGAATTGATATAGGACTGAGCTCTTCGAACAAAGATATATTCTTGTGTACGCTGATGACGTGTTGAATGTTGTCTGAAAGACGAATCGTTTGAGATGGATATTTCTATCAATCAACCAATACGGAATGAAAATTATTTCAATCTATTTTCGGCACGGTGCTTCGTCATTTAACAACTTAATGAATATATTAATACCCTACAATACAACGTTTACTTGTTCTATAGTTTCCATTGAAGAAACCAATTGTTGTCGAACTTCTTTATCATTCTTCTGAAGTTGTTTAATCGCCTCTTCTATGAACCCCAATACACTGTAATACAACTCATTCAATTGTTCACCAGTGAACGTGAATTTCGGCGAGTGCATCAGTTTTTGTTGCAATTTGATGATCTAAAAATGCATTTAAGACGTTAATTGAAAGAAAGATTAAGTTGTTACTGTGAACGCCACATGCAAAAGTAATAGGCACAATTATTGCAATTGTGTTATGTTTGCAAATAAAACATTTTTATCACGACAGATGGGTTATTCATAATACTGTAAACATGACGAGGTTGTATGAGAATCAGATGTACATATACTTGTTTGCTTTAACAACTACGTCTGAAAGTAGATCTATAGTATACATTTGTATTTCAAGATTTATATAGTGAGAAGTATTGTTAGTCAACCCCTCTGAAAATTCCCCGGCGATGGAATTAGAAATGCTCTCTTGGTTTTATGTACCATTTATATTGTTTTAATCAGATAAATCGATATGTAATAAGTTTATTCACATGAATATGTGAGTTCATGCCTGATACGATAAGGACTAGTGAACTACATTGAAACAGACTTTACTGTCTATTACTGACACGCTACGGAGTTATTTTATCCAATAATTTACACAGTGATCTCCCCTCACATGTGTAGGAGTTATTTGTAACGTAATCGAGTGACTGGCAATCGTAACATATCGGCATTGTTTATGTTGCACAACGAAGCTTAACCTTCAGATCGCAAAGAAAATGTTAGCTTTAGACTGCACATACCATCTTTTATAAAATACGTTTCTTGTTAACTTTATGTTGTACTAGCATTGTTTACTGTTTGTTGTCTTTTATGTCGAGGCGTTGTCCAGCTGGCATCGTAGGATAAGTGTGATGTGAATGCACTGTCAAACCAGGTTTAAACCCAGTGGTATTTTGCAACTGATGTTTGTTCTTGACGTTTGTCCATTTTGCCTATTTAACTGTGTACATGTATGTGATTACTTTCATTTCTGGTTGTGCTTTTAGGATGGCTGTACATGACAATTTCCTTCGACTTCTTCATACATTGTAAAAATATATGTGCAGGAAAATGGGACATTAGTATACATATTTTGCAGTACATAGTATTATACGCAATATAAAATGCATGTAAAACCCAGTCCAATCAAGTTACTAAATGATTGTCGGGATTCGTTGCTGTAAGTGGTTGGTTATATAAATTATCAAGAGTTTTATAAACACTCGTTGGCGTTTGACGGACAGAGACTAAAACTAATTCCCCTTTACTTTAGACTTATTGACTTCATACGTTGAAAGTAAATGTAAACTTGAAACAAACCTTCTCTATATTGGCATAGCTGAGCTGGGAGAACAGACCACAGCTCAGCATAAGTTGAAACAGAAGTTGTGTGTCCGCATCATCTGGTGTTATGACATTCCCGCAGTTTCTTGGCATGAATAGTTTTGCAATGCCCCATGCTCCACCAACTGGTATGTCCTTGCAGTTGTGAAATCCTACGCGATGTGACCTCAGATGAAGTTTTTCCACAATTTATTTGGAATTTCTGAAACATCATTAGACTGAAATATCGAGCTTCTTCGCTTAGATATTTCAATGTTAATGTTCCTTTTACCCAGTTAAGGTAATGCGGGTTTTGAAGATCTTCATCTAATCCTACAGAACAACGAAATACATTGATCATAAATGATCGGTCATGTAGGCTATTCAAGTACGGGAGGTGATTCTTGAATAATGATATACAGTCAAACACGGTTATAACGAATTTCTGGGGACATGCAGATTAACTTTGTAATATCCATACTTATATATATATATATAGGTCAAAAACAAAACAGTTAATGTTTTACCGAAGCATGCTAGATTCGTTGTTTTATTTGCGTATTGATATTCTAGTTATCTATATTGGAATGTAATCCCTGATAACATAATACAATACAAATTACGCGATACTTGACCAAAGCAAACATTACCAATTAGCGAGTTAAAATTATTGCATTAGTTAACGCCTGAGTTCATACATAAACCAATCGAAATTGTGAATTACGTTATAACGCTTTATCCAAATTCATTATAACCGAGTAGTCATAAATAAAATACAGAAGAGCTTGGTCTGGGAATACAAGTTAATACGATCTATCCGATGTTGTATTATAATCGTGGACGTTAAAAGCGTGTTCCACTGTATTTAGTAACGTGCTCAGATGCAACATGTTAATTGTGCACTATTTCATATTGTGTATGTCGCTTAGAGTATGATATAATTATGTATACATGCAATTGGTAGGTATTTAAAATGTGTAATATGGTACAGTTTGAAGTGTAAAATGTCATACCGAAACGTTCTGAAATATGTTAAGGGGCAGGGACATGCACGAAATCGGCAGATTACGAAATCCCTCCTTTGTAAAGCCAAATCAATGGGATTTTCGAAGGCAATCAAGTATATGAGAGATAAAGTTACTACAGGAACGCCACATACACAGGGCAATGCTTAGAAGCAAAGTCGACGCAACCCAAAGAGAGATGGAAATTATTTAAGCATATCTCAAGCTACTATATATAGAATAATTAACACCGTACGGCTTACTGCAGGCCAAACTCCGTACAAATGTACAGTAACCACGTTGTTTAATGCAGTCCAGATTCAGACAAGACGACAAGGTAATTGTGTCTCGTTCAAATTGTGGTAAATGGAAGAAGTTTATAAATATATGCGAAGCTATGTTTTACCTCAGTGGAAGCTATGGACGAGGTCGGATTTGTCATATGTGTACAGAGAATGATGATGCTTTAAAGTTGAGGTTTGTTAAACATGATTATTTCGCACAAGGAGCTATAAACCGGGCTGGCGTAAATGCCGTGGCAAAACAACACTAGCAAGATTAGATAAGTGACAACGATCTTCCTAGAATGTTTCCAGGCGACCATATGTAGCATATGCTATTTCACCAGAATAATAAATCCAGTCACACGGCAAAGCATATGTTAGCGTATTTGCCTCAGCGAAATATCAAGTTCATTACACATGAGGAATCGATGCAACATCATTTGACTTCGCTATTTGGGGTGTACTTAAATACGTTTACAAAACTAGATGCCCTGGGGCAACAAGTCGAACCCGCCAAATTTCAAGAGATTAAGAGAATACAGTTGAATAATGCAATAAAGTGCACAGCTTGTTTACCCATTATTACTGTTGATTTCTAAAAGTGTTTCGACATTTGAGCTATGTACTGGTAGGGTACGGGTCTTGCACAACACATAAGGTGACACTGGAGAACATCTGTGACAAGTGATTTAAAAATGCCCCAATAAATGACACATCTACTTCTTGATGACTGTCGGACAGGTATGATGCGAACCTTCTAACGGTGTTTTCGGTAAGGCCAATTGCTTTAAGTTTCATTCAAGGAATCGAGTAATCCAGGGTGTCGAAAGCTTTTTTAATAGATCGAGTAACACCATACCGACAAGATAACCTTTGTCCATTTGATAGCGTATATAGTCGGACAATTGAATATGACAGGAATAAAAGGAAAATCCATGTCTGAAACCCGACTGAAATTCATATAAAAAGGATTTTAACCAGGCATTCCTGTAATTGGTCATACATAACTCTTTCAAGTACTTTATAAATAATGCTTAAAATACAAATTGTGGTTAACGTCCGGTATTGATCAACGTAAAACCAACTGTAAATTCAAAATTAGTTGAGTATACTGTTATTGTGTGCTCCAAGTTTTCTTTGGCTGACCACTTCGCAATTTGTTTACAACCGTTCTCAATTAAATGATATATATTATAAAATATTTTTTTAAATGACTCTTGCGTCAAATATATATAAATACAATGTAACATATGATTAGCAAATTAGGTAGTTGGAATCCGTGTGCTACTTCTTCATCAGGTGAATTGGTTGTGTCCGTACCACGTAATTTGAATCCGTGTGCTCCTTCTGTATCAAGTGAATTGGTTGTGTCCGTACCACGTAATTGGAATCCGTGTGCTCCTTCTGTATCAGGTGAATTGGTTGTGTCCGTACCACGTAATTGGAATCCGTGTGCTCCTTCTTTAGCATGTGCATTGGTTGTGTCCGTACCACGTAGTTGGAATCTTTGTGCCCCTTCTTTATCAGGTGAAATGGATGTGTCTTCCATTTTGTAAATGTCTATATTTTTGTAACTTATGTGTGATGAATTATTTGAGCTACTCCATCGCTTAAAATAAAGAGTAATATATTTCTTCAACAAGTTTGTTAACTATATTGGTACGACGTACACACATAACACAATAGAGTATTCAATGTAAACCGAAGATAAAGAGGGGACCAATACATCTTACAAATCATGTTTAAGTACCATTATTTTGTACTATTTTACAAAATTAAAGCCGTATCAAATGTTCAAGAAACAATGACACACATGTCAGTTAATTTGCATTTAGATGGTTAAAATAGCAAATACTCGTTTTGGTGATTCCCTTGGTAGTGTGTGGCAAAATACATGGGGTCATATTCACAAAACTTCTTAGATTAATACAGTTCTTAAATGTGATACAGGCTTCTCAAATAAGACAAAGTATGATCTAACAATTTCTGAAGACTTATACTGTAAGCAACGGAGAACTAATTAGTCTTAAATTGCCTATTTTTATCTTCAATATCCTATTTTAACGGAAGGTTTTCTCAATCAAAAACACACGTTCATAGGTATCTTATCTACTTGAGATATTTCAGTGATTTTAAACATTTTCCCAACTCTCTCAACGTGTTTTCGGAAAGCTTTTCATATTATACAACTATACTAAACCAAAAATAGTAGATTTATAATGTTCAAGGTTAATTGTGACATGTTTAAAACCTGTACAGGCAGTAGTACATATTGATATTGTACTTATCGCACAATCGGTCAGATAATCTAATGTAAGACAATGTCGGCTTATTCGGTCAAAAATGCATTTCCACGTGTACATTGTACGCACGGGGTGGGGCATATCCGGTCCACATGTAAAAAAGTTTTCACTTCAATATATTGCATTAAACGACTTCAGTCCGAAAATAACCAAACGTTTTCAAAGTAAAATATTTGACTACTGCATTCCAATGCCTCGTATTCCAAAAAAATACCGGAAAGAGCCATTGGGATGCTGGAGGCAGTAATTCCCAGTGAAGAGGTGGCATCACTAGTTGGGTCATCTGTACATACAGTAGGGAGTCTCAGACGGCGAATCGCGCAGACCGGAAGTATCGACGACTTACAATGGAGCGGTAGATTACGTGTAACTACGCCAGATCAAGACCGCTTTATCTTGAAACAGAGTGACATACTGTATATAATTCTCTTCTACAGAAAGAAAATATAAACTTATTATAGGAATATCAAACACAATGCTTTTGAATTTATTTACATTAGGTATGCAATATATTTGTTTTAATAATTGTAACATTTGTATTACAATGTGCATGTACTAGCAATTAAATAGCATTAATATATTGTTTTTAATTTTAAGTATAAAGTTGAACAATATAATGGCTAAAATGATAAGTATGAGAACTTTTATCAAGTTTTCACATCTTTACGGATTAAAATTCATGCTCTAATTGTCACCAAATAATTAACCATTGCATTATTTCATCTAATTGAGCTTTTAGTTAAAATTTAAAGTTATGTGTATTCACTGCTCCCGGCTTTATCGATTTAATCTGGTGTAACATGATAAATAGATGTCATGCTGTGCACGCGTTGTTGGATACCGATAAAGCATACACGACAATATCTAGTGTATTATAAATTAAATATCTACCGCTATTGGAAATTGTTTAAATTGAAGATATTGTTTTATGCTTTTCTGTTTTCATTGTTAAAAAAGTGATATTTGACAAACTTTAAAAAGGCTAGGGAAGTAGACATCACAGAAAAATATTATCTGCATTATCATAAAGTAGAGGTTTTGAACTCTTACATTTGCTTGCATACGAAGCATAACTTTCACTGATTTGAATATATCGCGGTTTGAAATAGTTTAAGTCTACAATTCTACAGGAAACCGGTCGGTCCGCCGTGACACGGATCGAAGCGATGTCGCTAGAATGCTGCCATGTCCAACTTTCCAGCTCATCGCTAGATTCCCCAGAACTGATCGTTATTGGCTCCATACTATATCCGAATATATGTATGCTACGTTAATGTCTCTTGATCATTATCGTTCGTGACTTTATTAGCCATCCCGCTGTGTTTAGTCAGCATAGTGACATTGCCCCAGGCTGTACTGATTTATCAAAATGTAATATACGTACAAACGTGGTACGTATTGTAGCCTCTGTCGAAAATAGAATATATTTAATTATATAAATATACACCATTATGTTCTGCTTAGTATTTCGTTTCGGCAAGGTAGGCTGTATAATGGCTTTCTAGCATCGCACATATACATTTGCCTCTTTTTAACAGAAATTATAATCACACTGACCAATGCAACAACTCATTTTGTCTGATATACATTTACAAATTTAAAACATGAACGAGTGATATACGTATTGATGTAAATATTTAATTGATAGTACATATGTATTTATTTATGACGCAGTATGTGGAATTGTGAACGCCGGACAATTATACGTATGCCACATAAGTCTGTTGTTTGAATAACGTATTCTGTTCTATGTAGTTTTGCATTGTTTATTTTCGGTATTTGTTTAATATATTAGCAAATAAACATTCAATTAAAAAAAGCAGGTCTGGACAAAATAATCGGATCCTGATTATTCTATGCTTTAGGAAAAAATCTGAATCCATAAATTTTCAAATATTTCCAGAAACATAAATGATAAGTTTTATCATATTGGCAAAACAATCAAGCTACGCAGTCTTACTTTGAAGGGAACTTATTACATGTAGTCACTGAATGCTTTCGCTTTTGCAGAAAACCGATAAAAACTTAAATGGCTATCAAGCCTAATGATTTTAAATTTATTTATATAAGTTACATGTATGCAGGTTATTTGTCTTAATAATTGTAACATCTACATGTATATTACAATATCAATGGCTTTAATATAATAATGTTCACTTTTAAATATAAAGTTAAAAAATATCATTATAAACAATATAATATGTTGTAAACGAGTTTTGCTGTTTTAAATTTCGCTCTGTTACAGATTAAAAAAGTCAAGATATTGCCTATCGAAAATTAACGACACCAATAATATATCTCAATGTCACATTACAAAGTATGATCTAACAATTTCTGAAGACTTATACTGTAAGCAACGGAGAACTAATTAGTCTTAAATTGCCTATTTTTATCTTCAATATCCTATTTTAACGGAAGGTTTTCTCAATCAAAAACACACGTTCATAGTCATAGTCCGTTTCAATATAGTTCATCAGTACTTATTGTATCAGTCGTGATATTACAAATTCATGTCAATAACTAGTTACATATCAAATTATCTGATTAAAACAACACGAATATTAAATTAAACCTAGAAGCTTCTTAATTCCAACGCCATGCAATTTTCTGAGTGGTTGACTAACAATACTTCTTACTATATAAATATTGAAATATACTATAGAACTACTTTCAGACGCAGTTGTTAAGGCAAACAATATTATGTTCATCTGGTTTTCATACAACAGTGTCATGTTTACAATAATAAGAATAATGCCTCTAACGCCTCTGATCAAAATGTTGTCTTTTTGCAAACATAACACCATTGCACTAATAGTGTTCAATAGTTTGCTTTGGTAGACAATATTAATAACAATAAACAAGTTATGTTTTAGATTTGGTAAACACATATATAGACCTTATCGACCGGTACGTTATCTAACCGAATACACTGGATACGTAATCGTATATGTTCTTCGGCGTAGCTGTATAATATTGATTTTGACCTACATTTTTGACTAACGAAATGTTGTCCTCGAAGCGGGCTTTTTTAAATCTGACCAATCATATGTTCACTAAGAGGCACCACACGGGATTTTTGTTCACCCCAGAGGCACCAAACGGAGTTTTCGAAAGATGTGCGAACATTATCTATCAGTTGGATATTGCGCACCATAGTTTTACCTCATCAAATTGTTTACAAACCAGAACGAGGCAGATTTCCCAGGGGCACGAATCTCATGAGAAAGCTTCCAGACGATCCAGATCACTGACCTTATTAGCAGGCTGTTGCACTTCCCACGAAAAGAGGGATTAGTAGAGTCTGTGTCATACAATCACACTTTTGTTACATTGTTATAGAAACTTTAATAAATAGAATTAAACACCTCGTCAATTGTTTCTCTTTTTCGTATGTACTTATCTTTCCTTTTGAACAAAATATGTATATTATTTCAGCTAAATTTGACTAATTTGTATTATTTTGCTTCTATACGCATACATTTCTTTTACTTGAAAATTAAAAGTGAATAAAAGGACCCTCGCATTTCCATATTTTTGTTCTCTACATTGCTACGAATTTGCGCATAACATTTATAAATTTTTAAAGATAAATTGATCTTAGTGATGTTCATGGACAATATGCTTTGTTTGCGCAAAATGATGTCATTAAGAAATCTATGTTTTCAATGATTTGAACCCGAATTATCCACATTAAAAATGTGCGTATCCACCCACTACCACCACGGAACTAACATACTCCTTTAATATATTTGATACTTAACTACAATATGATAAGGAATATGTAAATGTGTGTGTGCCTTCAGATCTTGACCCTACTATTCATGATGCATATTTTGAAAACTGATAAGACTAAATTCATCTGAAATACGAAATGCTTCTATGTTGATTGACAACATTTGTTCCCTGGTTTTGTCCCTGACATACACTTAAATTCTCGAATTCACCGAAGTGTGTTCAATCATTCATCACGCCATAATTAACACAAAATGATTCAGGGTTTAGTCCCACTTGAATAGACGAGTCCGTTTTTACCATTTAGTTGATAAAAATGTGTATGTGTTTCACAACATTACAATGTACGCAAATAAGATTGAGCTTATACGAGTTCCTTTTATTATTTAGGGTTCAAATGAAGTATAATCGTATAGTCATCCTTCAGTTTAACCATATGTGAGTAGAGAGCTGTACCGTGTTCATCACAAGCTGGTCACATTTAGGGGAGAAGCAGAGTCATATACGTCGCAAAAGAACAATAACAACCTCCAAAAAGATAAAGATTAGTTAATTTGATACGAAAAACTAGCTAAGAGGAAGAGCTAAACGGAGAAAACTTCTTCCGTCAACTTTAACGGCCGTAAACTATGGAGGCCGACGAAACAGTTGAACATTGAAGACAACTACTCTGGAGAAAGACGATAAGTTGTTGAAAAAACAAACAACTACGAGGATGTTAGCAACCTTATTAAGACGGACATAGGGAAGCAAGAAGAAAACAAAGAGAGAGGAAAACATATAGAGTCACCAAACACCATATGGAGAGGCAAACTAGGTCATGACAATCAAGAGATCGAATGAGGACTTTTTATTCCATGTTCTATGGATTTTCACAAACCTTGCTCAGAACAATATCACGGAGGTGAGCGAAATTGGGCCATCATGGCCGTCTTGATGCAATATTGCCATCTGCTTTTAATTTGCGTGGAACTTTTCATTGAAATATGTTAATATTTGAAAATGATGTCAACGCTTAACCAGTTGTAGAGTAAGAAAAAAATGGTTCAGGAGTTAGAAAGGTGGTTTGGTTTACGTGTTGCATGTCCAAATCCGCTTCTTTTAAAGCTCGTATGCAAATGATACACTTTGAACCATTCACTCGGTAACAAAAAAATAATACAATGTAACCAAACATGCTTAATGCATAGTACCCAACTACATGTACGTGTTTTCGTCAAAATACAACCTACTATGAATTCAAAATAATTTGGCTAAACACATCACATTTTTGGTCTGGGACGATAGCCAAAGGCCATAGTACCTATACCACATTTCAGATGCTGTCCATTTGACCTTATTTCCCAAGTGCGAAGTACACACTGCCATGCGCGAGGAGTTAGTAGTTCAGCACATGCCACTTTACATCGCATTATAAAAACGTTGAACAGTGTTAAAATCCATTAGAAAAGCATATTCAGTCAATATTTATGAATTTCTTATCCTTTATAGCACATTGGTTTAAACATGTGTATAATTTTCATTCCAATACAGTGAGATGCATGCGCTGTTGTTACTACGATTTCATTCATGAAAATAGCTCGCCGTATATTGCGCACTTGACTCTACGATGGAATTCATTCATAAAAATAGCTGCTCGCGTTCAAGAAAATCTCACTGAAAGGGGCTTCAAATAGGTCTTAAAAAGTCGCGGTCGGCATCGGAGCCAGTTTGCAATAGTTTGATCAAAGTAGCGATAAAATTACGATAGCCTGCTTTACAATTTTAATGATGATGATAAAAGTCGACCGATTTATAAATTAATTACATTGACCGCCCCTTCAGCAGCCTCGTAAATTTCGATACAGTACATGTTTATACAAGTGGCATTATTGGTAGTCGGAGTCTATCGCCTGTCAATCACGTTAATTGACTTCAGTGAAATCCGGAATTCGCTAAGAAGGGGTTTTTACCAGCGGTACGAACAAAGTCATATTTTAGGTACTTGTAACTTGAGTCTGAGATTTTGCATAACCCGCTCGCGGAATGTGGCGTCATCACAGTACTTTCACTTTGAGTCAAAGTTTGACTATAATAACATGTGGACGAATCCGAGGTAAAATAGAGCGCTCATGGTTAAGCTTGACAGATATAGGTAATCATTATGATATTATGCGTAAAGTCCACCAGAATAAATGCAAAAACCCTACTTTTAACGTTGTAGATACAGTTTAAACTGACGGATAAAACTACGATCGGAACCATACCCCACCCACTGGATTTAAACAGCGGTTGTCTTGTTTACATTCAACTATTCATTGCAATGCTAAATAGTAGCATACATGAACAATTTCAGCGATATTCTTGCTTTGAAATATTGTCGTCTGTACTATATGACGGCAACCTTATTAATGTATAACCTTATTTATAAATCTACAAAAAGTAGGGTTTTGATGGATACATGTTTTCCGGTAAATCAGGCTAATTGCACAAGCGTTTATTTTGAAAAAGGAACACATGTATACAAAAATAATAATCAAATGTACCTCATGATAACAAGATTTTTTTTAAAAGCCATAACAAGTTTTTATTCCAAAATAACAACAACGAAAAATCTAGTTGTTTTATATCTATATTGATCTAATTTAAAAATAACTCGATAGCATAAGCTAGTCTACTTTCTCTCCTTTCCAAAAATACTTTTGTTTAAAAAAAATACTTAACAGAATTTTGTGTCCATTTACCGTAATGTAAAACATCATCAATAGTCATACTGCATGTACAAATTTACTATATAGTATAAAGAGTTAATCTACAAATGTGTTTATTGATAAACTTATCAAAACACATCGCAAAGCTATCGTCTAGCGGTATATTTTGTACCGCAGGGTAAAGGGAAATATTTATACTAATCCGGAGTATGTCTAGGTAGTTTTAGAAATACGAATGTTCGATTAGCAAACATGCAATTCTCACTATTAAACCTTGTTAAAGGTGGGTTCACACTATGTACGTTTGTACCACCGTTGGTCAGCGTTTGAAAAGTCTAAGAAATGAGCCCAAACGTCGGCAAAATTACGTTCGCGAAAAGGATTTTTTGCATTCACACTACGAACGTTTTATATCCGGCGCAAATCAACTTTTACGAACGTTTCCTAGCGTTTGACAGCGTGTGCTAGCGCTTGGCAGCATTTACCAGCGTTGTATTTATTTTCTATTAGCGAAGGCGAACTTTTGCCAAAGCAGATGTAGCGTATGTGCAGCGATCGCCGACTTAGTCCAACTAAGACGAACAAATACTCAGAATAGGTAAGCTGAGGTCAGCGTTGCCTGACGTCTATATATAGCCGAACTTTTGTGGACACTTCCTGGCAGTCTTGTTTTGATTGAAGAAGTGGTCACATCTCTCCGTCTCCTTTCTGTGTATTTGGTTGCTGTAAAGTTTCGCTTTATGTATCCGAATTGTGATCGGCATACGCTCGAAAAAGTTTGGGTCGCGCTGGTAGTGCGTTGCTGACCGCTGACAAAAACTTGCAAACGTTCAGTTCGTTCGCAAACGTTGTTGAACGTTGTTGGAAGTTGGCTTGCGTCAGGCGTCGTTCGGATCCGTTGTCCAAAGTTCACCTAAGTTACGGGTACGCTGTGGAAAGTTCGCCTACGCTAGCCCCTTGCGTTACCATCGCGTTCATTGCGTCGGGTACCCGTTGGCTTCCGTTGGACAAGCGTTTGGCTAAGTGCACCACCACCAGCGTCTCAGTCGACGTTTGCCAACGGAGTCCAACTTAGGCAAACTCTGTACAACTTACTCCAGCGTTCAGGAATGTTTACAAACGGAACACAACTTACACCAACGTTTATTTCAAAACGTCGCCAAAGTTTTTGCATGTTATAAATTTTCAACGAACACAACGTTCGTCAGCATTCGCCAGCGAACATCAACTCTTATAATTGTTTAACAACTTTTACTAGCGGAGCTGGACGTTTGCCCAAACGTCGGTAAACGTCGGTCCAAACGTCGTAGTGTGAACCCAGCTTAATGGAGATAATCAAACGGAAACTTGAACATTGAAACTATTAGCCATACCGGATACATGTGTGACTGCTTGTGTCATAATTTGTGTTACTTCCAATTGCCAACTTTCTGGACATTTAAACCAGGATTAGGGTTATCACTGATGCACAAGATATACTGACTTGTATAGTTATAGCACGAAATAACTAATTGAAAAATAATGGTAACTTAATATGGAAATTCAGTAGTAAATATGATAATTTGTTTAGAAGCAAGAAACTAGATGTACACAGGGCAAGCAAATCCACAATTCAATTCATCTATCTGCAGCCCCAGGCCTTCAGCGCTAACAGCGCTTTGATTTACAACCGTTCTCAAGTAAATGTAATATACGAGCGTATTATGGAATAAATTATATTTAACTCAGTATTGTATCAAATATAAATACAATGTAACAGTTATTAGCAAAAAATGTACCAGATAGTTGGAATCTCTGTGTGCCTTCTTCAACAGATGAACTGGTTGTGTCTTCCATTTTGTAAACGTCCGTGTGTTTTAACTAATGCGTCATATTTCATCTGATATACTCCTTGTCGCTATCTTAAAATAAATAAGTAATATTTTCAATAAAGGCTTAATCTCTAGCAAATCTTCAAAACCAATTTTCGAATAATAATAGTACAGAGTACAGTCATTACACGATGACATGCATAGTATTCAAGCTTCCCAAGCCAGCTCTTGAATGGTCTACATCCTTCCGGACAGTCCACACAAGTTCAAAATGGATTTCACAAGATTGCGGCTGCTGAACAACCTTGTTCAACTTGATGGGAACATGGTGCGGAAAGAGGTGGCCATAGACAAATGGAGACAGGTCGGAATAAGATACTGGGTGAGGCCATGTGTGTTTCGGAGGCCCATCCTTGGTCAGTACGAGTGTCTACTCCAAGAGCTGAGGGTTTCGCAATATTGTCCGAATGATGATTATATCTAATCGACAGTAAATACACATTTATATATTATGTATAATTGTGTACAGCGGACAATAAGTAGAACACACGCCTGTAGTTTGTGAAGTCTTCTGTTTTATTCTATGTAGTTTTGCATTGGTTATTTTCGGATATTTGTTTAATACATTTGCAACGACGCATTCAATTAAATGCAGTTTTGGACACTGTAATCGGATTCTGATTATTCTGTGATTTAGGAATAAAATATGGACGCATTAATTTTAAAAAACATAAAGCTACGCTGTCTTACTTTGAAGTGAATTAATGCATACTAAAAGTCTTACATGTATTTTATTCACTGAACGAATACATTATAATTATAACGTATATCAATCCGAATGCTTTTAAATTTAATTTAGATAATTCAAGTTTTGTAACATCTCTTTTTCAATACCAATAACATATATATAACATAATACTTTTCACTTTTCAAGATACAGTTAGATAATAAGTTGCTACATGGAACGCCACATACGTAAGACAGTGCCTCCCTACACAGACCTCCGGGAAAACAACAATCCATCAAAAATAAGGCAATTGAGGAGGCTAAAGGTCACATACGTTAGGGAACAGAGGCACAAGGAATGGCCGGGCAGACCATAGGAATAACTAGGAGAATCAAAGAGGACAAACAGTGAGGGGGGAATTAATGGGTGTAAAGGATCAAAAGACAGGTCTAGACAGCTGACAACAATAGACCGAAACTGGGCAGAAAATAACCAGGACACTATTTAAAGTGAAATATTTCGTAGGGGAAAGGGAAACATAACCTTAGAACTGTCAGTAAAAATACTGGAGGTTTCTAAATTAAACAATCACATTATAACAAATGTATTTAATGTATTCGATTTGCACTGTTTTAAATTTCACACCTTTACAGATTAAAAATCACCTGTCAATTGCCACCTTATAATTAACCTCACCAATACTTTATCTGAAGGTTACTGATTTCGCCAAATGCTTCCCTATAAAGCACACTCGATGTTTATTAGTAGCTTGCATAATCGATGCATCCGGCTTTAACTCTTAAATCAGATGTTATGCTGCGCGTACGCAGAAACTGACATTTCTTTCTAAATCGTTAAAAAGGACAGAATAATAGAGCAACCACATTAAATCTGAAAAGTGCGTTCGAAAGTACACATTTAGAACGTTTATACATTTGTGTATATATTTGCACGCAGTATCTACCTCAATTGGAAAATATTTAAATTTAAGAGATATTGTTTAACCCCATCTTATTTCAATGTAAAAAGGTGCCTCTTAAAAACCGCAAAAAGGACAGAGAAGTAGAAATCACAGCAACATAATATATACACCATAATAAACATTTGTTTGCACACGAAAGTACCTTTAACAGATTTCGGTTATTGCGGTTGAAGATTATTCTATAAGAAATTGGTCAGACCACAGTTAACTCTTGCTTACTCATCATACGTAACATCATTAGTAGTTTGTTTTACGTTTATGAAAGTGCATGTGTACTCATTCTACATCTGGAACTTTGTTGAAATCCCATATTTCGCACCCATAATTTAAAATTGAAACAATGTTCTACTGAATCGAATCCAACCCAATTTAAGGTAACTTTAAAAAAACACTTTGTGTAAGTAATTGATGTATTACATTTACTATAGTGCGGCCAAGATCTGACGGCACAATAACATTGACAAAACGTCATTGGTTGGATCAGTCCAGATTAAATTGCAGGCTAGTTCAATGATCATTATCATATAGGCGTATTTACTGATTTTGAAAAAGAACATATCAATGCATAGATTTCAAAACAGCGTGTTTATTACATAGCGTAATGGATACGCATCAGAATTTCAACGCAGACTATCGGGGTTCGAATCGTGACATTCATGCTATTTTATTATTTTTAGCGCGAAAGTATCATACTTTTCACGAAATATGTGCCGGTTTAACGCAGCAAACTAGATACATATGTGTAAACAAACTATTTTGGCATAAAAGATTGAAAAGCGTTTCATGTTGTCCCAGCAAGACAGCTACATTGTTGTAGAAGTTCACGATATCTGTGTACAAGAGGCTTCTATAAATCAGCCTGTGATTCCGTTGTCTTGTCCAAGAAATGACTTTTTTAGGACTGGTGTGTCATAAAGGACGATTTCGCGAATTAAAAGGACAGCAGCTAACAACGTTTCTAGATACATGTGTCTCTTTTTAACAGAAATGATAATGACACTGACCAATGCAACTACTCCGTTTGTCTGTAAAATTAAAAAAATATAAACATTAATTCATCATATGTGCATTGATAATAATATTTAATTGATAGAAAATATGTATTTATTTATGATACAGTATGTACACATGTGTACGCCAGACAATAAATATGACTCATTAGTCTGTAGTTTGATTGAAGTATTCTGTTCTATGCAGTTTTGTATTGTTTATTTTCGGATATTTGTTTAATATATTTGCAAATAAACATTCAATTAAAAAGCAGATTTGGACAATATACATGAAATCGGATCCTCATTAGTTTTTATTTTGGGAATAAAATCTGAATCCAATAATTTTCAAATATTACCAGAATCATAAATGATAAGTTTTACTTTGAAGAGAATTATTGAAGTGAACTTATTACATGTATTTACTGAACGATTTTTTGTGTGCAGAAAACCGATAAAAACTTAAATGAGTATAAAACATAATACTTTTAAACTTATTTACATAAGTTGTGCAGGTTATTTGACTGTCTAAATAATTGTAACATCTGTATAACAATATTAATAGCATTAATATAATAAATTTCACTTTTAAATAAAAAGTTAAAAAACATCATTATACAACAATATATTTGTTGTAATCGAGTTTTGCTGTTTTTATTCCATTTAAAGCGCAATTTAATATATCAATAAACTTACCTGATAGTTAAGACCATGGAATATTTATATTTATTCAGTGATTCCCGTTCTTGTGTCTCTGCCTTTTCCTCCAAATATGATGAGTTTTTGAAAACGCGACCTTGAATATAATTGGGACGATCCAATCCATAGGGTGTGCAAGGTTTCTTCAAAACTAAATATTCATAAATACAAAGCTGAGACTTATATAATATTAGTAGCGAATGCTTTAAAACAATGGTGAACTATATTACTTTAGATGCAATTCCTTTTCACCGTGCTTACCGGTCAAGTGACAATGCTGTATTGGCAGTGCGCATAAAATGACCCACTGTTATGTCAATCAATTTTAAACCTATAAGAGTAATACGTGCAGTTTTAGCTGTTTACATTTTGATTAATTCATTGGAAAAACATGTTTGGTGTATAAATAGCAAGTAGATGCATGCAGATTAATTTTAGTTTATTTGTGTCATTTAATTACCTTATAAGGAATATAATCTGCTGTCTTTTCAATACAAATGAATGGCGAAATATTGGTAAGATCTTAAACAGATCCTAGCGTTCAAAGTCAATGTTAATATCAATAAAACGAAACGGTTAGGTCGAGAAGGAAAGCACATACAGAGGATACAGTCACAGGGTAAGCACAGCTATGTGACCATGAGGTGACGTGAAAAATAGCCTGGTCTTCGTGTTAATTATTACGAACGCACGAATGACTCAATACAGTATTAATGATGACTGAAGATCATAATGCCTGTCATCAGAATTGCCTTAAATCGTTAGTTCTGAGAGATTATACATTGACATAAAGATAAAACTTATTAGCCGTGGTAAATAATTCTAATTTAATTGTATGAATTAACACATAATTTTTTTCTCAGTTACAAATGTAGCCTCTTACGTGACAATACTCAGATCATATATGAATTAATGTGTCGAGTATCTTAGATGGAAAAGATTATTCCGAAACATTAGGCATACTGTCCATGATTTCACATGAAAAATACAAATACATAATACATGTAAATGTAGATCTATGATGTTTTCTGCAAATTGCTGTTCAGTCTGCTTGTCTGAAACATATGGAATTTTTGTAAAATGTAATGTAATATTTTGTGCGAAATAAGCATTGTCAAGTAAAAATCATAATATTAACATCCATAGGTAAAACAATTATAGTAGTATAGCCGAATATATCCCTTCTCGAAATGCCCAGTGTATTGAAAACATATTTTGTTGCAATAGTTTTAAAGTGCTGTTTTCTCTTCTTCTTGATGAAACATAAAAGCGGTACTATAGTTTCAAATAAAATAAAATGTGAATTTTGTCATACTGTACTTCAGTAGGATTTCAATAGTCAATAATAACCTATAGCCATGTTCGCTGATGCTCATTTACCACATTTTCGGTTGCCGCTTATATAAATATCCGATTGTCTGCCGTGTTTGGCGTCACTTTAAGCGATTAGATAGTATTGTTATTGCATAATATGAGGCATTTAACTCGAATAGTAGCCAGTAAGATCAATTAAGCTAGTACATGTAGTTTATCTTATTTTATGCTGTATTCAGTTTAGAGGTGGACTAAAATATTAACTGATTTTGCTGTAAGTTGGTAATTGGGAGCTGAAATTGCAGCAAATCTTTGAGTCATTTAGTCGTCATTATTATTTATTTGCCGTAAGTTTTTTAATTGGTTTATGATTCACACAAAACTCCACATACTTTGCATTTGCACATACTTTCCATTGATAAGTGGACTGTTCTGGGCACACACTAATATGAAATAATTCAGTTATATATTGATAACTAATTCTCCAAAAACTATTAAAGGATCGATGTTGCTCACTTGAAGTGGCTGAGCAATTTTCATTCTGTGGGAATGGTTAGTTTGTACTTATTTAACATGATTTGTAGACACATTAAGCTTTTAACTCTGGATGACTGTTTTCTCGACAGTTTTACTAACTATTTAGAAGTTTTATTGAATATGTTTTACAAAATAACGTCTTAGTAGTAGTTTATGCCTTGTATTTATACTCCCTCAAACAATTGTTGTCAAGGGGAATACTAGAATCACCCTGTCCGTAGATGGGTCGAATGGTTGGTCTGTCCAATATATTATATAAGAAGGTTGTGTGGCTAACTACTTCTTTAGTTTTCAATGGATTGCAATGAAATTTGGTAAAACAAGTACCATGATAAATGATGTGTAGATGTTCAAGACATACTTTTGCTGTGCATCCATCAACATGTTTAGATTATGTTCCTTTGAACTGAAGTCTCCTTTTAGGACATATGTAATAACATTGCAGTTCATGTTGCCAACTATGTTAGATCTCAATGGATTGCATTGGAGCTTGGCACAACATAAACATGAAGGTTCTGTTTACTTCTTCCCCATCCATCCTTCTGACCGTCTATACCAATTATGTGTGTTCAACTACTACATTATCCAATATACTGACCTAACAAACTGTTCTTAATATGCTATTGCGATCGGTAAATCTTTGTCCAAGTGACATCCACGATCTGCAGTGAGCCCCTTAGCGAGTCCCTTGCTGTCAGCACGTTCCGTGCGTGTGACGGCTATTCCAAATACATCTTGAACTTATCTGCTACGTTACAACTAACAGCCCAGCATAAAAGTGCAAACCTTGAACTGACAAACTGAAGTAAACGAGTCGAGCCATAACAAACAGCCCAGCATAAAAGTGCAAACCTTGAACTGACAAACTGAAGTAAACAAGTCGGTTTCTATAACAAAAAGTAAACAGCTCAATTTTAAAGCAACGCAATCAATACTTTTGTTGTAAATTTCTATGTGCAACTAGCCTCGAAAACTAGGACAAGGAAGACTTTCATAAACATCAAACTTAAGAATGCAATGAGGGTATTGATATATGTAAATTCTATAAATACCAACAAGTCAGGTTTGTATTAATTTGATTGCACGACTATGTCAGCAATCACCTTGACATGTGCATGCAATAATAAAATATATCATATAACAATGTCGCGTATGTGCACATTTAAGAGCAGATTATGTACGTTAGAAAAGTGCATGCAACTAATAATCAAACAATGGTCACATTGCGAAATGTCATGAATTTCACGTTAATTCTGATGTAAGAGTGAGTGTCATAAAATAAATACATTTGTAACTGTCTGAGTTGATTGTGTTTTTATTGTTCATAATGTTAAATTGTGCTGAATTATACAACCAGACAATTTCGCTATAAGCGCAGAAAACTGATTTTCGTGCAAAAATCACAATTCAAGATTTTATCTAGATCTACAAAGAGATTTAATTATATTTCCCTCAATATACTCTGTTTCCATTTAGACAATAAATAAACAAAATAAATAAATCGATTTCTACACAGTTCAATTTTTGTTGAGAAAAAATGCTGTATTTTCTAATACCCTCACTTGCATGAGGTCACAGACGCCTTTATAAATGTTAAATCTAGTGTCGGTACGTTATGAACTATAATTCGAAACCATTAAGAACCACATGCGTTAATACATGCTTTTTTATTAAATGAGAAGTGTCAACAGCGGTCCAAAGTCAGACTTATCAATGTAGGAATCAACATTAGCCAGCGATGGTAAGAAAATTATTGAATTAAGGTTGATTCAATGCATGTTTTTCTCCTAATTGATTAAGTAAAAACCTCAATTTATACATTTAGGTATAGAAATGGCAGAATGAAGTTCTTTGTACAATGAATAAGACATACATTGTAAACCTTAAATTATTTTGCATATTGTATGAAACTCTATTTACAAGTAAAATGATATGTTTACAAAGAGATCAAAAGTATATAATGGTGAATATAAAACCACTTGCAAATGTTTGCAATTTACTAAATAATTTACAAAATATTATAATATTCAAAACCTTTATCATTTTGAGAAACGAAATTAAAACATGAATTGTTTGACAAAATTCAGAAAATAATCATTGAAGTTATCAATTCGAAAGTTGCATGTTTAGACCAAATTAAATGGGAAGAAACACGCATGTCTAACTGAAGTACACACTCTTCCTAAAATTAAGGTCTTTTGACAGCCTATTCAAATTCATGTTCATAAAAATGTGATTTCATACTGTAGCTATTATAGCTCAGTCAGTCAGAGCATGCGTTTACATTGATGTCTGGTTTGATTTAGCCTTGAACATACTTTCAATCTGTTTTAAGTTTACGGTAACTCAAAGTTGGAATTTAAATTTCAAACTGAATATAACCCGAAAAATTTAAACTTCTGTGTGTGTTGATCAACTTCTACTTTCAAAACAACTAAATCGAACTTTGACTGGGGTAATAGTAAAAGTCATAGAACGTGACCTCTTACTGGTCCGTCTACTGTTCTTCGTGTGAAGTGTTTAATGAAGAGAAATCAGATAGATCACAAGATGTTTCTAAATTAACAATTATTTCTCATGTACAGGCTGTACAATAATAAGCATGTTACTACCATGGCTGCTCACGCATACATAGTTTGCAATACTTATACAGGACTGATGTGCCTTATCTTCATAAAGGCATACTACGAGAGGTTTTTGGTCAAGGGCATTTCACATAACCTTGCATAATATTTATATACGAACTGAAGATAAAACTACACAATCTTTTCATAGACTCAACTTGACGAGGCAAATATTTGTGTCAAAATATATGAAATATGTTCATGTATGGTGGAGTTACGGACTGGACACGATGGTTTGGTTCGTAATGCATGCTATTTCACTACCAACAAGTCTAATATAAGTCACAATACAAAATATCATTCATTTTATGTAATACAGTTAAACTTCGATAACTCAACCAGGAGACAACTTGAGAAATCCGGATCTGTCGAGGAAATGGCAGAGTACCGGAATTCTTCTATTTTCATATAAAACAAATACTGCCGATAACTCAAGCAGAAGTAGGTCGAAAACTTGAGCACCCTATCCGGTACCTAGTACACAAACTATACACAATAGCTAACTGGTAACTCGATGACACATTGCATAATATTTGTATAATGCAAGTATACAACTCTTATTAAGAATTTGACTTTTATTTAATGAGGAAATGTAGTGAATAGAAATATGATACTAAAACACATATGAAACAACTGGTACAAGTGTGAAAATAAGGCATTTCATAAAAAACACATGATGGAAACTCTGGGTCACACGAAACATTGGATAATTCAAGGTTTTCGGATGGACCCCAGCGTCCTAGAGTTATCGAAGTTTAACTGTATATACATGTATCTACGCTTAATTATATACATATGGGCACCATAAATAGTCAAGACAATTTTGACCAGCATTTTTTATTTATGTCAACAAAGGACATGCCGAAGAATATGCCATTTTTAAGCTTGCATCAATCTGATTGGTCAAATGTGTACTGGTCTGCCACTGCAAAATCAAAGAAAGCTAGCAAAGTATCTCATGGGTGACATATGCAGTGATATGGACTTGTCAATTGTGTGTGACCAATAATATAGAACACAGAACAATGTTTCGCAAGTATTAAACTATTTTATTCATAAACCACTTCTCTAACTTCTTGACATTGAAGAACAATAACTGTTAAAGAGCTGACTAATTTATATGTAACTGGAAACATCCGATTATGTTATCCATTATATCACAGTACTGCACTAAATGACAAGCACTATTTTCCTCAAATATACCAATGTCCTATGGTGGGTCTAGATTCTGTAAGTAGACAATTCTATGTGGCTCAAACTTGTCTCGACACAATGGACATTCTTGCTGTAATACAGAAAGTATGAATATTAGGTATCAAGTCAATAATTACCATCTTGTGTTACAGCTAAGATGATCAAGTTTATTAAGACTTTGATCAGCGTATTTAATCTTGATTGAATGATGGATGTGTGAACGATACACTCTAGTCACAAATTATGTAAATATTAACTTAATATTTCAAAAAAAGTTTGTGTATAACGTTATATCTTATGCTTGTAGACAGTCATAGATATATTTTGATTTTGTAACATAAAATCACTTAGGTTTTGTACGCATTATGACTTACAAAACATTTACGCTGTGATAATTAAGTATGTTTTCTTAATCCCTTTTATTAGTTCATGAGTGTTTTATTCTGTACATAGTAATATTGAATTCCACATTGTTAATAAGTTAAGTGTTTCTGCCATTGGTTACTTTGTCTACCTTCAGCAAGAGTGACAAATATATAATTATACTGATTATCAATATAAAGAGAATATTATCAACAACGCCCAGCCGAGGCTGACGGAAGTTTTCCAGTGTGATAATCAGTACTATCACTCCTATTCAGATTGGAGCATGTTGGATGTTCATTGTGACGTTTGATAGCATGTTGGGTGTTCAACATGATGTTTGGGAGCATTTTGGGTGTTCATTGTGACATTTTAGAGCATGTTGGGTGTTCAATGTGACGTTTTGGAGCATGTTGGGTGTTCATTGTGACGTTTGGGAGCATTTTGGGTGTTCATTGTGACTTTTAGAGCATGTTGGGTGTTCAATGTGACGTTTTGGAGCATGTTTGATTTTCATTGTGACGTTTGGGAGCATGTTGGGTGTTCGACGTGAAGTTTGGGAGCATGTTGGGTGTTCGACGTGACCTTTGGGAGAATTTTGGTGTTCAATTTGACATTTGGGAGCATGTTGGGTATTCAATGTGACGTTTGGGGGCATGTTAGGTGTTCAATGTGACATTTGGGAGCATGTTAAGTGTTAAATGTGACATTTAGGAGCATGTTGGGTGTTCAATGTGACGTTTAGGAGCATGTTGGGTGTTCAATGTGATGTTTTGGAGCATGTTGGGCTTTCAAAATGACATTTGGGAGCAAAATAGGTGTTAAACATGACATTTGGGAGCATTATGGGTGTTCAATGTGACACTTGGGAGCATGTTGGGTGTTCAATGTGACATTTAGGAGCATGTTGGGTGTTCAATGTGACGTTTAGGAGCATGTTGGGTGTTCAATGTGACACTTGGGAGCATGTTGGGTGTTCAATGTGACATTTAGGAGCATGTTGGGTGTTCAATGTGACACTTGGGAGCATGTTGGGTGTTAAATGTGACATTTAGGAGCATGTTGGGTGTTCAATGTGACGTTTAGGAGCATGTTGGGTGTTCAATGTGACGTTTTGGAGCATGTTGGGCGTTCAAAATGACATTTGGGAGCAAAATGGGTGTCAAACATGACATTTGGGAGCATTATGGGTGTTCAATGTGACACTTGGGAGCATGTTGGGTGTTCATTGTGACATTTTAGAGCATGTTGGGTGTTAAATGTGACGTTTTGGAGCATGTTGGGTGTTCATTGTGACGTTTTGGAGTATGTTGGGTGTTCATTGTGACATTTTAGAGCATGTTGGGTGTTCAATGTGACATTTTGGAGCATGTTTGATGTTCATTGTGACGTTTGGGAGCATGTTGGGTGTTCGACGTGAAGTTTGGGAGCATGGTGGGTGTTCGACGTGACCTTTGGGAGAATTTTAGTGTTCAATCTGACATTTGGGAGCATGTTGGCTATTCAATGTGACGTTTGGGGGCATGTTAGGTGTTCAATGTGACATTTGGGAGCATGTTGGGTGTTAAATGTGACATTAAGAAGCATGTTGGGTGTTCAATGTGACGTTTAGGAGCATGTTGTGTGTTCAATGTGACGTTTTGGAGCATGTTGGGCGTTCAAAATGACATTTGGGAGCAAAATGGGTGTTAAACATGACATTTGGGAGCATTCTGGGTGTTCAATGTGACACTTGGGAGCATGTTGGGTGTTCAACTTGACTTTGGGAGTATTTGAGGTGTTCAATGTGACCTTAAGGAGAATTTTAGGTGTTCAACGTGATGTTTGGGAACATGTGGGGTGTTCAATATGTCGTTTGGGAGCATTTTGGGTGTTCAATGTAACATTTGGGAGCATTTTGGGTGATTAACATTGTTGGTGTAGCATCAGCAGGACAAAACTGGAAAACATTGATTTCAAGAATTTTCAATTCCTTGGTACAAATATCGATGAATCAATTGATGGTTTATATGATTGACTCAATATATTAATAACAAGAAATGGGCAATGCCAATAAACCAGGTTTTGAACCTAATTATTTGTAACTAAGGCTCTATTTGTATAATGAATACATGATGATCATCAATGCTGCAAAGGTGCCAGAGGTGATACATGCATACACACACTCACACTTAGATATATTATATATGTATATGCAACAAATATACAGCACGCACAGCGAAAATATAAAGTGGAAACAGATTTTTAAATTTTAAGTGAACTTGACCTTGGACGGAACGAACCTAAAAGCAATCCCAAGCCAGATCACCACATGTTCTTACTATACACTAAGTTTGATGTCAATATGATGAACAAAACAAAAGTTATGTGCCGGAAACCAAATTTCAATTTTAGTAACAGTGACCTTGACCTTTGACGGACCCAACCCAAAAGCAATCCCAAGCGAGCTGTCCACATGTTCTTACTATACACCAAGTCTGGCTACAATATGATCAACGGAACTCATGTTATTCGCCGGAAACCAAATTGCTATTTTTAGTAAAGGTAACCTTAACCTTTGACGGAATGAGTCTAAA
Source organism: Mactromeris polynyma (assembly GCA_032209605.1). Lineage (NCBI taxonomy): Eukaryota > Metazoa > Mollusca > Bivalvia > Venerida > Mactridae > Mactromeris > Mactromeris polynyma. Next base: position 30,280,945 of record JASFXZ010000005.1, read on the forward strand.
AGCAATCCCAAGTGAGCTCTCCACTGTACTTTCTATAAACCAAGTTGGATGTCAATATAATCAACGAAACTCAAGTTATTTGCCGGAAACCAAATTTCTATTTTTAGTAATGGTGACCTTGACCTTCGGCGGACCCAACTCAAAAGCAATCCTAAGCGAGCTCTCCATATGTTCTTACTGTACACCAAGTTTGGTCACAATATGATCAACGAAACTCAAGTTATTTGCCGGAAACCAAATTTCTATTTTAAGAAACGGTGACCTTGACCTCTGGTGGACCAAACTCAAAAGCAATCCCAAGCGAGCTGTTCACATATTCTTACTATACACCAAGTTTGCTGTCAATACGATCAACGAAACTCAAGTTATTTGCCGCAAACCAAATTTCTATTTTTAGTAACGGTGACCTTCACCTTTGGTGGAACAAACCCAAAAGTTCCAAGCAAGCTGTTCACATGTTCTTACTATACACCAAGTTTGGTTACAATATGATCAACGGAACTCATGTTATTTGCCGGAAGCCAAATTGCTATTTTTAGTAAAGGTAACTTTAAACTTTGTCGGAACGAGTCCAAAAGCAATCCCAAGCAAGCTCTCCACATGATGTTAATATACACCAAGTTTGATGTCAATATGATCAACGAAACTCCTGTTTTTCACCGGACACCCAAATTTCTATTTTTAGTAATGGTGACCTTGACCTTTGGCGGACCCAACCCAAAAGTAGTCCCAAGCGAGCTCTCTATATGTTCTTACTATACACCAAGTTTGGTCACAATATGATCAACAGAACTCAAGTTATTTGCCGGAAACCCCCAGTTTGAAGCCCGCCCGCCTGACCAATGACACGCACCATTTCTTTGAAAACCTGGTTAAAAACTTAGCCACCAATGACACATCTACTTTTATCATCATTCTGTCTTTCTTCTCTCAGATAATTCATCTAACATTAGAACAATCAAGACAAGTGAAATGATCAAACTGGAGAGACAATATCTGTCTTTCTTCAGAGTAACAAATAATTTATCCAAGAAAATATAACATTACTATCATAATATCATACTTTACTACTGCACCAATCATGTATACAACTCCAGCAGAATAAATGACCACATGGTGTAACAGAGCTGTATTTTCTCTCCTCCAAACATAGAGAGCACTTCCTGTCAGAACTTATATAACCTGACTCTTCATCACTGAAAATTTCAAAAATAGAATGTTTCATCAATAATTTGACCATTACTACAACTTGTTACAAATATTAAACAAGGGAATTAAAGTGTTCTTTGTCCACACAGACCTGCAGGAAACAACGGTCTACAAAACATTGGGGACTGATGGGTAAACATATGGGGTGAGAATGCTTTGAAGGAAAAATCCCTGAACTTTATGCGGCGGGTCAAGGGGGCAAAGCCCCCCTAAGCTCCTGGGTTTGAAGAATTTTAGGGGCCTAAGATTGCATTTAAACATATTTGTAACTAAAAAAATATAGGCTAAATTTCTCACCAAAAAGTCAGACTCATTGACAAGGTTATGTGAAGCTGACATTTCCTAAAATCTTCCAATGTCAAAGTGTGGTTCATTTGTATGTAGCATTTGACCACTTATTACTATTGCATCACTGACCATCAGTATTTAAAGGAATTTCATTATATTTGTTTAATCTCCTCTGTAAGTCTTCTGTGATGACAAGGCTCATTGGGTGTCAGCACTGGTTGTAAACCGGGAGATTTGAGTCTTTCAATGATAGTCATGTTGGCTTTCCATATTCAGTGTATATCAAATTTGGTGCAGGGCTATGATTAAGTTTGAAATTTGGAATATTTTAGGAATTCTTGTGTTCTGGTTTGTTTTATGCCCATGTACTTTACAGCACAAATTTGACCAAAACTCTGTTGAGACAACAAGGGTGTAACACGCTACATCACTCACAATTTAGATGTGTATTAGGATACTTCATAGAAAATTACAAACCGTATCAAATGCTACTCTTTTTCAGAGGTTGACTACATGAAATAAAGATATTAGTTGAGACAATTTAATCATTAACACTGTCTAGAATATAACAAATAATGATGAGAACAAACTCAAATATGGCAAAATATGACAGAACTCAATGTCTGTTTTGTGTCTATAAATTGTGAAGTGCACAAACACAGTTACAGGTCTAGTACAGCCTCCCGAAACAGACAGATGGCGACGGCTTAAATGCGACTTCATAATTGTCGTGTTTCGAGAATGGTTTAGTTTAGTGTAGCATTATTTACATACAGTTTTAGATTTGTCAGTGATTTGCCGACCTCTAACTCATTTCATGGATGTCCAAAATGCATCCAAACTACAGATTAAACCATAGGCGGTGTTGTCAAATTGAAAAAATTCCCGATGTCACTATCGTTTCCTTCTGCCATTTTTATTCACTGACAAGAACTACAACTCTGACTCGACTGCTTTTTATCATAACTACTAAAAATGGCGGACGATAATTAACATCGACTTTTCTCAAAACGTATCGTGATCGTCTCATCCCTAATTAGAATTAATGAATATGTTACAACATTGACCCCTACCACCCCCCCCCCTCTTAAAATTTCTCCTCAGATTTATATCGATCTCAAAAACGGCCTGGAAGACCAAAAAATCCCGGAATTCCGCGGAAAATTCTCACCCCTGAAACATGTATAGAAATAGGGGAGCAAGAAATGGTGTGGCCCCGCCAACAATCAAAAACAACTATGGAGAATTTAGAGGGACAACAAGGGGGAAAAGGGCTGAATGTATGGAATACACCAAGGAACAAACCACAAAACTCAGTAATCTTTGGCTGAAAGTGGGAGAAAAGAACATGAATGCTGTATCAAGTAAAGGAACTGCAATAAATAATAATATGAAAACATATTTTCATATCACCAAAGATATCACAGACAGGTAAAAACCCATGTATTGATAATTCATTAATAAAATAACAAATGCTGTGAAAACGCTAGACTCTTAAAATGAAGGATGCAATACTCTTAAAATGAAGGACGTGGCTATAATGAACAAAAATTAACTTTTTACCCATAATGTGTGCATTCATAATAATCATAAAGAAACAATATTGCATTTGTGGTCATAAATTACTGAATTAATGGACGAACCCTCTGAAAACTCCATGATTAATTCAGTAATGTAAAATACTATATGTACTAATATGCTTAAATTTTGAGTTTAAACTTATTTATTTGAGACCCACTCTGAAACAAGTCATCATAACTTACACCAATCACTCTAAATGACTGCTTCCTGTGTAACTAAGCAGTACTTGCCCCAACAATTTGAACCCACAACCTTTGAATCAGGAGCAAGGCAATGTACCCTTTCACCACTATGCCTCTATTATGTGCTAAATGGATTTTAGTACCTATTTTTATATTGATCATAAACATTGATGCCTTACCTTTGTTCCTCTTGATTTATTTGTTTGGAATGTTTTGATCTATCTCTGACATGTCTGTACATGCTAATTAATGATGAACCCAGTAACTGTGTCATGGAGATCCAACCCAGCATGGTAAAACTTTGAGACACTGTATTATCATCCATACTTGGTCTTCCACCTGTATACTGAATCTGCAACACAATAAGAGAGCACACAGTAAAACCTCTCTAGAATGGCTATTCCTTGAGCAACAACCTCTCTAGAGTGGCCCTTTCTTTTGCAACACCCTCTCTGTAGTGGCCATTCCTTGAGCAACAACCTCTCTAGAGTGGCCCTTTCTTTTGCAACACCCTCTCTGTAGTGGCCATTCCTTGAGCAACAACCTCTCTTAGAGTGTCCCTTCCTTGAGCAACAACCTCTCTAGAATGGCCATTCCTTGAGCAACAACCTCTCTAGAGTGGCCATTCCTTGAGCAACAACCTCTCTAGAGTGACCATTCCTTGAGCAACAACCTCTCTAGAATGGCCATTCCTTGAGCAACAACCTCTCTAGAGTGACCATTCCTTGAGCAACAACCTCTCTAGAGTGACCATTCCTTGAGCAACAACCTCTCTAGAATGGCCATTCCTTGAGCAACAACCTCTCTAGAATGGCCATTCCTTGAGCAACAACCTCTCTAGAATGGCCATTCCTTGAGCAACAACCTCTCTAGAGTGACCATTCCTTGAGCAACAACCTCTCTAGAGTGACCATTCCTTGAGCAACAACCTCTCTAGAGTGACCATTCCTTGAGCAACAACCTCTCTAGAATGGCCATTCCTTGAGCAACAACCTCTCTAGAGTGACCATTCCTTGAGCAACAACCTCTCTAGAATGGCCATTCCTTTAGCAAAAACCTCTCTAGAGTGGCCATTCCTTGAGCAAAAACCTCTCTAGAGTGGCTCTTCCTTGAGCAAAAACCTCTCTAGAGTGGCTCTTCCTTGAGCAACAACCTCTCTAGAGTGGCTCTTCCTTGAGCAACAACCTCTCTAGAGTGGCTCTTCCTTGAGCAAAAACCTCTCTAGAGTGGCCATTCCTTGAGCAAAAACCTCTCTAGAGTGGCTCTTCCTTGAGCAACAACCTCTCTAGAGTGGCTCTTCCTTGAGCAAAATCCTCTCTAGAGTGGCTCTTCCTTGAGCAAAAACCTCTCTAGAGTGGCCATTCCTTGAGCAAAAACCTCTCTAGAGTGGCTCTTCCTTGAGCAACAACCTCTCTAGAGTGGCTCTTCCTTGAGCAAAAACCTCTCTAGAGTGGCCATTCCTTGAGCAAAAACCTCTCTAGAGTGACCATTCCTTGAGCAACAACCTCTCTAGAGTGACCATTCCTTGAGCAACAACCTCTCTAGAGTGACCATTCCTTGAGCAACAACCTCTCTAGAGTGGCTCTTCCTTGAGCAAAAACCTCTCTAGAGTGGCCATTCCTTGAGCAAAAACCTCTCTAGAGTGGCTCTTCCTTGAGCAACAACCTCTCTAGAGTGGCTCTTCCTTGAGCAAAAACCTCTCTAGAGTGGCCATTCCTTGAGCAAAAACCTCTCTAGAGTGGCTCTTCCTTGAGCAACAACCTCTCTAGAGTGGCTCTTCCTTGAGCAAAAACCTCTCTAGAGTGGCCATTCCTTGAGCAACAACCTCTCTAGAGTGACCATTCCTTGAGCAACAACCTCTCTAGAGTGACCATTCCTTGAGCAACAACCTCTCTAGAGTGACCATTCCTTGAGCAACAACCTCTCTAGAATGGCCATTCCTTGAGCAACAACCTCTCTAGAGTGACCATTCCTTGAGCAACAACCTCTCTAGAATGGCCATTCCTTTAGCAAAAACCTCTCTAGAGTGGCCATTCCTTGAGCAAAAACCTCTCTAGAGTGGCTCTTCCTTGAGCAAAAACCTCTCTAGAGTGGCTCTACCTTGAGCAACAACCTCTCTAGAGTGGCTCTTCCTTGAGCAACAACCTCTCTAGAGTGGCTCTTCCTTGAGCAAAAACCTCTCTAGAGTGGCCATTCCTTGAGCAAAAACCTCCCTAGAGTGGCTCTTCCTTGAGCAACAATCTCTCTAGAGTGGCTCTTCCTTGAGCAAAAACCTCTCTAGAGTGGCCATTCCTTGAGCAAAAACCTCTCTAGAGTGGCCATTCCTTGAGCAAAAACCTCTCTAGAGTGGCTCTTCCTTGAGCAACAACCTCTCTAGAGTGGCTCTTCCTTGAGCAACAACCTCTCTAGAGTGGCTCTTCCTTGAGCAAAAACCTCTCTAGAGTGGCCATTCCTTGAGCAAAAACCTCTCTAGAGTGGCTCTTCCTTGAGCAAAAACCTCTCTAGAGTGGCTCTTCCTTGAGCAACAACCTCTCTAGAGTGGCTCTTCCTTGAGCAAAAACCTCTCTAGAGTGGCCATTCCTTGAGCAAAAACCTCTCTAGAGTGGCTCTTCCTTGAGCAACAACCTCTCTAGAGTGGCTCTTCCTTGAGCAAAAACCTCTCTAGAGTGGCCATTCCTTGAGCAAAAACCTCTCTAGAGTGGCTCTTCCTTGAGCAACAACCTCTCCAGAGTGGCCCTTCCTTGAGCAAAAACCTCTCTAGAGTGGCCCTTCCTTGAGCAACAACCTCTCTAGAGTGGCCCTTCCTTGAGCAACAACCTCCAGAGTGGCCCTTCCTTGAGCAACAGCCTCTCTAGAGTGGCCCTTTCTTTTGCAACAACCTCTCTGTAGTGGCCATTTATTGAGCAACAACCTCTCTAGAGTGGCCCTTCCTTGAGCAACAACCTCTTTAGAGTGGCCCTTCCTTGAGCATCAACCATTTTAGAGTGGCCCTTCCTTGAGCAACAACCTCTCTTTAGTGGCCCTTCCTTGAGCATCAACCTCAGACTCTTCCACAACATAATCAATACTCCTGTTATATATTCTCCAACCTCTCAACAACAGCCAAATTTTGCATCTCTCAAAAGGTTTTGTTCTGGAGATATTGTATTGTATATGCCATAGGAGCTTCTCTCGGAAAAAATATGTGCCTAATATTTTTTCGAGACATTTAGCCCCTGTGGTATATATCAAATAATATTTTAATTCTTAGTCTGGTAATTTTCTCACTTTTTCCATACACTTATGAATAAATAATAATATCAAACAATATCAATAATAAGTTATTAATATTCTTGCTACATCCACTGGCATTAGAACGTAATTTAATTTTCAGTCTTAATATATTAAGTGAAACTTCTCCAATTTGTAGTGCATATTTTATTAAGTTCATTCCCGGACATTATCAAACCTGGTTCTACAGTGTTTTGGAAGAGTGTCTATCTAGGCTAAGAAAAAAATCAGGCCTGGTTCAGGTACCATGGCCAAAAATAGGGTTGGGAAATATTTTATATTTAATTTTCAATTTTGTAATTGGAATTGAAGGTGATGAGATTTGTAAGGGTTTAAATATACATGTACTGGTTCTGTTTAACAAATAAACATAAATTAATAATGTATGTTAAAAAATCAGCTTCCTTCCTTGAATTGATTTAAAATATTCTTATTAACAATTATCAGTTGTAGAAATAATTGTATTTGGGTCTTCAGAATTCACAAAAATATCAAAGTTGTCATTGAAAGGCAACCTGAACCACACATTACGTTATTTGGCCTAATTGAAATAAAGAATATACCAGTACAGTTTAGAGGCAACAACATAATAATTAATTTATCAACTGTAAACCAGCAGAGGAGGCTGTCACGAGTTCTCTCCCTTTATCCCTATATACTATAACATGGATAAAGGGAGAGAACTCAAGACAATCTCCTATGTTTTACCATTAAATATCAACATGAACATTGACAACACTAACTTTGATGAATTCCATTGGTAAAGTGTTAATCAGTATGAAATGTGTTGTTAATGTACATGATTACTACATCATACATATTGGTTCAATGTGATAGTTTACTGTGTAAGTGGACATTGTCACAAATCAGGAACTTGGTCAATTGGCTATTTCAGACATGTATGTAAATATGTGAAAATATTTGTGAATCACCAAAATTAGTATTGTTATACAGAACAACTGATTAAAATATAATTGTCTCCAGTGAACAAGGCAATTTATACGTACTAGAATGTTTGTAATGTTCTTAAACTCGCAAACATTTCAATGTCGTGAACTTTACTAGTTATGCAGTATGTCACACTTATTTTTGAAAATTAATTTACAGGCAACGTAATACTCTTCTTTTTATGGGACCTGTATTTATCAAACTCACATAATGGACGCCATTTAATCTCTTTGCAATGTGGTAAAATATCCCTTTCAAGTAGAATACAACCATGTGCAGTCGATGCCCGTACATCACCAATGTCTTTGCAATAGGAATACATCTGAGCAAAAATTCTCTGGTTTCAATAGGAACCTCATGAGCGTCATGTGACTTCAACTTCTTTTCTAACCAATCAAATAGTTTACGGAATGCGTACGGTGTAAGCACATACAAGAGAATCATAAGTGTCCGTCTCTGAAACACAAGATAAACATTTGTTTTAAGTTTTTGCTGCGTAGACAGTAGTTGGCTATTTTAAACAGATAGATAGCTAGATTATCATCCATTTTGCTTCTACAACAGGGGAAAACTAATGATTTTATTCTTTAAAGCAATTTACACAATTTATTTAAAGTTGCATTACTGACATCAAAACAAGACACTAGAAGGTATACAGTATTAGCCAAAATATGTCATTTTTCTGGAAAATATTGCTGTTTTCAAATTATGTCCAACTTTATAGTGGATTTCTTTGTAAGATGGAACAGATTCATATATAACAATAACATGTACTTACAACTGTTGATGGCACATTTTTCTTTGAGTGATCCACTTGCACAATGTTAACATATTCTTCACCAATAGTTTGAAATCCTGATAAACAAGTAATTCATTTAAATTCAAGGACAATATCAAAAATGTAGTAGGCCTATATACTACCTCCCACATAGCAAACCACATAACACCATATACACAAAGGCCACTGCACAAACATGTCCATAATACAATAGCAAACAGAGGATACCATTAACATTAAATGAGAGGACATCAACAGGGTAACATCATGTTCAATGAATGTTTATGTATAAAAATTAATCTCATCTATGTTGTTAAAATGCCCAGAATATTTATGTAATTAACCTCATCTATGTTGTTAGAATGCCCAGAATATTTATGTATAGAAATTAACCTCATCTATGTTGTTAGAATGCCCAGAATATTTATGTATAAAAATTAATCTCATCTATGTTGTTAGAATGCCCAGAATATTTATGTATAAAAATTAACCTCATCTATGTTGTTAGAATGCACAATAAATTATAAAATATTGATATACTGATATAGGGGCAATTGATTTGAAGTCGGTGACCATAACCACTCAACCATAAAGGCCCTACAGAAGAATAAGAACATAATTACCTGACAAAGTTGTAAGACAGAAATATCCCAGGTCTGCAACAATTTCAAGCTCTTTCCTCCAACCTATCCAGATTCTTGGACCTATATTAATGGGATATGTTTATAAACATCATATTGATCATTTGATTTCAAATACTGCATCCTTCTCAATATATTTATTGAACGAATTGTGGGCAAACTCAAACTGTATATGTTATCTTGGGACAACCTTAATACAAGCAAATCTCTTGTTGCAGGATCATGGATTAGTTAACTTTTTAACTCTTCCAACTTCCAAGAAAATGTGCAATATTTTGATATTCTTTATATGTTTGCTAAACACTATAAACATGAATGTTTCTTATTTTAACGTAAATGCATTATAAATAGATATGTGAGGTGATTGGAAAGAGGGAACAAAACATTAATAACATTTTACATGTAAAGCGACACAAGACTTATGCAGGATTTGATATGTGAACAGTGCTTGGATTCATGCCATGATAATATTTTAATGACAAAAAGTTCAAGTATGCTTTAAAATATTAATGATTTTCACAGGTTTACAAATTAATAAATACCTAAAATACTGTGAACAACATCAGCTGTAAGTCCCTTCAAGTAGGAAAGGTAATATTCATCTTTCTGCAGTGATCTGATGATCTCAGCCTTCCCTGCTGTCTTAAACATTCCTAGTATTCATACACTGCAAGAATATCATGAAATATGGTTATAATTCTTTATTTGTATTTAGAGCAAACTTTAAAGTGGCATTACTTATTTTACACGAATGATGCATGTAACAACCTAAATCAATATATATGGTAAGGAATGACATTCTTGCAGAGTTTGGCGTAATTTGAAATAAATAAGACATTTAACTCCTGACTTTCTTCTATAAAACTTTGCTCTAGGCATAAACTGTTGATTTTTGTGCCAATTTCTGACAAGCAAAACACAAATGAAAAATATATCAGTTATTTCAATGTGCATATTGATTTAACTTTGAAGAGCATTCAGTGACATATAAAGCATAGGCATTTATATGTCAATTACAATTCAACATTGCATCAATACATAATATATAATTTGAGACATAAGGAGGTTCCACTATTTATTGTTTTGAAGAATAAGCGTATTAAAGTAAGTAAGAATATTTCATGAGTGTAACATGGAATAGCGAGTCCATTCCAGGTCATCAATTGGGATGTCAATCATAGTTTCTTCTTGATCCATTGATTGAAAATAATAACTTGCATCTGATAATACTCCTAACCTATAACAGGACTCCAATAATAAATACCTTGGTTTTGGAAAGAAGTGTAGTTTTATTAGATGCCAATGTTACATTTTTAATACGAAATTTATAGAATAAGATATTCCAAACGGTAGTCGAATTTCTCAATCATCCGAAATGTATTCCACTTCATAGAAATAAATGGAAATTGTTAACATAAATCAATGTTATGATCAAATCAATACCAGCAACATGATACTTACAACATTCGGGCGTATACAAGCCGGATAAACTGGGGTGACAATCAAATAATCGTTACAAGAAATGTAGAATTTCTCCTACAGAACTTCGACCAGAACCAATTTGCACGGTGTGTTGATCTTACGCACATGAACATTTTATTTTTAAATGGTAATTGAGCGTTGTTTTAATGTGATTCGTGTAACGTTTATTATAATGAATTGTAAAATTGTAATATAAACTTTGCGTTTTTGCTGCTGACTTAATTGTCTTGTATTTTGTGTGAGGAGTTCCTTGATATTTCTTTTTGCTTGTTCGTCCTCAGTCAAGTTCGTACTCGAGTATCGTCGTAAATTTGGACCTGGCTAATTGGCATGACGGTTGCCTCACACATTTGACTTATCGGGATAGATTATTTATTTGTTTGGCATTGAATATGTTTCATCCGGCTGTAATGGGTTGTGGCCAATTCCCTAAATGGGAAAGTCAATAAATTTATTTAATAGGATTAGGAATGATAATGTGTGTTTGATGCCAAGCAAGCAGTGTTAGAGAGTTGTTTATAAATGTAAGTTTTGAATTTGTTTCACAATAGTTGTAAGATAAATAAGCTTATTTTAGGCTCAACCACTGCAAGCCTTACTCATTTGACTTATTCATATGGCTTATTTCATGCTTTATAAGTTGCCAATCGTCTGGAACAGAGACAAGTCAAAATAAAATGAAATGCTGTCTTAGATCTGTGTCTTATTATAAAAAAATGGATTGTGATGGCAGAGGTGAAGGCGGACCACTGCATTGGATATTGGGTTTACATGCATATATATATAGGGTTTAATGCAGGGGCCCCAAGTGTTGACAGTGCACCTAGTACCTACTTTGGAAGGCAAGTTTACTAGTCTATTAAATTAAAACAAAGATTTCAATATGAAATATGTACTTATATTTTCAGTTCAATCAAGGTTTTGTGTGATTTGCTTGATGCTATGGAAACTACTTCATTGGCATATTATCTTATGCTGTTGCCAAGTACTCTAATTGTGTTTGTTATTTGTCTATTTCTACGTTGGATGGGACTTAAGTTCTTCAGACATAACTAATGGTAAGAATTTTCTTGCTACAAATAACAATATGAGGTACTTATTTCTTAGTTACTATTTGCCTTTGGTCGAGTGGTTATGGTTGCTGTGTGTTATATAGAAATTGTTTCTTATAGCTGTAAAAATCACGACATAACCCTTGCTGTTTATGTGACTAAAAGCCCATTACAAAAATATAATTTGACAGTGGGTCAATGTTTTCATGTTATGTATTGTGTGGATTCAGGGGAACCAGTAGGGTGGAACCGGTATCCCCCTCTCTGTCTAAAATCTGGCAAGTGTAAGTTTTTCTATGATGTACACAAAACAATTCTTCTCACTATGAACTCAGACATTCAGTATTGCCAATTACATGAATGCTGAAACAATTAGGTGAAACATTCATGTTTAATAGTACTTATTAATAATAACCTCTAACATGTCACAATAACTAAAATGACAAGAAAGTTCTACATTTCCCCAAGTCAGTGTCAGTCAAAGATAATTGTAATGAGAAGGATGGTCTGTATACTTTAACTTTGGTATGACACTGAATTAGTCTGCTAGTATTTTTGTTTTTCATGTTTCCTTGCACAAGGGATTCTTTGGCACTTCTTACATGTAGGTTATTTAAAATAAATTACCATGAATAGGTGATGAAGTGAAGAATCACACTTTTACAGCCACAATCTTGTCATAGTTGATACATTTCAATCTGACCATTCATTATTACAGTTTTTAAGATTTATTTGAATATCTCATTTTAAATGTTATCAGATGATATCAATTCCATATTTCATTTGTTTTTTTCCTGTCACAGATACATTTGCATATTTAATAATTAAGACTTAATAATTGAGAATGGATACAGAGGACAACCAAATGAATTTTGAAACTAGCCAATCAGAGGGCACCTTAGATTCCATGGACCAATCAGGATTGATGTTATTCAATTCAAAAGAGGATGACTCAGACTCTGCTGATGAAGATTCAGAAACATATTACTTTGAATCAGATCACATAGCATTAAAGGATAACCATGACTACCAAATGATGTTGAGGACAATAGCTGTACTTGAGGCTCAAAGAATTCAGGTAGAAATAAGATAATGTTAATTTGAACATACAGTCTGACCTTGTTCATTCAAAATCATTGGGGCCACAATATTTTTCCGAATAAAACATGGTTTTGAATAGCCCATTTCAATCCAACGTGTCTAAGAAGATGTATCGGGACCTGATATTTTATATAATTTATTTTGGATGATACCAAGTCCGACTGTATTTACTAATTAATTCTACACTCCAAACGAAATAGCATGATGTTAAATAAATTGGCCTAGAAAAAGGTATGTTCTTTTCCTTTAACATATTGAAAAACAGTAGGCTCTCTTGGTTGGGATCTTATTTGTATATGTATTTTTTTCATACAATTGTATATATGGAGAATGATCACTCTATCTGACTGACAGGAATTTTAGCAGTAAAAAATGAGTCTGTGCCAAGATGTTAGGGTATGCCAGGTTACAGGATCCAGGACTTGCAGACCTTGGCATGTTACTGGAGGTTATTTCTTCAGGTTTTGATATGATTTTCCCAAAGCAATTTTGGCCCACCTCATACACACTGTAAACATCTTTTCCCCTTACAAAACGTATGCCATTAAAAGTTGACTAGTGTTAAAGGTTCAAAATGTTCATATGATTCTTATTCGCCACTACGTTTTCAATTAATGTGCATTGATACTACAATGTTGATCAAACAGCATCAGTCTGTGCCTGCTGTCTCTCTATTATAATGTCCTTTGGAGAAAAGCTCTGTATATATATATACGTATCATTGATTTGATTTGAATGTGAAAACAGAAGTGCATTGACAAATATATTCAGACTTTTATCTACAAGTATGTATTGTTTTATTAAATTTTGTACACTTTGAATAATGACAATCTTTTCCATTATGAGTATGTAACAGATTGAAAAGTCATTAACATAATACATTGTTTCATAGGCTGTGAAGGACCTTGATAAATTGTATGTACAGCAGCAAGAAGCTTCGATAGATCCTATAAAATTTGTGGATAAAATACAGAGAGGCATAGATTTAGGAATACCTAAACCACAGAAGGTATGTCTATATTATAGTTTTACTATATATACTCAATACAGAATTTCAACTATCAATTTTGCTTACTGCTGCATTTAACCAACTTGCAAAAAGTAGCTCTGCTGCCTACTTATCATGTGTATTAATTTCATGCATTTTTTGGTGGAGTTTGGCTTAAGGAATGGTTACAGTATTGAGTATTATAGCTGAGTCTATAGGCACTTTATTGTTTCTGTTTCACATTGACTTTATTGTTTTATATTTTAATATCAAAATATTTGTTCGGTGTAATGAAATAAATATTAGATCTCATGGAAAGTGATAGCATATAATGTTAACCCTTGAAGTGGAAAACAAACAAATACTACAGCGTCTACATTGTCTTTTGTTTGTAACATCCGCTATCTTTACAATCAGAGGAAATGACGTTAACGTCAGTTCAACGTCAATATCATTCCCGCGCTTTTATTGGACGTCTGTTGAAATATGTAAACAAACAGTTAGAGCTAGTAGTGTTGATATTTTCATTTATATTTTGTTCGCCTCGGGTAATAGTATTTCCCTCATGTTGACAATATGTACTGTCACACAGGAAGTCATCTGATATTTATATAATGTCATTCTATTTTAGTTATGAAAACAATAAATCCTCACCGAGATCAGTCAAAATTGTTACTTTCGTTTTGATGACTAAAATCAGCTACTTTCAGTGTAGAAACATGTCAATATAAAGCTAACAGAAGGTCTTATAGTAAAATGAAATGCAATTTGGGTGGATTAAAACTATCATACAGACATCTGAGAATAGAGTGAACTATGTAATGCCACTTTAAAGTATTTTATCTCCATGATGAAGGCTGTATTCAATGCAATATTCAATCACTCAACCTCCGTTATGCTACGTAACAGTGCTTGTGCTATACAAGAAGATGTGAGCATGATTTGGGGCTTGAACCCAAGACCTCCTGGCTGAACAGCTATTCACTGAATACCATATACTGTCATGCGTTCCTCTTGGCATCTAATGTATTGTGATGGAAACATTTCAGATTGCAGATTTACCAGATATTCATTGGGAGCAATATACAAGTAATCTGGATTTTTCATCATTTGGAACTCACAGACACATGACTAGATTGAAACGACAACTTGTGGATGGAAATACGTCAGCAGGTATGTAGTAATATATATGTAAAAATTTATTTATATGCAAGTATTTTATTTAATTACAAAATGTACACTTGCTACATAAGAAAAACATGTATATATATACTATTAGGTACACTTAAATATATATTTGGTAAAGTAAGGAATTTGTACATCAATAAATACAATTGTTAGGGATACGGACATGTATGTATGCTTTCAGTGAAAGCTGACTTAATTCTATTGAAGATATGATGATAGTTGCCATGGAGCTTGTCACATTCTTATACTTTCATTCTGCTACATTCAAAATACAGTCGCACCTTGTTCATTCAAAATTTTATTTTGAATAATACATGGTTTCCAATAGCTCAGATAGAAGATACATCGGGACCGAATATTTATTTCGGATGATATGAAGTATTAGTAAAGAATGTTGTTGAATAAATGACGTCTGACGGTAATCCATTCTGGATATATCTGCCTGCAGCAAACTAGAAAGATTCTACTTCCTTGCATACCAGCCTAGAATTTTTCTGCATTGAGATTGCTGGTGGAAAAATCCTTTTTACAACCACCTGTGTTGATGATGTCACATAACAATGTCACGTAGCGTAATAATAACTTGAATGAATTTGTACATCATATATTACTACATGTTAAACAGAAAAGTCCTTAAAACATTAGTCATTTTATTTAATTTTGTCCTTTAATTCTTAAATGACGTATGAAAAAAATCAGTTAACATTGCTCATTTGTTGAATATTTCTGTCCACAGAGGAAGTTAAACCACCCATTGTGAAAAATGAATCAGGAGAAGTAATTCGAGGTCGAGTAAAAACTGACAAAAAGCCTGAAACATTCAATCAGTTATGGACGGCTGAAGAACAGAAAAGGTGGGTTGTCTTTGGTTATGTGAGACAATATGAAATGTCTTATATACATGTATCACTGAACATCTAGGCTCCAGTAACATGGAGGTCTGTGTGTTGGTGAGTTGCATTATCTCTTTGATGATTTTTTTGAAGTGTTTACACTACTGTCCAATGATGAAACAAACATGGCGGCATGTTTACAATGGCTGGAAATGATCACAAAAACATACGTCATTGTTGTAAAAATCGAAATACAATACACAACAATCGTTATTTGATTGATTCAAAAACATTAGATACAATTTTTTTTAAATATTTTATGATACAAAACCACAAATTTACATTAATAGAAAGTATTAAATGTAAATGTAATTTTACATATCATTCAGATGTTAGGCCATTACAAATGATTTATCACGCTTGCCCCTCCATGATCTCATGAACTACCAAATGTGACCAATACTTCTTAATTCCAATAGAAAACAAAAATGGCCCTTGCAAGCTTATCACCATTGGTTAAGATATTTGGTTGTAAGTAAATAAATAACACATTTTTCTTGTCCCTTTATTTATACAATAAAATGGATAATTCAGATTGTATTGCAATACATTTATAATGGCCTTAAAATGTTTTGCAATAAATTTATTATAGCCTTAAGGATTGCTTTCTTTTCTTTCTACTGTAAGGCCATAATATAGTATAAGTTGTATATATATATTAAAGGTTAGAGGATCTCCTCACAGTATATCCACCAGAGGAAGTCGAAGCTCGTAGATTTCAGAAAATTGCTACTGCTCTTGGTAACAGGACTCCTATACAGGTATATCAATATGTACAAGACTTACAGAGTCTTTCGTAGGACTTCTCTCAAACTCAGTTATGTAGGACTCCTTGTCTTGGTGTTAACAATACAGTTGAAGCATACTTGCACTAGTTAGTGTTGAATGAGTTTCACCCAGTCAGCAAACTACTGCTGATGCACACTGGAGGTCTCGAGTTCAAAACTCTGGCAAGGCATTTATTCTCATTGTTGCTCAAAATGGTAAGAGACTTACATCTGGCTTACACCAACTTTGATGTGGGAAGTTGTTACTTCATTACACAGATATAGGCTAGTACTAATTGATTTCTTAGTAAAGCTGATTACTTCAACTGACAGGCATACATGTATGTATCTGAAATACTAATGATAAACTAACTTTAGTCCAATGTACTGTGAATAAATTTACAGCACATAATTTGAGGTCGAACTCACAATGTCTGCAAATTGATATTTTTCAGGTACAGAGTCGTGTGCAAAAGTATTTTATCAAGTTGGCTAAAGCTGGACTCCCTATACCTGGTCGAGCTCCCAATGTTGGTATCTACAAGAAGAAGGTACTTAAATTTATTTTTAACATTTTCTTCAAACCCTTAATAAACTAAGACTCTACATTATACCATGACATTGTTGTGTATTGCATTTCAATTGAATGACATGGAAATAGTTGCAAGTTTCTTAAATTCAAGAAAGTCTCGAAAATATCAGCCAGGGTAAAACATCAGTAACATCAGGAAGTTTATTTATGAACAACTAAGTATAACTACCGTATAATAATACCTGTATGTAATATTAATGTATGTACTAGTGTCTATTAATAATATGCCATACCGAGATATTGTGCAAACCTCTTTTTCATATACTTCTGTTCAAGGTCAAGGTTGAACTGTGAGATCAAAGGTCAAATAGGCTGATTGTTTGGAAAACATGATTTTATGTAATGTTAACCATCTTGATAGATAACATTATATATTTCAGTCACAGAGAAATTCCTTACTAAGGTACCAGAGATTCACTACCCCATCTACATTTCTTACATCAGTTGCGCCTCCTGTGTACATGTCAGATGATGACGAGAACTCTCTAGGTTTTGAAGGAAGTATTGCATCAAATAATGAACCGTGGGACAAAGAAGACAGTGTTTCTGTATGTCACCAAGTTTGTTCTTAAAATTGATTTAGCTCAAATAGTTTAATGTACTTCACATATACTACACAAAACTTCTAGCTAGACCCCCTAACATTGCATTAATAACTTCGTTCTATTTAGAGATTTTTTCACTCACTTGAGCATCGAGTAAGCTTTATGAATTGTCGTTGAGGTGTCTGTTGTCTGTCGTCTATCCAATATGTGTTGACACGCTGGAGGTCACAAATTTGACCCAATCCTGATGAAACTTGCTCAGGACATTTGACTCAACAAAATTTTAGTTATGTTTGATAGTGTGCCATTTAGTGTCAAAAGTGGGCCAAATGGTCAAATCATAGAAGATCCTTGTAGACAATCTAGAGGCTGCGTTTTGTACCCGAATTACATAAAACTTGATCAAAAGTTTTGTCAAAATAAAATACAAGTCAAGTTCAGTAGTGTTTAATGTGGGGTTAAAAACTAGGACTCGGGGCTATATCATAAATATCATTGTAGACTTTTTAATCCACATTTTGTACTCGGACTACTTAGTCAATTTATGTGTATATGTTGGAAATCATTGACCATAATATTATGGGAGTTAAGTGTGAGGTTATCTAGCAGTTACTTATTGCAGTGGTTCTAAAGTTCAGGATTAATCCGGAAATCCGGATTTAGAGGCTACAGGGTCACCTTTAGATCAATGTAAATCTGATGATTTTAGTGGGGGGTAGAGGATGACTCGCGACGAAAAGTTTTGTGTACGAATACGTTTCAAAATTCTAGATCATCAGACGCCTGCATCTGATAATGCTGGGTCATTGAAGCTCTGCCCCTAGACCCCGCGGCAGCTTGCAGCCCGACCCCCGGCAAATCTTTAGGATTGAGAACATTCAGCTGTTATAAACCCTGTTACTGTTAACCACATAATTCTGTATTTGTTTGTATTAAGGATGACGAAAGTATACCATTAGAATTACGAGATACTCCTGAATATCAAGAACTTCTTAGATTGAAAAGATTGCAAAAAGAAAAGTATGGTGTTGAGTCTTCTTCTAACAGACATGTTGGATTTAAGGTAAATACACTGTTCATGTTTGTTATTCATTATTATCATCGATGCAACTCCGATAACAGAACATGCAAGCAGATTTTAATACTCGGTGTCTGCATGTTGACTGGAAATCTGAAACATGTTTATGTTAACTTTATATATTATAACAAATCCACACAGATAGCTAATTGGGTAGAGCACTAATGTGCTATTCTGGTGGATGTTGGTTCTAACCACTGGCAAGGTGTGCGTTAGCTGTGAGATTTGATGTCATGTGTCCACTGCATCTATGGATAGGGGAAGTTGTTGGTTGCTTGTATAAGAACAGTTTAGTACTGGTTTGTAACCCAGGAACAACTGACAGTCATACATAACTGAAATATTGTTAAAATGCAATATTGAGAAGGTTTTGTGGCTTTTTTGTAAATCTAATTGGGCTAAAAAAATTGTTTGTTTCAGGTTTCACGACCTACCCTATTTTTTTGCCCCGACCCTAGAACATTTTTCTTGTGTTAATATTTCTTCTTTTTGGTAAAATTTCTTTGTGTGAATTTTTCTTTAGGTTCATATCTCTGACCAGTTATTATATACGCTTTACGGGTATTCCAGCTATAGAGCATTGTATTCACCTTGATTAAACCATATGCATGTTAAAAGGGAAAGGGGATTTGTCTTTTAACATATATTAATTCACATCTATGTTTAATTTGATTCGTTTGAAAAAAAAAAATCTCAAGAAAAACTTTTAGGCCTTGATGTTTCTAAATTCACAATTATTTCTCATGTACATGTATAATAATAAACACATTTCTACCATAGCTTCACACATGTTCATACTTTGCAATACTTACAAAGGACTGATGTGCCTTACCTTGATTATTGAATCCCTTTTTCCTCCTTCAGTCCTTGTTGTCTCTTCAAATTTTCCATGGTTGTTTTGATAGTCAGCCCGATAATACCTTACTTCCCTATACCCATAGATGTTTGCCCTTACACCTCCTCTATCCCGTGTATTATGTGTTTCCTGATGTTTCCCTGGGATCCATGTGGAGATGCATTTTTATGTATGTGACATTCCTTGTAATGTCTTCATCTTTCTTTAAGAATGTTTCCTTTTTTTGTGATGTTGTATTATGACAGATTTATCGTTATATTGTTTAATTTTTAGTGTGATCGTTGTGATACCGAACCCATCGTTGGAACAAGATGGCACTGTTCCGACTGTCCGCCTGATATTGCTGTGGATTTCTGTGAGGACTGTGTTGACTGGTATAATAGTTTTATTAATGTTTTTGTAACTGTTTATGTTTTTTTTTTTTTTTAATTCAATGCCAATATTTAAGGACTGGAACTTTTTAGCTATTAAATCTCCTTTAATCATGTTGTCACATTTGGTACTATATAATGTACTTTTACATTCTATCTTGTACTTCACATATATTTTATTATGAAAGATCTTTGGTCTGACATACAGTTAACTGATTTACTCTAAAATTAGTGTTCACATATCGAGGGCTCAACGCAACACTGTCGTAACTCCTATGTATTTATATAGGAGTTACAACAGTGTTGAGTTGAGCCCTCGATATACTCCTCAACAATCTCCTCTAAGTAAGTGAGGCAGGGTTTTTGGTTTCTGTTGTCCGCAGTTTTATATAGATACTTATGTGGTTATTGGATGCCTAGGTTCATTGTCTTAATACAACTAAATTTTCTACATGAACATACTGGGAAACAAAACAGTAGCCACATAAGTTGCTTTTGTAATGAAATATTCAGATTATTTTATGAATCTAAGTTTGGAGTTTCAAGAAGTTGAGGTTGGGCAACATTTATCAATGTTATCATGCTGTTGTAATAGCAACTGCATTAAGCTGTAACTGCATGATAACAGCTGTCTTATAACATTTTGTGTTCTCATACTAGTGACATGATTACACTTTTTAGCTTCGCATACAAACGCTTAGCTTGCTGCCCTTACAGTTTTACATCGACTGGTAACATTGTTGTCACCGCACAGTAGACAGATATTCTCTTTATATTTTTGTATTAAAAGTGCCTTCAAGTTGACAACTGTTTTAATTGATTGGAAAAAGGTTTGAAGAATATGTCCGTTAAACAAGTTAAAGATGTAGCACTTAACTTGTTCAGAATACTGTTGTTGATGATTTTATGTGGAAGTTCATGACTGTAATATAGATTTTTAAAAATACTGTGCTCTCTACAAGGCTCGCCGGATTGACATTGTGAGCTTTCTGTGATCATTAGACTGAAATCATGTCTTCTTTTAACAATTCCTTTCTTCTAAAGATGTGTGAATAACTGTTGCTATATTTGAAATTAAACAAAAAACATGTTTTATATCTCAATACATTGGAATTTCTAAGTCTCGCTCACCAAAATTACATGCTTACTTGTTATTCACGCTACTCATTTTTGTAATAATGATTATTGCTGTTTTGTAAAAAAACTATTTTCAGTGTTCAATATGCAAATAAAATATCCATCAGTATATAAAATAAATTCTCCCACTCCCTGTTTTTGGCACCAAATTCTAGCATTACAAATATTGCATTTCAAAAATGTGTTTTAATCTGGATATTATATAAAACTGTATTTATATTTCAGTGGTTATGAAACAGAAGCCCACAACTCCAGCCACAGATTGAAGCCAAAACACAAAGCAGACGGCACCACATATATGGACACTGACTATATGAGTTTTATTCCTGGAGGAAATTACTCCGGATATAATTACCTTGATCCTAATTATATGCCAGCTAGTTGATGCTTGCTTGAGGATGGATATACACTTAAAAACACTTATGAGTATGCAGGTATAAATATGATCGTAATGTGGTCAATATTGGTCTGATCTTGCTGACATTTTCAACACATATGGCGTAGATACCTGGCATTATGTTTTGTTTCTTTCATGTCATAAATCCATAGATTGAACAAATCAAATCAATAGATGTGGTGACACGAGAACAATCAGTACTGCAGCTCCCACTTAAAAGATGATCTGTTTGATTGGAAAGAGTCTTAATAGTGTGTGTGCCCACCTGGACTCAACGCATCGTGTTATTTAAATCGATAAATCAACCAGAGTTTCGTGATCTACACATATCCAATAGCAAATATACAAAATTTTGTGTTGAAATGTTTATCAATAAAATAGTTATACGACATTAAAAAAGTGCTCACTTATAAGTTTTGTTAAGTATATACTTTGAGAGTTGGAAATATGAACCGTTTGTTGTAATTACACAAACCAGTTAATTCAGTTAAATGTGAACATTGATTTGGCAAGAACCTAAAAGGGATAACACTGGAAGCCAGTGACGTATAGAGGTCTTCTCCTTAACAAGGTACATTTCCAACAGGTGTATGTTTGATTTAAGTGTTTAGAATGTTAACAGCATGATATAAAATCTCTGTATTATTGGTGTTGGGAAATGTAAACGTTTTAAAAAGTATTAAGGAGCAGTGTGTAATGTTTAAAGTGTGTGTATTATATCATAGAGAAATGAATTATAATTTCACACTATATTGAAGTGTTCTGTTCTTTTATAGTTATTCTCGACTTTTTAAATGAAGCTGTAGAACATACATCCTGGGTACCCAGGCTAATCGTAACATATATGATACCCTGGGCAAACTGACTGTACAAATCTCGTACTCATGAATTATTAATGAGGTGAAATCCAGCCGCTTGATTGGCCGCTTGACACACCTCATACGATATGGAAATTGCTGAGGAGTTGCGGATAAAATAGCAGTTCTGAGAAATCCAATGAGATTGTGGCTTTCAAATTGTCGAATTAGCTGATAGCTCCTCACAAAGGAGGTTCCTTCTTTTTGTTATCGTCCATTTCGTTGGTCGAGAAATGCTAATGAATATTCATGCATAACGAAGTTTTGCTTGCCAATTTGCCCAGCGTATCATATATGTTATGAATAGCCTGTGTACCGAGGAACATATAGGGCTGAGGAAAAATAAATTAAACATCCCATAGTTCATAAAGTTTGTATTGCAATGGTTTCTACAACAATATAACATGAAAACACATTAAATATTCTATCACAATAGCATGCACAAATCACAGCTTTATACTTAAAACAATGGCACCACTTTCCAAACATTTAACACACATAAAATATGATTGTTTTATCACAAGATGAAAAAAGCAACACAAAAAGATATAAATTTTGTACAACAAATTAAATGTAGCATTTCATTGCTTTCAATTGTCATAATTCTTACACTTCATTATTGGTACAGAGAAATTTGTATAATACATGTATTCCAGTGACTATTAAAGGTTAAAATGACTTGTTGACTCGCTCATACTGGGTGCAGCCAGAGCTTGTAGAATGTGAACGCAAGTCATCTAGGGCATGATACCCCGGAAACCACCGTTTTCTAGAATGTTCGTAGTGCAATCTGGGCCCGGAATTATAACGGATACTTACACTCAGCACTTAAATCTCAAATCACTAAATTTGTCCTTAAGAGTATGATAGTGACTCGTATAGACCGTGAAAATGTATAATAATGTTAAATGAGTGCTGAATATTCTTTAAGGACAATTTTCGTGGAGATTTGAGTGTTATATTAGATTTGTGAGTAATTATTAAGTCAGAGTGTGGAGTGTGGCACTCAGACCGAATAAATACTCCCATATCCCATAATCATACTGAAATCTCAAAGAAAAATAACCAAAAAGAATATTCAGCATTCAATTGACATGTTCATGCATTTACCACACTCAAATTTCCATTATCAGTCTCATAAGACTAAATTTAGTGGTATGAGTGCTGAGTGTAAGTATCCAGTTATAATTCTTGGCCCTGGAGACATTTGCACAAGCAATAGAGCAAATTCTGAATCATTTTATATTCAGAAAAGTTAAACCTTAAAGTGCATACAAATGCTCATATGTTGATTATTGTATGCAACGGCGTTCTTTGCATACAGGTAGCTATGCACCTGATTAATTACACGTGTCATTAACTCTCAATGCAACAAACCATTTAAAATAGTTAGTCCACTTTGCAAGGAATATAGTTTGTAGTCGATACTTTATATACATGAATGTAAAAAATAAATGTTAAAAATAACACTGTACTTGTATACATATTAAACACTACAGTATGCATAAAATCGTATTGGTATGTAATATAAAATTAGTACAGTGAAGAAGATTAACAGAAAACTCAAAATACTTTAAAATATGATAATAAGCGTAAAATAACCAAACTGTTGACATAAATACAAGACTGACCTTGATTCGATAGCAATTACGAATCATTATGACATCTTGGAACATTACACAATGTATATAAATGCATGACAATAATATATAGTTACTACATGAATTACATGTGGCGGCATACTTTAGCAATGCCAGTGATGCCCACTTGATGAAAATTCTAATATGTGTTTCCTAGAACACTGTCTGCATGACAAATGACACAATTAGCACCTCCATGAGGCACTGGAGATAATTACGACACTGAAAATATGAAACATACTACAACAGTCCAAACATTAAATAAGCCCCGCTGTACGATTTCCAACCTCTTCTTTTAGTGACGTAATTTCCAGAAAATGTCACATGTGATGTCACCATGTACTGACAGTAGGCAATGTTTGCCCCATATGGCAATATGAAAAACGAAATTACAATGTGAAGTGAATATTGTTTCCTTCATGCAAATAGTGACATCACATGTTGCGTTTTCTTGAAATGATGTAACTTACAGAAGAGGTTGTAAATCCAATAGCAGCACTCAAATTTAATCTTAATTTGAACATAGTTGTATAATCAATGCAAACTAATCCAAAGAGGTATACAAATCCTACTGCTCTGGTCAGAATTACAGAGCGCCGCTTCTTGTTGGTGGGCAAAAGTATGTACACGTTACACATTTATATAATCTTAAGTAAAGACTTTAATTAATTATATGATTATAGACTCTAAGAGATATGTGCTGATTCAATATCTTAATAAATACTTGTAGTTGTGGGAATGTAAAACTGAATATTTTATTGATAAGATAAATTGGACAAAAAATCATGAGGCAAAAATAAGTAAAATGTAATAGTAAAATGTGAATGACAAATACTCAACAACATTTTATATACAATAATAATAACTCACATTCATGCAATAATATATGGCGGCATTAATTATGTTAATGATCAATTCATTACAATTATTTTAAAGAGAGATATTAATCTTCTTACCAATTATCATTAATTTCATAAATTGAAAGAACAAAATATCATTTTAGTCACTCAAAATATTTAAATATGTATTGTTGCTGCATGCTTTGATCAATAATATAAACTTCCCCTAAAGTTCTATGACCGACAGTTTGATTTAATATAGTTCTATGACAGACAGTTTGATTTAATAAAGTTCTTGCTGACAGTTTGATTTAATATAGTTCTATGACCGACAGTTTGATTTAATAAAGTTCTTGCTGACAGTTTGATTTAATAAAGTTCTTGCTGACACTTTGATTTAATATAGTTCTATGACTGACAGTTTGATTTAATATAGTTCTATGACCGACAGTTTGATTTAATAAAGTTCTTGCTGACAGTTTGATTTAATAAAGTTCTATGACTGACAGTTTGATTTAATATAGTTCTATGACAGACAGTTTGATTTAATAAAGTTCTTGCTGACAGTTTGATTTAATATAGTTCTATGACCGACAGTTTGATTTAATAAAGTTCTTGCTGACACTTTGATTTAATATAGTTCTATGACTGACAGTTTGATTTAATATAGTTCTATGACCGACAGTTTGATTTAATAAAGTTCTTGCTGACAGTTTGATTTAATAAAGTTCTTGCTGACAGTTTGATTTAATAAAGTTCTATGACTGACACTTTGATTTAATTAAGTTCTATGGCCGACAGTTTTATTCAATAAAGTTCTATGACTGACAGTTTGATTTAATAAAGTTCTATGGCCAACAGTTTGATTTAATTAAGTTCTATGGCCGACAGTTTTATTCAATAAAGTTCTATGACCGATAGTTTGATTTAATATAGTTCTATGGCCGATAGTTTGATTCAATAATGTTCTACGACGGACAGTTTGTTCAATACAGTTCTATGACCGACAGTTTGATATAATAAAATTCTATGACCAACAGTTTGATATAATAAAGTTCTATGACCGACAGTGTGAGATAATAAAGTTGTATGACCGACAGTTTGATTTAATAAAATTCTATGACTGACAGTTTGATACAATAAAGTTCTATGACTGACAGTTTGATATAATAAAGTTCTATGACCAACAGTTTGATTTAATAAAGTTCTACGTCCGACAGTTTGATATAATAAAGTTCTATGACTGACAGTTTGATATAATAAAGTTCTATGGCCGACAGTTTGATATAATAAAGTTCTACGTCCGACAGTTTGATATAATAAAGCTCTATGACTGACAGTTTGATTTAATATAGTTCTATGACCGACAGTTTGATTTAATAAAGTTCTTGCCGACAGTTTGATTTAATAAAGTTCTATGACTGACAGTTTGATATAATAAAGTTCTATGACTGACACTTTGATTTATTTAAGATCTTGGGCCAACTGTTTCTCTGGCATGGATTTTCTGTCGGGCTCAATAATTGAATTGTACGGATTTTCATCTTTTTCTGGATTTTCATCTTTTTCTGAGTATTCTGGTAATCGACATGTTGCATCATACGATGGTGGAGGACTACTGCTATCCCGGGATATTGCGGTAACATAACCACCATCAAGGGGACATTGCGAATAGTGCTCCTCATCACTGCCATTAAACTTGTCTGCACTGAAGCTTAAAGATATGTTGCTAGGCGTGCCAGGTCGGGAATCGGTCATTTTGGAACGTTCTCTGCGGTAATGTACAGTTGCAGAGGTATTAGCTGGACATTTACTCCGTAAATTAGAATGTGAATCAGCAACCTTGGTCTTGGATCTAGAATGTATACAGTAAATCATAATAACAAAAACAGCACAAATATTACCATACATTATATTTGTTTTGTACAAAATAACAATGATTTGATAAAATGCATTATTTTAGCTCTAAATTGGTAATACTGATTATGTGTACTGATCATAAAAATGTTTTCACCTGTGCTACAAAAGAAAATGAAATACACTGCAACTCCGTTACACCGCGGTCGGATATAGCGCGATATCCATTATAACGCGATGTTGTCGTGCCTCAGATTATTTTCATGAAAATCCCAAAATTTGTCAAAAAAAAAAAAATTGATCAAAATCGTATTTTTTCGAGATTTGCTGTCTGCTCTTTCGCAAAATCACGTGCTGTTAAGTTTACAAGTTTATTTTACTAAGCGATCGCGAATCAACAATATTACTTAAACTGAATATACGCACCATAAAAGATATATGTCCAATTATGATAACAAAAAAATGTATAGTACATTAGTACAATTCTCATTTATCAAGTAAATACAAGTCAATGTACTTTTCTTTGTCATGGGCATTCAGTTTATATTTGACAGATTATTTCATATCAAGCCTGCCTGGTTAACTCAGTCTGTAGCGCCACTGGATTGTTACTTAGGGGATCAATATTTGTATTCCAGATAAGACCGATCATGCCCTGTGACATTTAGCTACACTCATTTATCCTTCATCTCGGACTCCTATAGGTTAGTTGTCAGCTGCCTGTGGTAGGGCAAGTTAGTACTGGTTGACAATTAATTCCAGGAAAACTGGTTAGATCAACTGACTGTCATGTTTAACTGAAGTATTGAAACCTTAACCCACTAATACCAATAAGGTAGCAACAGCAGACCAGACAACACACCTAGTGTTCAAGAATGGTGTTTGTGTGAGAGTGGAGTAGTAACTGGGGTCACTTACCGACATTTCTTGTACCAAATCAAGGCAAAGGCTAGACACGCAATCACCAAGGCAACAATAGACAGAACCACTGCCACAATCACTGTTGTATTTGCTAAAATGTTAATGAATAAACATTGTTTAAATAAGAGAGAAATAACCTATGTAGATCATGTAAAATGCAAAATATTTTAGTGCTCGCTGGAGTTCAGCACCTTTAATGTAGTTAATTTACCATCATAGTGTGTAGTCTTTACTTACAGTACATTTACAATTTGAGAAACATACCCAACAATGATATCCAAACTAAGTAATGTTATTAGATACAAAATATAGATAAAACTTACATGTCGGTTCTGTAGGTGTTGGGCTGGACGTCGTTGTGGTTAGCAGCTCTGTAACAGAGAAACATGAAAAAATGAGGAAAGTCATTATCCTATATCCCAATGTATTATATCATTCATGGACTGACCATAAATCAACTATATCATAGGGTGAGCATTATATAAATATGTTTATATACACAGTCAAGTTGCTGCTTGTGTCACCATCCAAATGTTTGAAGATTCGAATTTGGAATGCACAAAGAAGGCTGTTGTCACAAATAAGCCTCTTTAGGGTACACAATGAAATGAAGAATGTGAATAGGTGTGAAATACTAAAAGGGAGAGGTGAAGGAAATAACAATGGACTGCACAGCAATACATTTACAGAGAACTTGGCTGCACAAGGAAGCCTTCGAATTGTCAGTTTAAAAGAGAATAAGTTGCTACAGGGAACACCACATACTTAAGACAATGCCTCTCCACACAGACCTCCAGGAAAACTACAATCCATAAAACATCAGGCATTTGAGGAGGTGCATGTGAAAATATGCAAGGGAACAGGGCACAAGGAATGGCCTGGCCGACCATAAGGGACAAATAAGAGAATTAATGTGGACAAACAGGGGAGGGAAAATTTAATGGATGGAATACATCACAGGACAAGTCAATGCAGCTGGCAACAATAAGCTGAAGATGCTTGTTTACAATGTTCTATATTATAACTAAGGATGGACCCTTGTGCTTGTTTTTATTTTTACCTCAATGCAATATCGAACCACAATGTATACTTTGATAGAGCATTGTTAAACACAGCTAGTGAATCAGTCCTAGCAGACCATAGTCATTTAGACAGTCCGCTTTAAGCATGACCTGTGAGTCAGTCCTAGCGGACCATAGTAATTTAGACAGCTCGCTTTAAGCATGACCTGTGAGTCAGTCCTAGTGGATGACAGTCATTTAGACAGCCCGCTTTAAGCATGACCTGTGAGTCAGTCCTAGTGGATCACAGTCATTTGGACAGTCCGCTTTAAGCATGACCTGTGAGTCAGTCCTAGCGGACCATAGTAATTTAGACAGCTCGCTTTAAGCATGACCTGTGAGTCAGTCCTAGTGGATGACAGTCATTTAGACAACCCGCTTTAAGCATGACCTGTGAGTCAGTCCTAGTGGATGACAGTCATTTGGACAGTCCGCTTTAAGCATGACCTGTGAGTCAGTCCTAGTGGATCACAGTCATTTAGACAGCCTGCTTTAAGCACGACCTGTGAGTTAGTCCTAGTGGATCACAGCCATTTAGACAGCCTGCTTTAAGCACGACCTGTGAGTTAGTACTCCTTAAATACATTCAGTGTTCGGTCTCTTCAGAATGTACTGATATCTTTGTGATATAGGTTCACTCCTCTTCAATCTTTTTATATTATTTGACTTATAGATTTAAAAAAAATTAAAGCATTTATTAACACTAATATATGTTCATAAGCATTAGTATTCAAAAGTTGAATCTCATGGAATATAAAATAAACACGCAGTACATGTACCTATCTTGTTAAGAATAATTCTCAGAAGAACTTTCCTCAAACTATGAATTTACCTGAACATTTGGAAAGGTCAGTAGATCCTATGGTCTCTGTTGTCAAAGAAGATGGACAGTGTATACACACTGATTCCCCAAATGATGGCTGGTATGTTCCTTTCTCACAGAAAATACAATAAACTCCATTTGAATATGTTCCCGCTGGGCACTTCACTGAAAAGGGAGAATAAAGTCATAGTACATGTTTACACCTCGTTTATCATCATTTAGTTCAAACACATTTATTAACAAAATACATTGAGCAGAATCTGATGCACATGAACATTTATGAAAGGATCAGAATGAAATGCTCAGCTTGTTATCAGACTCTCAGATTTTTGTGAAAGGAAGTACCTGGGCTTAGGCTGTAATACTAATGGAAATAAATTTAACGTTTGTAGCTCTGCTATTGTTTTGAACACAGCTGTTGTTAAAGGTGAATACTGCTTTTAGAAATGCTGGCACAAATACTCACGGCATGTTCCGTCATATGCAACTTGTCCACCAGGGCATGTGACAAAGCCTTCAGTCGTAAGACTACTCATGTCTACAGTGTAAGGTGCCACATTGAATACCTCAGTTGTAAAATTCTGCAAATATTGTGCTGTCAGTTCGAGGTAGATTACAGAATCCAAAAGTTCTTGCAAAGATCCACTCACTGCAGAACATAATAATATACAATTATGGAGATAATGTGTTTGTGCTTGCTTCTATTGAAATGGATGTACGTATGTATTGATATATAGATAAGTTACTGAAGCAATTACTGAAGACATTGTACTTGTTACAATATGAGTACTCACATACTCCACACACGAAATCTTTGTAATCTCAGAAAGGTGTTAAACCAGAAAAGGCCTCAAACTGTAGCCTATAATAACATGGAAGGTATTTGAACTCTCTGAAAGTTTTACAACCCTGTCTCACTGTAAATATGCTTGTTTTTGGTGGTACATACCTAGTCCAGTATATATTGCCATAATGTGAAGTACACACTATATAGCAATATGAAAAACGCTTGATTTGATTATTCATTAGCAGTATGAAAAATGCCTGCACCGATTTGATTATTAATTAAACATACTGTCATTCATTCAGAGTAATTTTCTGTGACATTACAATTTTTCACACAACTTTGAATCAGTAAATAATATCTTTTGGTCATGTTCGAACATTCAAGCTAAAAAATTTGAAATAACAGCCATAGTTCTAAAATAATGTTAAGTATCCCATCCAGCTCATGATTGAAACAATTGAAACATAACCAGCTTACCGGTTCCATCTGCTATATAGTCATTCATCTGTAAATCAGGTCCATGTGATAAATCCACACTAAATGTTATTGTAAGCTTGGTTCCTGTATCAGACATCTGTAGGCTAATTTCACAGTTACCTGAACATGATGTTGATTGGAAATTGTCTAGTACTGAGTCAGTCAGACTGGGTACGTCACCCTCTGGTATATTTGTACTGTATTCTATACTGGTTGTAATTGCTAGTTTTGTTGGTGCTAACGGCTCTGAAATTATTGAAGAGCATGACTGTGATTGTATGAACATTTCTTTCCACCCAACCTATCTATTCAGTGACATTGACCTTGAACTGATAAACATGGAAGGCAATCACAGACTTGGGATTTATATGTCTGCTATATGTGTACAAAGTTTGTTTTTAATCAGTCATTGCAAACTTATTGAGCAGAAACCATCAGTTTGATGGTCGCCAAGACGCCTGCCCGCCCTTACGCCTGCCTGCCCAGACGCCAAACGACAAAACCCAATCTATTAACAAGTTTATTCGAAATCTTTTTAACAAACACCATCTACACAGGCATGTATCAGTTTACCATGGAATACAAACATTATCTATACATACATGTGGAAGTTTACCATGGAATACAAACATTATCTTCCCAGACATGTGGAAGTTTACCATGGAATACAAACATTATCTTCCCAGACATGTGGAAGTTTACCATGGAATACAAACATTATCTACCCAGACATGTGGAAGTTTACCATGGAATACAAACATTATCTACCCAGACATGTGGAAGTTTATCATGGAATACAAACATTATCTACCCAGACATGTGTAAGTTTACCATCGAATACAAACATTATCTACCCAGACATGTGGAAGTTTACCATGGAATACAAACATTATCTACCCAGACATGTAGAAGTTTACCATGGAATACAAAAATGATCTACCCAGACATGTGGCAGTTAACCATGGAATACAAACATTATCTATACAGACATGTGGCAGTTTACCATGGAATACAAAAATGATCAATCCAGAAATGTGGAAGTTTACCATGGAATACAAACATTATCTATACAGACATGTGGCAGTTTACCATGGAATACAAAAATGATCAATCCAGACATGTGGCAGTTTACCATGGAATACAAACATTATCTACACATGCATGTATCAGTTTACCATGGAATACAAACATTATCTATCCAGAAATGTGGAAGTTTACCATGGAATACAAACATTATCTACCCACACATGTTTCAGACTACTATGGAAATCCAACACCTTCTACATAGGCATGAGTCAGCTTACTATGAAAATCATACTTTCTACTCTTGTTGACTGATTATGTTGTGTTTGTCTGAGATAACTGACTGAAAGGAAGCGTACTATCTGTAGTATATCCATTTTTAGACATGCACAAACATGGAACATTTCTAGTTTAAACAGTAAGTTTAAACAAGGAAGCAATAGCTATTTAGTATTCATCTAGATGCAAAATGAACAAGTTGAGTTGAGTTTTAATCTAGCTTATTGAAGACAAATGATTCTGGCAAGTGCGGATGTCAAACATATATGTGAAACATGTCGGATTATATAACAACATATTTGCTAACTGTGTTTAAAGGAACAAAGAGATGTAAGCTAGTGAATACCATACCGACACAAGATGGTAATGTTTCCACAAATTTCCATGCATAGTTAGTATTTGGACCGCATTCATATTCCTGGTAGTCTGGCATTCCTGGGGGCATTATTTTATCATCTTCACAATACAATGTGCAGTTGCGGGTACCAGTGGTCTGGTCAGTCATACAGCTAGTGAGTGTGCCATATGTTGTCGGTAGGTTTTCACAAACTGGAAGAGCAGTTAAAATAGTTCAAAATTACATTTCCATGTATGATAAAATATATGTGTATATACATGTACCGGTATATATATTAACTCATTTACGAAAATAGTTGTACTTCAGAGAAATTCATACTCCTGACATAATAATTAAATCATTTTTCAGTGTAGATCTACCATAAACAGGCACAATATGTTTACCGTCGCAATAAATTGCACCTTATCTTTGGCATACATGCCATATTTTCAGATGGTCAATAAGTGAGATTTTCCTCAGCAGGGCTGTTTTTAAGTGAGATTTGGGAAAAATAAGTGAGACTGTAAATCGCGATTTTTGGGGGCGCTTAATACAGCTTTTTTAACTCAATTTTAAGTATTTTAATATCAAAAGAACCTAATATTGTGAAAAACTAATTATCATCATCATAAATGAATATATGCAGTCGCCCAACCAATTAAATTGTACTCATATTTGTGACTAAAAGACACACCAACACTAAATTACATTACCCCACCCAACTGTTTTCACGTGTAGTTACAGTATTACTTTGTCGTAAATTCCTTCATCCTTCATTTGGGGGTCATGTGTAAATTTTGGGGGTCATTTATACAAGTGACCAGATATGATACTCAAAGGCAAGCCATACTGGTATGCAAATATTGTATACATTATAACATCTACCGAATATTTTGAGAGGAGTGGGTGTTTAATAAAGGTAAAACAATCACATATTTGTTAAGTCTTATATGCATCTATTAGAATAAATACGGTACCCAATAGCAGTTGTCTAACCTTTGACCAAAGCCGATGTGTCGAAACTTCCACTCGCTAGCCTAAAATATCTTCCAAACTAACCCCTTTGATCAGCCCGACGGTTTTACATCAAATAGAGCACAGTATTACGTCACAGCTAGCAGTATTGTCTGTCTTACATGTGCCTACCTGACCTTTATCATTTGCCTCAGTTCACCGAGTTTTGAAGTTTTAAATACCAATAAATTTAATATTCTGTAGTAACAGTTAATGCTTTTATTGTGTGAACATTGCTTTTTAAAGTGTCATTTTGATTCTTTGACTCATGGGATATACGCATGATGGATGTACGTGTAGGCTAAATTACGGATCAAAGTAAGAAATTTTCAGGTTTTTTATTCAGCCAAAAAGTACGTAAAAACGCACAAATTTGAGCTTCATGGAAAACCCTGCATTAACACATGCAGATTAACACCTTTCCTGTTTGGGAATAGAAATAACAATTATTTTAAGTCAACAAATCAATTGTTTCTACACAAAAACAATCAAATGAGGAAGTGCCTACGTGGCTCAATAAGGGCAGAAATCCTCTGTATTCTGGACAGCAGAAACATTGTCATGGAAATGTAGCAAAATTGGTATAGGAGTCTAACAGGAAATGCTATGTACAAAGTGCACAGCCAACCAAAAAGTGATGAGAAAATGTACAATATTTGTATACAGTCATACAAGTAAACAATTACACATTTAAAATGAATATGAATGACAAACATAAATGAAGGGTGAAAATAGAAATAACGTTTTATAAGAGTCAGAGAGAGGCTAAAGCCTAATGCTTGACTAAGCCGTGCAAAATACTGCAATATACCTTGACAAGCCTCCGTGTTGCAGTGAATTGAATCTTCGTCGTCGCCAACACAGTCAGCACCATATATATCTGGTAAAGGACTGTCACATGATCGTGTTCGGGTCTGATTTCCGGTCCCACATCTGTGTGTACATGATGACATAATTTTCCACTCTGACCATCCTCCGTCAACTAATGAAAAATAAGTTTTCTTTTATTTTGGTTTCCCCCATATTTAATTGTGTTTTCTATACTGATGAACATATTTCGTTTGAAAAGTAAGTTTTCTCAATTATCCTCTAAGTTATGGTAACTTTACAGGTCAGTAAGATCAATCAGTTTAAGCAAACGGGAGGAGAAATCAATCGGTACCAACTTGTAGAAATATTTTGTTGTTACATGGAACGCCACATACACAAGACCATGCTTCCCAACACATATATCCCATGTAATCAACAGTCTACAAAACATTAAGCAATGGGGAGGTGCAAGGGTAAACATGCATGGGAACGGCGGCGCAAGGAATGGTCTAAACGACCATAAAACTAAAGTTCTACAAGGGGCAAAGGTTTAATGGATGGAATACATCATGGAAGAAGTCAAGTGAGTCAGTAGTATATGCCGAAAGCGGAGAAATGAACATGAATATTATATCAAGTAAAACAACTGCACACGGGACAGGGGAATTTAATATACATCTAAAACATAAATAGAAATAATTACTGGGGGTTTAAATCGATCACACATAACCGTTATATGGTCATTGATTTCCAACACATACACATAAATTAAGCCGGCAATGACTAATCGTTAAACACAAATACACTGTATATAAGCCAGTACGAAGAAACAAGCAGCCTTATACTGAGATAAATTATTTACAACAGAATGCGAAATAATAAATTTACGGCTATATTAAGGGAGGATTTAGTTGTGGTATAAAACAGCGAAATAGAGAGAAATGTTTCGTACCTGGTGGAATTTCACACATAGTTCCAGAATACCCCGGTAAGCAATCACATGTGTAATTTGAGACACCATTTTGACACGTAGCTCCATTTGTGCATTCATTGTTTATACAATAATCTGGTGGTACTGAACATGTATCTCCGGACCAACCCGAGTTACAATGACATACAAATGTATCTTGTCCATCTATACATTGATGTCCATTACAAGGATCTGGCTCACAGTTGTCAACAACTGAAACACAAAGCATGTGTTATTAACTTACCGATGTTATAAACAATTAAATACCACTATTGGTTAACACCAAGTAATTGATGTATACAAATGTGCACACAATGAACATGCAAACATTATGTGCGCTTAAAATGCATATTATGCTTATACATATGCATACGTGTAAAAAATCACAAGAAGGTCCGAACGAAAGCGGATTGAAACACATTACAAATAAAGCCATACTGGTGTAGTAAAGTGACAGCGCAGATCAACATGTGAATTCTGCAATATCAACTCTAAGTGTATTGGAACATCCGTCTGATTAATAATACTATTCAAGATTTTTAAAATACGCCTAAAAAAATCTGACGATTGATTAAGGTTTATTGCCCTAAGTGAATTTCTTGAAAGACAATTGGACAAGGAATGTGTTAAGCTATATGCGTTTACACTAAAATAGTTCACAAACAACGTACGGACAATTGGCTGACGGTTCATCACATTAGCTCAACTATAATGTTCATGTGATCTAGATATCTACATGTATATATAATTAATAAATAGACCGGAAATACTGTTTTCATATTGAGTTTCACAGTGTTTCAGTTTCAGCTCTTACCATCGCAGCTGGAAGAAGCAAGGAGGGATACACCATTTACGGCGACTTCTTGGAAAATGTCTATATCAATGACGTTATCAATTTCTGTAACTTGGCATGATGACGCATGTGTAGCAATTTCCGATGCAGTGAGAACTCTATCAAGTAGGTGTAATCCAGTCAAATATAGTCCTGAAATATCAAGAAGAAGAGACGACATTGATTCAGCCACAGAGGATGTTTTTCTAAGTTTTCGTTGTAACAATTTCAGCGGAAAGAGAAATAACTGTTTCACACAGCGTGATGTAGTAGAACTTGTGCCCATGCCCAATTTTCATTCTTGTAGTATTCATAACAATGAAGTTTAGAAATTAAATTTGTTGCTAGAATACACTAAGGTATATCTGCGTATGATAGCAGCTGCCTATGAATGACCAATCACAATCAACCAAGATGCTATACACAATACAGAGAGATTATATTACTTTAAAATGTTGTGTTACCTGACTGACCACTGGCTGTCAGTTTAAGTTCGCCATTTGATATCAACGGACTGCTACTTGAGACAGTAGATGAGAACTTCACGTCACCATTTATGTAAATAGCCAAATTGTTGACAGTTGTGTTCCATACAACTGCTACATGTTTCCAAGTATCACTGCTTAATTCTTCAACTGTTTCATCAATCTTGTTCCTTGAATTAATTACAAAATCTGTAATTAAGACGCTAACGTAGTCTCAACCACTTATTTCTCTACACTAACGCTGACCTCCTTGGTACAGCACTCACAGTCACTACACTGCCATGGGATACACTTCTTACAATTATAGACCAGCATATACGATATCATTATTGTTATGCTTGTAGGTTATGTTCCACATTTTACTACATATTTGAAAAGTTATATGTGCTGTTACTTCTGATTGTTTTTCTCCAAAAACATGCTGTGAACACACCCCAACGAAAATTATCTTTACTTCTAAGTTCTAAACTTAATGAGCATTTCCAAACAGTTATTATACATATCTTGTGCAAACTCATCATGAAATTGTCTTGTATGGACCTTGAATTTAAGCTAAGTAATTAAAACAACTTACGGTATTTGAACTCGGACGTTTTGCGTTAGATAGAGTATACATCTATCATTACCATCGCTCTTTAGCTGAATTGTGGTAGCAAGGGTTTGTTCATCAACTCGTTTTGTCCAGAACATAAAAGTCATGTCATTCATGTTGGAGGGTATATTTGCTAGTGATACTGGTCCACCAGTGTCTTCAATAAGAGTATCGTAACCTGTAAAAATAACAGATTTACAAAAGGTTTGGGATATTGGATGCTAGATTATAGTCTCAAGTTGAATAATGACCAAGGTTAATGCCGATTTATTTAGATGAATATCATAGAGGATTAAGTTGGAACAGGGACATGACATATATATATACATATACATGGCACGTACTGTATCAACACACATAATGATACCAGTGAAACATCTGCACACACAACAGTTGAGAAGGTGTAAGGGCAAACACCTAAAGGGATGGAGCGATAAGGAATTTACTGGCTAAGAAGGAAAGTAGAATAAGAAGGTTACAAAAGGGGATGGAATACATACAGGTCAAGCAAATACAGTGAGCTGGTCACATACAGAAGGGATTGAAAAGTAAGTATTCTCTTTATATCTTACTCTGACAATCTTGACTTGATGTAGCGTTTGTAGTTTTTGTCGTTGTTCCACTTGGACATTGTTTACAAGTTGTTTGTCCTACATCATCCTGATATTCTCCGTAAAGACAGGAAGAACAAGGCTGCATTCCATCTGGTGATGAAGTGCCGTGTCCACATAATTCTGAAATAATATTTCAAATATGTTTTAAAGGAAATTGTAAAGTGTAAACATCTCTAGCCATTTCATTGGCTAAAAAGCATGTATATACGCACTTATTCAGACCGTTTGGACACGCACTGGTGAGTAATCGACAACTTTGTGGTTTAATTGAAGTCTCAAGAAGCAGCACTGTGACGAAAACTTTTTCTGAATTAAAACGCTGGAATGCTCTTTAGTCCGTGCCCGACTAAACTGTGTTCTACTTCAAACCGATAGGAGACTCCATTTCCATAATAGACAAACATATGTTATACATGTATTTCCCAATTCTATTTGACACATTGATCAGTAATAGACCAAACCATGCTTTAATGCAAACTACTCACAGATGCATTAGTCAGTAAGAAACACTCTGCGCTGATTCATAAAACCTGAAAACGCATTGGTCAGTGATCGCCAACCGTGTTTTCCGACTCAAACCATCTAAAAAACACATTGGCTATTCATCACCATTAAAAGAACAGGAGAAGATTGCAACATTGAATGTGCCATGGGATCGTCATTTAGCAATGACAATACCTCATCATATACACCTGTTAGAGACATTCATAATACTTAGAATTAGGTATTTTACTCACATTACTGTTTAACAATGCCTCAGAAAGGTTTGCGCATCTAGTGAGTCTCACGGTATCTAACGAAGGTAGTGAGTTCTTATTATAAATGGGCCAAGCAGCATTTCTATTTATTAAGAACACGAACACATTTCATTTTGCATTTATAGACGTACGTTCACATACAACGACATTCTTTCTATATAGAAGGAAATTTGGGTTCTGTATAATTCCAGTGTATTCCTAAAGGCTATGTACATTGGTGTAAATATGTAGGCTTCCTATTGCATATTATCACTAACATACTACCACACACCAATGCAGTTGTCAAGAAGCTTGGAGCCGTTTTGTTTCGTTGAATATCCAGCAGGACATGACATGCAATCAATGCTACCTTCTCCACCAGTATACTGACCAATGGGACATTTATGGCATGTTACTGTCGTCTCATTCAAATATTGGCCAGACGGACAGGGTTCTAGAATAAAGATACAAATTGCAACGTGAATAACACATTTACATCGATTTACAATATTCTAAAAATAAATGTTTTAAACTCGTAACAGAGCATATCTTCCAAATCACTTTTTCACAAATATAACGCGATGATGAGTATTTGAAAGGACCGTTGCACATTGAATAAAAGGTATGTTATTTGTTGTTAACTGTATGTTTTCGTTTAACCATCTAAATAAGACTTATTGCACGGAAATATGACCGGATCAATATCAATATCTAATATATAAAATCGAAAGATAAAACAACAAATAAGAAGAATAATGTTAACTGTTTGTGATGGCCGAGGTATCTGTATAATGGAGACCACTGCTGCGTTGGAGATTGCCATCCTCGGTACCCAGGCTATTCATAACATTATGTATATCATAATGTATGTTATGTTAGCCTGGGTACCGAGGATGGAGATTGCACACATCTCTACTTCCCTGTTTGTATTGTTAACATGTCAGGTAATATTCATATTTCTTATCAGTTGAATGAAGAACCAATATGCACTTATATTGATATAATTAATTACTTCTGAGGCATATTTTGTTGAAGCTTAGAATTAAGTACGCGTTTAATAAAGATGGTTAAGATAATATGAATACATACTGCAAATGGCTCCGTCTAAGATGTATCCAGTGTCACATTCTATGTCTGCGTAATCTGGTGTTTGCCAGGAATCATTTGTTGTTGTAAAATTTTGTATGTCAAGAGAACCATTGTAGAGAAAATCTTGTATAACGGATGATAGTGAATCCATGACTTCATCATAATAATTTATTTCTGATAGGAGTGACGCACCCTCTGGCAAAGTCATAGTTAAAACAATGTCCACCTCGAGAACAAGTAAGTGACTTTCAGCTTGACGTTTCTGTATTGTGTGAGGATAATCACCTGTTTAAAGTAATACAGTAATATTTGCTAGTTTATTGATCAAACTCAAGACGGTATAAAGACAACAGGAAATACTTTCATGGGGTTAATATTTCTTTTTTGCGGGATTTAGGAGATGGTCGCCGCCGAAGATTAATGCTTCTTTCTATGATATGATAAAATATGTGTAAATGCAAATCAAACGAGAGAGTCCACTTTTAAGAATTATCGTATATTAGTATGATTTGTTACTTTTGTAAATGTATGTTGTACATGTATGTTTTCATTCGTAAATATGTACATACCGACTGAACGAATCGGTCTTCGATATTGGTCCATAATCGGGTTGTCAAGGACTAGAGTTGCTCTTCTTTTTCTTCTATTTTGAATAGGACCGCAAATTATGACAATGTTTTCAGCTGTGCATGTTTCACCAAGGGGACAAATTTCATCAAAGTGTGGATATATTCCAGACTCCAGTATGTTTATAAAATTTTGTTTGATCTCCGCCATTGTTTCATTTGTACCACAGTCACCACCGTAGTAAAACATTTCACCAAGAAGTCGCAGACCTCTGGCATTTGTCGCTGGAAAAATAAGAAAGCACAATAGTTTACCTTAAGCAGCATAACATGGTCAGCAAGATGCGGTAGTAAAATCTTTTAACACGATGTAACTGGAAGATGACGGAATTGATAAACAATTAATGTGCATAGGACATTGCTTAATACCCGTGAGAAGTAGTAGTTCTGTGTTCACTTAGTCAACACAGCAGCAGGAATAAAAATTGACTGAAACAATATTTAGCATTACCCTCTGAACAATCTGGTACTTCGCTAGGCTGCCATCCTGCAATGTCTAAACAGAAGAACATGCCATTGAAGATGCTACCCATGTATGGAATGTCAAACTCTTCATTACACGTCATCGTGATAACAGACTGTGTTTGAATTGAATCATAAACAAGCGCACCATTGGTGGGTGGGTCTAACTCCGGGCAGGAAATTTCTGAAATATATGGCATAGAAATGATAAATGGCAGATCATGGATGGTCAGATACCATATTATATTTACTCGTACAAGATTTAAATGATAGATGCGATGCTTCCCTGTTTACTTTTCGGCTCAACTCTTATGTTTATACATATATATTCAGTTTAAATAAGGTTTTTTCAGTGCCATATAGACATAGACAACAATTTGTAAATGAACACGCCATCCAGCTGGCTTACGGAATGTCAGTGGTTCAGCTCAGGTGTCCGACTAGCGTTTTCTCTATCCAATCCTACGGAAAGAGTCAATACATGATCCTGGCTGTTTGTGTGACGTTTAGCTCATTAAAAAGAGTTCCTATATATAGAATATATGAACAAATGGTAACACAATACCTCTGCAGAATGGTTTCGTACCATCACCCCAGCCCCATACACCGTTAGATGTTCCATTATTCTCGCACGTTATCAGATCTGTGCCATTGAGTGGAAGATGAGCCACACATGATAGCCTACACTCGACACCGTATGTATATCTCGTACCAGAACAATTAAATGCAAGAAAGTCATCTTGAAGAGTGTCCAATGGGTGGCCACATGTAATTTCTGAAAATTGTAAAATATATAATGTAACAGCACGGTGTAATTCTAACAAATTAATAATGTATAATACTGTTATACCAATCTCCACTTCCAACCTCACTGGGTATTTAGCAAGGGAACAGAGTTGCGGACAACCCTTTCCGAATAGCCCGCATTTACTGTGTTTAATTTATGACTCCAGTCTTCCTATATACCAATCTTATATAATAACATCCCTTAAATCGAGCTGCTTTGATGACATTTTTTATCACACTCATTATTGTCCATAAACATTTTCTTAAGTTACACGACTGATTTACTGTAAAATCTGGATACAAAGTGGAACAAAAAATGCCATATTCAACTTAACGTACACCATCAACATGTGGTGGTTGTTGTCGATGTTTTCTAGCTGTACAAACACTAAATGACAGCATTTGACAGGTTCTATTTATTCACATAAAGGACTTTTTTGAACTGTTACTGTTATTTCCCTTTACGTTCGACTCCAAATACTAGTCGTAATTAAGACTTGGAAACGGTTATTTGTTGGTCTAGTACTGCATTTTGTAATTCTAGGTAAACATTCCAATAAAATACGGTAACTACTATCTTATAAAACGTATTCTTTGTTTGGTAGTAATATGTATACTCTGATCACTGGAGAACAAACCTTGTACTTGAAGCTCCATGCTACATTCTGGTGATTTATTGCCATCAGAGTCGATTGCTATGTATGTTACATGTTCTGTTCCAGAGATTACATCACCCATAGATGGACCAGATTTCTGGATGGTTTCAGGTGCTGGATCAGTTCTATCAGTAACAGTAGGAATCTCCCATGTTACTGACGTAGATGAGGATCCTCGGTCCGCGAAAAATATCTGCGGAGTCTTGCACATTAAGGATGGTGGACTGTCATCTACAAAATCAAACCTTTTACAGGTTAACTAGTGAGTATCAAGGAATTTCCTTCGATCGAAAGAATATTGTTAAAGTAGGCATACGTGTTATTAATTTATGCTAACATTATCAGACAAAACTTGCATATATTAAAGGTTTACCAATGCACGTAGTATTGGCGATGCTAAACCATGTTCCATCTTTCTGGCATTGTGTATACAGTTGTCCTCGCAATAAGTAGCCTTCATTACATTTCATTACACAGAATGATTGGTAGGGGTAAGTTAGATCTGTACAATCCACTCTACCATTGGCCGGTGGGGTAGGAGGTTCACATTTGATATCTGGAAGAGATATATTAAATGTCATACGTTTTGCCTTTCATTTTAAAAGAGAGAGAATACGTAACTACAGGGAAAGCCACATACATAAGACAATGCCTCCCCACGCAGATTATTATATATATTTATACAAACGTGTATTAAAAAGGATTTAATCAAGTACATGTATAACATTTACTGAATCATAAGATATAATAAATACAGTCATCTTATGAGGCTTTTGAGCCGAGGTACGTGTGAAAAGTCAAAACTGATAAGTTGTATCACTTGGGAGCAAAATTGAAATTGGTAAGCTAAACTATGTGATAGTGCTGAGAGTTACTTAAGTCACATGTTGGAATGGCTGACCACATGGTAGTCTCAGTGTATGGCTGACCACATGGGAGTCTTAGTGTTGATATGTTACTTACTTTCACATGTTGGAATGACTGACCACATGGGAGTCTTAGTGTTGATATGTTACTTACTTTCACATTTTGGAATGGCTGACCACGTGGTTGTCAAAATGTTGATATGTTACTTACTTTCACATGTTGGAATGGCTGATCACGTGGGAGTCTTAGTGTTGATATGTTACTTACTTTCACATGTTGGAATGGCTGACCACGTTGGTGTCTGGATGTTCTCACATCTTACAATATTATTCCCGACTAATTCATACCCGACATGACACTCGTAACGACATTGACTCCCTACACGGAAATCATCACAGTTACGCTGACCGTTAGTAGGCCATTGGGGACTGGCACATGTTTTTTCTGTGAAAAATTAAATGAGTGTAAAATATATGAAAGTAAAGCTTCTTTTCATTCTTTACCAATGAACATCGGCAAATAATAATTATTTGAAGAATTTCATTCACCATTATTGCATATTTCCTTTTGTAAATTTACGAATGACATTTTTGTATATAGAGCCAACCGAATTATTAGCAAAATTACCTACAATAATTGAGACCGGCGATATAATATGTTAGAATTAGAAAGAAATCAGCGCGACATACTCTGTGGATATTAAATAACGATATTTCTCATACTCACCGTTTACAGAGAATGAAAAATGACAATATCCTTTCAAGTTTGTGTCATCTTCAGCCATGTACGTGATGTAGTGCGTCTTTCCGCCAATAGCCCCTTGGAACCCCCCGCCATTGGCACCACCATTTACTTGCTGCACTCTAAATTCACGAGATAAATATTTGGTAAATAAAAATATCCAGAGATGAAACAACGGACGCTTACCACTGGGTATTATTGAGTATAATGGGACGTTTTCTTCTTCACGCGGCACCTTGTACTTAACAGCATTTTTAAAGGGGATTGTCACGAGTTCTCTCCCCTTCTATATTAATTTGTAACATATGTATGTCTAGCATGTACTATATATACATACATGTATATAGAAGGGAAATCAAAGGGAGATAACTCGTTACAATGTCCTGTGTTCCTAACCACTATAAAACACATAACTACCATATACGCTGTCCCGTTTTTGTAATGATTTTAAGTACATGACACAATGACTGGATTTCTCCGCGGTTCGTCTGAAACACTAGGCTGTTGCGTTAATTGGCATTGAGACCGTCTAGAGTAAGCAGTTAAAATTACATATTTCGTTTTAAGAGACACATTCCTTGCCCCAAGTTGCTGTATGTACTTTGTATATTTTAGACATTAAACGTTTGACTTGTTTAAAATCAACTTACGTTGGGCTGCCTCCATTTTTATCAGACGCTTTCGGGTCAGTCCAACTAACAACGACGCTGTCTCCGGCTGCCACATTGTAATTATCTTTGACTTCCTTAGGTTTACAAGGGTAAGAGAACTCTGGTGGATAGTACGTTACTTGTTGTCCTGGTTGTCCTGGTCTATCACCTTTTAATGTACAATATTAACATTAGCTGACGTAGTCACAGGCGCAAATTTTGTTCGAACAATTAAACAAAGAAGGTGATTATTTATTACAGATTCACACCTACTTAAACTTAAAAGTGTTTGTCACTTATGAGACACCTGCTTTCTGAACACATTTATTTCCTGGTTCCTATCCTTTAATGTCAGGCACCTCGACAGGTAGGCAAACGGTCACCCATATTTAACAAGGTGGTGGCTCAATAACCGGCTAATACTGGAATTCGACCATAGCGGATAAACTCGGCCACGGGAAAAGGTTATACATGTACTTTGGTAAAATAGTTATTTGATTATGCAAATAAAACATGTTCCTTGTGTAAACTGACTAATGAGCAAAGTTGCCAACTTGGTGATGTATAATGAAACCAAATACGATAATCTTATG
The DNA here is from genome assembly GCA_032209605.1 of Mactromeris polynyma. Taxonomy (NCBI): domain Eukaryota; kingdom Metazoa; phylum Mollusca; class Bivalvia; order Venerida; family Mactridae; genus Mactromeris; species Mactromeris polynyma. The sequence goes on from JASFXZ010000005.1 coordinate 30,325,714, forward strand.
AAATAAAATGCAAAACATTCATAGGTACATTTGTCTTGATCAAGGAAGTTATTAATATATTGCATATATCAACAGGTAATAATGTGACTAAGAGTACTCGTAGTGCTCGTTATACAAAGTCGTACTCACAAAGATAATAACAGGCAACAGCACCAACAACAGCTGCAACTGCAGTCCAAAAAAAGCGTTTTTGCCTGCTTTTGGGATAACCTTGAAATAGAAAAAATATATTTTTAAATAATCAATATAAGTACAACTGTAGTTTTATGAGATCTCTTCAGATAATGAGTTGACGGTTTTTGCCTTTATACCCCCCCCCCCCCTCCCCTCCGTTGTATAACTGACGTTTTCCTATTATAGAGGTAGAACTATAATATCTTAGTCTATCAACACATCGCGGATATTAGATCTGTTTACAGTGAGCCATTTAATAATAGTTTTATCTATATACATGTACACGCTGGAGGACTTGGACTTTGCAGACGACATTGGACTACTGTCCCACTACTTCAAACACATACAAGAGAAGTCACAGCGCATGAGCACAGTTGCACTACAAACAGGACTAGAAATCAACACCAAGAAAACAAAGAGCATGAGGGTCAACACAGCTACCAACACACCCATCCAAATGGCGGAACAGCACATTGAAGATGTTGAGAGCTTCACTTACTTAGGAAGCATCATCAGCAAGACAGGAGGCACTGAGGAGGACATCAAATCCAAGATTGGAAAGGCTCGACACGTCTTTGTCACCCTGAAGCCAGTCTGGAACAACAGGAACATTCTCCTCAAGACCAAGCTGACCATCTTCAACTCCAATGTGAAGTCTGTTTTGCTATACGGTTCAGAGACATAGAAGCACACCAAAGCACTAGACTCGAAACTCCAAGTTTTTGTGAACACCTGCCTACGACAAATCCTCCGTATTAGATGGCCTGACACAATTTCCAATGAAGAACTCTGGAGAAGAACGCAACAGAGACCAATTCCAGATGCCATCAAGGAACGGAAGTGGCGGTGGGTTGGGCACACCCTACGACGGGACCCAACCAACATCACAAGACAGGCACTCGACTGGAACCCCCAAGGGAAGCGCAGGCGAGGCCGTCCAACCACGACTTGGAGAAGAACCCTAGACACTGAGCTTCGCACATATGGAATCTCCTGGGGCGAGGCCAAGCACAAAGCACAGGACCGTAGAGGATGGAAGGCTGTAGTTAAGGCCCTATGTTCCAGATGGGACGAAGAGGACTAAGTAAAAGTAAGTAAGTAATATACATGTACACTGAACAAAAAAAGAATCTTGTACACATATAGAGTTTGTTGTGTTAAAGAAATCATTGTGTAAGGAAAGTAGATAGGTAATATTAACATTGACCTGTGTTATCAGGATTCATGAATTTTAGCAATTATGTTGGCACTGTTAATCGACAACAACGCGAAACTCGATTTGCATGTGCATGAATTGTTCAACATATCCCGTGTGGTATCCTGTCAATTTGTTTTACTTGTCTTACTGACATTGTTGTCAAGTGAACGAAGACGCTTTTAAAAGTGTAGCATTTTTAGTATGCCAAGAATACCCAATAATTTACGCGAACGTGCGATTGGCATGCTTGATGCTTGCATGTCGACAGAAGACGTTGCAGGGCATGTTGGGAGTTCTAGTCGAGCGATACGAAATCTTCGCGCACGATTTAGAACGACAGGACACACCGACGACTTGCCACGTCGTGGACGTCCGCGTATTACAACGCGTTGTCAAGACCGCTATATCATGAACACGCATTTGCGCAATCGATTCCAAACTGCCACTGCTACTGCTGCTAACACACCTAGGCTTCATGATAATCGAATCAGTGGGCAAACTGTTCGTTATCGTCTGCGGGAGAACGGTTTACGTCGGATGCGTTTTAACGTCATCGTGTAAATCGTCTTAACTGGGCACGTGTACACACTCGTTGAAAACGACGACGCTGGAATACTGATGAATCAAGATTTTGTTTACATCGTGGTGATGACAGGGTGCGCGTCTACCGTAGGAGAAATGAACGCTATGCTGACTGTTGTTTGAACGAGATCGTTTCGGGGGTGGGGGTTCTGTCATGGTTTGGGCAGCCATTGTCCATGGTAATCGTTCACCACTAGTCGTCATTAATGGCAATTTAAATGCTCAACGTTACCGCGATGACATTCTCGCTAATCACGTCATTCCTATGTTCCATAACAACGACAACATCTCGATTTTCAGCATGATAATGCCACATCTCATACAGCTATAGACTAAATTTTCTTATAACAAATAACATTGATTTCATTGATGACTGGCCCGCTAAAAGTCCCGTCGTCCCAACCCACCTACAAACGTCAACGAACTTCGGAATGGAACAATATTCCTCAGGCAGAAATCAACACCTTAGTCAATTATGTGCGCCGGCGATGCACTGCAGTGGTCAACTCAAGAGGTGGTCATATCCGTTATTAAGTGTTATTTTAGATTTAACCCCTACATCACTTGGTCAAAATTTCCCCATTTTCTGTTATCCTTTGGCCATCATTTTTGCACCAAACGATGCATCATGGAACACTCTTTAAACGCCTATATAACAATGATTCCCCCGATTTGTTTTCATCCAGCTATGTTCAAGCAAATTTAGCGGAAGTTTCTTATTTTGTTTAGTATATATAGTGTCCACGTAAAATGAAATTTAGTTTCAATACAATAAAGAAACCATCCTTGACTGAACATAAGCTGTTTCAAGTTTCAGAAAATATGCATTTCTGTGTGTGTTAAAATTAAATATTAATGAAATATTATTATTTTTTCAAACTGGGAGCTTTGGATAGACTATATGAGTCCATAGCCAAACAGGGAATCGCTTATAATTAACTTTTACAAAAAACATTATCAACACGTACAACTCGAGATGGAATACATCAAGTTTAAAGAAATCAAAGCGCTGTGAGCGAAGTAGGCATTGGGCAGCTGACAGCTAGATAGTGTATTTGCTTGCTTGGTACAGATCTAGTGACTTGTTTGTAAACAACTTTTAAGTCTACCCTAAGCTTCATACGCCTATCAATATAGGGGGCCGCTGGCTGACCAAGGGGAATAAGACAATATATAAATTTGTCTTTTTGGGATCTAATTCCCCAACCTAGAGCTAATCATTTTGTCTAAATCCCACTGTGGGAGATGCTAACTCCCCATTTCCGTAATTTAATTCGGGGGGGGGGGGGCTAGCTGACCATGGGGAATTAGACAATCAATTTGTCTTTTGGGGATCTAATTCCTCAACCTAGAGCAAAGATGCTAATTCCCCACTTTCGGAATCTATTAACATCCGAACAAAGTATATTTCTCAGGACCCGGAAACAATTGGCGAGTCAAATTCCCACCAGTCGGAGATCGTCCCCGCCGCTCATCCCCGCGGTCAAACATGAATAAGTGCATTAAATTCACAAGAAAAACACTACCAGTATTGTATGACATATGCGCGACTCTTCTATGCAGTGACAACATCTTCAGCTGTTTGTGTCAGCTGTTCTACTTCTGAAATACTCGGCTTGATGCAGATGTACTTTGGAAAATGTAATCCGATATTAAAGGAATCATGTACTTATTTTGTCTTAGTGGATAATTTGACTATTTGTCCTCCACCTCTCAACGCTGATTTATATTGAGAAGTTGTCAGTTGCTTGCGGAGGAGCAGGTTTGTACTGATTGGAAACCCAGGAGCACTTATTAGGTCAAATTACTACCATATATGACTGAATACTGTTGAAATACGACGAAATACGACGAAATGCGCAAAATAATCACTCTTGATGGATAATTGTGTTTGTATACATGAATATTCATTTATTAATTTAACGAATACTTATATCAGAAGACCGGCAAAATTGGGAGTAAAATACATGAGAGTATTGTTTCACATTAAGTTGAAATGCTTCAATACATTAAGTTCGAATATCAATTGAATCTGACAAACTTCAGCGTAATCCGACATTCATTCATATTTCATATCTATGTATTATATCTATATATTTATTATCATTATATGTGTCACAATATATATGTATGCTATAACAATACACTCGTTAGTCTCATTTGACTAACCCCACCCAGCTAGCTCAGTTGGTAAAGTGGTATAAAAGCAACGTGTGTTAGTTATGGTAGTGATAACCGTGCCGGGGAGCGTTGATAATTAAGCTAATTATTACATGATGGGGACGTTATCTATGGACAATCATTTGTACATAGCAAATTTCCATATATGTTTGTACACATCTGTAACTTTCGAAAATAGTATAATTATGTTTCAGACATACCTACGGAAAAGTCCGTCCCAGACCAATGGCCATCGTCGCAAAATAGTTGATCTACTGTGCGTAGATTTTCATCCAGGCTGTTGTCCTCAGGTGTAAACATGCATTTGTCCCCATGCGGAACTGAACGACCATCTTTGCTTGGTACACTACAGTTAAATTGTCCAAAATGTTCGGCTTCAACAAGCAAGCATTCTTTCATTGGCGTCACAGGCGCCTTAACCTTTACTTCCTGTTGTACATGTACATTATTATAAGAACTTTACAGGTATCAACAGTCGCTGTCCGAGAACGCTGAGTTTTGTCGTATACCAGCATGCACTAATAATTGATTGTATTGACACGAACACACAATAAATGGATATTATTCAAACACAATGCAGGAATATACAATTAAGAAAATTGTTCTTTCAATTCAAATCATATGTTATAACAATTTCATACACGGACATCAACATAATTCTAGATTGTGTTTTTCAGTGTTCAGTTATAACTTTTGTAGTCTTTTTAAAAGAACTTATAGTGTCATATTAAGAGCGTTCGGACTGTACCATACGCTATTTAATCTCTTGTTATAATGCACTTAAAAGAGTACGTGAATTAAAAAATAATTATTATATATATACAGTATTTGTGACAACTATATGTGCGATGTTTCAGTTTTCTTGTGGTCATAAATGAGTTTATTATAGACTAATTGAAAAGAATGTGATACTGAATTAAAAGTTATATAAATACATACATTTGGTTAAATCATGAAATAGTATTTCTTCAAACAAATCATGAATACACGTTTAAATTACCGGCATACACCATTCTTATAAATGCCTCTGCACATTTTATGTGATCGGTACATCGGTGTCATATTGATAATTTTATCTAACCTATTTGAAGTTAAGCTTTACTATGTAGAATAAAAGTATGGATGTGAGATGTCGGTACATCGGTGTCATATTGATTCATAACTAGTCGTGTTACATCATGTACTGTCGATTCAGAATTAGTTGAGAATACGGTTACAATGGGCGTTATGTCTATTAATATTTTCCAAGTTATGTTTTCATTGTTTACAACCGTTCTCAAGTAAGTAAATTGAACTTTTAACCTGTATATTATGACAATCTGCCGACAAAGGCGTTGTTTTCTGACAACTGATTTCTATGGTGGCATATTACTGCCACCAGTTAGCATGATAGCGTTCGCGAATTAATTCGTGTTAACCACTTAATTATTACGATAATTATCTAGCTATCTAGTTAATATTCGTGATATCTTTTCGGTAAGATAAATATCATACAACTAGAAACAGGCTTGAAAGTGCCCAGAACTGCCACCTCTTACCTTTTTATGATGTACATGTATTACACTAGATGTAAGTGGTAACTCGAATCTTATCTAGTTGTCCACTTATTATGTTACTTAGTAACTCAAATTCGCGAATTTCACTTAAGATTCGTGTTACCACTTAAATTATAAATGCAATTTTGGCTTCTAGATGTAAGTGTAGATGTAGCTAGATAATTATCGTAATAATTAAGTGGTTAACACGAATTAATTCGCGAACGCTATCATGCTAACTGGTGGCAGTAATATGCCACCATAGATTTCGATCAACGGACCTTTCTACATTTTGAATGTTCTATGTTTATTATAAATACTTATGTAGCATGTATATTTGATGCATTGTGTTGTATAATTCAATGCGTTTGTCGCGGTCACCAAAACATAAACTTTAAGATTTTATCAACAATGTCGGAATAACGTTTTGCTCATTATTTGTATTTTCATGTAAAGTTTATTTTATTTGACTTGTACATTGCATATCGTCATATGAATATAATATATTCAATATAATTTAAACATACCGGTCTAGGTCCAGAATATAGTAAACAATAGAAGATAAATAAACAAAAAGCAACAAAAAAACACGCACACAAACAATATTTGTTATTTAACTTTACGTGTGTGTAGTAAAAGGGTTAAATAAAGGCACTTATTCTTTCTAACACCTTATGAATCCAAATAGATTTAAACTTCTTGCCAATTAACAACTATTTGAAATTAATATTATCAGTAATCATATGTATAAAGCCATAAGTCTATGGTTTCTTTACTTTTATAATTAAACACACGATATGACGTAGAATCGAATGAAATATAAATACCATTGTGTCATTTACGTAACAAATAAGAAATAAGAAATTTCAATATACCAGTATTCAGAAATGTTTGAAGTACTGTCATACAAAAAAACTAATACATATTTATTCATGTAATATCTACTGAATAATAAAATTCATTTAAATTAATTAAGTACTATAACGACTTACCTTCGACACAAACGATTGAGATCGCCCAACGCCAAATATCACACCAATCAATACGAATAATACGATCTCCTTCATTCTGACTCTACCTAAAACTCTGCAGTCTCAAATTGTTTTAATCGGAATTTTATTTAAAACTTATATAATTATGTTAGGTATATTGACTTCATGCCATTACCTCTACAATCGTATCTTAAATATTTTTCCTATACCTTGCTGAAATATTTGTTACCTACTGTTTCTGTAGATCTGCGCCAATTAATCATAATGGGCGGAGTCCTAGGAGGTAGAGTACTAGGAGGCGGAGTCCTAATAAAGGAAGTAAAAATCAGCGACTGTTTGTCAACGTTCCAACAGGTTTTATGAATAGGCTTCAAAAATTGTCATTCAGTCGCTGAATGTTTAACTCTATTGTGCAATAAACGAACACCTGTTCTAGATTTAATGTCCGCTTGATTTATATAATATGAATCTTAAATATGGTTATATACGGTTCGATATATCTGCCAGTGACTATTCAAATAGGTATTCATGTTTCCACCCATCAATTAGGCCTATGTTCATGTATTGTGGACATTGTATTGTGGACATTTGCTTTGTAATTGTTTACAGACTTGTATATTTCTACGTTTTATGTATCCTAGTATTTTATGGAGATAGTGCGCTTTGAATATGGTATTGCCTGGTCGACAATTTCATTTTTTTCTTTATTGTTATCAGTTGCCAACCTGTATCTGCCATTAAGATGTCTGACCATAAAAACTTAAAATATTATACGGAATAAAGCGAAAAATAATTCAGTATAAGTTACATAAAAATGCTTACAATATGGCGGCGAATATTTCATAGAAGAGTCAACATCAACATCACAAAACGACTTTATGACGTTGATATGCGCGCCGCATGTCCCTATGTCATGTTATTCATTTTAGTGTTATTTCAACAACTTGTGAGAAAGTTCAATATAATTGTGTATACGTGTTGAGAATATGCTGACAATACAACACTGAACATTTTGATAACTTTTGTTAATGTTTTGTTGCTTGATTTAATTGGACAATCCTCGTACATTAGTATTTGTACAAATAACGCTTATATAAATACTGAAATGTTTCTCTATAATGTGAATCAATTCTAATTCATTTAAACGACTGAGTAGAATCTACACAATGTTACTTAAGCTAAAAAACAACAACAACATTATTTTGCTTTATTCAATAATTGCTGTTCTCAGAGATATACTGACTACTATAAACTTAAAGTGAATCAACACGTGTAATGTATTTGCCACGTTCCATATATCAAAGGGCCATGCTTTACCGGACCGTAACTAAGTTTTCTTTGTTTATCGTAAAAATACCACAATGAGTTTTTTAGCAGATATGTCGGTAGTTCATGGGTATTATTGTTTGGCAAATTATGTTAACCGTTTGCGTGTACATTCACAATTGGGCTTGTGTTTAGTTCTTTGAAATTAAAAAAAACGGTCATTACTTTTGTAAAGATATTTATGTGTCACTGGCAATATTCCACATTTTGATGATAAAAGACATGAAACTGTACGTCAAATGAGCTCATTATTACAGCATTATTTAAAGGACATTGATAAAACAAATCGAACTCTCCACACTTCCTGAATGTAGTTCTATTAATCCGATGCATTCCTGGAACGGAACTTATATCTTCAATCGATATAAAAGAATCAATTAAGTTGATTGTCATCTCTTATTATTTTACAGCTCATGTGTTTCTGCCGGGGATTTCCCACCCGTTTCATATTTAATTTGGCAATGTCGTCTCATGCTTACGTAAAGTGTTAGACGCATATTTAATTTCCTTCTCTTTGTGTGTTATACTAAAAGTATTCTATTGTTCAATGTACCATGACTCAAACCTAAAGCTTTCATGGTTTCACAGAAGCAAAGAGGAAGTTAACGATATTTTTTTGTAAAGTAATTAATACAAATATTTGACATATTCAAAAGGTCTCCATTGAGTTATTGGCACCATACACTTTTAACAAGTCATGCCAGCTCAGAAAAAAGACCAGGGTAATTCGGAAAATTCCCCATCCGATAAATTACGTGTTATAATATTATATAGTTAGATATATTCATTTGCATATTGAACACTGAAAATGCTTTTTTTACAAAGCAACATTAATCATTTTTACAGTAATAAGCAGCGTGACAAATGTAATTTGGGTTTGTGAATTTTCGCAATTCCATTATATTTAGATATAAATCCTGTTCTTGTTTATTTGTTTCCTAAATAGCTAACAGTACCTAAACACTGCAATCAGCGTAAAAGTTTAAAGGTCACATTCTGTTATATTATAACATATACATGTATAATGTGAAGTTGATAATTTAACATAATTTATCACAGTTTTAAACTTGCATACGTACAACTGTACAGTGAATTTTACAACTTACAAAGTTGTTAGTGTATAAAGCTTTACTGTAATAACGATTAAATGGTTAATTTGACATGTATACCGAAGCCTGTATTAGTCGCCTATAATTATGTATAGAATGGTCTTGCATTGTTATTTTATTCTGTATTTTAAAGTCATATACTACAGTACAATCTCAATGATGAGACCATACTTCGGACCATTGAAAACTGGTCTTAATTTTGAGTTGGTATTATTATTGAGGTAGTTTTGAGGTAAAATAAATATAAATGTTTGATTCAGGTAAACTACACTTTGGACGAAGTACGGGGCTACTCTTATATGTTTTTGTAAAGTATAGTGTGGGTTGCCCTCGACCCGCAAACACTGATGTGACGAGGAAATAAAACGTATCTTCGAAACAACATATACAGTCAGACCTCGGTCATTCGAAATCAGCGGGTCCGAAATTTTATTTCGAATAATACATATTTTCCACTAGTCCATTTCAATTCGATGTGCAAAAGGAAATACATCGGGACGGGATATCTATTTCGAATGATACCACGTATTCGGATAGAGGGTTGTCGAGTAAACCAGGTCCGACTGTATTGAAGAGGTAAAAAACAAACTCAAACACGAGGAACATATGGTAAAACACAGTAATTTGCACCAGCTTGAGACGATAAGAACCCAGTCACACAATGGCCTTTAAACCGTCAGTAAAATCGAGAAGTTCATAATCAAGTAAAATCAGATATTTTCGCGAGGCCAATATTTCGCAATATCAGATTGCTGCTCGAGGCTAAATGTAAGCGAGTTCTACTTTCATTTTGTCGTAAAATTAACGCAACGATATTAATCGAGAATTTATTTTCGCAAAAATTATGATCTCGCGAAAATTGCGAAAATTAATTCCTCGAGAACTTTTCTGATTTTAAAGTATTTGGCGGTACCCTATCTCCCGCTTAAACGTTATATAGACAACATTTCGCATTACAACAAAAATAGCCACACTTATAGTAACTAACATACGAAAAATATCTAAAAAATATGTAAACATAGTGCATCGGTGTTATTATACGCCTTTTGTTTTTGCGCTGCCTTTTTGTACATAAATATTGCGTTGTGTGTGGCATGGTTTTTTATATTAGTCATGTGTTTTTTTTATTATAAATGAAACATATTTGTCTTAATTACCATGTGTATATGTATCTTATGCTGAAATAAATCTATCTATCTATCTATAGAAGCCGATACAAAAATCTCATCGTGAAGCTATTTGGTGTTTGTTTAAAAGCAGTCAAGCAGTGTGCAGAGATCTGTGTTCTACTATACGGACAAAACTTCTATTGAAAGCTACAAGGAAGTATTTACCTAGTGTATAATCCTCGTATGTTAAGTATTCATAATCTAATTTTTACAGTTCAATACGCTAGGCGACTTACTGTCGTGTTCTGTTAAAAGACATTGTGAGTCATAATGGACGATTTGATAAATGCGTACCAAATTTGGGTTCAAAAATGTTTATTATACGATAGAACACAAACATTTGTACCTTACGAATCGTTACCAACACTGTTTTAACCAACAAACACCGAACTGTCAATTAAGGCAATAACAAACATGTATAAACACTTTTCATGTATAAAGTTTACAAGTTTATTCAACAAAACGATGTTGTGGAGATGAAGTTTTTGTGTCCTTGTGTAAACGTTAAAGTAAATGTGCAAATAATTACAAGAATGTATTAACTAACTGCACCGATATACGATTATTTGATCGATTATTTGACTTAATATGTCAATGTGCTGTTCTATTGTGCAGATTAAATGTGAATAATTCATTTATTCACATATAAAGCAATATGCTAGGCATTTAAAACAAAAATAGATAGTCACTTGCATATTTATTATTCGAGTAACTGAAACAAATATTTAAGTTACTAATGCAAATTTAAGCACAAGTAATAACATGTTACATACAGTTATATTATCCGGTTTACTTATTGAACAGTCATGTACCTAAACAAAACATTGTCCACGTTTAGGCCACGAAGATTATAAAGCACAATATGTATTGTTACCACGGCAAAATACGCTGGTTCTGTACATCTCGCTTGTTGTGTACATTTCGCTTGTTGTGTACATCTCGCTTGTTGTGTAACATCTCGCTTGTTGTGTACATCTCGCTTATTGTGTACATCTCGCTTGTTGTGTAACATCTCGCTTGTTGTGTAACATCTCCCTTGTTGTGTATATCTCCCTTGTTGTGTACATCTTCCTTATTGTGAAAATCTCCCTTGTTGTGTATATCTCCTTTGTTCTGTACATCTCGCTTGTTGTGTACATTTCGCTTGTTGTGTACATCTCGCTTGTTGTGTAACATCTCGCTTGTTGTGTACATCTCGCTTAGTGTGTACATCTCCCTTGTTGTGTACATCTTCCTTATTGTGAAAATCTCCCTTGTTGTGTATATCTCCTTTGTTGTGTACATCTCCCTTGTTAAGTACATCTCGCTTATTGTGTACATCTCCCTTGTTGTGTACATCTCCCTTGTTAAGTACATCTTTCTTATTGTGAAAATCTCCCTTGTTGTGTATATCTCCTTTGTTGTGTACATCTCGCTTATTGTGTACATCTCCCTTATTGTGTACATCTCTCTTGTTGTGTACATCTTCCTTGTTAAGTACATCTCGCTTATTGTGTACATCTCCCTTGTTGTGTACATCTCCCGTGTTAAGTACATCTCCCTTGTTGTGTACATCTCCCTTGTTGTGTACATCTCGCTTATTGTGTACATCTCCCTTGTTGTGTACATCTCGCTTATTGTGTACAACTCCCTTGTTGTGTACATCTCCCTTGTTGTGTACATCTCCCTTGTTGTGTACATCTCCCTTGTTGTGTACATCTCCCGTGTTAAGTACATCTCCCTTATTGTGTACATCTCCCTTGTTGTGTACATCTCGCTTATTGTGTACAACTCCCTTGTTGTGTACATCTCCCTTGTTAAGTACATCTCCCTTGTTGTGTACATCTCGCTTATTGTATACATCTCGCTTATTGTGTACATCTCCCTTGTTAAGTACATCTCCCTTGTTGTGTACATCTCCATTGCTGTGTACATCTCCCTTGTTAAGTACATCTCGCTTATTGTGTACATCTCGCTTATTGTGTACATCTCCCTTGTTAAGTACATCTCCCTTGTTGTGTACATCTCCCTTGTTGTGTATATCTCCCTTGTTAAGTACATCTCGCTTATTGTGTACATCTCCCTTGTTGTGTACATCTCCCTTGTTAAGTACACCTCCCTTATTGTGTACATCTCCCTTGTTGTGTACATCTCCCTTGTTAAATACATCTCGCTTATTGTGTACATCTCCCTTGTTGTGTACATCTCCCTTGTTAAGTACATCTCGCTTATTGTGTACATCTCCCTTGTTAAGTACATCTCGCTTGTTGTGTACATCTCACATGTTGTGAACATCTCGCTTGTTGTGTGCATCTGCCTTGTTGCTTACATCTCCCTTATTGTGTTCATCTCCCTTATTGTGAACATCTCCCTTGTTGTGTATATCTTCTAGTCGTTGGATGAAGTTGCCGAGTACACCGTTAACTGTCTTCATGCGACTATTGTTTAAAATATATTTGTTCTGTCTGTGCTTTCCTGTGTTTGCCGTCTCATATCGTGGACATTGTCCAGTGAGGATTTTCTTTTTCACACTCCGTTTTATTCGGGTGATTGTACGATACGTTTGAGGATGAGAGAACCAAACCCCTGTGTGGTTTATACCACTGACCGTTCCAAGAACGTATTCCAACCAATATTGATGTATGTGTATTGTTCCTTTTGATTTTGTAATTATTTATTTGTCTATATTATCATGTCTCTTTGTGACTTTGAGATGGATGAGTGGCATCTACCTAACAACTTCATTCCTTGTTACTTATCATTTGGATTGATATTTGAGTTTGATTACTGTTCGCAATGCCTTCAACAGAAGGACACCGATGCTTGAGATAATAAAGTAACTAAAATATTATTTGATTGTTATTATATATTTAACATATTTTCATCTTTAACATACAATACACAGATTCTTAATCGAAATACATAATACTGTAAAACCAAATGCATCGGGCCGATATTCATTCTAATATACAATACAATATCAGTGTATTGCATAAAACATGTGATAATGTTTATAGCAAACAAAAGTCAATACTATTATACAAAATGCAGAAGAACTACATAATTATATATCGACATAGTTATCATGTAGACAAAATGTTTGACAAATGCACTGATTCAATTATTCTATAAAATTTAGTGAGATATGCACTTGAATTATCATACGGCTCCTATCACAAGCAGAACGTTTTTCCACACGCGTTCATTGTTGACGATCATAAACCAGAGTTATGTCAACCAGTCATTGCACCGCACTGAACGGCAACATTATCCGTGATGCATTCGTCTGGATAATCCGTACAAAACGTGGAGAAGCCATTCGTCGACTGAAGACGGTCTAAATACAGATTTTGCAGCATTGTTGTTGAGCTGTAACACGATTCGTCAAAGGTGGAGTTCATGTATTCAGGTTGGTAGGTAAGTGCCTCACTCGCAGATTCTACCTCAACTGAAAACAAAGGAAAATGGTCAGCAGAGTGGTTAATGTATCCGCCTTTGTGACGCGAGGTCGAAGTATCGAATCCCAGTATTGGCCTAGTAGAAGAAAGGGAAGAAAATTTAGGTGTCTCATAAGCCTGACTCTAAGGGCGACAGTATAATAAATAAACACTTCGCTTTTACTGTTTATTTCTTTAGAAAAATAGTAGATACTAAATTTCATTATCCAGACAGATTGTTTGTTCATGTTAACTGACCATGATGGTGCTCAGTTTAAAACAATATATTGGTATGTTAAGGTATACACACGTGATATGTAATTCCATAAATCGTAGTTTATACAGCATGCAATGAACATAATACTAATTGATTGGAATTTTTTATTTTCATACCAAGACAATCGGGCATTGGACCGCCAGCAATCCAGGAACCAGATGCACCGCAAACATACATTGTTTTGAAGCTTTTACCCGGCACCAGTGTATAGTTCTGGAGGCATGTAACAATACAGAAACGACCATAATCCTCCTTCCATCCGTTACAAACCCGAGCACCGTTTTGAGGTACATTCAGTTCTTCACAGGGGGTAGCTGAAAGTTTAATATATATATTAGTTATATATGATGTTTAAATAGTTTAAGAACTGCTTCACCAATATTTCATATTTATCGTAGTTACTAAAACAAATATTATTTATATTTTACACGAAACAAAATGCCTATGCATGTTTATGGATAATTGTCACGTCATTTGGACGTAACGCTGTGGTTTTGTTCACTACTTACTCGAGTCACGCAAATTATCTACAAACATATTGATATTGTTTTCAATTAAAAGCGAGGACATATATCAAGTGAACTATCATATACTGAATTGACATTGCAGCATGGTTAATGAATCAAGTATTGTATATGTACTCACGTCTGACTTTGACTTGAAAGACACATTCTGTTACCATTCCATTGGACGGCTTGGTTGCTACGTATTGTACTGTATGGTCACCCCATGGAAATGTGAAGGAAGGTGTGGGGTAATTAGACACGATGTCAAGATCATTCCCCATGGGGTCGAAGAAACTCGGAGAACTCCATTCGTATCTCGCCTTTATACCCGTAGCATTCACCTCCATGTTCCCACTGCAATTGGTCATAACAGGGGGCTGAATATCTGTGAATAGAAACGTGTTAAGATCTTGTTTATATGCGTTAACTAATATTTCATAAAATGTAAGGTGAATTAGTCTTGACTTCTGACTTGAATTCCTCATGCCGTTGCCACACAGACAGAAATCCATTTTATTATTAAAATTCAGGGCCAATCGAAATATCTTCGTCTGACATATCACAATTTATGTTCATAAAAACTATTAAATATTTACCGATGTCGCATAGTTTTCCGTCCCAGCCATCCGTACACTCACACCAGAAGTCACCAAGTAGATTTATGCACATGCCACCGTTCATACAGGGCGAGCTATTACAGTGATATGCAACTAAAAGTAATAAAAAAGAAATAACAATTACAATTAATTTAAACAAGTGAATCTTTTGTTAGTTCTATGTTTGTATGTTTACTGACCGTGTTGGTGTTATCTGGTCACACCTCAGTGATTGCATGTACCCCATACTTTTTAACGCCTGTCATTCACAAACATTCACAACAGTAAAACCTAGAAAATAAAACCACCCTTGGGACACTTGAACATAGTTCTTGTTATTGAAGTTAAATTAAGAGCTCAGCAGTGAAAATAGACTTGCAAATTGTGTTCTTAATTTTGAGGTGGTCTTATTATTGAGGTGGTTTTTAAGTGAGGTCTTACTTTATAGATCTAGTTATGCTATTTGAGAACAAATTGTATTGTTAATACAACTATAATAACACTTATTGTCTTCAAGAAAAGTTTTTCAGTCCATGATCCATGTTTAATATAATAAATTGGACCCCAGTCAATATACATTACTTACATATGCACTCTGGATCAGTCCCACTCCAGAAGAAATCATTCTGACAAATTCTTACAGAATCACCGGTCGTCATGTTGTGATATGCATTACAACTGTAAGTTGCTTCTCCTCCATAGTAGGTAGAGGTCACCGATACTGACCCATCAAGTATAGTGTCCGGAGCTCCACAATTCACTCCTGTATGTGTAAGTACAATATCACTTATTTATAAAAGATAGAATGTCACGTGGTTATGAGTGATGAAATGTCACATGGTTATGAGTAATGAAATGTCACGTGGTTATGAGTAATGAAATGTCACGTTGTTATGAGTGATGAAATGTCGCGAGATTATGCATGATACAAAACACATGTCACGTCATGCATGATGTCATCATATAGTGGTGTCAGATACAATGTCACGTGTTATGTGTGTCACATTGTCACGTGATGGACATAAATTATAATGTACAGAAAACGGTTATTCAAAATCTCTATCATTATTGTCGACTTGTATAATTGTCATACCGCCGCCCCCCATGCACGTTATAATTGTAAATCACAATTATCACATACAAAACAATATTACCAACTGTGCATAAATAAAATAGTTGTCGTCTGCTTGAATCGTTTAATTGTTTCAATGGCTGACATATTTGATGGTTTTCAAGGGCGTAGCGTGAACATATTGAGAGTTACTTATGGGGTTAGGTTTGAGAGTAGGGTGTCTATATCAATCTCCTACGGCTCATATTTTTTTTGCATCTTTCGAGTTTTTAAGGCTTTCATTTTAAAACCTTTCATTCTAAAGTTTACTCACGTGATTAAATGACTCTGGCACGCTACACGCCTGGTTTTTGAAACAATGAAATATGTGTATTTTAATTGAATAAAAAACTGTTTAACTCACGTTCAGTACAACAGGAAGCATAGAAGCCGAGCTGACATTGGCACGGTGCAAAGGAAATGCCGGAAGTGGATCCACCATTATAGCAAACTTCATTACAACCTTGCCAATCAGACCCTTCGTCATTAGTTGCACAATCGGTGAACTCATCACAGTCAGGATTTTCTGTGAGCCATACTGAGCGTGTTCGAACCCTTAAAGAGCCAATCATATTAGTAAGTCAGCTAAACATTAAGAGAACTGGATTTTGTTCATGATTTACAGCTTATGTATGATGGAAGCAAATCACGCTAAATGAAATTAGGGTTTATACGACATAAAGGCATATATCTTACATAAATGGATAAATGACATAATGTGTATATATGGCGTTAAAGTATATATACAGATATAAAGGCATATATCTTACTTAAAACACTTTTACTTACTGTAATTACTAGTAATCCAATATATTGCAATATATTTAACTCCATAAAAACGCAATTAAAGGTTGTGCTCGTAGGTCAGGTGACGAAAAAAATACTTTTTTATTTCACACATTAAATTCCCCAAAAATCAATTTAGTTTCTACACTGATTTTCCCTGTTGGGGTTACCAGTGGAGTAAAACATAGTCCCAAAATTCGGAACAGTGAGAAATATCAAAATGTTATTTTCACTGTTTGAAACCGATTTTTATTCCACTGATAAATCTCTATAAACTACTGGAAAGCATAAAATAAAATTCGATCTTCCATCGAACTCAACAAATATCCTCTATATAATACTTCAGACAGCCGGTACAAAATGACGGATAATGAATACTAAATTATATAATGACACAATAAATAAAACTTGTATTAAACTTAAACAAGAAATATCTTGAAAAAAGACGGTCAGTGCAATTTGAAAATTAAGAATGTTTGTGCAACATAAAAGATAGCCGAGATGTTACGATTGCTGGTCACTCCAGATCCAAAATGGAATTCGGTAAATTCACCGAAATTCAGTGGATTTTGGTAAGGTACGTACCCCTTAAAGAAAAGTTTACCAATCCGCGTCAAAGTTCTAAACGTTGTTCGGTTGAAAAGAAGTAGGTTTAGTGGTTAACGTAATATTTGATTGGTTTTCACTGATATGCAAAAAGCAAAGCTATGCTAGTATGGGCTGTGCTGAAAAAGAATCAAACGTATAGTGTACTACGCGTTAGCGAGGCTTGAATTTGATAAAGAAATAACGATTTATGTGATGCATACCGTTCGCCGAAACAATCACTGTCACATTCACTCCATGCTTCCCAGTTGTCCCATCGACAGTTACAGTAATCCCAGGTAGAAGCTATCTCAGAGCGTGTTACATCTACACGCGCAGCAATGATTAGAACAAGACAAACAGCACGTAGTAACATCTGAAATCATATCATACAGTGTCCTTGTATACTTAACGCCATTAAAAATAAAGTGACATTAGAGTCAGAATATCCTTTATTTCTCAAGCATGATTTCATAAATTAATCAAAAATAAAATTCAAATAATTCTTCAAGAGTTTAATAAAGTTTTTAACAAGAATTTACACCTAGATAACTGTAACACACTTTTGACAGTTGGTAAGTTACAAAATGACGCCTAGCTCAATTATTGCGTTTTAATGACGTCAGGTACTTAACACCATTAAAAGGGCAAGTATTTCACTTAGCCTTTATTTTGTTCCAACTGTTAAACGTGTTTTATAATTACAAATGTGTAAATCATTCACCAGAAAGAAATCAAATTATGGCCCTGGTATACATATTTCATAATTGATTATATTTAGGAAATTATATTCGATAATTTAAATATATTTCTTTATAATGTCGCCGTGTAAACGCGGACAATTTTTAGTTGCGTTTCTAATGTCTTTGGGTATATTTTCTGTTCGAGCATTAAGCTTGCACTTTGTTATGGATTTCGTTATATACATGTTTGGCAGTTGTGTTTTTTTTAGTTTTAATACTTAACAATCAGCGATCGGCATTGGAAAAACTATATCAATAACGAATGTACTTAAATTAATTAGAATTTACGATAACAACTTCTCCCTGCATTTAATTGATAATAAGAATGACGGGAGACAATTTTTCAAATTAACAAGACTTTAACATATTACTTCACTTTATCTCCCTTCGATAAAAAAAGTTTGTGTGACAAAAAGTATATAATAGTCCATACAGAATAATACTGAATCACATAGCTATATTTCTTAACCAATTTAAATTTCTGTAAATTAATGAAGAAATAACTTTTAAAAAATAACTTACCGTCTCACGATCACCAGAGAATTGTTTTGCGAATTACCACTGCGCTAAATGCCAGTGAAATAGATGTTTACATTTCATAAACGTATATCGAAGACAGGTGCCCGTTGATTTGTTAAATAAATCAGGAAGTAGACTGTCAAGCGGAAAAAATCTGTTTCAATCTGTCTTGTGTTACGATTTAAGCTGAACGGTGAGTTATTAATTTTCGTATTTTAATTCTTTAATTCTTTTTAAACTTTAATTGATTAATTTTATTACTGTTATGTTCATAATGTGTCTATGTTACGTAAAAAGAACGCTATGGAAAATGATACTAAAATATTAATAAATTTAACACGATATAATCGTTAAGAACGAATAAACAAATTAGCTCATTGAATTATATATTAGTCGTTGAGTTAGTTGAAGTTATAAACATTTTATATGAACTAATATACACTCATGTAGTTTAGTACTCCACGTTTCCTATGTCCTACTATATTTACATTGATTTAAAGATACTGCTTTTTCAGTACAATGTTTATACTTATATAGGTTCATTAGATTTTATTATTTTATGTAAAATTAAAGCTATTTAGATTTGTATCACATTTTGTATTTACATGTACATTGTACTAGAACTGTTGAAACTATATACATATATTCTGATAGTATTAATGAGGTCATTGACCCTATATTGTAAATGTTCAACTGTTGTAAATATCTATTAATTGTGTATGCTCATTGACTGTAAAGTCTAGAGTATTGAGAAAATAAATATTTTTCCGATTGTCTCGATACGTATAACTTACTTACTTACTTAATCCTCTTCGTGCTTTGATGCACATAAGGCCAACACTAGCTCTCTTCATAACACTCTGTTTTGTGCTTTCTTCTCTACTTCTCGCCATGACATCCTAACCTCCTTCATCTCTCTTTCCACTGTTCTTCTCCATATTTCCTTTGGTCTTCCCCTATTCCTCTTGCCAGTCGGAGTCCATCTCAGTGACACTTTAGCGATGTTTGTTGGTTCCTTTCTTAAGACGTGACCAATCCATTTCCTTCTTCTAGTTTTTATTTCCTCTATTTCCGATACGTATAAAGCAAGGTTTATTTCCACCTATAATTTAAGTTCTTTTTTACATTTTTAATGTCTTTTGTGGTTTCGGGGTGGTTTCGTATATTTCATTTACTGCACGACTTCATCTTCATCTTTAATACATAGTTTAAAATAGTTTACAAAAGTTTTATGAACAATATAAGCAATCTAGATTAACATGTATGTTAAATGTTCGGTCGGAAACAGAAATTTCATCATTACTAGTTACAGAAATTTGACTTATACTTTTTTAGTAACTCTGATAAGATGTTTATTATACTCATGTAAAGGTTATACACTTGACATAAAGGAAACTACAGCCTGGGGCTGGTTTTGAATGATTCAACTATATACTGATCTCTTATAACTTCACGCGAGATGCTTCAAGTTAAAGACTATATGAAGCCTTCTGTGTCGATTGCCTTGTATTGCTGGATTAGCTGGACTTTTGTTTATGATACTTTATTTAGTTCTTCGTTGTTGCAATTCTTGGCTCTGACCTGCTCAAATACGGTCATTGGATACTCTCGTGATCTCATTCTTCATTCTTTTATTATGTGTGTACGTTACATTGACAAAGTTGCTCTCTACGAGGCACTTCACTGAACCCCTATGTGTGTTGGAAGAAAATTGTTCATGGTCAAATATTGACTGATAACACCATTCCTGGCACCCGTATTCCCATTGATATTTAGTCTTGCACCTGTGCCTAACGTTTTGTATACTTTGTTTACCCGGGAAGGCATTGTTGTGTGTATGTAACGTTCCCTGTAATAATTTAAATCTCTCTTACATGTCTGTTATGCCGTAAATAATTGTACTCTTATCGATTCATATTTACTTTGAATTAGTTTAGGTAAGGTCTATGTATTTCTTTGATTTAATTAAGACACATTATGTCCTAAGTTCTGAATCTTTTATCATGTATCTCCTGAAGAGCTACCTCTTTGAGAAGTATGTGACAAACAGCTCTGTCGCTACTTCCGAGGTCATTGAGTCACAGAGAAACTGTTAACACAGGCGTGTGTGTCATCAAACGTTGTTTGCCTTTTTCCTCACATTGTCATCCTAATGTCCTAATCGGAAGTCGGCCAATTAATCCTTGATTTTTAATCGTAGCAGTGTTTATCATCATTATAGCGATGAAGCATATCGGCGCACTTACCTGAAATCCCAAAACAAACGGGAGTAGAGAAGACGTGAGGTAAACTGTAAAGTGTTTAGTACATCTGGGAGCACCCCCACTCCCCCCGAAGGTCGTTTGAATATGGATATATTTAAATGTCATTGGATAATACAGCTCTGTCGCCAAGGAGATAACAATGATGTTATGTTTCCCTTGTTTAGCTAATCGAGCAGTCATAGTTCAGTAACATTCACATCTCTTAAGTGAATGTATTCGACCTTCTAGACCGATTGGAATTGATTGTTGCCTATTTCGTTAGCCTCTTAGTCCTTCTCCATTTTTGTCGATCTGCTAAAGGCAGATATAAGTACTGAATATTGTCCTGCTTTGTATGTTTTTCACTTTCCCAAATTCGTAAAACATACAAACGAGTATTTATATATTCTCAAACATGACAATGTAAAATGAATGGAGTTAATAATACAAGTATATAATGTTGTTAATTATAGTCGAAAATACCACACGTGTTTTCCTGAAAATGAAATGTTACTACATTACATAAATGCCTTTAATGTTAAAAAGACACTACAATATAATAACTGTAAATGTGACACATACAATATGTTATTAAAACATATGCTGACTTTTAAGAGTGATAATGACCTTGAAACTAGAGGTAGCCATGTAGTAAACATTATGGACGATACAGCGAAATAAGCTATACTTTTGCCACTGACAATTCTAAGGCGTTACCAATTTCACCTTTCATTTATGTATCTGTCTGTTTCCCTTTTACATGAATGCATATTATTTTATCTTGTTATCTAGATTATACCCGTGTGTAGACAACACGTTGTTCGCGATTATGAAAACTGACACTTGCCATAGAGAACTTCACTTAAACAAAGCCAATAATTCAGACACTGTTTCTTAATCCTAACCTGTCCGTCACTAATGATGCACTTACTTCCACAATTTTAGAAAGTCTTTTGATTTGCATGAAAGTGAAAACCGTTGAACAGGGAGGGTCACATTCACAAATTAGAACGTCCCTTGACCGAACAAGCGTCACACACAGACAGAGACACAAAGTAACATTAAAGTTAGGTTCGAACCCACGGTCCCCTAAATATTAAAAATAAAGTCATGTTTGAGAAACACGAAAAAATCGGTCAATGGCGCTACCGGGAATCGAACTATTGAATTAGACTGAGTTAATCGGACAGCCGTCTAATCCCACGTAATTCACGGGAAAAGTGCGCCCGATGTGGGACTCGAACCCATGACCCCCTAAACACTATTACGGCACTCCACCGTCTGAGCAAACCGGGTGGCCGTCTAACTCCACACCCAATACACATTTATGGAAATCGACTCAAAGAACGAAACTCGTTCACAAATGTTTGTCAAAAACGTTATATGAACAAAATGGATTTTTGGAATGCCATTTTGCATAAGTGAATGATTTATTGCTCATAACTTAGTTCTTTTCATTTCAAGCTAAAACATGTTAGAACTGATTCAATCAAAAGACGAATTATCATGTCTTCTATCACAGCAGTTATGGCACAGTATACAGTTGAAGTATTATTTACATTGCCAATTTCAATCCAATTATGTTTGAATGACTTTAAAAAAGCAGTTGAAATATTGCAAATCGTTCAAACCACCATTCAATACAAAACCATTATTTTTAAATTGAAGGTAAGTAAATATTGGCAATTAATCAGCGTATTTTAGAAAAGTTCAATGACGTACACCAAATATAGGGGATTTCTTTTTGGAATTCATAGACCAATGAAAACGACACGAAGAAAAACAGATGGGGGTCTACTTCCTCATTAGGAAATATGTGTCATCATGTATGCATAATAACCGTACTCAAGTATTGCTTCCATGCAGTCCGGTCTTTTCATTATTATGTTCTTAACATTATATTGAAGGAATTTTAAATGTGCATTGACATAACAGGCCCATTGTTGGGCACTCTTTCAAAAACTATTTTGTAAAATAATAACAAATTGACAAATATTTAATAGTCTCGTTTAATTGATTAGTCTTTCATACTTTTAAATTATAATATTAGAGATAAAATACAACTTTAAATTGGCTCAGAGCCCAAGTGTATTATATATCCCCTTAAAAATTAACTGATTTCAATGCCATAATTAAATACGATTCAAACTCAGGATGTTCGCGTTAACACGACGTAATGTATAATGTCTGAATGCATTCTCTTATTCCACTTTGCTGAGTCATAAGGAAATTTAAGCTTAAGTATTTTACATAAAAATTGTTAACTTAGAAATTCGTTTTATAGATCAAAACAAAAGATATAAGATACCAAAATATATTTCCTTTCATGCAGGCAAGATTTGCAGTGCGATATGAAAAATACATGCCATCTGTATGTATATTATCATTATAACATTTGTTTATGCATTATATAAATTTGAGAATATATTTCAATGAATCATTTAACATATCAAAATATTTTAACATAGCTGCAAGTGTGGATGTGTCGCGACGTTACCGTCCATAAAACCTGACAAGCTGCTGTGTATATAGTACTTGAAAACTATGCAACATAGCTTCAGTTTAAAAGTTTTTTTGTAGAGGACAATAATAAAATAATGATCTATGGTAAAACATTTCAATTGTGAGTTGTGTACCGAATAGACCATTTTCTGCGCTCACAGCCATATGTAGTTCACACTTTGTTCATATTTTTCTCATTGCTCATCATTTATTAGACTGGGAACATCGATCGCTAAACCATTACCACACCGCATGTTTCCACAACATTACAATTGTTCTTGAACGTTTGTTTACATAACTAGTACATGTACCTCGTACACCTATTTACTTTGTTACCGTCAAAACGGAATTCCTACGACGATAACGTATAATGGTCAAAACCCCAAGGCAATTAAACTTGTTATGGATTCTTTCAATTCTCTGTCATTCTCGGAAAATTATCGTCCGGTTTTGGAAGATTTATTTCATGTGTAAAATAACAGTCCGGATCGTAAAATCGTCCGGATTCTGTAGTGAAAAGGATCCGGACTATGCCGGGGATTTATTTCATATGATGTATTGGAGGAAATATAGCGGGACCGAGAATATTGTCCGGTTAGTAGAAGTTTCCGTACTTGAGCGTTTTCTGATTAGGGGATTTCCACTATATTCTTTTCATGACATACGATTTGTTTTTCCCTATCAAGCAAAATTATTTGGCAACTTATTAAACAGTTTCTGTCTAACTTATAACTAACTCTTTAATTATAAATTTGTATTTCCCTCTGCAATATCAAGTGTTACAAGTATACATCACAAACAATTGACCTTCGTCTTCCGATATACAGCACTTCAAACATATTATATATAGGAAGAACTGTGTACGAGCCAAAAACGAACGTATCAGAGTCTTATTTCCTTTTTTTGGCCATTTTGAACGTTTGGATAGTCCCCCTTACAATTTAATATTTACATTGTAATACATGTATATAGTTCGTTTTTAAAACCAAACTTTCAGTGCAAAGGAAATATTAAATATAACTGTATTGATGCTGGAAGGCCTTCGCAACAAAAGTAGTGTTATGGTTATTTAATAGTTAAAACAATTGTATCATGAATACAGAATAACTCGTGAACATGGATTTCTGTTTGCCCCTAACAAAATGATCAAAATAATGACTTCGTAGCGTCTTTGCCGGTGCCCGGTATTTCGGTAACTCTCGAACAAACATTAATTTGTGTTGCATGATCATATAAATGAACACTGGATCCGTTTTTGCTCATGTTGCTTATAGATATCACTTCATCAAAAATTTTAAGCGTGACACGGGATGCCGTTTTTCAACAGTATGTAGCATAAGGCAATCAGTTGCCCTTACAAACGTTCCCCTCAGTTACCTACCAGCATTTACATGTTCCCCACAAACAAACGATAACTTGCCCAAAATAATCGACGATCTTCAACATTCATGTCATACTGTCTTATATTTTCTGCTGACAGTGCAAATCGTTTTAATTTTAAGTAGTTTAAAGTGTTACCCTTTCGACATTTCTGAAACACTATCGTCGAGGTGATGTTTCATATATTGTATTACCTATGTTACCTCTATGGTGAATAAATGGTGTTAAAAGATCAGATTTATAAAGATTTTTCTTCAATACATATTTCTTCCCAAAACAAGTAATAAACAAAGATGTCAGACAGTTGGGGACATTTTAGCTGTTAATGTTTGTCTAATGCAGCATATTTGGACAAAAAGTTCAATGACGTACACCGATATGGGGGATTTCCTGTTTGAAATTCATAGAATTCTTTAAATATGAACCAATGAAGACACATAGGTAAATATGATTTAACTTCCTTAATTGGAAACATATGACCTGTTTTATGTACAACAACCGTACTCTGGTATTGCTTACATTCTAACAGGTGGCTATTTATTATTATCAATTAGAATAACTGCATGACAATTTCTTTATGGAGCGAGTCCCGTAGGTAGGCACGCTACCAATATAACGCAGCAAGGTAATAACATATAATGAACAAAACAGAATAGTTTGTTTGACTAGTACATTCTACATCGTCATCCAAACATAACTAATGTATAGCATATTCAATATAATTTAAGCAAATTGGCCCAGGTCCAGAATATAGGGATCAATACAGACAACAAATATACATACAAAAAACACACACAAAACAAACACATACACATTCAACGAAACAACACGCTGCAATGCATAAAATACATTTAATACAGAACGATACAGAAAGCATACCACTAATTAAATACTTAATTCATTATTTGAGAAAAATCATGTATAACCGGTATTGTTAATTCAAAGGCATTTGTCACATCCTCGTAAACAAATAATTGATACATGACAGGTAAGTCAGATCTAAAGCCTAATTTCATTCATTTATTTGAACTAAATTTTAACGGCGCTATAGCTGAGATGTTCGTGTAGCTTATTTTGAACATTTCGACAATTTATTATGAGTACAAATCCATCCATAGTATGTGTGGTTTGTGTACTTCAGGTATGCTTTAGATGTTGACATTCTAATACTGCTAATTGTGTTTTCAATTATTCATTTAATTGAATAATAAATAAACAATTTAGATCTTCATTTATGCAAGACCAATGTAAGACATGTATATATTATACTTCATGGTCGAGTTGGTCAATTGGCATTCGAAAATACCAAGCAGTGTTGGGTGTAAACATCTGTTAAAATTCGAATGGCTAATTGTACCGTAATGAACGAGAAACAGAATTCATAGATATAATGAATCAGAAAAAGCAAAACCAAAAAATGGAAGGTCTCAGTACAAAAGTTCACAAAAACTGTTCTTTAAAGTTATGATTATAAACTAAGAAAAACACAACTTTCAATCGGGTTTAAACCCTTGCATGACATGACGAATATCGTCTTCACACAAGCAATTAACATGTGTCAAATTGATGTAGTAACATTCGAAACAGATTATATGACAATGACGTACACATGAATCTCTCTTTGTTCTTTTGTAAATTTTACTAGTGCATAGATACTTTTCTACGTACAACTTATTTATATAAAGACTGAAGAAATATCTGCAATGATACATGAGGCATGCATTTAAGACTATTGCTTTCGGCCTACTATTGCCAGCTGTCATGACTAGTCATGTGGTGTATTCCATTCGTTAAATCCCCCCTGTTTGTCCTCAATAAATCTCATTTGAGTTGTCCTTTATGGTCGGCCAGGCCATTCCTTGCCTCATGTTCCCTTGCGTATTTATCATTGTACCTCCTCAAATGCCTGATGTTTTATGGACTGATGTTTTCCCAGAGGTCTGTGTGGAGAGGCATTGTCTTATGTATGTGGCGTTCCCTGTTGCAAATTATTCTCTCTTTTACTATAAAATAGACAATGCTTTGCTTGAATATGTGCCATTATGGTGTAGTGAACCTCATCTCCGTAAGATGTGTTGATTTTTGTTCTCAACTATTTGTATCTCATACATTAAAACAAGCATGTTTGTTCATAGACCAATGAAGATCTTACTGCATTGAGTGATTGTTATATCATTACTTTAAGATTGTCACACAGGACGGCAACAATGTACACTATACTGTTTTATCCGACTATCGAGTTCTAAGGTAGCCGCCTTATTTCTTGTATTTCTTCAGACAACCCTCATAACCAACCTGTATTGGGTTTATTTATAACTCTACAGAATTAAACGATACATTGTATTCCTTGATTTTCGAACATATGTCTTGCTTGTAATAATAACAAAATATTTTCCAACTCAACTATATCGATCTGTCTGACAGTGTATGAAGCATAACTTGGTCCATCGTTTGTCTTCGGTTTAGGAAACGGAACAAATTTTACTGCCTTTTCTAGCCTTTTCTAGCCTATCCGGATATTGAGCGTCCGGGAGATATGTCGACAGCCCGTCATATGATCGGCCAATCAAGTTTAAAGCATTGGTATGCTCACATTTGTGATCATATTTTTAACTGAAAATTTTATTTCGAATAATTCATCATAAAATATGCATTTTAAAGAATACAACGAATATATTTTCCTCCATATTTGTCGAAAAAAGAAGTTTAAGTAAAAACGTCCGGTTTTGTAATAAGTAGGTTCCAGCTTTGTCCGTGCGTAACATGATACATAGAAGAGTTTAAGAATCGATAATACATTTGTATTAGCTTTTCATAGGCTTTTGTCTATGATTGTCATATTAGGTTCTTTGTTGTTCACACTTTGACTCTGACTTCTTATTCCGTCATGTAATATACATTGTACTGTGTATAATACAGTTTACTCGATATGTATTTTACTGATGACAGGTCACCACTTTACCATCTGAAATGCAGCATTGGTCTCTATTTGTAATACTGGTGGTAGCAGAGTGGAGTGTGGTAATGGCGTGTGGTAGATCGAGAGGACGCTCATGCCCACCAAGGGACACAACACCCCCAACTGTCACATGTCCACAAAACAGAGTTGAATTCGCAGACCCTTTTCAGGTAAACACGAAAGTTTACTGGGATGAGAGTACAGTGGTTGCTAATGACGACCGTGATGGGAATATACGGTAAGTACTGATCCAAGAAGAAGGTGGTGCAAATGCAATTTCAATCAACGCTATTAAACAACCCTATAAACATTTTCTTTCCTGATTCTGGTATTTTTATGTTTAACACATACGTGCCCTTGTGCATTGACAATGATTATCGCAATTGGTCTGTGCAGGATCTGAACCATATTTCAGTATATGTAGTGTTGGTCCTTCCGTATATACAGGATAGTCGTGGTGTCTTCACAATTTTCTCTGAAGTCTGATGAGTCAACGAGAGTATATTTGGATTGTCGTGCCCTATATCAATATCCTACATGTAGTATCCTGTGTTCGTCTAAGAATTGTTTAATTAGTAAATACATTATCGAGTTGACTTTATTTTAAATTGCATTTTTAATTTGACATTTTAAGGTTACTTCTATTCTGATGTTACTTTTTTAGTTACGGGGAGCAAGGTCAGTATAAGGCTGCTTGTTCCTCCGTGCTGGATTAGTTACTGTATGTCTGTTGATATGTACGTGATGGTTGGTTGTTTTTATGTATATATGTTGGAAATCAATGACCATATAGCGATAAGGTGTGAGGTTAGCTAGCTGTTAAATCGATTTAAACCCCCAACATTTTATGCTGACAGTGCCAAGGCTGTAATTCGCTATATGATTGTTGTTTCTGTTTATGTTATGAATGTATTTGTATTTCCCTTTCCCCTATGCAAATATGTCACTTTATACAGTGTTCAGGTTGTTTCCTGCCCATTTTTGGCCTATTAAGGCCAGTTGTCTTGACTTGTCCTGTGATATTTTCCATCCATTAATTCCCACCTCCCCTTCTCTTACTGTCCACTTTGATTCTCCTAGTTATTCATTGTGGTCTGCTATGCCATTCCTTGCGCCTCAGTTCCTTAATGTGTGTACCGTTTGACCTCCTTTAGTACCTTATGTTTTGTGGATTGTTGTTTTTTCCGGAGATCTGCGTGGGGAGGCATTGTCTTATGTATGTGGCTTTCCCTGTAGTTACGTATTCTCTCTCTCTAAAGTACGAGAGTAGCTCAGATGTGGTTGTTCCTTTCAACGAATTTGGGTGTTTTCGTTATAAAACTGGGTTGTGGTAAGATCCGTTTATATATACCGGAACTCTTTCTTTTCCATTCAGAAATTATGTCTCATATTTTGATGTACATACTTGTAGGTGGACAAGGGTTGGTAAGGCACCTGGGAGAATATTTTCCGAAGGTGGAACAAACATAAGATATTCCGCTAGGGACAAAAGTGGAAATTATGCATCCTGTCAGTTTACTATAACTGTCAAAGGTAACTTCATAATTGGGATTAAACTCCGCGTATCCCGTAAGGTCTACAACAAGAAAATATTGAAGAGAATGTCACATTAAATTGTCAATATTAGCCTGCTTCGGGGCGGTTTCTGAATAAAATAAGAATGACTGAGTTACCTAAACTTTTTCTTAATCAGCAAAATAATACAAACTATCCGTTAATACACGTATCAGCTTGACGTGAAGGAAAAATAAATGTTCAGAAACTATTTTGTCTGCCAATTAATGTACGAGGAAGAGGAAATTGTCACAGATTTATCTCAAATATCGAAGCTGTAACCTACTCATGACTTTAAATACAGCGTTTTTATGTTTTCCTTTAATGTGCATGTATACTAAACGACCTTAATGTTGGTACGTTTTCCCTAATGTTCCCCTTGGATTTACTTTATAGATAAGTTTTATCCCATTTCGCTTTTTGTGTAAGAAGGCATTGTTTTGTAAATATGACATTACGTGCGCACCTAATTCTCAGTTTAGAAATTTATAACCTATTTCACTTTTACATTACAGTCAAAACGTGTGAAAAATGGGGACTTATACAAGATGGTTGGAAAATATGTCACGTGAGCCATGACTCTAGGCACGTGAGACGCGGGAGTGTTTGCTCGTTCGGTTGCTATGGTGGTCATGAACTAGTTGGCTCCACCCAATCAACTTGCCTCATTACTGAATCATGGGACATACCCACGCAGCCAAATTGTCAAAGTTAGTCTTTGGTTCAATATATATAACATGATTTAATCATTTATTTTCAACATCATATTCGTGTTTTATTGATATTAATTGTGCAGAGATACAAAGATCGCTAAATACATATGACATTATACGTCAATGTTCTATATGCATTATCTTGTTCATATTCACAGTGCTCGTATTATTTTGATGAGTGTAAGATCGGAGGCACCCTTAAACCAGATTTAATATCCTCTGTAGTGTTTGGCCACTCCTTTCTTTGAGCCGTGTGTCCCTCTTTCCTCTGCCCTTGTTTACATGTATCTGTACATATATATCCATTCGTGGTGGCGGTGCACAGTGTATGCTCCAATTCCTTTTTTATTGCTACTTCAACAAACTGCCACCCGCCCTCTCACAAACAACGACATGCACCTCTGCTTCGCAATGATAAAGTGTTTACTTGGCAACGTTCATTTATTTTACGATATGAACATGTAGCGCGTGTATTGTAATGCTTGGTGAACCAACAGTATGTTTATACACAAACTTAAACTACCTTGCTCAATGATATATTCTCATTTCAGAATTACAGTGTCCGGCATTGATGAAGTCATCAGCACAGTTTGATGTAGTTGACATCGCGTGTACCGATGGGAATTATTACAGAAGTATGTGTTCCTATAACTGTGTTCCTGGTTACAGCGTATTGCCGGGAAACAGTAAAGTTCAGATATGTACAGAATTTGGTTCCTGGCTCGGAAATGTTCCTCAATGTGTCGGTAAGAATTTTTTATTTTTTTTATTTCAAATTCGATTTGTTGTTAGCTCCTCCTTTCACACATTTCTTCTTGCTTGATGGAAAAGGCACCAGCTTGACAATTAGAATGCCTGTGTGTTCAATGCGTTGATTATTAATGATCATAATTAGTCACTTATAACAGATTACGTGTCAAGATTTGTGACTTATGATGCATGTGATAATGAAATATGGGTTGTTGTTTTTATAGATGAATGTTAGGTCAATCTTTCCGTATGTGCAGTTTTTTGACTTGGTATAATATGCATGTTCTTTCCATTTTTGACCAATGCCCACTTGTTTCGAAGCTAGCCATGTGGTGTATTCTATCCATTTCACCTTTATGATCACCTTAACTTGTCAATGGTTGAGTTAGATAGTCAGTCAGACCATTCCTTATATTCCAATTCCCGTAGATGTTTGCCCTGATACCGCATCGAGTGCTAAAGTTTCTTAAGTTAATCGTTCCCAGGTTTTTGCTCGGGGAGGCATTGTCTTGTGTGTGTGGCGTTTTCTGTAACAACTTAAACTTTGATAGAAAATGTTAATTCAAAGACTTGCCAACTATTTCAGATACGGAGCCCCCAACGTACATCACATGTCCATATGGCGTGACGACTTATGCTGAGCGTACAAAACAATCTGGACGTGCTTGGTGGAACACGCCGAAGGGTAATACAAGTGTTCTCTATATAAACAGTATCCCTTAATTGACATGTTGAACGTGACATCATTTCAGATCTGCGAAAGTATTGCTAACATGTTCCTTTTTGTGTCAAGAGTGCGCCAGAGTTGTCTAAAAATCTCAAGTTGTTTACGCAATTATGATCGTCGCATTATCTTTTTTAAAACTTTGTATCGGTAACGTTTACTCGTTTTATTTGACAAATGCTGATGCTATTTGAAACATTTATTTTAGCACAAGACAACAGTGGCCACGTGACGACCATACAGATATCAGGTCCAGACTCTGGAACAGATCTCGATGTTGGAGAATACGCTGTGACGTACCTGTCTTATGACGCCGACAATAACTCGGCTGAATGTGCATTCAACGTTGTGGTTAAACGTATGTTAACTTTACAGCATGTCTGTTATTAAGTCATTTTGTAGTGACATGAACTTTGTCATTTGATGCGTTTTGTCTATTGGAGTTGTTTACATGTACATACAGTACATAAAAGCAATAATACGACCACCCTTGGGACCCTTGAAAACGTTTTTTTTATTGAGGTGATCTTATTATTGAGGTAGTCTTTATGTGAGGTTTGAATTTATATGTTATTTTTGTAATGTCTCCTTAGGCTTAGGGATCGCTGTTCCCTTTGTATGTGGTATTTTGTGATCGACTACATCAGTCATTTTGACCTTCATCTATTTGTTGAATGATTACCACATTTCAATTACTAAATAATTCTGTTCGACATGGTTATGACTAGACTATATCAAAATACATGGAGTAAATATTTCTGAACGTGTATGCCAAAGGCCACAATGATGTACGACCGAGACCTGCTAAATTATTCGCGTGCTGGTGCTCAACTCCAACGTTACACTTTCGTTTAGATATATGTTACATTATACAGGGGAGATAATCAGGTTTACACACTAAATGTCCCATTGCCTATGCTTTGCAAGATCTGGAAAATAGTTTATTTAAAACAGTATGCTGTCTTGATTTTACTTCAATATAAAACACATTGGATGTTTTGTTACAAGGAACATAAGTCTAGAAGTATACAAACAAAAGGTGAATGAACTTTTATTTGTGATATTGTTATCGCAAAAGACAAACACTTAACTGTTTCGATGGATGACTCTGTTATCATTTCCAGAAATCAAATGTCATACAATTTATCCATTGCCTTATACATCTGTTATGTGCCCAACTGGACGAATATTTGGGTCATACTGCGAGTTCCTCTGTGACAATGGTACAGTTATAAATGGAAACAAGAACGCTGAATGTACAAAAGAAGGATCAACTGTACCGTATGGTGTATGGACATTTGACAATTATCAACCATACTGTGAACGTTAGTACTTGATAAGCTACTTTCCACTTTATCAATGCAGATTTCCCTTGTTCTTAATACTTACAAATGTAGTGCATTTACATTTGTCTTAACACCACCTTGGGGACATTTAAGATATAATTTTCAGTGGCATCTAAGAACAAAAACACTATGAAAATGTACATATCGTTAAATATTAGAATAAAACATGTTCTTTGTTTACATGGACACGAAATATGATTGTGTTGATATCCGTGACAATATTGATCGCCTGTGTGTTATTTGCGGGGACTTTTTATGTACGAATGCTGACTAAGTGTCAGAAGACTTTATTCATGAATAATTGTTCCACATCTCATGGTTTAAACATGTATATTTTCCATTTAAATGCTTTTTTCTATTTAACATTTTCATAACACTCTCTAATGAACTTGACAAAAAGCATTCCATTTAGATAGCGTAGTTATAACCTGGTCCATTTATAAAACAAAAATGTCCATACATTCAACGCAAATGTATAACTTGCTCATTCATTGTTTATTTAGAACAAAACACATGTCCTGTTTTACAACCGCCGGATAACGGAGCCCTTGCCTGTGACACGTGGAAATCTGGTAGATTTTGTCAAATGCTATGTCAAGAGAAACATGTTGTTATCGATGACCCGACTACCATCAATGACGAAGTGGCAATACATAAATCATTACTTGTGTGTGGTGATTCTGGTACTTGGTACAGATCAGACGACATACCGGGTTGTCAAAGTAAGTAGATCACGTGCTGTTGTTAGTGTTGTTGTTGTTTGTTGTCGTTGTCCAAGTTGCTTCTCACGATACAACAATGTTTATTTAGACAGGGTTCCGTTTTATTCAAATGCACTTTTCTTGTTCTAGTGTTTATTTACAAGTTGACTCGTCCGATATGCGAGGCTATTTTAGAGAGGTTTTAATTTAACACCACGGACATGTCACCATGATCTTACCTGCTGTGTTAAGTACCCGGCAGTTAATTACTGATATACGATAATATAGAAGTGTACTAATACCATGTGGTGAGGACATCTGTTCAACATTGTGTCTAGATCTTCAAAACAAAATATCTAGAGTGTGTTGGACAGGTTTAACATTTATCATCTGCTAGTCGAGCTATTTACCGACTTTGAGTAAACGGATGTTGGCGTTATATAGATGCTTTAGCTAAACCATTGTTTAAGTAACACCAGTATCTTCCGGTTATATATATTTAAATACAATGTTATATTGCAGAAGTAAGTCCTAAATACCTTGTTTTAATGTAGAAGGTCCTAAATACCTTGTTTTATTATAGAAAGTCCTAAATACCATGTTTTATTGTAGTAGGTCCTATATATCTTGTTTTATTGTAGAAAGTCCTAAATACGTTGTTTTATTGTAGAAGGTCCTAAAAACCTTGTTATATTGTAGAAAGTCATATATACCATGTTTTTTATTGTTGTAGGTCCTATAAATTTGTTTTATTATAGAAAA
The DNA here is from genome assembly GCA_032209605.1 of Mactromeris polynyma. Classification (NCBI taxonomy): domain Eukaryota; kingdom Metazoa; phylum Mollusca; class Bivalvia; order Venerida; family Mactridae; genus Mactromeris; species Mactromeris polynyma. The sequence goes on from JASFXZ010000005.1 coordinate 30,360,153, forward strand.
TCCTCAATACCTTGTGTTATTGTAGAAGGTCCTAAAAACCTTGTTTTAATGAAGAAGGTCCTTAATACCATGTTTAATTGTAGTAGGTCCTATATATCTTGTTTTATTGTAGAAGGACAATAATACCTTGTTTCATTGCAGAATGTCCTAAATACATTGTTTTATCTTAGAAGGTCCTTAATACATTGTTTTATTATATAAGGACATAAATACCTTGTTTTAATGTAGAAGGTCCTAAATACCTTGTTTTAATGTAGAAGGTCCTAAATACCTTGTTTTAATGTAGAAGGTCCTAAATACCTTGTTTTATTGTGGAAGGTCCTAAATGTGTTGTTTTATCTTAGAAGGTCCTAAATATCTTGTTTTATTGTAGAAGGTCCTAAATACCTTGCTTTATTGTAGAAGGTACTAAATACCTTGTTTTAATGAAGACGTTCCTAACTACCATGTGTTATTGCAGAAGTAAGTAACAGAGAATGGATGATAATGAAGTTAAATTTGGAATATTTGTATTACACTGGAGAATGTACAGAAAACATGGAAGAGATAAAACAGAAATTTATTGAGGCAATAAAAGGCGGAATAAGTGAAGAATGGTGCGGTCCAGACTCATGCAATACCAATAACGTTAAGGTAAATATAAACGAAAATAAGCTTTGCAAACGTATATTTTCCCTGGAAAGTATACATTTGAGTTTATATTTTGATTGTCTGTTATTTTTCAGTTACATATTTATACCGACCAGGTGTTTTAATTAATACAGGAATGTCTCAGAAACAAATTACATATCACACACTTTAACACATAATTGTGCTGTCGCAAAGATAGCACTGGAAACAATTGATAACCCAATATTCTTAAAACTGGAATATTTCAGAAAATTCCTTCAGAAAATGAATCATGTCTTTTGTACACCCGATATTTCCTATGTTCGTTGGGCGTTCCTAACTAAGAGTAAAACAATAAGTCAAAGGTTTTTCTCACTCGAAGCAGTTTATATCAAACATCATACATATCATAATTATGCATGCTGCAAGTAATACAAACATGAGTACAATAGTTTCTCCACAACATGCCCTAAAAGCAGAACATCTTTTTTGTTGGTTTGACCAATGCATTGTACTATTACAAACAAACACACAGCATACCAAGCTCACCGTGTCTTGTTTGCAGGTCATCTGTGGAGCTTTATCAAAGAGGGATACATCCATTCGAAAACGTGAAGTTTCTGAAGGGTTGTCTGTGGAGTATTCCGTTGAATTACCCAGCGATATCGACGGTACCGATGCTTTACAAGCGAAGACTAATGTGACAAACAGTATTAGCTCGGCTATTGATAATGGTGACCTAGATATGGAAGTTGATGGAGAACAGATAAGTCCAACTATCGAAGTGTCCGAGCCTCAGGGAGGTTGTAGTGATGGAAGTGCATTTGACAAACAATCCTTGATGTGCGGTAAGAATGTTTGTTATCCGTATTATATCAAAACAATGTCACACGTAATTACACAGAGGCATACCAGGACACTTGTTTCTAATCAGTCAGAGTATGATTATCACCCAAATGAATATAATACATACATGAAACACATAAATCTATTGTCACGTTATATTACCGGTTTATCTATTCGATTCACTTTACCATTGATTTCTCAATGCAATACATAGTATAAATCTAAAGACATTGTTCATTTGTCCTTGTGTCTAAATGCCTTCAGTAACATAACTGTATTGCATGTAACTGTAATATTAGTTAATTAGAATATAATATCTCACATGCACATTTCTGTACAAACTAGTATTCGTCTTATATAGTAACAGTGTTACATAATTTGCATTCTTATGTATCTCTTCACATTCTTACAGAAGTCTTCAGTCGTTATTTGTATTAAAATCATCAGAAATATTTCAAGAAACAATTTACATCACATTTTAATACAGTGACGTTTTACCTTTTAGTTGCATGTTCTGCCGGATATTACTATGCTTCGACTTATGATACCTGTTTACGTTGTCCAGTTGGTTACTATCAAGACGAAGATAAACAGACTAGTTGTAAAGTTTGTCCGATTGGAAAAACGACAGTGGGTAAAGGAGCATCGTCTGAACAACATTGTTATGGTAATTAGGATTTATCGCATTGTTTATAATGACTGCTATGGCTTTATGGTAACTGTCACATAATACATTTTTAAATCTACGTCACTGTGACAACAAAACAAAACGTGTTTAGTTTACTTTTAATAATTAATTAAAATATACAAACAACATGCCATGTACTCATCCAATCACTCACATACTAAAATTCATCATATACACCAATGTAGCAAATGTAGGTTGACACAAAAAATGGAAATATGTTTTTATGCTCATTCAGTCAGCAGTGATATACGTACAACACTGATGTACAACAAAAGTAAATACTCCCTAATAGTGTATGTTATATGCATCAACATCTCATCATTGTGAGAATGCACATGTACCACTGTGGTTAAAATTGTGAGCATGTTATAATAGCATGATACATGTAGAAATATCACGGCTTTTAAAAACAGTCGTGATTTTGACGAGGAGGTTCGTTGCAAGAGCGATTTCACATTGTGAAGGTTCAAAACGCTATGGTGATATATGGGTGCCCATATCCCAGCCACTTTCACCACTTGGCAATATAATACATATTTCCATCAGTTGTTATTTTTTGTTTCAGACGCATGTACGGCTGGATACTACTCAAGCACTGGAATAGAACCATGTACAGTTTGTGATCTAGGAACGTATAGTACAACATATGGTAGTATGTATTGTACACACTGTCCAGGATCACAGATTACACTGAAGTCAGCTTCTACCTCCATCACTGAATGTCAAGGTATCTGCTACAACTGCTTTTGCCTGTGGTCTTTCTCCTCTCCCCATTTCAACATCTGGTTACTGACTTTGTTGGCTTGTTCCGTGGTGTATAACATCCATTAAACATTTTCCCCCTTGTTGTCCCCCTGAATTCTGCTTAGATTTTGTAGAGTCAGCCAGACCATTCCTTGCACTCCTATTCCCATACACGTTTACACTTGCATCTCCTCAATGCTTGATGTTTTATAGAAGGATGTTTTCCTGTAGGGCATTGTGGAAAGCACTGTCTTATGTTAGTGGCGTTACCTGTTATAACTTAATGTCTATATGTGGATGTTGTTCTCACTTATAGCTCATCTGAGCACTTACCAGTGTAAGCTTTAAGGGTCACTACAATTGTACGTGAACCACATGAAACCTGATATTTGATATTTGCATGAACTCCACACCAAGTTACAAAGTTTCCCAGGTACTCGAGTGAGAGCTACGGGGTAACTATTGCCCTCGTGTTATCTGTGTACGAATGAATTGTTATTTCTAATCTTCACTTGACATATTCGTACAAAAACTTCATAAGACAATCATCTTTTCAAAAACAGACTTTGTTAAGAAATGGACACAAACTGGCTATGCTTGTTTAACTGTCATCAAATTTTAAAAATAGTTGCCTTTATTACTTGGTTTCACTGTATCTATGTAGTGTTTCTTTTAGATCAAGCATTATGGTTATATTGGTTTTACTATATGTTATCGTTGCTTGAAACTGTTACACAATGTATGTACTTTTTCATTTCTCTGTAAAATTCGTAACGCAAAACATTTTTTTCCTTTTTCTTTTAAATAGAATTTGACATCACATACACAATGCTGAATTCTACGGAGACATCAATTCCTGCGTTACTCCCTGTACAGGATGTTAACGCCAACATCACTGTTGAATTATGGGTAATATGCTCTCAGTGTAATGCTATACTAGAAATTGTTGATACTGATGGAACACAAATACTAAGCATTGAAGACACAGATCAAATGAGACTAACATGGCACGGGTATGTACAAGTACAGATAAAAGATTTTATGTTTCTGAGTAGTGTCTCCTGTAAGTAATCCATATATTATCACATGTCTGTTATAAGTGTTACATAATTATATTATCACATGGCTGTTATAAGTTTTACATATGTTATCACATTGTCCCATTAAGTTTGGCACATATTATTATACGGTTCTTATAAGTAACTTAGATATATTAATACACGAATCTTGTTATTGTTGCCTATTAATTGTCACATGCCTTATGTAAGTATCATATATGTTATCATATGGTTTCTATCAGTACTATATACGTTATCAATATGTTTTCTATAAAATGTGATCATCATTTTTGGATGCAGTGAAACATGTACACTTCACTGAGAAATGATCTCAGCATTCAGTATCACACTGGCTCACAGTATTTGTAAGGAGGATCAGCAGCAAACTACATAGTTAATAATGATATACAGTACAACCTCTCTACAGCTGTCCTCTTTAGCAACAACCTATGTTATAAGCATTATAAATTTTCTTGTTGTAATAGTTTTCAAATCAACTAAACCACTCTAATGCAACAGACTCTCAACTAAACCCTATATTTGGGTCACTCGAAGGATGTTGCTTTGGAAATGTTGGTATGTATATGTCTCTTAATAATATGTTGTAGTGTATATGTATGGTTGCAGGAATGTCTATGAGACACAGGTGAGTGTATTGGGGTCAGGCACATGGAAGAGAATCACAGTTACCACACATGATGGTATCGTAGCTGCCTATATTGATAGTGTAGAAGTATTGAATGAAGTATATACATATCAACCAAATGTGTCCACAGTAAACATAACAGCTGGAGGTAATGCACTATACTTGCATGCATTACATATGTATCTGTAAAATGCACCAGTACTATGAACATATGCTTCCCAGTAGCTTTTAAATATACTAAATGTTTATTTATACCATTATTACCCGGTTATTTACATTGGACATGCTGTCGTTATCTGGTTTTATATTAAAACTAAAAGAACTATCACATATTCCCCACATGTAAATTGCCTTATCAACTCCGGTGTTAACATCATTCAGTAATTCCAGATTTCTGTTTGTGTAACTGTCAGTAGTAGAACCATCAACATATACCGATATGCTTCAGTGTCACCGAAACATTATTTCGTTGTTTTTCAATCTATAAAATGATTATTCCAAATTCAATACGACAGCATGTATGATTGGTTAAGTACGCAAACATTTTCCTCTATTACATGGTAGAAGGACATTCAATAGACATACTGAATATCAATCAATGTACAATGACATAGACATGTTGTAGATTTAGTATTTGAACGTTACTCATCGTCCGTATATGTCAATCTCGGTTGTCTTTGTATTTTCAGGAGATGGTTTTGTTGGGTCATTATCCCAGGTAAATATTTACTCAACATCTTTCGGAAGTCTTCCGTTATCTGCCGACAGTTGTTTTGCTGCAGAGCCTGGAAATTTGGTTGCATGGAACCAATTCTCTGAACTAGATGGAACATTTACATTAACAAAAAGCAAATGCGATGGTAAGTCGATGAAAAAAAATGTATTAATAAAATGATAGAAAAGGCTTCGGATTTATTTGCTTATCTTCATAAAGGCATCACACCAAATCGTCGATAAAATGACAATATCGATTTGTCAAGCAATATATAATACATGCAGTGAGTACTGCGGGGTAAAGGTTCATTATTTTGCAATATCGGGTGGTTTAAATGCTTTGATAAGAAATACAATCAATTTATTTTGTGTTAAAGTGAACAAGTTAGAAATGCTCTTGTCTCGTAGTATTTAAAATCAGTTGGCAAACTTTTCAAAACATGCAACATTCAAAATATGCAGCTTTCTAGGATTATATACAATAAATATCAAAGTATACACTCTAACTGAAGTATATGACTATGATACGATAAGACATGTTTAATCTTTTCCAACACGATCTCACTTGCAGCGGTCGATAACTGCCTGGATTCTCCATGTCAAAATGGTGGTTTATGTGCTGATGGAATTGATGTGTTTTCATGCGCATGTGCAGAAGGTTTCACCGGAAGTATATGCGACATTAATTTTGATGATTGTGTGCAAAATGTATGCGATAATAGAGGCACCTGTGTTGACGGTGTGGGAAATTATACGTGTCAATGTCCTGACGGCTTCACAGGAGAACTTTGTGAAATAAAATACGGTAAGGTGTATTTTCATTTTAAAACACATGAATATTAAGAAATGAATGTCATCTGCTAAATAAGGCAGATACATTTATATAGAAAAAAAATAGTTTCAATAAAGAAGTGCCTATGTATAACCTTATAGGTACGATTCCACACAATGTCCCTTCTATCGACTACAATGTTCTCAGTTCTACTTATGCGTATCGCAGCACAAAGTAGCGTGTGAATAAATGACACTATTATGTCTAGTGGTGCCTCTAAAAATTACCAATGTTGTGCCTTTTTCTATTAAAACAAATCGTAAACCAAAAATAGGGATATTCGCAATTTGTCTTCAAATCTGAATTTCATTGGCGGTTTCAGTTATCCGTTGTTTTTGTAACACCCAACCGCTACTACCTGATGACACAGATAACGCTAGAATGAAGATACGCTTAACTCGCCCAGTGGCTGTGAACTATATCCTTTAAAACGCTGTAGAAACACTAAATTGTACCCATACTTAACTATTTCTAAGACATTGTCATTGAATTTGTGCTGACATATTGACGGAAGAAGAACGTTTCAAAAAAAAGTATAGAATGTTTTTATGTCAAAGTTTATCACTAATCGTTTACATTGACAATGGTGACAATAGAAAAATAATTGTCAAACAGATAATACAAATCTCCAATCATCAATGGTTGAGTATTGATTCCAGATTTTACTAACCTACGACCTGCACATAACGTCTTGTACAAACTGTTGATACATTCTAAATAATCAACTTATCACATGACAATTATGTGGTAAAATATCGATTGTTATTGATTCATATGTAAAATATGTTAATCAAAAGATATTCACGCGCTAAAACAATACGGTAACATGCGTTTGTATTATTTAATTTTGTCTTGTATTCCTTCTTTTGTCTTTGTTATTGGCTACATGTAAGTGTATATGTTTCTCATGTCTTCATGTGGTATTTTGCAATGGATGTTCCCTTTGCGTGTGGATTTTCCTGAGCGACTACATAATTCATTGATTTTTATAGATTTATCAACTGTAAAAAAGGATTATCATTTTAACCAAAGTAAAAACATACGGTTAATTGGATATCTACAAGACTTGAAGTAGTCGTGGCGTAATGGATATATCTTATTATCTATAAATGTATTATTAGTCTTCTATATATGTATAATCCATTGGCTGTCTCCTTGTTTACAGTTGATGGTGGATGGACAGAGTGGGTAACAAGTGGGGGATGTTCGGTCACGTGTGGGACTGGTGTACAAAACAGGTCACGTGTTTGTGAGAACCCTGAACCTTCAAACGGTGGAGAACAGTGTGATGGTGATGATACGGAAATCGTTGAATGTGAAACAAGCACGACATGTGTACTAGGTAGTGTATATACAAAGATGTATATTTCTCCTCGATGGTTCTAACCAGGTGTCTTTCTGGCGTCTTCCTCCAGTGTTATAGCTGCAATATGGCAATACTACATGACCCTGCTGTTTATGTGACTTAAGCCCCATCACAAAAACAAACACAAATGCATGTCTGTTTATTGGTTATGTTGACAATCATTTTACAACCTTGATGCTGACATCTACATATGTGGAATTCATCAAAGGATTTTATCATAGCAACGTTTTCATAAGTATTTGACTATTCAAAGGGTTACAAAAACCATGTTATTAGTTCTGCAAGTTTATTATTTCCAAAGGTTGGATAGAAAATGCATTTATGTGCCCCTTTTCTTGATTTGTCTTTATTTAGTTAAACTTTTACTAGCTCGGACTATTTGTATTAATATGTATGATGATTTCTTAAGCCATACCCAATTTTCAACAGGCGTTAGGTCAGAAAATGTCGTTTTGAGGTGCGGTGATAAAATATAATTTCACAAAAACTAATTGATAACATGTTATTCTTAACAAATAAGGAATCATGGAATCGTTGTTATAAGGATTTTTTTTATTTCACCAGTGGGTACCCTTAAAAGTTCCAAAACGTATGACATGTTTTGTGATAATTTGAAAAAAAAGATAGATACATGTATATTAGTATGTTGTTTTTTTTACACTGATATGTGATTCATGTACAATGTATTACATAGACTGCTGGACGGATCCACCGGATATTGTGAATGGAAATATTAATTGCTCTTGGACTGATGAGAATAATGACACACGTGAATGCCACCCATCTTGTGATGAAGGTTACGATTTTGATACTGATCTGTTTGTCTACACTTCTGGAATAGCATGCGGTCCAGACACTGGTTATTCATGGAACATTAATACAACAGACAATCCGATGCTTCAGCTACCATCCTGCACCAGTAAGAGTGTGTTTTCTATTAAAGAACTATATAAAAACATAAATGATTCAAAGGAGATTGGAACTTGTTGATTTCTACCTAATATAAATCATAGTGTCTGCAATATGCTACCTTGTTGAATTATTTAATAATTTACCTCAAAATATGAAATATTTTTAATTTTCAATCTAATGGACGCCTTAATGTCTACAATATACACTATCGTTGATGTTTTAACTAATTGACGTCAAAATGTCTACAATCTTCAATATCGTTGATGTTTTAAATAATTGACATCACAATGTCTACAATCTTCAATATTGTTGATGATTTAACTAATTGACGTCAAAATGTCTACAATCTTCAATATCGTTGATATATTAACTAATTGACGTCACAGTGTCGACAATCTTCAATATCGTTGATGTTTTAACTAAATAACGTCACAATAACACAAATCTTCAATATCGTTGAAAGTCTAACTAATTGACGTCACAATGTCAACAAACTGTAATATTGTCGATATTTTAACTGATTGAACTGTCAGCAACAACCAGAATAGGAAGAATGAACTTACTCTATATTGGTCGTAACAAAATGATTATCGATAACATATGTTTATGTGAATGTCCGGAAACGGAACATAAAATAGCAAATGAATCTTGAAATCTCTGAGTATATAGTTGCATGACCATACACGTGCTGCTAAGGACCGGAATTACTGCTCGAAAGAGGGGCTACTACATTTATTGTCGACTTGATCTAAAACAATCAAAGGTGTATATTTCAACAAATGAAGCACTTGTACTTAGTGAAGAGTCTGAAGAAAATGCATATATTACAATAAAATACTCCCTGTATATTATTCTACTATATTTATTTTATACTTCCATGCAGCTAAGACAGAAGCAATAACCAACAAACTAAACTATACCATGGAATATACCACACTATACGTACTGACACTGGAAACATCTGAAGCTATTCAGCAGACGGTGGACGGATTGTTAAATCTGACAGGCTGTGTTGGTACAGGGCAGTGTAAACATCAGACAGTGGTTTATTTGTCGGACAGTATATCCAGCAACACGACCGGCGTACTGCTAACTCTACAGTTGTCATGTAATGTTCAAAATGGTATGTCGATAATAACATGTAAAATCAGATATATTCGCCATGCCAGTATTTCAAAAGCTGAAATTATCAGGATGCTTACGCGAATTTGCATACAGTCTAGTCAGAAATTAGGACACTGTTATAAGCTTTACATTTATTGTGCATTTATCTTCGCAAATGTGTCCATCTCTCGAAAATAGCGATTATTAAATCCTCGTGAAAATGTCTGCTGTTACAGTATCAAGTGTTAGCCTTGTTTAATTGAACAACTATTTCTCATGTCAGTGTTTTTCAAGTCGTTCCAGTTTGACCAATTGTTTCCAGAAATTGTAGATCGCATCAGAACGACTAGGCAACAAGTCCATTGATGCAAATTATATTTCACAAATTGATGTAAAATTTCATTGTAGAATAGTCAAAGTGAATAGTCATTTGAACTATTTAAAAGCATATCTCTGCATTGTCATATGCCAATTGAAAATAATATGTATATAAAGTGTGGTATATATTTATTTTAATAAAACATCTTTTATATTGAATCATTCAAAATTGTTTCATGATCATATTTGTATATAACACGTGATCGTTGAGGAATTACAGATTCGTTTCTTTGCAGATATGAACGAATGTTATAATGTTCTGTCCGACCTTGTGCAGGCATTGGAAATAATGATAACTCAACTGCAGTTTACCGTACAGTACGACGGCATGGGTCATGATGTGGGTGTTAACACATCCTCACTCGATGGAATATCAACTTGCAGAACCGGTCATGTTCCGGTGTGGCATTATTGTGGTGAGTAACATTAAGAATGTATCTGAATATAAATGTTGTCAAATATGACATGCTTTGCCATCGTTGCTGTTCACTCAGTTTGTGGTGCCAGAATGGAGCATGTAGTTTGGAGCAAAATATCTAGAATACCGGGCTGTGTAATGAAAGATAAATACTCTCAATATACTTCAAAACTATAAAATACACTTAAAGACTACCTCAAACATAAGACCACCCCAATAAGACCTGCTTTGAAGGGTCATAATGGTGTTCTTATTGAGGTTTTACTGTGTGACATAAAGCAGTTGGCGTTGATGGCTTCCATTTTGATACAGTTCTAACCGGTCATCCTAGGTTTCTGCTGCTTATTAATTTTCGTAGAAATCAATTTGTATTTTGCTTTATTTATTTTGAAAACTTTGACAGTATTGGAGGCGACCAATTAGAACATTTTTTTTATTTTATACTCAACAAAAATAACTAGGTATAAAATTCATTCGCACAAAAGTTTGAGGCTATGAATGTTTCGAATATGTATAAATTTAAATATGGAAAACGTGCAGTCATGCCTTTGAAACGCCTCCCATGACTTTCAGGCCTTTGATATAATTATTTGTGCAAGCACTGCAGCAAACCTTCATTAGTCATATATGTATACATGTATTTACAGTTCCGTGTGGCAAGGGTACATACGCATACAATAATTACTGTGAAGTCTGCCCTGTAGGTACATACCAGGATTTGGAAGGACAGGCATCGTGTAAACAATGTGCTGATGAGTGGACGACTGCTGGGTACATGAGCCGAGATAGGAGCGTGTGCAACGGTACACTGTTCAATGATACTTTTATGTATCTCCTATGTCGGTCTGTCTGTCAAAATATGGTTTTACGAGTATTCAGCTTAGACATAATATAATGTCATTGTGCTTTTGTGTTAATGGAATTGTTCAGTTCCATTTGTTTGTGTCCTTAGCATCGCCTTCTTATATGTTTGCAATATATTCGTAGATAGTGTATAAATTAACTATTATTAAATATGTGTACAATTTTTCACCGGAAATACTTTTCGTGTATGAAGTTTATCTGGAATTTTCTTTCCTGTTATAGTTTTAAGTACATACTTTCATCGAAAATTATGTTATAAGTTAAAAGTCTCATTAAAAAATTATTTTCGAGTGCAACCTTTCGTTAATGAAATCTCGATAATTGTATTGTATTGTTTCTGTATTGTAGTGTACGCTCCGTCTACAGATGAAGAAATCACCAATGCTTTACTTATTGGTCTGACTGTGGGATTATCTCTGGCGGCACTTATTATAATATCCGCTGCTGTTGGAATAGTGTGTAAAAAGTAAGAACTGAAAATTAGTCAAACTTTCAATCGGTTTTAAAACCATTATGATTTAAGCACGGTTTAGTAATCTTTTGCATGATTTTGCTTTGTTGTTTTCCCCGCAGATCTGTGTGGGGAGGCATATGTGTTATATGTGGCGTTACCTATTATCTCTCTTTCATTTATCGCTATGGTCCCAAATATCGGAACATATCGGTATATCACCATATCTATAAAACAGGTCTACTTGTTATACGCAACTGTTGCTTACTGTGTGAAATCAGTATTATAAAGGTCAGATTGTTTTATATGTGAAATATTCGGAATATAAGCCACATTGAATATTAGCAGGTATTTCTCTTCTGTTTTTCAGACAATCTAGACCATCATCAGTCGGTCATTCTGTGCATGGTGTTTCTGTACATACACCCAATGCTGGCGGTATGCATAATGCAAATAAAAAGTTCAACCCATTCATCGGGTAAGCATTGCCACTGTTGTAGTGTAAACATGTATGGACGAGGGATATATCTAACCACTGTTATAGTGTACACAATGTATGGGCGAGGGATATATCTAACCACTGTTATAGTGTACACAATGTATGGGCGAGGGATATATCTAACCACTGTTGTAGTGTAAACATGTATGGACGAGGGATATATCTAACCACTGTTGTAGTGTAAACATGTATGGGCGAGGGATATATCTAACCACTGTTGTAGTGTAAACATGTATGGACGAGGGATATATCTAACCACTGTTGTAGTGTACACAATGTATGGGCGAGGGATATATCTAACCACTGTTGTAGTGTAAACATGTATGGGCGAGGGATATATCTAACCACTGTTGTAGTGTACACAATGAATGGGCGAGGGATATATCTAACCACTGTTTTAGTGTTCACATGTATGGGCGAGGGATATATCTAACCACTGTTGTAGTGTACACAATGTATGGGCGAGGGATATATCTAACAACTGTTTTAGTGTCCACATGTATGGGCGAGGGATATATCTAACCACTGTTGTAGTGTACACAATGTATGGGCGAGGGATATATCTAACAACTGTTTTAGTGTCCACATGTATGGGCGAGGGATATATCTAACAACTGTTTTAGTGTCCACATGTATGGGCGAGGGATATATCTAACAACTGTTTTAGTGTAAACAAGTAAGAGCGAGGGATATATCTAACCACTGTTGTAGTGAAAACATATATTGGCGAGGTATTATCTTATCACTGTTGCAGTGTACGCATATATGGGCGAGGGATGTATCTAACCACTGTTGTAGTGTTCACATGTATGGGCGAGGGATATACCTAACCACTGTTGTAGTGTCCACATGTATGAGGGATATATCTAACCCCTGTTGCAGTGTACACATGTATGGGTGATGGGTATATCTTACCACTGTTGTAGTGTACACATATATGGGCGAGGGATATATCTAGCCACTGTTGTAGTGTACACAGGTATGGGTAGGGCATTTATATTACCACTGTTGTAGTGTACACATGTATGGGTAGGGGATTTATCTTACCACTGTTGTAGTGTACACATGTAAGGGTAGGGGATTTATCTTACCATTGTTGTAGTGTAAATAGGCATGAGTAAGTTATCTTACCAATGTGTAGTAATGTATACGGTCCTGGGCAAAGATTTAATCTAACTTACCACCTCATAAGGTGTACACGTCCAGGATATGAGTTTACCTTATCACTGTGGTATTGTGGTATTTATATTGTGTTATTGTCTCATTCAACCAACTACTGTCGTATTTTACGCAGGGTATGAATGTTAGCCCTGTTGTCTAGTTTAATCCAAAACTTACTCGCATCTGTTGTGTGTTGTCGTTAACAAATATACGTTACTACATTTAAAGGAACAAATGGAGGTATCACTATTTCAATTTGAACATTAACTTCTATCGCCAATTGAATATAACAGTAACTCAGTATTTTATGATGATAATAACATTACAATGTATAATTATGATAGTTCTGTTCATGTTAGATGTGTATGTTACTTGTATGGTGTTTTGTATTCATTTATAGACATGCAACGAATACAGAAAATGGTACTGATTTCATTGATTTGGACCAATACTCTTCTGATAAAGCAAGGTAATGTATATTTTAGATGACATACCAAGCTTATAATCGTTCACAAATGCATCACATCTGTTTCGAATATTCTTATAACTGTTACGCCAACTTCAGAAGGTAAATGAGCAAACTATTTGATTATTTAAAATATGTTTGTAAATTTTCTGTCTTTATACGGTGTGAAGGATTTGAAGGAACGTATACATAGTTCATGTCCGACTCAGGACAACGTGCTTTATTGGTGTTTGTTGCTAGTTCAATACTCTCAATAACAACTGATTTATTTTATGTGTTGCTATATCAATAGTGCCAATAACAAGTGCTTTATTGTTCTTTGTTGCTAGATCAATAGTCTCAATAACACGTATTTTATTGTTCTTGTCGCTAGATCAATATACTCAATAACAAGTACTTTAGTGTTCTTCTCGCTAGATCAACTGACTCAATAACAAGTGCTTTATTGTTCTTGTCGCTAGTTCAACAGTTGCAATAACAAGTGCTTTATTGTGCTGCACTATAGGTTTAAAAGTCACCCAAATGTGTTCGCTGTTGCTAGATCAATAGTCTAAATAACAATTGCTTTATCACTCATTCTTGCTAATCAGTCGTAAGAAGTTATTAGTCTGACGTTCAGTAAGGCCAGCTTCGTGTGTAACTATCAGTTCTTATTTAACAAAGGCTATGTTTATTTCAATAATATTTTGTACGGACAGTTTTAGATTGACCACAAAAAGATGTTTTTTATATGCAAATTGAAGTTGACATCTTTATTTTCAGGTCTTTTTCTCCACCTCCATGTTACGACAACTATGTTGGAGAGGATATCGACATTGGTGTGGTCACTCGCCCATCTACAGCAGTTTCATTCGATCAAATAACAACCATTAGAACAGACTCGTTATAAATACATGTTGATATTGTTCTCCCTTAAATACACAATTAATCTTTACACAATGAATACAGTATCCATTTATTCAAATTTTAGTGTATTGACACGAATTGCCTTCTACAATATGCAATCTACAAATGAGTGTATGACTTGTAAAGGATGCATCATTTACCTGAGTGTCGTTGTTTATAAACTAATACAAAGTACAATTTTTAACAGATGAGCTCTAAATTCTTAGATGAACATGGTATCATAAACGTTACAAACTTGGCGCCTGCATTAAGTATGCACATATGTTAGTTTGACTTTTTTGTCTATTTAAACATTGTATAATTGTATGTGTATTTTGATGTGTAATCAGGGCTCTAAAAAATTATTGCAAAGACACTTGTCCCGGACTAATGGAAATTCAAACTTTCACGTGTCCGACGTAGGAAGCTGGTTGTCGAGAATATCGGTAAATTTAGTAAAAAATAAACATATACAATAATAGCTCCACAATCTAAAATTGATAATCACATGCATGTATTTGTTGAATTCTAAGGTTTGACTTACAACTGAACAATTGCTGTTGTTGGTTGGCTTTTAAACGTTTAAGACTTACTTCAACACAACTGTTGGTAGCCCGAGTCAGCATTAGACTAGTCCGGGACATCGGGTTAGTGGATTTCTAGACCCCTGGTTAAATGAAAATAATGTGGATATATATCATATACGATAAGAGGGACTCACCAAAAGCTCTGATAATTTCTTAAGTTACGAACATCTAGCTTTACACTGGAAGTGTGTGTTATTGAATAAAACAACATTTATGTACACGCGGTTGTTATGGTCACCATGGTAACATTACATATGTAATTATACTATCACTGTAGTATGCATGCTTTAGTAAAAACAAGTTGCATTTAAAATGTGTGCTTTTTTCGCAAGTCATTGTTTTATGCATTACAATCTCGCTATACAAAAGTAGTATGTCACTCATAAATATTGATATATGTGTTGTGATCATGAAAGGATGGAAGGCAATGCAGTCATTGTTTTGTTTTACCTTGTTTATGATACAACACAATTGGTTTGTGATACAACAAGATTGTTTGTAATACAACACGATTGTTTGTGATACAACAAGAGTGTTTGTGATACAACACGATTGTTTGTGATACAACAAGAGTGTTTGTGATACAACACGATTGTTTGTGATACAACAAGAGTGTTTGTGATACAACACGATTGTTTGTGATACAACAAGATTGTTTGTAATACAACACGATTGTTTGTGATACAACAAGAGTGTTTGTGATACAACACGATTGTTTGTGATACAACAAGAGTGTTTGTGATACAACAAGATTGTTTGTGATACAACAAGAGTGTTTGTGATACAACACGATTGTTTGTGATACACCACGATTGGTTTGTGATGCAACAAGATTGTTTGTAAAACAACACGATTGTTTGTGATACAACAATAGTGTTTGTGATACAACACGATTGTTTGTGATACAACAAGATTGTTTGTGATACAACACGATTGTTCGTGATACAACAAGATTGTTTGTAATACAACACGAGTATTTATGGTACAAAACGATTGTTTGTGATACAATACGATTGTTTATGAAACAAAACGATTGTTTATGATACAACACGATTGTTTGTGATACAACAAGGGCATTGAATGTTTAATGTATATTATGTTTGAGTTTATTGTATGCAAATAACTATGTATAAAATGTGTGTTTGTGTGCGCGTAAGCGTATGTAAACAGTATATTATTTGGTATTGGTAAATGCATTTTTCAATATCTATGGTGCATTAAAGCATGAAGCGAGCTGTTCAGAGTAATGCAAGCAAGACACATACCTTATGGGTATTTTACAGTATTTTCTAGCTTGTCAAATATGAGTTTTACAGACGCTACCTCTATTATGTGTATATAAGTTTGAACTCAAGTGCTGAATCCGCACAGAACAATGCTTGTAGTCTACATATTTAGGTATTGTATGTTGTTGTTGTTTTTCTACAGTTGCTCTTATACCATAAAAAATGAACAATACAAATGCACATTGTCTTTTTTAATACATATCAGTATTTGCCTCTAAAACGGAGAACCTAGTGGTTAAATTCGTACACAAAGAAATGTAGTTCCGTCAAACACAGACAAGCACAAGAAATTATTCAAGGTTTACACAATAAAGAAAGAGTTAAGTTGGTACAGGAATCGCAACATTTACAAGACAAAACGTTCCCACACATATCCAAGTGAACACATCAGCACAAAAAAACAAGGAACTGAGAATGCATTAGGCCAAATACATATGGGGCTGATAAACATAAATTATTTAAACTCACTATATTTGAGATCAAACCAGTAACGCTAGTAATAGCTTTGAATTGGGTAATTCAAAGTGTCATAGAACAACGTATCATGATTGATACACGACCAATAGAGCCTTCACCAGCAGGATCACTACCAATGGCTCTAACAGAACAGAGCAGAAATTAATTTTTTATTCGTTTTGACTTATACATGGTACATCGACATACAAAGTACAACTTATACATTACATCACATGAGAACATGAAACGAACGGAAGAGAAAAGTACGACGGAAGCCACAAACTAAACTTCCAATTTATGTGTTCAATATACATTTATACATAGAGTAACATCACAATTATAACAAGTACTTTTTGGAGTACTGTGTGATCATTACAATCCAGATACAGGTATCTAATACGACCAAATGCTCTTTCATCAATCAAATGAATCAAATTATATTTACTTAATTAATACCGGAGTTAGCATATAGTGCATCAAAATAGAAGGTAAACATTCTGTAGCATATTAAATACTGCAGGAAATGTTAATACCATGGTTTGCACACACTGTAATGCTATATTATGAAATTTATTGCTGTCAAACAGCTAGAGGGCAGTTTCAGACAGTCGTAGAGCTAAAACTAGAATTTGCTATCAATCGGTACAACTTCTAAACAGGAATTCAGGGGATATTCCTTTCCTGCTTAACGATCAGGCGTGTTACTATATTTAGGTTGTAAATTCCCGTTTAAGAAGCAAAATGTAACTTCTTAATGGTTTTAGAAAACTGTCTGGATGTACACTTTATTTTCGAACTATAATGATTTTACATTGGTACTAAACGAGGCATACCTAAAAATGTTCATTTTTTTAATTGTCTATTTTTTGTTTAATCCATCAGTAAACTACCTGATTTAGAAATCAGACTTCACAATCAGGAAACAAAACAAACAAAATTACTATTCTTACTTTCGGTTTATGAAGCGTTTTAAGTTCACTCTCCATTCATATAAAACAAATTAGAGAAACAGGTGTCATGAAAGAAAGACAAAACATCAGTAATAATACGAAAATAGTACACAATATGAAATTCATTTTAAATGTTTATTTGAAAATGGTATAGGAAAGTAATTACAATGACCACGGTATTGTTAAATGGCGTTTGATTACACAACAAGGGAGGTACGGACATAATGGAAAAGATAATATGTTGCTACAGGGAACACCACATGCATAAGACAATGCCTCCCACACAGACCTCCGGGGAAACAACAATCCATAAAAGATAAGGCACTTGCGGATGTACAATAGTAAATACGCAACGGAACAGCTGCGCAAGGAATGGGCTGGTCGACCATAACGGACAACTAAGAACACATCTGCCTCCTAAACTTGAATAATATCTCATTATGTGGATGATGATTTCCTAATTCCTTACACATGCTTTTATGTATGTTTATTATTATTAATGAAATATGTACTTGGACAAACGATTAACAACACATGTTTATACATTTCTTTATTACTTTATTTTCCAACGTTCGCCCATACAACTGGTTTTCAACATGGAAGTATTACCTTTGAAAGCACAAATATTTATCGAACTACATGTATACAAATATGCTTAACCACTCGACGTTACTGTCCAAAATAGCAAATATTTTGTCTTACTTATATTTAGCTGTTTAGCTTTCAGAAATGCCATATATACTTTAGATAAAAATATCTTACAGAACGTATTAAAAATGTCTTCAATAATTTATGCAATTGAATGTAATAATTAGGCCTTTAGTTTTACAAAACTAAAATCATTTTGTTTTTCCAGATAAAACTTACATTCATATTTTTCACATTTCCTTACCATTTGATAAAAATATAAAGCTTATATCAAAAGTACAATGAAAAGTGTGATGCATCAATAGGAAAAGACAACCCAATGACTAACCAGCTATTAAATGTATCCCCCAAAATTGTGTATGACCAATAGGTCCACTGCGATTGTCTACCAATTTAGTTTTTCATTCATTCAACTCCCTTTCTATTACATTCATATGAAACTTATGCATAACACCATAACTGAGTAAATGTTTAATCAAAAATTGTGAAATAAGACTTTAACTATTGGGACATTTAATTTTCAATTAGGAAATCATTAGTTATGCATATATTTTACACTGGATCCGAATTATCTTCATTAAATGTCTTCATAAAACATTTTATATATCAGCTGTATCTCGATATTAGACTCAAATTGTGAATACATCTATTGGCTCAAAATTGACTATGATCAGAAAAATGTTGTTATTGGTGGAATGTTTTTATAAAGAGGAGGAATACTATGAATTTGTAAATTAAGCTGCTAAATGTAACCAATTTGATAATGTTTATATCACAGGTAATGCATATGGACATACCTCAAATCTACCCGATTATGCAGTTAGACGATTGTTTTGTCCAAAGAATTTGATATTTCTGATGATATTGTAACCGCCCTCAATTATATTCACATGTTACCACAATATGATATTCCAACATTTAGGAATTCACAATGGGTGCACTCGTTTGGCCCGTCGGAACATACGCGGAATAAGATTTAGACACTTCAAGTGGTTCTACCAATCGAGTGATTTGTTTGATCAGAACAGTTCCACAACAAAATGGCGCTAGAAGTATTTATCGTAAACGAAATCATAGAGTCTCCGGACGAAGATAACACAAATGATAGTTCACTAGCAACAGTCATTCTACTTGCAAAAGCTGCCGCTGTAGTATACATGAATAGTTTGAAGTCCGCTGGTCGGTCATTAATAATTAACTATATATTTGATGCAGTGCATCCATTTTTGGTAGGTATAAAACTTTGCCGAAAACAATTTGATTCCATTCACACCACCTATTGCGACGAAACATTCGGAATGGTGTCGGATCTGAATTCTGTCACAATCGATTGGTATTCCAACTGTTCTAATTTTTGGAATTCCCAAACGAGCGTACCTAATGCTCACGGTCGCTAGTTGTTAGATATGTGCGTTAATAACTTATTTATCTTAAACTGTTGGCCAGGAAAAAACAAACTGGTAGGAAAATTGACATTCCGTAATAGTTCAGTTATTGACTTTCTAGCCACGATGCATTGTTTAACTCATATTGATACGCTCGAAGTACTTGAACTTGGTCCACTATTTCACTGTGTGTTGTCAGTCTCTCTTAATTTCCAATAGGCTGATAATGTTCCCACAGATGCAACCATCCGTAAGAGTAACAAATCAATTTTATGGAAAGATGACAAGAACAATAATTTTGTAGCTAACCTTAATCCCCATAAAAACAATACTATTAAGACAATTCTAATTCACCAAGTAATATAGATAACGATTATATCAATGATGTTACAATAACAGTTTTGAAACTCTTCCTTGAATGTGCCGATAATACCTTTCAAATTAACATAAGGAATTCTTATAGTAAAAACCATAACAATAATAAACCCTGGTTCGGGCTTCAATGTCAAAATGCAAGATATGTATGTAATATAGCTCGTAAAACCTATCATTTACATAAGACCGAACGAAATGGTGTATCTCTTAATAAAGCTAGCCGCTTTTATAAACAAACAATTAACATTTGGATAAATAAACACGGACTATAAACTGAGAATAAACTACGGTCCGGTCCATGAACTCAAATCAAAGGACTGAGAGTCCTGAAAACCAGCGCGTTGAAACAAAATATATGTGAATAAATAGGTAGAAAAAGTGTACTGTAAGGGAACTGTGAGGCATGAATAAACCCAAGAGTGCATTTTCATGGCGTTTTGTGGAAAAGTAACGTTCACTTCGGCAGAATTTCGATGGTAGAAAAAGAGTCCAAGCCGTTTTGAACGGGCTTACCTATCTGTCTTGGACTTATTAATTTTAGTAATTTTGCGGCCAATTTTAGAAGCAAACATATACGTTTAACAGCTGTCAATTTTTCAAAAACTTGGTTATAGCCATATTGGCAAAAAAATGTGTTATTTCCAGTGATGTGGGGACATATCTTGCTGATTTTCGAAAGGAACCAATATGTTACTTGTATATAGATACATCTCAATTTTGATGTAATTGCATCCAAACCGATGAATATGGTATGTACATTAATCTGTTAACAGACAGGCGCACAATACACACGGCTCTTCATTTGTACATGTATATAGCTACAGACATAATGGTGACTTTATCAAAGAATTTATCCGAGTTCATTCGCCTACCACTGCTAACTTAGGTGGGAAAGCTGTCTGTCGCTTGCAGTGAAACTAAGGAATGCACTAGTTAAGGAGACCAGATATATCGTGTATAGACTGAAAACACCTTTAAATGACCATTAAACCCAACATAACATAACTTAACCAAACGTTACAGACCCATGCACTGAGCCAACTAAATATAACCACAGGTTAAGTGACCGTGCCGTACTAGTTCCGATTACAGTTGTGTGTGGTAAATATTTAGATGAATACAATATTGCATTGAGATGCATCCAGATTGTTTTCATTTCATTGCAGCATTCCTTGGAAATCTAAACATTTAACATCCACTAGGACTTAAACTGGCATGGTTAGTACAGTTAGTAACGTGCTTGACTATCCATCCGTAGGTCCTAGGATTGATCCTTGGTCCGATCAACTCCGGTCAGAGGGGATTTTGATCCTTCCAAAGCAATTAGCATCACACCGCTTATTCAAGAGATAAAGCTGTCAGTTGCTTGCAGTAGAACTGGAGAAGCACTTGTTATTCAGCCCATGTAGATCCTATATAGGCCGACGATGCCTATAATTATCAAACCTGTTGACAAGGCGTTAAACCCAACAAATCCCGAACACAAATATACAAAGCCTACTTTGTACTGTTTGTACTGCATATCAGCAGTAATAAAGTTTGAGAGACTTGACAAAGACAATGGCTTAAAAACAAGGACATTCTACAGAGGAAAGGCAACACAATTGTGTAGAATTTCAAAAATCACTGAGATCATGAATAAAAGTAACACATAATGCACACCAAACAACTACAAATATTTCCCACAACTACAATATATACCTCCCTTGTTCTGAATCATCAGCCATTTTGATATGTAAAATAGGAGTCATTTCCATCTAATAGATAATTGAGAAAATTCCCAAACAATGTTGAATTTTCTTGCATCGGCGAGTGATAACGACTGGCTTTCCAAGCTGTGACGTCATGACCGAAGCTCGATTCATACGCACGTACTAATATATCAACATTTTCGAAATCTAATGCAATATTTCTGTATAAAGAATAAAGTAAAGAATATTTTATAAGTATACAAAACAAAGCAAAATGCCGATGTGTTATCTTATATCCGTCGGACTATTTCTTGTCCAAGTTGAAATTCGGTTTGCGCCTAAATTGAATATTTAAGTCGATAGTGAACACGACCATACCCACTTTCCGATACAAGTAGAGCAGCTTACAGTCATTATCATGCCTATTTTCTTCAGGATTAGAATTAAATGTTGATGAAATATCACTCAAAGTAGACACTAGCGACAGCTCAATTGGTAGCGCTTCTGACTAGTAACTTCGACCAATAGATTGGGCGTTAGTTCGAGACACATTCCTGTCTCCCATTTTTTATGGACAATATGAATTTTCATCCCTTACTCAGTGCTTGTCAATAACTTGTTGTTTGTCGTTTCCGTCTGTTTGTTATCGTCTTATTGCTTTGTCGTTAAATTAAAGAGTTTAATGATGGCTATAGCTTCGTCGCTAAAATGTTCATTTGAACCCCTTACGTTTTTTGAAGTAGCCAAATCAACTTTATTCTATATACTGTGAGTGAGTAGCGATAAATGTGCATGTAAATCTACTGCACGATGATATCGTGTAGTTTAAAAATCATGAAACCATATCGTTATTAGTTAATAGCTTATAAATACACATGCTATACAATGTTTTTAATTAATGATATTCGAGCGAACATTAATTATTATAAGTCGTGAAAGTACAACTGTAGATGACCAACGAAATATATAATATTGTCATGAAAAAAGCAACTACCTCCCGATGGTCTCGAACTCGGACCCAAAACTAAAAATTAACATTGTAAGGCGCGGACTCGCTACCATCGGAGCTATCACGGCTGTTAGTTTAAAGAAATCGATATCACATTAAATAGTTTTGCTTGTTTTTTTATTTACCTATTTTGATCAATAAAGGTGGTCAAACCATGTAAACATTGCATGACGTCACTCTCAACTTATCGTGGTATACTTATAGCAGTGTTCGAAAACCGTATGAGCACTAAAACCAGCCGCGCTTAGGCGCGCTGGTTAAAAAGCCAAATAATTATTGGCGCTATTTAAATAGTCTGAATAGAAAAAAACGAATAATATCGCCCCGGGTATCTCCGATTACTTTAAGAATGTTAACAGCGAATAGCAAATAGACACACAACTAAATAGTGAAACCATCACCCTTTCTATACACACAACAGATTCCTTAAATAAACAAATTGGTATTGACAAAGGTAAGGGTAGCCGGAGTTCACTCGAATGAGTAAGGATTTCTCGAGTGAATGATTCGGCCACTTGACAGTGACTCCAGCTACAATTAAGTGTCGTTTCTGAATACCGATTTAGTAGACTTGTATCAAATTAAACAAAATTATAGTACACTTAGCAAAAGTTATAAGTACTCCGATAACATTTTGAGATATTACAATTAAATATGAATATATGAAATAAAAATTTAAGACACAGAAAGTTCAATCTTTCTGTAATGTTCCTACTAATTTTCAGCGCAAAATATAGCAAATTAGTTGAAATTAAGATAATTAATACCACCACATAGAAATAAAAAGTCACATATTAACTCAATCGGTCATTATCGAGTGAGAACGCCATTTGACTGGGTAATGTTTGCCAGTCAAAATATTTCCATATCGTGTCCATGATGAGTTAACCCACCGTAGAACAGGCCCCAAACGATATTAACAGAAGTGTAAAATATTTCCCAGAATTGTATTTGTAAATTAGTATACTTATTCAGATGAATAAAACAAGTAATTATCATATAGTTTGATTTGTGAAAAGTCAGTTTTCTTGAACGATGTAAATAACAAGATTACCATACGCTACATTGAATAAATGACCTTTTATTCGTTGTCGCATATTATTTCTATAAACTGTGTCCGTCGAATACGTGCTCAATTGTAACAATTCTCTGCACCATTACCTTTTCGGCAATCATTTTAGTCGGTATATGTACATGTCTCTGTTAATTGTTTCCGAAAGTGAAAACGGGATTGTTAATCATTCAAAAACAAGGACATTCGTTGAATTGATATCCCCGCCGAATTAGCCAAATTACAGGAGATACAAATCAATTGGTTATGAAATATGCCTCGAAAAAGAATAAATATTTTGAACGCCGTAAATTTGAGGACATAGAATAATAAAAGTTTCATCAGCACGAGTTTGTCATGCCACCTCTCGAAGAAGTTGGTATTTTTGGCTATGGCATTTGATACGCATCATTCCCCAGACTGATGGATGGACAGACAACCCTACATCATAATAATGTGACCAACCATGACGAGATTTGTAAGAAGCAAAGGGCTTTAACTCTCCCATACTCGAGTGGATTATTGGTGCATTTGATTGCATTATTATATTCAATGAAATCTGACCAACCAGTACAAAGATGTGGTTCCAGACAGATACTATCCATAGATTACATGGACATTTGAAAATAACAAAGAGTCATAACTCTGTCATACATTGTTGATTGTAACAACATTTGATATGCATCATACCCATCTATATATTCATAGAAAGTTTCAAGAACTAACCAGTACCAAGATACGGCTCTGGACGGATTTTTTTTCCTAAAGGAAATGGGTACTAAAAAAGTTACAAAGGACCATGACTCTGTCATTTATAGATTGATTGTGACCCCTTTTGACGCTCCGGAAGGAAAATAGTGTGACAGCCGGAAGGACGGACGGACAGACGGACAACGCCAAAACAATATACTCCTCCCAAAGCCTTCGTTTCGGCGGGGTTTAATAATACAATGCGATCATGTATTTATGCCACAATTTTATGATACATTATACTGTAGTTTACATTTGTATTTGAAATTAACTTGACTATTTCACGTGTTTTGATGATTATTTGTTGTTTTAATTACAATAAAATTTACTTTTATCACTCAAGCTATTATTGCTTTACATGTTCGAATAGATTACCATATTGTCGCTTAAAAGTTATACATCAATAACTCAATTCAATATATTATAATACGTTTCAATTTTTGTTAGTACAAACAAACAACTAACACACGAATTGTGTATTACATTATTATATGTGTTAATAAAATGCCGTCAATATTCTAAATGCAAAAAAATGATTGTCTAAAATTCAATGTAGTTTAAATTCCTTCGAGCGTAATATTCATTATTCATTCAAAATGAAGAACCAAAAAATGTCATCAAAAGTATCGTTTCATTTCTTCGGTACATCCATTCAAAGGACTTGTTGGATAACACACGAAACAGCAATTATTTCAATCATTAGACCATAAAATTACGTCTACATCGACCGTTAGCTTCTCCAGCTACACTAGAGCGTCGAAAGAAAAAAGCTATTTTGCTGCTTTATCAATTTTTCACCAGCGTTTGATTCAATTTAGCGAGCAGGGCTGTGGGAAAAAATCTTAAATTAGGCATTAGAGGGGAAATATTAAATTTTATCAAAAATATGTATGCTGATATAAAGTCGTGTGTTTCTTTTAACGGAGAAACATCGGTATTTTTTGCCAGTGGATGTGGTGTTCGACAGTGAGAAAATATGTTACCCATTTTGTTTCTATGTACTTGAATGACTTGGAACAGTTCCTTTCACCTAGCAATGACGGTATACAAATAAACATCAATACTCAAGATACCATACATTTTAAAAAAAATATAAGTTTTACTCTACGCTGATCATACGATGCTATTTTTAGATAATTAACAACACTTCTAAAAAGTCCCTAACGACTTTTATTTGTATTGCAATACCTGGAGACTGAACATTTACTACTCCAAAACAAAAAATATATTTTACAGAACGAATCGATATAAAAAAACAGCTTTACTATCAACGGTTCAATTATTGAAATAGTCAGAGAATACAAATACCTTGGAGTATATTTCTCATTTACATGTAGTTTTCTAACATGCAGAAAACATCTAGTTACACAAGCTAATAAGGCATGGTACCAACTCTTCGCCAGAATAAACAATCTTTGTCTCCCCATCGACCTACAATTAAAATTATTTGATCATACTATATGTTAACGTAAGGACGTGAAGTTTTTGGCTATGCAAACTTAGACATAATCGAGCGACCTTAGGTCCATTGCAATTTCCTAAGAGTATTATCTAAATCAAAGAAAAGCACCCCGATGTACATGTTATACGCCGAGTTTAGCCGTTATCCTATAGAAGTTAGTATTAAGTCGCGCACGGTACACTTTTGAGTAAAATTATTCTAACACAAAATAAGTCGAAAATGTCATATCTTTGTTACCATTCTATGTACCAATCAACTCATAAGTTTAAGTGGTTAAAGCATATCAAAACGATCTTAGATATCACTGGACATTCCCATGTATGGATAAATCAACCCTACGCAAATGCCAACATCGATAAATTAGTAAAACATGTATTAACTGATCAGTTTATACAAATTTGGAGATCACATATTGACTCATTATGCAAAGGACAAATGTATAGTTTATTTAAAGAAAATGTATCCCTTGAAAACTACCTGATAAAATTTACACCTACCCAGAGAGTTTCCATGTTTCATTTCAAACAGGGAATCACAGGTTTCCCATTGAAGTTGGTAGATGGACATCTAACCATAAACCACATAATCAAAGAAATTGTCCACTCTGTTCCTCCAATAACCTTGGTGATGAATTACTTTATCTCCTCACATGCCCATTCTTTAATGAAATAAGGAAAAAATACATACCACGAATTACTTTCATGGACCAAATGCACTTAAATTGTAACAACTTTTATCAACGAATGACACTACACACGTTATTTTGTAAAGAAACCCCGCAGACCGCCCCGGATGATTTAAAATGTTGCATACAACCGGGAGACACCGAGAGAAATATCCAGAACCTGCGTGATCCGGGCATGTCCGGCACAATGCCGGAATACGCCGGTGCAGAGCTGGGTCTCTACCGTGGCTCTACCGTGATAGTCCCTGGTAATCTGGGGGCGGTCCCAGTTTATATACTATCTGGTTACCAACGGGGGTCACCGGGGTGCCACCGGTGCATGTCCGGGGCTTTACCGGGTTGGACCGGCGGTCACCGGGACACGACCTTGGTCACACGGTGTTATACCGGGATTGACCGGGAAACACGCCGGCGCGACGCCGTAAATGAACCGTGTCAAACCGAGAACAAACCGGGGTAATTCTGGATCAAACGGGGACATACTGCTTCTCAACCGGGGGCACTCAGGGACAACGACGGGAATGTGAGAATGCAATTGCTTTTTCAGCAAAATGTCCCGGATCATCCCGGGCCAGTGCGAATGGGGCTTAAGCACGATGCTTATTAATCCATCTCTGTCTAGACCGTTGAAACAAATGCGTGCAGTCCGGGCGCCCTTGTTAGTATATCAACATCTCTAACCAGGGCAAATACACAGTTATATTTGTAAAAATTACCTGATGTTTGTTTGTGCTATAACTCTAATTCGCTATTTCTTTCATTATAATGTTTACCTAAATACCACTTATATGGGTGTTGTATACAGCCTATTCATCCGTTCATTATTGAAAATATGATTTAATCAACATTCCCATCCTATACCCAATAAATCGATAATGAAAGCCTTTTCGAATTGGGTTTATACTATTTGTTTGTATCTGTGGTTATTTTTCTCTTAATGTCTCTGACCTGATAATTGCCTTCTGATGTCTTCCACTAAATCTTGAAACTTATTTATGTGATAAGATGTGACATCAGAGTAATGTAATAGTGTATCATGTTACATGATATACTGGTGCATTGCTCTGATGCCATACCTTATTGCTCACTAATTGTATATTGATATTATTCGTAGGTTTTATTAATCTGATCATGGTGACCTCTATTTTGCACATGTTTGAATATATTTATAAAGTTTCGGACTGAATTTTATAAAGTGTGATCATCACCCCCACGTTTATAATTATCATTTGTTCACATGTTATTGCCAAACATATTGTTTTGCAATCTGTGTTTGAAAATAACAGTTATGTGTAATGTAACGCATGCATTGCATACTATATTTCAATAATATCGTAAAGAGCTAAACTTGATGACACAACAGACGGAAATTTCGAAAGTTCGGTAATCTCCGTATAGAATGCCGAACGGGCAAATGAAATTGGTTGTGACTTTATTTAACTCAAAATTCCCCAATCTTAAATTCAATTAAAATTTTATAAACACCTTTATAAAGAGAATTAAATTTTCTTTTTAATTCCGGCTGTATATTCTCCGTGTTTTCAAGCACATTCTTCGGATTACAAGTTGAATTAGACGAGTTCGCATTTTTTCGGCCGAATTACACTATATTTAAAATAATGTAAATGTGAGTGGTTAAATATAAATGAAAATTCCCCCATTAAATATAAAAAAAAATGCAAACAAGTTTTGATAATTCGAAAGGTAACAAACGACATTTTGTTATTTAACCTGTATATTAAGATAATTCAGTTGGATCTATCTAAAATGTCATCATGGACCTGTCTTATCAGTGTCATTTTTAAATTTGCTGTTTTCTCGTAGATCAGTGCCCCTAAGCAGAAAAGTCATTGCAAGTTCATTCAGTACACAGTTAACTTACATATGTTTCATTTTAAACTATCCTCCTAGTAAAGCATATTTTGCAATATCTTTTCAATGTTGTAGAAACTACAATGCTCTACTATATAATTACTATTGAACACATGTTGTACAGAAACAACTTTTCGCACGCCGCCAAATATCTGGCAATATGATTTAGAATGTTTTTATAAGTAAGATTTGTATTGATTATGCATCATGACATCACTATCTCTCTGATGTCCTATAATTAAAAAACAGACTTATTTATACGGTTATTTTTTATAAATCTTTACATAAAAAACAACATAATGCTCTTTGGGCACCATTCAATTCAGATTCATTCAGTGTTTTGTCTATACTTATAATATATAAGTGACAAAGAGTCACTCAGCGAAATCAGACAGCCGACATTTAGTCGCCACATATAATTATAATCTTACTATTTGCACTTCATCGTTCTCATTCTGTCAATACATTTAAATCGTTCCAATGCAATTATAAATTCAAAATCCATATTAACAAAACATACTTGACTGAATTGCAAACAAGACATAAGTAGATATTTGAACATACGACAGGTTATTGATATCCATTTCAGGAAGAGAAAAACATACTTTCCGTTCTCCTCCTTCATTGGTTCGCATCGTATTAAAGAATTCAACGCATTTGAAAACGGAAAACCCCCAAAATCCATGTACGTCATGGAAAGTTTATGATTACGCCGAGTAAGATAAATTTTTGTGGATGTCATATATTTTATTTGTTTTGTCGTGAAAAATTAACCGCTTGAGTCAATAAAGAATTTTCCATGAATACATACATTGGATCTATAAAATGTATATAAATGAATGATCGTCAACTACGATTGGTAATTAAAGAATATGTTAGTAGTGTCGTACATTTTAAATACTGTAAAACTCCGCCTTTTTCATTGAACGTCTACTAACGGACTGTTGATTGATGCATATAATATTATAGACCATTGTGTGATGTTTAGTCTGCTTATGGGAGTCAAGCAGTAGACACTGGTTATAACGAAATTATTTGGATGATATATAAATCCAAGTAAATGTTTTATGTGTAAAAGTGTCGTCATATTCTGGTCCTAAATAAATTGCCAGAAATTACTACAGTTGAATAGTTATGAGGATTCAGGCATCAATTTTGATCGTTCTGATTGGGAGTTTGGTTGGCATGGTTACGGCTCTTTCCGTGGTATGTCAATTATTTTGTTGCGAATATGCATTTAATGTTGTGATATCTCTGTATCAGTTGTTTAATTATTTTTTTTAAAACATTATCAGTGTTCGAACATGTCATGTAATGCGTTGCAGTATTATATCTTAATAAATATTGTTTATTTTGTATATATTTATTCGATCTCGTGAGATATTTACCATAAAACAAAATAATAATTTGATGCGACAAAATATGCGTTCAGTCGTTTTGATATATTTTTATTCAATATAATGAAATATTAAATGTAAAAAATATTTGTTCATTAAAGACAGAAATATTTATTTTATGTAACAAAATATTTATTTAATTATTTAATATTTTTATTCAATCTTGTAAGATGTCCATCTGCATGTGAAAATGATTTTGTATAAAACGTTAGAAAATTATTCAATCTGTGAAAAAAACAAGATTCGACGAAACTTACCTGAACGCTGAAGTCAACTACTGGAATACTTCGTTACAAAACAGTCATGTGATAGAAATTGTTGAGCAAATATTTCAAACGGATAAGATAACTTTCTAACGTTTTACACAAAGATATTTTTAATATAGTTGCACTATTGAATTAATATTTTGTGACATAAAACTCGCTTATGTAAGTAAATAACACCTGTAATATCTTTCTGGAAGCAGAATTTTAAAAAGAGACGGAATTTATGTATACATAGAAATATTCAGTGCTGATAAATTAATTAAGGTCCCTGGTTGTTTTTTTAAGTATGAAACACATTTAGTGTCTTTGACCTGATATTACACATTTAGAGGACTGTAACCTACAAATATCGCGTATTTGATCACATATTGTCAACAATAGTTTGCATAGAAAACGTCACTTTTTATTTGCATTTTCCTCCGCTTTCCGATCTACCTCCAGTTTTAAATGTACATACATCATACATTTGTTTTTGTAAGTTTGTGTTGGCAAATGTGGAACGATAAAGATTCTGTTTGTACGGAAACATATATCATATGAACCAGTGGCATGGTGATTTATAAAAAGATTGATGGAACATTGGGATTCAAAGTTGATTATATAATGTGCTATAATCAACACGCGATATTATTAGAAATGATTTAATGATTAAGACATGAACAGGTGTTTTGGCATCGTTTTCGACTTGTATAGTCCTAAGCCTTTATAGGAATGCAGGGAAATGAATCATATCAAGAATACAGTCACCAAAAGACAATAGGAGACATGACATTAGACGTGTCATATTTTACAAATTTGATTTTTTAGATTTAAAATGTAATCAAGATCAGGTATTACATTTCTATTATTTTCAGAAATCAAAAACTCAAATCAAAGGGCAGTGTTTTCTTCATGAAATAGAGTTCTTAAAACCCTTTAATTGTACCGGGTTACACGATGAAGGAGAGTTGATCGCTCATGGTGGATTCTGCAGCATAAGTGTACTTAAACACAACAGGCCACATGTTGATAGCATCAAGTGTGATCGTGGTCAGTGGATTGGAACTCGATTTTCTATTGGTAATACATTTCCTTTTGTATTAATGGTCTTTAAGTAACATAAAAAGGCGGGTACATATAGTGACTATTCCAGCTATGTAGACCCCGGTCGGATACTGAGTAGTAAAAACGATCTCCCGGTAACCAGCTGGATAGCTTTCTCTTATTCAACTCCTGGTTTATTCATCTGAATTAAAGTAAATGAATTATAAATTCCTTCAGAAATACGTCTGACCACTCAGATTTCATGCAGCGAAATAGTAATTGTTGCTTTAATAAATACATTAATGTATATATGTAAATAGAAAATACATGTTATAATAAACTATATAAATAGCATCATTTTACACTACACAAAAATGATGTGATATGTACTTTTTCTCTTGAAGATATGATTTAAAAATTAAAAACAATTTTAATGTTTGCAATTATCAATTACTCAAATGATTTACAGTAATTGATTGGTTGGATGAGATTAACATTAACATTATTAACGAGGCTACAGAAATAAACCAGGGTATATAAAATAGGTTCACAGGATAAAAAGTGTGTTTATATTAATTTGTAATAGAGATTAGAATAATTTTCGGTAATGCAGAGAGTGTGGCGTGATGTGGAGTCGCGATAAACATAAGTAAGAGATAGTATGATTTCACTACCACTATGACAACAGTTTGACATAATAGAATGTAGACCAGTTATACATATTCAACTTCATATGTTGCATAATAATTGTAATGATTCTGGTGAGCCGGATCAATTATTTTTTG
Source organism: Mactromeris polynyma (assembly GCA_032209605.1). Taxonomy (NCBI): domain Eukaryota; kingdom Metazoa; phylum Mollusca; class Bivalvia; order Venerida; family Mactridae; genus Mactromeris; species Mactromeris polynyma. The sequence continues at coordinate 30,392,472 of JASFXZ010000005.1, forward strand.
TTCCTTGTGTTCATTACTTGTTCAAATTTAAAGGTATTTGTTCGATTATAAATCACTGGATTAATTGATGTTTTTCTTTCATTACAAAATTGTGTGCATTCTAATAAATAATGGAATTCATTACCTATGTTAGTTATGCAACTGCTACATTTTCTAAGATCGAGTAGAGTTCTGAACCAATTTCCATCTTCAATAAGCAAACGATGATATTTGGTTCTTAATCTGATAGTACAAACATTAATGATCTTGGACTTGAAAACAGGTGTGATTCAATGCCGAAGCTATTTTTAAAAAATCTGTAAAATCTACTGTTACTGGAGTTATCTATGAGAGAGGACCGTACCAATCAGACAAGAACAGGTCTTCTATGTTTTGTCTAACGTAAGGTTTAATGGATTGTTATTTGGGAAAGTGTGCTAAATACAAATGTTATATAGTTCACAGTTACCTAAAATAGATATCACAGTGTACATTCACGGAAATTTGATTTTTCAATGTTTCATCATTCATATTTTCGTCAATGTGACAAACATATGCTCTAGTCAGACACTAATTAGTTGCAAAACAATATTGGTTGACTTCAATTCTGTATACCGGTAGTTTAAACCTTTTAATTCCAATTACTTAATGGAGTATGCATTCAAAAATCATTTCTGCTGATACAGTGCTCTGGATCAAACTCTTCCGTCGAAAAATCTTGCGTAAGAAGTGAAAATCAATACTGCTACTTTATACTTGTCCAGCTTGAAGAGGTGATTTATAATGGAAATATCCAATTTCGTTCAAAATACTTGACCGGTTTACGATTTCAACTCACCAAATTCACAATTACAATTCGTGATTCACAATTTAAATTGTATGAATTCAATTTATAAATTCGTGAAGCTGAAATCGTGAATTAAAGAATTTGTTAAGTGGAAATTTTGAAATTGTGATTTTCCTAGGAGAGAAATAATGAAGTGTGAATGTCACCACCGGTCTTTCGTAGATAATATTTCTAATTGCTTTTATTGTAGGTAATATTAAGCATCGCAAGAAAAGAGTCTTCGGCTGGATTAAACGCAAGATAATTCAACCTGTAATTTGCTTGTTATTCTGTGAGTACATCAAAATATTATACATAACTGACCAACACTGAAAACATTCTAAAATACGAGTATTGAACCCTGCCAATACCTCATAATATTGATAAACGTCTGACAAGGCACTTAATGTACAGTGTATCATGATTAATGTGTAATGGTTAACACATAGTAACACACAGTAAGTTGGCATGGTTGACAGTCGTGGTTGACGAATCATGGTGCTTGGATTATGCTTCATGAATGCCATATGCCACATTGTTAATATTGCGCGGTTAACAAGTCATCTGTACCTATGGTGTATATGTATGCACCCCTTAATCTGTTTCTTGCGTTTTGGCCGTACCTGTGTGTGCCTAGATCTGTCCAGGGAGTTCTGGTGTTTGAATGCGGCCCTTTCATTATGGGTTATCTGATATCATACTTGACAATTGTTTGTGAAATTACACAGTTCGTAAACCAGCAGAACAAAGATCGAACAAGAAATTGATATAGAGCAACTTGATGTTATTATTGCTGATATTGTTTTATAACATCCCTTAACCAGGCGATTCAACGACAACACCACCACCACCGCCTCCAAAATATCCACCAGAATTTCGCTATCCCTGTACACCTAAAGAAATCAAAAGCAATTTCAAAGTTGCGACCGGTGAGAACAGCGTTAAAATATCCTGGACAAATCCAGTTGCAAATGATAGAAATGGAGGTAAACCGATGTAAGTAGATTTTTAAGTAAGTTAGAGTTTTAATATCATATGATAAGAACAATCACTGGCTCTTGGAGGGAAAAGAAGACAAAACATATAGTTAACTTTTATTGTAAAATCTACTGAATTCCGACATAATTATGTCCTGAACTAAATATTGAAAAGTTAAGTTAGATTATACATAAAAATGCAAATTAAACAAAGCATACGATGTTTAGGTTCTTGTGACATCATTGATAAAATAATGCGGAAAAAAGTGAAAGAATAATAACTAAGGCTTATTTCTGTTACACTAGAGTACAACAAGTGAGTGGAGGTGGCAATGGAGGACAATTTCAAGGGACCATTGGAGGCAAGACACACTACATAACGTATATGGCAAAAGACAGTGACGGTTTAAGAGGATATTGCCACTTTTCATTCACGGTGACCGGTAAGCATTCACATTTATAACTTTTAAAACAAAATATTGCTTTGTATAAAGTGGCATCATCAGTCAAACAAGGGACGGAGCGGACATGAGGCACGACAATTTGACTTTCTAAATGTCATAAGATCAATTAAATCGAATTACAAGAAAAATGACAGGACAAAATACCAACTATTAACAATATCATTTGAAATTTTCATTTTAGACATAGTTGAATAATTTGCAATGCAGCTTGCAGTCAATTTACGTTATTTTCCTATTCTGATAATGTCATTACGTCAAACTTGACTATTATGGTCATGTCTGGGAGATAAATTGCCAAGTCTCCCAAGCTTCACAATTCACTTCAGACACAAGGTCATGTGCTCTAAAAGCAAATGAATATGAGTGCAGTAAACAGAATAGACAAAATAAATGTACTGTATACTGTCTAAAGGTTGGTAATGTAGCAAGTCCTACTTTGAAACAATGGCTCGAGTCAGCACTGGTTACATTAACAAGAATTGTGTTCCACTCAACGATGGTATGTGGGAAGTATGAATATTATATGTTATCACATGGAGTATAAGATAAAATAGTGTAATATACTGGTGTTAAAATGAAGTAATTGTCGATATCCATTGGTCTTCTAACACCATTTTGGTTCTGTCTCCCTCGGGACATACATTTTCTGTAACTTGCGAATGATTGTTGGCTCTGCGTTTTTACCTGGGCATGACATGACGACTTGAATAGCACAACAGGTCTTTACTTTGCCGTATTGTATTTTTCCTTTGGTATAATTATAGTATTTGTATGTGTCTTGTTTTCAGTGTTAACATGCGCCATTCCACCGTGGCCTTCCAATGGACATCGAAACTGTGATGATTTCCGTGTTGGAAGTCAATGTCAGTACGAGTGTCATGCCGGGTATAAATTAACCGGAAATGGTATTGTAACATGTGAGAATACTCAGACACCCACGTGGTCGGCCATTCCAACATGTGAAAGTAAGTAACGTATCAGCACTAAGACTCCCACGTGGTCAGCCATTCCAACATTTGAAAGTAAGTAACATATCAACACTAAGACAACCATGTGGTCAGCCATTCCAACACGTGAAAGTAAGTAACATATCAACACTAAGACAACCATGTGGTCAGCCATTCCACATTTGAAAGTAAGTAACATATCAACACTAAGACTCCCATGTGGTCAGCCATTCCACATTTGAAAGTAAGTAACATATCAACACTAAGACAACCATGTGGTCAGCCATTCCACATTTGAAAGTAAGTAACATATCAACACTAAGACTCCCATGTGGTCAGCCATTCCACATTTGAAAGTAAGTAACATATCAACACTAAGACAACCATGTGGTCAGCCATTCCACATTTGAAAGTAAGTAACATATCAACACTAAGACTCCCATGTGGTCAGCCATTCCAACATGTGAAAGTAAGAAACATATCAACACTAAGACAACCATGTGGTCAGCCATTCCAACATGTGAAAGTAAGTAACAAATCAACACTAAGACAACCATGTGGTCAGCCATTCCACATGTGAAAGTAAGTAACATATCAACACTAAGACAACCACGTGGTCGGCCATTCCAACATGTGAAAGTAAGTAACATATCAACACTAAGACAACCATGTGGTCAGCCATTCCAACATGTGAAAGTAAGTAACATATCAACACTAAGACAACCATGTAGTCGGCCATTCCACATTTGAAAGTAAGTAACATATCAACACTAAGAAAACCATGTGGTCAGCCATTCCAACATGCGAAAATAAGTAACATATCAACACTAAGACAACCATGTGGTCAGCCATTCCACATTTGAAAGTAAGTAACATATCAACACTAAGAAAACCATGTGGTCAGCCATTCCAACATGCGAAAATAAGTAACATATCAACACTAAGACAACCATGTGGTCAGCCATTCCACATTTGAAAGTAAGTAACATATCAACACTAAGACTCCCATGTGGTCAGCCATTCCACATTTGAAAGTAAGTAACATATCAACACTAAGACAACCATGTGGTCAGCTATTCCACATTTGAAAGTAAGTAACATATCAACACTAAGACTCCCATGTGGTCAGCCATTCCACATTTGAAAGTAAGTAACATATCAACACTAAGACTCCCATGTGGTCAGCCATTCCAACATTTGAAAGCAAGTAACATATCAACACTAAGACAACCATGTGGTCAGCCATTCCAACATGCGAAAATAATATATGAACACTAAGACAACCATGTGGTCAGCCATTCCAACATTTGAAAGTAAATAACATATCAACACTAAGACTCCCATGTGGTCAGCCATTCCAACATGTGAAAGTAAGTAACATATCAACACTAAGACAACCATGTGGTCAGCCATTCCAACATGTGAAAGTAAGTAACATATCAACACTAAGACAACCACGTGGTCGGCCATTCCAACATTTGAAAGTAAGTAACATATCAACACTAAGACAACCATGTGGTCAGCCATTCCAACATTTGAAAGTTAGTAACATATCAACACTAAGACCACCATGTGGTCAGCCATTCCAACATTTGAAAGTAAGTAACATATCAACACTAAGACAACCATGTAGTCGGCCATTCCACATTTGAAAGTAAGTAACATATCAACACTAAGACAACAATGTAGTCGGCCATTCCACATTTGAAAGTAAGTAACATATCAACACTAAGACAACCATGTAGTCGGCCATTCCACATTTGAAAGTAAGTAACATATCAACACTAAGACAACCATGTAGTCGGCCATTCCACATTTGAAAGTAAGTAACATATCAACACTAAGACAACCATGTAGTCGGCCATTCCACATTTGAAAGTAAGTAACATATCAACACTAAGACCACCATGTGGTCAGCCATTCCAACATTTGAAAGCAAGTAACATATCAACACTAAGACAACCATGTGGTCAGCCATTCCAACATGCGAAAATAATATATGAACACTAAGACAACCATGTGGTCAGCAATTCCAACATGCGAAAATAAGTAACATATCAACACTAAGACTACCATGTGGTCAGCTTTTCCAACATGTGAAAGTAAGTAACATATCAACACTAAGACTACCATGTGGTCAGCTATTCCAACATGTGAAAGTAAGTAACATATCAACACTAAAACAACCATGTGGTCAGCCATTCCAACATTTGAAAGTTAGTAACATATCAGCACTAAGACCACCATGTGGTCAGCCATTCCAACATTTGAAAGTAAGTAACATATCAACACTAAGACAACCATGTAGTCGGCCATTCCACATTTGAAAGTAAGTAACATATCAACACTAAGACAACCATGTAGTCGGCCATTCCACATTTGAAAGTAAGTAACATATCAACACTAAGACAACCATGTAGTCGGCCATTCCACATTTGAAAGTAAGTAACATATCAACACTAAGACAACCATGTAGTCGGCCATTCCACATTTGAAAGTAAGTAACATATCAACACTAAGACAACCATGTAGTCGGCCATTCCACATTTGAAAGTAAGTAACATATCAACACGAAGACAACCATGTGGTCAGCCATTCCAACATGCGAAAATAAGTAGCATATCAACACTAAGACAACCATGTGGTCAGCCATTCCAACATGCGAAAATAAGTAACATATCAACACTTAGACTACCATGTGGTCAGCTATTCCAACATGTGAAAGTAAGTAACGTATCAACACTAAGACACCCACGTGGTCAGCCATTCCAACATGTGAAAGTAAGTAACGTATCAACACTAAGACACCCACGTGGTCAGCAATTCCAACATTTGAAAGTAAGTAACGTTTCAACACTAAGAAAACCACCACTAAATAATTCTCGGGCATAATATAAATATGTCGGGTACATACGTCCTCAAAATATTTATTGCCATAACATCTTCACCTCAGACCTGCATGAACAGTGCGTAATTTGTTATCATGATGTAATTATCTTTACTAACACAACCAATATTTATTTATTTCCCTTCCAGAAGTCACATGTGAACCTCCTACCCTACCAGCCAATGGTAGTGTGGATTGTGCTGATCTAACTTATCCCTACCAATCAGTATGTGCAATGAGGTGTAATGAAAGCTTCTCATTAAAAGGACAACTGTATACACAATGCCAGAAAGATGGAACATGGTTCTATGTCGGGACAACTACGTGCATTGGTAAATCTTTAAGTTATTCAATTTGTCTGAGAGTGTTAGCGTTAATTAGTAACAAGTAGGCCTACCTTAAAAATATTCATTCGATCCAAGAATTCCTTGGTACTCACCATTGATTGTAATCATGTAAACTGATTGGTTTTGTAGATGACAGCCCACCATCCTTAATGTGCAAGACTCCACAGATATTTTACGCGGACCGACGATCCACATCTACGTCAGTAACATGGGAGATTCCTACTGCAACTGATAGAACTGATCCAGCATCTAAACTCATCCAGACATCTGGTCCATCAATGGGTGATGTGATTTCTGTTGGAAGTGAATATGTTACATACATAGCGATAGACTCAGATAGCAACATATCACCAGAATGTACAATCGAACTTCAAGTGCTAGGTATGTTCACACTTTAAAACGTTAAGCGTTGTTATATGATTGATGTCAATGCAAACTAGCCCGTAGCTCTGTCTGAATACAGTATGTTGTCTGCACCGTTACATTACTTTGTCTGCGTCACTTAACTACTAAATGACTTCTTGGTTAGCCAGTAGCTACCATCCATTATATACGTGCGTATTGCAATTACTGCTTCCTCGTATGTAAGCTGGTTTGATTGAACGTATAGCGACAATCAAATGGCATCGATCATTTTGAATATGTGACGTGCCTAATGATATTCCCAAGAAAATGATTCTCCAGAGAGAGAGAGAGAGTGAGGGGGGGGGGGGAGAGAGAGAGAGAGAGACAGAGAGAGACAGAGAGAGACAGAGAGAGACAGAGAGAGACAGAGAGAGAGCTACAGTTATCATTTATCTATAGTTAATTGCCACATACGACAAGCGCTGTGAAATATTTTTATGACCTTGATGGTCAAATGATAGACCAGGTAGATTTACGGTTTCAAATGAAATTTCAGAAATAACATGTGGTCATCCACTGAACACTCTACTGGATACTTATCTGTCATTTAATTGTTCTGGCACGGGATATGCATACGGTGTCGAGTGCAAGCTATCATGTTTGGCTAACCTTCCACGTAATGGCACTGATTTGATAACGTGTGAAGATAATGGCAAAGCTGTCGGTGAATGGTACTGGGGCAATGGAACAGCCATTCTGTAAAGGTATTAGTATTTATTTGCATTTTGTATTTAGAAGAGCAAAGCGAGTACTCTTCTTTTTTATAATCAAATCTTGCGTATGCTCGTAAACAAGCCGATACGACAACAATTGAAAAGCATGATTAACTAGAAGTAACAACGTTCTACTAAACCTGTGGAAAGCCTTGGTTTTCACACAATTAAGGTTAAACATTTGGATAAAAACCAGTTTTAACAGTGTGATTCGTGTATGTTGCAGAAATTGCCTGCCCGGAGTTAAACCCACCGATCAATGGTGCGCTTGTTTATGATACTATTCAAGGAAGACCTGCTTACACGATGATGTGTAATAAAAACCATGATATCCCGGTCATGGGCAGCAACTTCAATGGCATTTACTTCTGTTTTGACACTACAGGATGGCAGCCTACCAACATAGTACCAGATTGTATAGAAGGTAATGTCAAGTTTAGTTCTGGTTTGTTTTACCGGTTCACAAAAGGTTTATATATAATTATGTTCTTTTCATGTGGTTAGTCACTGTGGCAAACTTTATTCAGTCATCAATGAGATGGTTACTTGATATTAATTTGACATTAATTTCCTGGACATTCGATAAGTTTTCAATATAACAAAGCATGACGGGCTTAGTCATACTAATATCTCACACAATCCAAGTGTTGAGTATTAAACCACAGAACGCCATTTTAACGGCTGTTTAGCAATGTCTAATGGAAATTAAATATTTATTGATAAACGTAATATTCCATCGTAACATCGTATTAACAGATTTTACTACCTCATCATGCCGACCACATTGCCAAAGGTAAAATGTTTTGCATTCCTGCTTTTTTCAGTAATAAATCCCAGATTCCTACGACTTCCTGGAGAAATGTTCTATTATGGCGGTGACTGTGGTACAAATGAAACAATGGCGGAGATCGAACAAAATTGTATAGCCATACTCGAGTCTGGAATAAATCCACTCTTTGCTGACATATGTCCCCCTGGTGAAACATGCACTGCTGGAAACATTGTCATACGATGCGGCCCTATTCAAATCAGAAGAAAAAGAAAAGCAACTCCAGTCCTTGACAACCCGATTATGGACAAGTATAGAAAACCGATTAATTCCGTCGGTATGTTCTATCTTGTTTGAGTATCGAAACTTGTATTACATGTTAAGAACAGTCTTATTATGAACAAAAACACAAGATAAATAAACCAGTACGTATCTACAACAATTCTTTACAAATATCCACCTTATATATAGGGACATGTTCAATGTAAAAAGTTTGTTTGCGTTAAATGTTTCGGCGGCGTCTATCTCCCGATTCCCGCTAAGAAATATTAACCCATTGAAAGTGCGTTATGTTGTCTTTATATATTCAATAGTTGATCAATAAACTTGCCAGTATTACTGTTTTACTTTAAACAGTTGAGTATCCTCACACACTACAGAAACGTCAAGCTGAAAGTTTCTTACTTGTTTTCAAGATGGACATTGTTTTAACAATGACATTGCCAGCGGGTGCGTCACTAATGTCAGAAATAGCTTATTATGATGATGCCATGGCTTTACTGTCATCCACTACACAAGATTTTCTCAACAACGGTTCTCACATACACAATTTTACAACAAAAAGTGATTCCTGGCGAACACCAGATTACGCAGACATAGAATGTGACATTGGATACATCTTAGACGGAGATGTTTGCCGTATGTATTCATGTTATCATAACCATCTTATGCTGTTACTAAATTCTAAGCTTCAACAAAATATTCATCAGAAGTAATTAACGTATGTGCATATTGGTTCTTCAATCAACTGAGTTGCAATTTAAATATTTTACAATAATAACATTATACGTTGCAAGTTTTCAGAATGTAAAATGAAGCATTGAAAAGACATTTATAAAATGTGTATATTCTAGAACCCTGTCCATTGGGCCACTATTTGAATGAGACGACAAACAAGTGCGAGCAATGTCCCATTGGTCAGTACGCAGATGGAGAAGGTAGCATTGCTTGTATATTATGTGATGTTGGATATTCAACTAAACAGATCGGCTCCAAGTTTCTTGACAACTGTACAGGTCAGTGAAAGTACCTTAGATAAATATTCATATTATCATAAGAGCCCCGGTAATGTATTACATGTACCATATTTTATGTTAGGTGGATGTACATGCATGTTACATGCTCTCCAAGAGGTATGAATGATACAGCATTTCGTCGATTACCGACCTTTGATTCATCTAAAGCAGTTAGAACCAGACCACTTTTGTTATTGTCGAATATGGCCGTATACGCCAAACTATTTTCATTGATTTATTATCACTTGGAATTCTAGGGGTGTTTACACTACATGACAGCACATTTACACTTTCATCAAATACCAGTTCCGATAAATACTTTCAGAATTATGTGAATCAGGCACTGCAAACTTAGATGAAATGCAGCCTTTCGACTACCGACCATTGAGTCTCCAATACCAGTTTGAATCAGAACACATTTTTGTCGTTGTCGAATATTGTCATACACACCCAGCGGTTTGAAAAAGAACCTATTTTCATTGATAAATTACCATTGGGAATTCTAGGGGTATTAACACTACATGACTGCAGATTTGCACTTGCATTACTTACCATTACCGACCATTGAGTCTCCTATAGCAGTTTGAATCAAAACACATTTTTGCCATTGTCATCAAGCGGTTTGAAAAAGAACCTTTAAAATATAATTGAAATATGATTGCAGAATTATGTGGATCAGGCACTTCATCCCCAGATAGAATGCAGCCTTGTTCTTCCTGTCTGTATGGAGAATATCAGGATGATGTAGGACAAACAACTTGTAAACGATGTCCAAGTGGAACAACTACACAAACTACAAACACTACATCAAGTCAAGATTGTCTGAGTGAGATATAAAGAGAATACTCATTTTTCAGTCCCTTCGGTCCATGGCCAAGTCACTGTATTTGCTTGACCTGAATGGATTTCATCCCCTTTTTGTACCCTCCTTATTCCATTTTTCTCAGGTTTTGGTAATATCCTCCAGCAAAATTAATTATTGCTTCATCATATAGGTGTTTGCTTAACTGTGGTAATGATTCCCTGGTATTATTCTGTGTGTTGATACATTGTCATGTGTATGAAGCCTTCCCTGTACCAACTTAATCCACTATAATATTCATCTAAATAAATCGGCATAAACCTTGGTCATTATTCAACTTGAGACTAGAATCTAGCATCCAACATTCAAAACCTTTTTTAAATCAGTTATGGGTTTCCTTTACAGGTTACGATACTCTTATTAAAGACACGGGTGGGCCAGTATCACTAGCAAATATACCTTCCAGTATGAATGACATGACCTTTATGTTCTGGACAAAACGAGTTGATGAACACACACTGGCTACCACAATTCAGCTAAAGAGTGATGGTAATGATAGATGTATACTCTATTTAACGGAAAACGTCAGAGTTCAAATACCGTACGTTGTTTTAATTACTTAGTAATTAAGATTTAATGTCCGAAAGTGTAATGATGACTTTCACAAGATATTTATATAAAAATGTTTTGAAACCCTCATTAAGTTTAGAACTGTTTTAAAGAATGAACAGCAGCGTGAATATTCCTATTCTCTGTGCATCCTTTCTAAGAGTATTTTGGGTAGGATATTTTCAAATGTGTAGTATAATGTGGAACATAACCTACAAGCATAACACTAATGGTATATTGTATGCTGGACTATAAATGTAAGAGGTGTATCCCATGGCAATGTAGTGACTGTGACTGCTTCACTAAGGAGGTCAACGTTAGTGTAGAGAAATAAATACAGTGGTTGAGACTACGTTAGTGTCTAAATTATTACAATAAAAAAAAGAACATTTTAGAATATAAGCTTATGGCATGTGCACGAATTTAACACATATTTTGATATTAAATCAAGGAACGGGATTGATGAAACAGTTGAAGAAGTAAGCAGTGATATATGGAAACATGTAGCAGTTGCATGGAACACAGCGGTCAACAATGTTGTTGTTTACATTGATGGTGACGTGAAGTTCACATCAACAGTCTCAAGTAGCAGCCCGTTGATATCAAATGGTGAACTTATACTGACAGCCAGTGGTCATTCAGGTAACACTGGAATATTCATCGGTACAAATACATTCAAGAAAGTAATAATTGGGGAATTCCTATTTCACCCATTAGTTATGCTTACACAAAAGTTTCTATATTGGCTGTGAACTTTGTATGTGAAATTTCACGCTCGACTTCAATTTTTACATGTTCATGTTTAGTTTGAAAGCTGTTTGAATAGTAAATACAATTGCCGTACCAAATAGTCTGCTCCAGTAAAACAAAGAGTCTATTATGTTATTACACATGCTGAATGCTGCCATAATACAGAGGCTATTATTTCATATAATGAATGAAGAAGTCGAGCAAGAAATGCTAAGTACAATCTGCACTGCCCCAAAAGCACTAGGAGGGATTGTAACGAAACATACATGAAAACAATGACAAACCTACAAAAGCAGAACAGACATTAGATGCAGCATAACGCAAAATATGTTCTTCCATAACCCAGATTATATTATTTCATTACACAGAATATGTACTTCTATAACAGAGATTATATTATTTCATTACACAGAATATGTACTTCTATAAAACAGACGCCATTATTTCATTCTACAGAATACGTACTTCTATAACAGAGAGTATATTATTTCAATACACAGAGTATGTACTTCTATAAAACAGACGCCATTAGTTTACTCTACAGAATATGTACTTCTTTAACAGAGAGTATATTATTTCATTACAAAGAATATATACTTCCATAACACAGTGTATATTATTTCATTACACCGCATATTTAAATGTACTACCATAACACAGACACTAATCTTCCACATCCAAATAAGACGACATCATTTCCGAGCAGACACCACTATAAATGACCAAACGCTTGTGTATCTTTAGTGGCGAAAAACAACTGCCCACGATATAATTTGTTAATGATTTAGTAGAAAAATATTTCATAACAACATAAAGAATACTGTCAATGATATTACATTATTACTGATCTCTTTATGTTTAACAGGCATCCACTTGACTGGATTACACCTCAAGCATAGATCGCTTAATGTAACCGAAATCATGGATCATGCTTCGTCTTGCCACGTGACTGACGAAGATGACGTCATCAATATGGACGTTTTCCGAAACATCTACGCGGAAGGAGTGTATCTTTTGAGTCCTTCAAACTGCGACGGTATTTTTAAACTGTCGTCATTCATTAAATGTTTTGCTTACTGCTTTTCCGTCTATTCGAATTGTCCCAACAATAAAATGTATTAATTCATTAACACTATTTTATCTCACGTTTCCTTTGCTATTATGTTTTATGATATTTACTTGGGGTCAATCGATTATTTTACCATAGTAAAACTTTGCCGAAACCGCTAAACTGGGGATTATGTCATCGTGAGCAATTTGTGCACAATTTGTTGCTACAAAGTATCGGTGTTGTTGATGGGGGAAATACACCGAAATTACATTAGAGGAAATAATAGCCGCTGAAAAGAATGAAGTTGCTCTTGAAAGTGGTCCTATGGAGAGGACAAACAGTAACATAAATATCATAACGAAATAAAAAAAACCAGATTGGGTCACGAATAAACTGAATTGAATTCAACAATTGATACATGTACGAAGTAAGCGCTTGTCTCATGTAGATAGTATGTACAAAATTTTAACATGCTCCTTCTAATATTTTGTAAATGTGTACATCCAAAACTATTTTTCAGTTGTTGACAACTGTGAGCCAGATCCTTGTAATGGACATCAATGTATATATGGACAAGATACATTTGTATGTCATTGTAACTCGGGTTGGTCCGGAGATACATGTTCAGTACCACCAAATTATTGTATAAACAATGAATGCACAAATAGAGCTACTTGTCAAAACGGTGTCTCAAATTACACGTGTGATTGCTTACCGGGGTATTCTGGGCATATGTGTGAAGTTCCACCCGGTAAGATATGTGTCATTCTCGCATTCAGGTCTTTATCACGTTTTTCTAGGTAATTCAGTAGATACCATTTGACATTGTTGCCATATTAATATTAGTTATTTCAGTATCTATTTGATGCAATTAATGAAAAATATCAATTAACTCAGTTGTTAACTTTCTTTACCGAAACAACATTCCATGTTACAATGGTAGAATAAGTGTGAGGTTAGGTGCTCCCTTTTACAATGTGTTAACTCCCAGTGGCATTTGTGCTACTGCCCGTTCCAAGAAGGTACCCTTACCTTCACCCACTCATGTCTCCATGTGCTTTGGGGTGACAGTTTCCTCTGTATGTGGCATTCCCAGCTCGAATTCATCATTCATTTCATTAACATCAGAATAAGACAGGTTAGATTTGACTCGAGCACTGCTAAATTACTTCAAATCATATATTTAGTTGATGGAGGATGGTCGGAATGGGGATTATGGTCTGCATGTACGCAGAGATGTAACTCCGGAAACCAGACCCGAAATAGAACATGTGACAGTCCTGTACCAGATATGTATGGCGCTGATTGTGATGGAGAAGTTGAAGAGACAATTCCTTGTAACATAGAGGATTGTCAAGGTAAACTAAACGTTTAATAAAATAGAGAAACAATACAATTATGTATAATATTTCATACCATTACGGTGCCAATTGACAACATCATAGAGTGCGTAGGTGAGTGAATATGTTGAGGGCCACTTAACCTAACGTTCTGTTTTTTAACTTCACAATGATGATCGCTTGTATTATACCAGACTGATTTTACCACATTTAATGCAATGGGTAAGGTATTGTAGAGAAGTCTAGTACTGATAAGTGGTAACATAAAGCTTTGATGAATGTCACTACATCACCACAAGTCCATGTAAGTTTTAGAAACTGAATAAAGGTGAGTACTTCTGTAATTATCTCTCCGCCGAATGCAAATATGGACATGGTAATGGCCTTCCTTCCTAACACTTTCGTCCGGAGCATAACTCCACAATTATTCATTGGATATTCATGAAAGTTACAACAATGATAGATATCATTTCGAGGAAACGCATTTTACAAGAACCAAAACTCAATCTTACTTACTTTTAATTATCTCTTTTGATTACTTTTTCTTGTCCAGGACTCAGCTCCAATTCTATACAATGGAATTTTTTGAAATATCACACAATGAAATCCGACGTTAAAAAGAAGTGCAATGCATTATTTTGTCTCACATTTAGAATTATCTCCCTTTATTACATGGTTGTTTTGCGAGCATATCTCTGAAACTATTGTATAAAATTTGTTGAGACTTCATACGATGGTAGAGGTAAAGGTGAAAGTATATGCTTGTATCTATAACTTGTATCTCGTTTTAAATATTATAAATAGTACTAAAGAATGATACATCACTATCGACCTATCCGGTTCTTGTGCTTTCTAATGCTTGTTCAAATCATTAAGCAAAAGCTGTTCAAGAAATATTGATTCATACAACAGAACACAAGAAAATGCTTCGGTGTGAGATTTAGCCATGTGAGACATGTTTTATTTCGTATAGTCTGTAAGGATATGGATCGAAAGTATGGCACACGGGTTAGCTGCTCCACTGACGCTAACACTGGTTCCCGCATATGTAGTTTGTACTGTGAGAAAAACAAGTTATTGCCACGAGGACTGACAGACTTTTTAGAATACAACTGTGGTCCAGACACCAACTATGAGTGGCAGCCAATGGACCAGATGCCTTCATGTGTTGGTAGGTAAACGATACGGTCACTATCACACATAACAATGCTGCCACACAATGTCAGAATGATGTCACACAATCGAATCATTAATATATGATAGGTTGATATTGCTGATTTCCTATCAAATCATTTGAATACTGTAATGAGTTAGGATATTTTCTTATAGAAGTTACCAAGCTGACTGAACTAATGTTGTTGTTACTGGATGCCGATCTATTTATTACCATGGAGAGTATTCCATGACAATGAGATGACTGCTGAGTTCCCCTATCTACATGGTGACACTTATACCTACTCTATCCCTAATGTTTTAATAGACTGATATTTCTAAGGGTTCTGTGTGGGCTATAATTGGCTTGTGTTTGTCGTATTCTCTGTAACAACTTAATTATTCTTTTACGACATTCAGAAAACAGCCATAATACCCTCAAGGGATATTCTAAGTGTTCCTTTAAATACTTAAATGCAAACAAACAATGTAACATACGTCATCTTTACACTTTGCTTAGTACACACATTTATTGCTTTGCATGGTTTCATTCTTCCAGGTCCAGTTGCTCCCAGAAGATTGGCTGTCTCATCTAGTGTGGAGTACAATACTGAAATCACCGAAATGAATAGTAGAAACCTATCTGACAATGTATTAAACAATGTCAGACTAACACCATGTTCAGGTCACTGTCAAACTGGGATACAGATATCCAAGTCGAGCAGACGGCGAAGGAGAAGTACAGGCACCTTATTGACAATAACGTTTACCTTGAATTTAACCCTCGAATCGAATTTAGAACTGGATACATACACAGAAAACGGAACAGGTCAGTTATCAAAGGCACTGCTAAGAATATAATCGTATTTGCAATATTTACACATCTTAAAATATAAAATAGCTTATTGGCGCTAACGCAAAGTTTATATTTGGTCTTTAATTGTTTGTTTTCATCGGGTTTAACGCCGTTTCTCAACGATATTTCAGTTATATACGGCGGCCGGTTCACCTAACCAGTTTTTCCTGGACTGAATTCCTTCCTATCCTTCCACAAGGAGCCGGCAACTTCTTCACATGTGGAGGAAAATCGACATTTTGTCAAATTTTCATGCTGCGACCGGGAATCGAACCCGGATCGCCGGGTTACAAGTCCAGCGCACTAACCACTGGACCACGGCCGCGGCTACATTTGGTCTTTAAACAAACGCAGATTTTATCATTATTCCACTTCAGTCCATTATGCATTAGTATCAATACTATTTTGACTATAGATTTCAGTTAACTAAAACTCATATATATACATGTGTGTTTGTTATATTGGTAATTCTTGTTATGTGTGTTTGCTTCAATTGAAATACACCATTGACCCTCGTACAATGTCTATAAAGAACACTTACAACAAGTTTACAAGTTTATTTTAATAAGCTCAGTTCATGTATACATGAAAGCATGAGTGTGAATATAAGAGAAAAATCATTTGTATTATATATAAAAGTGGCATAATATTGTTTCTTCCCTGATAAATATACGTTACTTTTTAACCACCCGACGTTCTACTAGATATCCACGCGTTTCTGAACCGAAAGTAGCTGATTCTAAGAAATCAAAACGAAAGTAGGAATATTTAGTTAATTTAAAATTCATGCAATACAAAGAGTATTTTCTATGAACAAGGAATGACATTATATCTCATATACATGTACTTCCAAAACATTTTTCAATCGTGCCTTATTTGAAACAAAAACTAATCGTCTGCAAGATTGGCGTTCCGTATCAAATGTATAATAAAAATATGTGCCGCTTTATTGTATAAATGTAATAATGACACATGTCGAGATCATATTTTTTGGTTTACAGTTAGTGATTCATTACAAGAATTTTTCGATGCTTTGAACAATCTGGAGTTGACAGCTCAATATTTACAGAACAACACTGAGGATATATTTAATGTGGTAAACAATGGAATCACATATACCGTAGACACAAGTACGCTTACATTCGAGCCAGAAATTACCTGTGCTGAAACACAGTTCATACACGATGGTGTTTGCAGTAAGTATATTATGATTCATTTGTCTTTGTTGTTTGCTCTTTATTATTTGATTACCTCGTGCTATGTGTGTGTTGTTTGCTCCTTGGTTGTATGTTTTGTGATTGTCTCATTGTTTTTGTTCCTTTGTGCAGACCTGTGTTGGTCCAGATTTATGTGTTTGAGAACGGTTTGGATGTTGTGCTTTTTGGTTTCCTTGTTCTATCATTGTAATTTTACATCCACTCCAAGTGTGTACTTCCTGGTCCTGCCCGGCTCCATCCTGTTTATGCCCTTGCTCCCCTGTCCGTGTGTTCGTCCGGCCGGCCGTCCGTGTCCAAATTTCCGGCCAAATATGTGTTGTCGACAGAAATATATTGAAATGATTTGGCAAGAGTAGATCACCATGTATGATGTGTCAAGAGCAAAAATGGTGCCAGTATATACAAGGTCAACGTCACAGTACAGCATTTCATTTTGTTTATAAACCAGTGTAAATTATGATAACAAGGTGTTTCGTGTTCAGCCCAGAACTTGAGCATAATTCGTACCGTAGTATTATTTGTTTTCGTTTTAAATCAAAAAGCCAAAATCATGCCATATGGCTATGAACATTTCCTTTCATGATATAATATGCACTTTGCTTAGGAGGATGTGATCGGTTCATTTGAGAAATTATTAAATGCATGTGCATACATTGATAATTATTTTACATAAGACATGGTACTAAAGGTTTACACACATGACTAATTGATCACATACATGTACATTTGTATATATTATCTAAACGTTGGATAATTAATAGCTACTTAAATTTCAGTTGAGTGTCCTGCTGGAACATATTCTGATGGTGTTTTTTGTAATTTCTGCGATCGAGGAACATACCAACCATTGTCTGGTCAAACATCATGTATACAATGTCCATCAGGTGTGACAACTGGTACTCTGGGATCTTCCGCTTATTCACAATGCTCAGGTAGAATATACCTTTACATGTTTTATATGTTTTTTTGTTCAATATTTCATAGTATTGACTTATATTCTGGTTAGCATTTATTTTCAAATAAGTATCTCATGTTTTTTGTATTTAAATTGATAGACATACAATACATATCACAGTAATTATGTAGAGTTATATTAACATTTCTTAAAAAATACATTAATATAACTCTACATAATTACTGTGATATGTATTGTATGTCTATCAATTTAAATACCTCCATGGTACTTCACATACCATCATATATGGTAGTATTTTGCATTCTAAAAGTTATATTCCAGTAGTTTTCGGATACATATAGTAAATTAAATATTTAAATGAGTGAAAATAACTACACTTTTCTGTAACAATTTTCGTTATACTTAGCATTCAAATCAATAGTTTAAGGTAGTAATAACATTCATGTATAATGAGAGGATGATGTGATACAGACAATCTCATAATCAAAAATACTTCTATATCCCTACTTAAGCACATAAACAGTATTATATGTAAATGTACATATACTATGGAAGGTATAGAGAAGGACAGATAACTCCTGACAATCTCCGGTTGACTGCGCCATGTGTTTTAAGGCGCCCTTGGTTTTTCTACCTTTCAGGTTCAATATTTACATAACATGTATCAACAACAGAAACAAAGTGTGGAGTACAATGCATCATAAATACATAAAAAGTAATGCAGTATGCTTTTTTTATTTACAGAAGACTTTATACCAACAACGCCTGTTCCTGACAGCAAGCCATCTGGATTACAAGGTAAATTATTGCTCGTCGGACGTTTTAATATGGCATAAATGTATATTGTGCAAAATTATTGACTTTTCCAGGCGGCTTGTTATCTAAGTAATTCTGTTTATTAGCAATATGTTTTCATACATTTAAGTCGACGTTGGTTTGCAGACAATCTCATTGAAATCAGCTCCACGCCTAATGAGCATAATGTAAGATTTGGTATGCAGAAAAACAATTAGTACTATCTGGAAGCCAAGGAAACGCCGTTAACTGCCATATGTGACAAGACATATGTTAAACCGTTCATTCATATCATTATTGCAGTGCACTTAAGACATTAATCTAAAACACATTGTAGTCTTATAAAATATGTGACAGTGATTTCATAAAGTACAGTGACTATTTCCATCCAATAACAGACTCTAGCTGTATGACAATATTTATAAATATTTATAATTAAATCACTCGAGTTTGTTTTAATTTACTTTGGAAATGTTGTAAACAAACTGTGAGGTAGTCAGCCGACGAAAACATGTTTTGGATTATATTTACCAATTGAAATAAGTACACAAAACTGGTATTCTCAACTCATTTGTAACCGACACTGAATGCTTGCTCATAAATGTACTGTATACAACAAGGTGACATATCTTTGTTCTATATTTCAGTTGGTGTGATTGTTGGAATCGTTGTTTCTGTTGTTATACTTTTTTTGATCATTCTAATCATTGTACTAAAGTGTTCCAAAAAATTCAGGTACGTCAAGGTTTCTGTGTTTTCCTTTTAAAAATGTTTCACACGCTTATGTCACAAAAACGCCAATTTTGGTTAACAATCTACTGTATTTGAAAAGTGCATGAAGAGATACATACATCTAATATATATACTAATGTAACTGACCAATGCTTGTTTCTGAGCACTGATATGAGATCTAACGCTGGTCCTTTCACACCGTAGGTGAACATAACCACTTATGTCTATATATGAATGATAATAGCAGCCGTGCAGGTAATACCACACGCAAACAGCCCGCCTTCACACAGTATGTCGCAAAAACGCGACCTCGATTTAAACCTAGCTTAAGGGTACACCCGATCTCACACTTATGATAATATCACCTATACTTAAAAACGATCAGTACAATAACCAAAACTCTGCACAACTCTCAAACATAGTAGCCGGAGAAAACAGTATATTGCACGGATGAACATACATGTAGATGTACAAAAGTAAACATGTGGAACCAGATTAATAAGTACTCAATGACAAGATGATCATTAGCCCGAGCAGCTAAAGAGAAGCATACAATATTATGGGCTTACCATGTAGCACGATCATATCAGTGTCATTTTATCACAAAACATGCCAGACGATATTTGTATACGGCTTTCATAAGTTAAATTTATTTTAATACAATATCACTCTATCCGGCTTTTTTGACGCCAAAATTATATTATACTTTTAATAACAAAAGACCGGGAAACTATTAATAATTGAGTATCTGATGTGTGTTGTGTGTATTAAGAAAAAGTTTAAATAACTGAGCGTTTGTTTAAGAATGATACATTTCACTTACTCGTTGTTCGTCCAAAGAGTGATGGCAACTATGGAGATAACATCATGACTTTAAATGGACAGTAACACTAGTTAAGTATGGGATGAATGCTTTCTGTGGAATACACAATTGCAGCATGATTAAACAATTTCCGTTGGTTTTCATTTTTGTTATTGTCTTTCCAGATTGAATTCGAAACATAACACAGTTTCTGACAGGGGAACTATACAGGAGCAACCTAATATGGCAAGGTTTAATTATGAAAGAAAAGCTTCTAAACTTTCCCTGGGAGGAGTAACGGTGGTCGTCAGTAACCCGGTGTACAATGGCTCTCCGCCTCCATACACTGAAAAGTGACGGATAGTTACACTATCTATGGCCATCAAAAACAACTTGAATTTCACAATGACTTTTCTCTATGTATGCATACTCGTCAAAAAAATAATACGCCAGTACTATTTCACAGTTTCTTAAAAAGCTACTGGATACATCTTCTGTTGATTTGTTTTTAGTAAGCTATGAACTATATAAATTGAGCTATCAATTAAAGCGATGTAAACATGTTCATTGTTTCTGATCACTTTGTTGCCATGCATTGTGGACATTCCCAAAATAGAAATTGGCTGGTTACCCGTGTCATTTTTGTTTTGGTTCACGTTGAACTGAATATGGGGAAGTAAACATGAATACAATTATAATTCATTTGTAATGGAAAAAATTTGTCTGGATTTCTGATAGAAATACACAAACAGTTAGCTTGTACGATTGTAAATATATAATAGACATGTTTTGTTTTAGTTTCCATTTTGTATGAATACATCCCATTGGTACTAGATTGAAGACAGGGAGTAAATGTAATCTTAGGCTCGTACGCTTGCTTTCACAGAGAAATAAGTTAATATTTCACTATGCATTAAATATTTATTAGGCGCAGCCGTACTAACATGGTTTTCCTATTTGCATATTAAGTGTTTTGTAAACCAATTAAAACTAACGTTAACCACCAGGGCAATTTCGCGCAAATTATCTTCAATTCAAAAATATGTGCAACATTGAATCAGATTGGTTAACATTGTTTATAGTGTATTTCAAGATTTATCCAGTAAGTAGTGTTGTTAGTCATTACCACGGGGATTGGCCGGTGTTAGAATTAAGGAGACTTCCTTAGTTGTTTGTTCCAGTTGAGAACATTTATATTGTTTTAATCAGATAAATCGCTATGTAACTAGTTGTTTAACATGAATGTTTGAGTTCACGACTTCTGCAATAAGTAATGTTGAACTATATTGAAACAGACTATACTGTGTCTATGACTTATCACACTACGGAGTTATTTTATGCAGTCACATTCGGAACACCTCGGCATTATTGGCTCTGCCGAGTAGTTACGATTGATGCAGTCTCCTACACAGAGATCTCCCCTAACAGGTCTCGGAGTTCCAGTAGTATAGCGTAATTGAAGGCATTTAGGCATACAACACATTTTAACCTTCAGATTGCAACAAATGTGTATACTTCAAGTTGCGCCGACCATCTTTTTTAAAGATATTTCTTGCTTTCTAAAAAAATATTTCTTCTCTTGTTTAATGAAGCAGTCTCACGAACGGTTGTTTCTACACAACAAGAAATAAAGTTGCGATTATAACATTTTTGTTTTATTAGTATTATATTGTACACACATTCTATCATTGGAAATGAATAAAATGCCATCTGCTCTCTGCTTTATATTGTTATCTTTGTTAAGCCCTCATTCCTTGCACAAATATGTAAGTAAATGCCATGTTGTGCTAGCTAAAGTAAAAATTACTAGAATGCGTCAATAGGACACAGATGCCACCACTTGCAGCCTTTGTCACACAAGCAAATGCTATTAGTCTGCTCATAGTTTGTGAATGGATATCAAAATTGCCAAGTGAACAACTGTACTTATTATGGTGATAAGTCAAGGGCCATAACTTTGCATTTACTGGGCGTAACCATACATGAAACCTCAGGCGCACAACCTTACAGGTGTGTGATCATTCATGTACAGTTTTATGACTCTGGTTCATATACTTTTGGAAACACAAAATTGCATACTCTGTAGGCTATGTTTTAACTAAGTCAATGGCCATTACTGTGCACTTACTGGGCACACCCAAACATGAAACCCCAGGTGCACAACTTCATATGCTGGTGAACATTCTTGTTAAGTTTAATGAGTATTGCTCATATACTTTTGGGGATATGAGTGACACAAGATTTGTGACGGACGGACAAGTGCAAATATATATGCCCCTCCTTTTCAGAGTAGGGGCATAATAATGCATTTATTATTAATTGCACTTTGCATCGCACTCCGAATACTATTTGTACTGAAGGTGTATTTCCTCAGATGAAACTAGGGTGGCACTTAAAGATATATATATATATATATAGTTACATGTATGCAATGAATGAGGTAAATGTATTTGAACATGGTAACTATTTAACGACTCGTCTGTTCCACTAAAATGTACCACTTGAATTGTTTTACACCATTCTGTAAGCCAAATAATGCAAATGATTTATTGCATTTAAAGTATATACACCATAAACTAGAACTACAGCATTGAACATTCCTTTACAATAACGACATGCATAAATCCCAGCTTTGTCCTTAAGTACAGGTATGGCGTGCACAACATAAGATGTTGGTTCAAATTCTCATAAACAAATAAACAAACATTCTACCAAAAGTGAAGGATTTCAAATTGATTTTAAGACAAATTCGTCGTTGGTATGATATTACAGTTACATTGTATAGACTAAGGTACATATGCAAGCGTAACAACTGGTCAGTCGAGTGTACCATATCAAACCCATGGTCAATTAAAGGTCATGTACAAAGATATGTCTGGAGGCTTTGCGCAGTCCGCTGACTGCCATATTGAAAGATATATCAAACATTCTTAATATACAATATCGAAACAATAAAAATAAGATTGTCTTAGCACCCGTTATTTCGACAATTCCTTCGCACACCGACCCCAACAATAGCCTACAATACATTAAAGGCTTCGGTGGTGCAAGGTTAAACATATATGGAAACAGACGTGCACGGAATAAGCATGAAGAATGTAGTGGGACAACACATGGGAAAACAGTTTATTTGGATAGAGTACACCGCGGAACAAGCTAAGATAGTCAGTAATCACAGGCCGAAAAGGGAAATAAAAGAACATGAATAATATATTAAGTAAAGGAACTGCAATTATGAAAAGGGGGAACTTAACATACATCTAAAACATAAAAGAAATAATAACCATACAGCTTTTTTTCAATTTGGAAATATTAGTAAAACAATTAACCATCACGTGTACAATAACATACATTGTATACACTGTATATCATCCAGTACGAAGAAACAAACAACCATATATTGAACTTGCTTTCAGTAATTAAATTATTTGCATTAGAATGCGAAAGAAATTAAATAAAAACGAATAACCGTATGCAATGTAAACCACATTGCCATGTACAATGCACTTAATGTCATATAATAATTTAACCTAAACAAGGAAGTTTTCCGTGTATTGGTTTATTTTTTCAGGACTAACGTTTTTCAGAGAAGTAAACGTACCATTACTTTTTTGGAACGATACATATTCTTCGAACTTTGTTCTTATTATTGTATAGATTGAATCAAAAATAGTTTCATCTGCCTCAAAAATAATGAGTGGAGGAGTGCTAAAACCTTAAAGCAATTCTAATATTCACATAAACTCTCCATTTGTTAATCTATCCATATCCACGAGAAAACACTCAACGCTGGTGTCAGTATAACAGGTACTGTATGTAGTAGCAAGCCATTACTTTGAAACAAAATGTAAAAAACAAATAAGCGATCCACAAAATGAAACGGTCACAACTAATTGTTTTAGAGACTTTTGGATAAATTAAGTGCGCTTCAGTTTCCTTTCATATCTTCATATATTTGCCATCGTCAATGACGGAGTAATATGTATCATCTTCTTCTCCATATTTGGATGATCGATCTTGGTCTTTCTCGTCCTGTGGTGGGATAGTGCTATCCATGTTTACATAACTACCGTCGGAATGGCACCTGGGATAGATATACTCATCACTACATGATTTTCCTTCAGAGATCTTATAAGGAATGTCAAGTGTGGATCATTCCATGTCGGGAGCATCTTTTTTGAAAAAGGACGGCTGGAGCATTGTCTGGTTGACCACTACGTTTAAACAAGAATAGTTCATAAAATACAGTATAAGTAAACATTATATATATATATTGGATACGTTATGTTCTCACCAGAAGTTTAAAACTTATCGGAAGGAATAAAGTTTCTACTTATTGGTATGTGTTACAGATTGAGGACTTGTGGTCACTTACCGACACTTGTACCAAATCAAGGCAATGTCTAGACAAACGATCACCAGGACCATGATAGGTATCATCACTGTTAGAATCACTGAACTATTTGCACAAATGTAAATGATAGAACTGTTATAGGATTATAAGATACTTATCTACATTATCACATGAAATGCAAGTTTACTCGATTTATGAAATTGTTACTGGTAACGATGGTAACAAACAAAAATCCGATCAAGATGTAATTGCTATTATTGCACTACGTACGGAACATTATTTCAACCGAACAAAAGAACACCTAACTGTGTATCATGTAAATACATCAATTTCTTGTGCTACACTCATAAGACAAATGGTAATGTTTGAGCAAATTTGAACCTGATTTAAGGAACAGTGGTGTACCCTCTGATCATTTGAAGGCGGTATTCATATTTTCACCAATCGAGTATGTTAGTCTAATCTCCCTTTTGCCTCTGTAGTTCTTCACTTGTATGTATATATGTTCATGTACAGTGGATCACGCTTATAACGTACTCGGTTATAACGAAAAATATGATAGAACGTATTGGTTTTTATTTCCCGTCAAAGCTCTTTTATATTTCATTTTAAAACTACTCGGTAATAATGAATTTGGATATAGCGTACTTTTGGATATAAAGTAGTAATTTGTGGGTCCCAAGAGGCATATTCTAAATCAAACGTTATTGGTTATAACGTAATTCAAAATTGGTTTGGGTGTGAACACAGGTATTAGCTAAAATGCAGAAATTTATCGCGGCAGACAAAGCGCATTGATTGTCCAACTCGCTAATTGCTCATGCTTGTATTGGACTAGTGTCGGGCAACTGTTTATGTGACTAATTGCTTATTACGGAACAAATATCCCGTTTTGATTAGACAAAGGAAACATGTTCTTACAGCCTGTGAGTGAGCTTTACAACCAATGTGAAAATGTACGCTTTGCATGGAAACAACTTGAAACGTTACCATGCAAACTGTCAGAACGGAACTCTGAAATGACAAATTCAAAGTAAGTATTAAGTGTTTCGAATTAAGGATAGACGGAAGGATCTTCCGAATATACGCTGGCGATATATTCATTAAATAACTTACAATAAAGAAATGTCATTTACTCATATAACAATCAGAATGTGCCTGAAGCGGCAAATTCTCAAACGAAACTTTAATTATACACAAATATGTACAAGTATGAGAGTAGCCAAATATGTTCGAAACCTCTCTTGAAGAGTAACGTAACTTCCTATTTACGTTAGTTCTTCGACATTTGATTTGTAAACATTTGTAAATGCACTTAGAGTTGTACTCGATTTTGAATTGCTTGAACGGGTTGGAATCATTTTTCAAACGCTAGGAAGGAATAAGTCTCCGAAAATTCAAACATGTCTTTCGATATTTTTGTTTTATTTGCAATAGAAATCATTCGTTCACACAAATACTGTGCAAGAAAATTGACATAAATATGTTTGACTCACTGCATAATGAAACGGATCTTTTAAAACATTTTAATCAACTAAACAAAAGACACAAGGCACCTGATTCACGGTAACAAAACAATGTTCATCCAAACATGGTTTACACTGTTTAATGACTGGCAATGGAACCCATGTTTGGGCAATGATAATTGGCGCATATTTCGTTATACGGTCTTATTACGGTCCAGGTGGTATAAGGTAGTACGATAAAGTTCGACATATTTAGATATACATTTAACTTTTTGACATACAGGAATTGAAGAGATTTTGGAGAGGAATTGTTAGAGACGGGGGCTGTTGCCCGATATCGATAACATGTTTTTAGATATTTAAAATTGGTATGATTTCAATAAAACCTCAATAATAAGACCGCCAATTGGACATTTGAAAACTGGTCTTAATATTGAATTTGAATTTAGAGCAAAACGGTGAAAATGGAGTTGAAAATTGTGTTCTTAATATTGAGGTGTTTTTTAAGTGAGGTTTTAAGTGAGTGTCTGCAAACAATGTCAGCCCGCCTGGCTAGTTCAGTTGGTACAGCGCTAGACTGTCACCCGGCAAATCCGGGTTTAATTCCAAGGTTGGGCAGGTTATGTCCGTGACATTGACTATGGTCCAGTCCTCCACGTATGGAGAAGTTGTCAGTTGCTTGCAGAAGACAAATTGAATACTGGTTGATAATTAATTCCATTATAACTGGTTAAGTCAACTGACCACGGTATATGGCTGAAAAGTGTTGAAACACGGCGTAAACTCCAATGAAAACAAAAGCAAACAATGTCACTTTGAACAGATGTTCGTTTATTTGGTTCACATACATTTAAACAGTGACAGGAAATTGTCTTCCGGAGGAAAGTTAGGAGTTAAAATGTCCAATGTCAAATTCATTGAATTAAAAATAGTTCGTAGGCAAGGATGCAAATACAGTACTTCCGAACTACAACATGAACTATTTTAAGACGGAGAACTCAAACTGGGAAACAGAAACACAGAAAGTGTAATACTAAAAGCTACCGAAACTAAGTCAAGGAGACAGTTACATAATTAATTGACATATAATTTTACAACGTTTTCGTACATGTATGTACATCTAACGCATTGAAACAATTTAATTATTAGTTTTACCGGACGTGTCGTGTAGATATATCGCATGTATCGTGTGATGGATATTCAGCACGGGGTACAATAATTGTTGATTTTGTCACTTGTGTCCAGTTTGCCCTTGTAATCCATTACCTGTATATAGTTATGTTTTTCATGTCTCCTTGTGTTATTGAGATGACTGTAAACTTTACATATGCCATTCCCAGCTCCACTTTCTAATTCGATTGCTTGATTGTAAAATACAAAGTAAGTATACTTTTACTTCAATGATACTGGAGCATTGTGCTCAGATTATGTTAACTGTTCTTTTTATACATATGTTATTGTCCATCTCTTATAATTCCGTATGGAATGGCATTGTGCTGTTTTAAATGTTATGTTTATATAGTATGTAATATTGTGTATGTGCAATGATGAGATGAAAATAAAGATACTACTACTACAAAACCGATTCATTTCCATTGATTATACAGCATTATTAGTATTCGAAAATACTTGAGCGTTTTTTTTATATTTATTAGTAACACATATCAATTTGATATACACAAGACCGTGGTTGATGAAGGATTACAATCGGTTTTAACTTAATAATACATTTATACATGTCATCTGGGACTTGATAACAATGTATACATCTTTGTACTTATTATCATACCGTTTGTTTTATAACATTTGGTATGATGAAAAAACATCTTGTTAACTGATAATAATCATTGTGAACTATGTATGACAAAGTTTAAGCACGGGGTTTCATCAGATTTTCCATTCTTTATCACGTGCGAGATGCTACATTTAAGTGGTACCTTTATATGACTAACTGTTTTAGGATGGAGACGTCGTAACTTTGTTTTAAAAAAGTACATTATTTGTCAATCAAACCCAAGTCAACTTCCAGAAACAAATGACTGTACTACCACATCAAATAAACCATATCATACCTCCACTTTAAGCGGAATGTTGTGCCTTTGCCTATTCATAGGACCTACTTCCCTTTCCTACGACTTCTAGGGGAGTTTCCGACACGGAGATGACTGTGATGGATGACACAACGCCGCGATAGAACACAATTGTATACACGTTATGTAGACTTTAGTCAGTCCGTTTTCATGGCACTAAGTAAGAATTAACTTCTTTCCATACTGCATGTAATGTTGCTTAAAGTTCCATATTTGCCAGCAGCCTACTTGTACTAAGCATTATACAAATGTTACTGTAGCTACTGCTACATTCTCACCGGTGAAGCGAGTACGGTTTGTATGCTGTTGAACACAGTATGTTGTATGATGCTAATTACTCTCCTTCATCGTTATATGCATATTTTACTGAAATGTTCGTACGGGGTATATGTGATTTACTGAAATATGCGTACTGGGTATACATGATTTACTGAAATGTGCTAACGGGGTATGCAAGCGTGATTTACTGAATTCGTGAACTTGAAGTGTCATATATGTACAACAGAGATCTTCATTTTTGCAAACATTGGCACTATTTTGGGATGATCAATTCTGACAGTTTCTACGTGTATTTGTTCCGATTTCGTCCCTTGTCATTATAAAAACCGCCATTTACTAGAGAATTTGAAGAAACTGAGGACATTGAATGGTTCAAACATACTGTTATCTATTGTTACTTGGAATCCAGTAACGCCATGTACCATAACAATTATTTCTCGTTTTCTCAACCCTTTTTATTTAGATACAGCCCTAATGTGCTAAAATACCAACAATACAAAAGCACATCTTTGAAGTGCTGCACATATGACGTCAATATATGTGTTACATAAGGCAAGTTTTAGTCTTATTATTTTAAATATAAAGTATCATGTTATTTCCTGTTAAGTCTATATTCTAGACCCCTGTCCATTGGACCACTATTTGAATAGGACAACATAAACATTTACTTTGTAAGCTCCAACAACCACTCATCATCTGACATTGTATCAACTACATGTCAATTGTATGTAATGACACAAGTGACTGTTACACATGTAATAATTACAATTAACAACTGCATTAAGCTGTATTTGGATGCTAACAGCTGTCTTAAAACATTTTGTGTTCTCATACTAGTGACATGATTACACTTTTTAGCTTCGCATACAAACGCTTAGCTTGCTGTCCTTACAATTTCACCTCGACTGGTAACATTGTTGTCACCGCACAGTAGACATATATTCTCTTTATATTTTTGTATAAAAAGGCCTTCACGTTGACAACTGTTTTAACTGATTGGAAAAAGGTTTGAAGAATAAGTTTATTTCCGTTAAACAAGTTAAAGATGTAGCACTTAACTTGTTCAGAATACTGTTGTTGATGATTTTATGTGGAAGTTTATGACTGTAATATAGGTTTTTAAAAATACTGGGCTCTCTACAAGGCTCGCCGGATTGACATTGTGAGCTTTCTATGATCATTAGACTGAAATCGTGTCTTATTTTAACAATTCCTTTCTTCTAAAGATGTGTGAATAACTGTTGCAATTTTAGAAATCAAACAAACAAAAAACATGCTTTATATCTCAACATTGGAATTTCTAATTCTCGCTAACCACAATTACATGCTTTCTTGTTTTTTGTCACGCTACTATTTTTTGTAATAATGATTATTGCTGTTTTGTAAAAAAACTATTTTTAGTGTTCAATAT
This sequence comes from Mactromeris polynyma, assembly GCA_032209605.1. Taxonomy (NCBI): domain Eukaryota; kingdom Metazoa; phylum Mollusca; class Bivalvia; order Venerida; family Mactridae; genus Mactromeris; species Mactromeris polynyma. Next base: position 30,422,703 of record JASFXZ010000005.1, read on the forward strand.
GCACATAAAATATCCATCAGTATATAAAATAAATTCTCCCACCCCCTGTGTTTGGCACCAAATTCTAGCAATACAAATATTGCATTTCAAAAATGTGTTTTAATCTGGATATTATATAAAACTTCTATAATTATATTTCAGTGGTTATAAAACATAAGCCCACAACTCAAGCCACAGATTGAAGCCAAAACACAAATCAGACGGCACCACATATATGGACACTGACTATATGAGTTTTATTCCTGGAGGAAATTACTCATGATGGATATACACTTAAAAACACTTATGAGTATGCAGGTATAAATATGATCGTAATGTGGTCAATATTAGTCTGATTAGAAAAAGTCTAATACATTTAGTATGTGTGCCCACCTGGACTCATATCATCGTGTTATTTAAACTGATAATGCGACCAGAGTATCGTGGTCTATACATAGCCTATAGCAAATATACAAATTTTGTGTAGAATGTTAATCAATAAATAGTTATACAACATTAAAAAGGTGCACACTTATAAGTGTTGTTTAGTGTATATTTTAAGAGTTGGAAGTATGAACTGTTTGTTGTCAGAACACAAACCAGTTAATTCAGTTGAATTATTTTTTGGCTAGAATGTAAAAAGGATAACACTGGAAACCAATGACTTACATATGTCTTCTCCTGCAACAAGGTATATTTCCAACAGGTGTGTGATTGATTGAAGTGTTTAGAATGTTTACAGTATAATAAGAAACTCCAAAATGTTTATACTGTATTATTGGTGTTGATAAATGTAAACTTTTTAATAAAGTAACAGGGAGCAGTTTGTAATGTTTAAAGTGTGTTTTTTATATCATAGAGAAATGAATTATGATTTCACACTATATTGAAGTGTTCTTTTCTTCTATAGTAATTATCAACATTTTAAATGAAGCTGTAGAACATACATCCTCGGTACACAGGCTACTCATAACATATATGATACTCTGGGCAAATTGGCTAGCGAAACATCGTAATGCATGAATATTCATTAGCATTTCTCGACCAATGAAATGGACGATAACAAAAAGAAGGAACCATCTTTGAGAGAAGCTATCATCTAATTCGACAATTTGAAAGCCATAATGGATCTCTCAGAACTGCGATTTCATCCGTAACAATTTCCATATCGTATGAGGTGTGTCAAGCGGCCAATCAAGCGACTGGATTTCACCTCATTAATAATTCATGAGTATGAGATTTTTAGTCATTTGGCCCAGGGTATCACAAATGGTATGAATAGCCTGGGTACCTGGGAACATGGCTGGGGTAAAATAAATTCAACATCCCAAAGTTCACAAAGTTTGTATTGCAATGGTTTCTACAACAATATAACATGAAAACACATTAAATATTCTATCACAATAGCATTCACAAATCACAGCTTTATACGTAAAACAATGGCACCACTTTCCAAACATTTAATGTGAGGAAACACACATAAAATATAATTGTTGTATCATAAGACGATAAAAAAGTGACATAAAAGCTACTTGTACAATAAATTAAATGTTACGGAATAGCATTGCTTTCAATTGTCATTATTCTTATACTTCAATAAAGGTACAGATAAACTTGTATAATATTCCAGCGACTATTGATGGTTAAAATGACTAGTTGACTTGTGGAATATGTACACAATTAGTCTAGGGGGTCTAGGGGTATGATACCTCGGAAAACACCATTTTCTAGAATATTCGTAGTGCAATCTGGTGACATTTTCACAAGCAACATAGCAAATTCTGAAGCATTTTATATTCAAAACATTTAAACCTTAAAGTGCAAACAAATGTTGATTATTGCATTCCTTGTGTTTTCATTTTTTGATAACCACGTGTATGCAACAGCTTTCTTTGCATACAGGTAGCAATGTACCTGATTAATAACAGTGTCATTAACTCTCAATGCAACAAGACATTTAAAATATTTAATCCACTTTGCTAGAAATATAGTTTGTAGTCGATACTTTATTTACAAGAATGAAAAAAGTAAATGTAAAAAAACACTGTACTTATATACACATTAAACACTGCAGTATGCAGACAAGCTTATTTGTATGTAACTTTAAATAAGTACAAAAAGAGAAGAAGATTAACTGAAAACTGATAAAATATGACAATAAGTGTAAAATAACCAAACTGTTGTCATAGATACGAGACTGACCGTGATTCGATAGTTTACGAATCATTATGGCATTTTAGAACATTACAAAATGTATATAAATGCATGACAATAATATATAGTTACCACATGAATTACATGTGGCGGCATACTTTGGCAATGCCAGTGATGCCCACTTGATGTAAGTTCGAATATGTTTCATAGAACACTGTCTGCATGACACATGACACAATTAGCACATCCATGAGGCACTGGAGATAATTACGACACTGAAAATATGAAACATACGTCATTTCCAGAAAACGTCACATGTGATGTCACCATGTACTGACAGTAAGCAATGTTTGCCTAATATGGCAATATGAATACGAAATGACCATGTGGAGTGAATATTGTTTCCTTCTTGCCGATAGTGACATCACATGTTGCGTTTTCTTGAAATGACATCACTTACAGAAGAGGTTAGCAGCGTTAATTTAAGTTGTATAAACTGTGCAAACTACTCCAAAGAGGTATACAAATCCTACTGCTCTGGTCAGAATAACAGAACGCCGTTTCTTGTTGGCAATGTCGGGCAAAAGTATGTACATGTTGCACATTTATATAATCTTAAGTAAAGACTTTAATTAATTATATGATTATATACTCTAAGAGACATGTGCTGATTCAATATCTTAATACATACTTGTAGTTGTGGGAATGTAAAACTGAATATGTTATTGGTAAGATACATTGGACAAAAAATCATGAGGCAAAATAAGTCAAATGTAATAGTAAAATGTGAATAACAAATACTCAACAACATTTTATATACAATAATAATAACTCACATTCATGCAATAATATATGGCGGCATTAATTATGTTAATGATCAATTCATTACAATTCTTTTAAAGAGAGAACTGGATATTGATCTTCTTACAAATTTTCATTTAATTCATAAATTGGATGAACAAAATATCATTTTAGTCACTCAAAATATTTAAATATGTATTGTTGCTGCATGCTTTGATCAATAATATAAACTTCAAAATTTGCACCAATCAAAAATCAAACATGAGCGTTAACCATTATTCTTCTGATGTCTTTAACTATCTAATAAAGTTGTCTTTTGAGCAACATACTACATACAACTCCTTCAGGCTAATAATAGGTCAGTGTTTTGATAAAATCACTCCATTTATTTCTTTGATTTAATAATGTTCTATCGTCGACAGTTTGATTAAATAATCTTCTATTGCCGTCAGTTTGATTTAATTAAGTTCAATTGCCGACTGTTTCTTTTGCATGGATTTGTCACACTCAATAATTGAATTGTGCTGATTTTCACCTTTTTCTGAGTACCCTGGTAACCCGTATATCGCATCATACAATGGTGGATGACTACTGATAACCCGGGATATTGGGGTAACATAATCACTCTCAGTGGGACATGGTGTATAGCGCTCCTCATCACTACCATTATAATAATCTGCATAGAAATGTAAAGGTATGCTACTAGGCGTGACAGGTCGGGTATTGGTCATGTTGGAACATTCTCTGTTATAAGCTGGACATCTACTCCGTAAATCAGAATGTGAACCACCAACCTTGGTCTTGGGCCTAGAATATATACAGTGAATTATTATAACAAAAACAGCACAAATATTACCATACATATGATTTATTTGATAAATTCATTATTTTAGCTTTTAATTGGTAATACAGGTTATGTGTACTGGTTATAAAAATGTTTTCACCTGTACTACAAAAGAAAATGAAATATAGTACATCGGTGTAATTCTCATTTATCAAGTAAGTACAAGTCAATGTACTTTTCTTTGTCATGGGCATTTAGTTTATATTTGACATATTACTTCATATCAAGCCTGCCTGGTTAGCTCAGTCTGTAGAGCCACTTGATTATTACTTGGGGGATCAATATTCGATTTCCAGATAGGACCGGTCATGCCCTGTGACAGTTTGCTACGATCATTTGTCCTTCATCTCGGACTCCTATGTTAGTTGTCAGCTGCCTGTGGAGGGGCAAGTTATAACTGGTTGACAATTAATTCCAGGAAAACTTATTAGGTTAACTGACTGTCATGTATAACTGAAGTATTGAAACCTTAACCCACTAAAACCAACCATGTAGCAACAGCAGACCAGACAACACACCTAGTGTTCAAGAATGGTGTGAAGTAGTAACTGGGGTCACTTACCGATATTTCTTGTACCAAATCAAGGCTAAGGCTAGACACGCAACCACCAAGGCAACAATAGACAGAACCACTGCCAAAATCACTGTTTTATTTGCTAAAATGTTTATAGATAAACATTGTTTAAATAAGAGAGAAATAATCTATGTAGATCATTTAAAATGCAAAATGTTTTAGTACAAAAAAAACTTTGAAATAGACAAAACACAGAGTTAACAATGAACTTAAACCTCTTTCAAAAAACAAAGAAAATAAACATTCGAAGGAACTCTGAACAGCATATTCGTTGCTAGGTCTAACATTCAATTACTTTTTGTTCTTTCCCCCAAGACATGCAAGATATTTCACATAATTAATAACTTTCCTTCGATAAACATACCCAACAGTGATATCTAAACTAAGTCTTGTTATTATATACAAAATAAAGATAAAACTTACAGGTCGGTTCTGTAGGTGTTGGGCTGGACGTCGTTGTGGTTAGTGGCTCTGTAACAGAGAACCATGAAACATGAGGAAAGCCATAATTATATATCCCAATGCATTATATCATTCATAGACTGACCATAAGTCATCTATATCATAGGGTGAGTATTATATAAATACATTTGTATACACAGTCAAGTTGCTGCTTGAGTCACCATCCATATTCTTGAAGATTCGAATTTGAAAAGCACAAAGAAGGCTGTTTTCACAAAAAAGGATCTTAATAGGGTACAAACGACATGAAGAATATGAATAGGTGTGAACAACTAAAAGGGAGGGGTAAAGGAAATTACAAACGACTGCACAGCAATAGATTAACAGAAACACTCAGCTACACAATGAACTCTCAGCCTTCGAATTGCCAGATTAAAAGAGAGAATAAGTTGTTACAGGGAACACTACATACATAAGACAATGCCTCTCCACACAGACCTCCAGGAAAACTACAATCCATAAAACATCAGGCCTTTGAGGAGGCGCATGGGAAGATATGCAAGGGAACGGGGCACAAGGAATGGCCTGGCCGACAAGAAGGGACAACTAAGAGAATTAATGTGGACAAACAGGGGAGGAGAAATTTAATGGATGTAATACATCATAGGACAAGTCAAGGCAGCTGGCAACAATAGGCCAAATTGCTTGTTAACCGTGTTCCATATTATAACTTATGATGGACCCTTGTGCTTGTTTCTAGTGTGACCTCAATACAATATCAAACCACTATGTATATTTTGATAGACCATTGTTAAACACAGCTGACCATAGTCATTTAGATAGCCCGCTTTAAGCACAACCTATAAGTACTCCTTAAATACATTCAGTGTTCGGTCTCTTCAGAAAGTACTGATATCTTTGTGATATAGGTTCACTCCTCTTCCATCTTTTTATATTATTTGACTCATAGATTTAATATGTTTTAAAGCATTTATTTACACTAATATATGTTCATAAGGATTGGTCTTCTAAAGTTGAATCTCATGGAATGAAAATAAACACGAGGTTCATGTTCATATCTTGTTAAGATTAATTATCAGAAGAAATGTGCTCAAACTATGAATTTACCTGAACATTTGGAAAGGTCAGTAGATCCTATGGTCTCTGTTGTCAAAGAAGATGGGCACTGTATACACACTGATTCCCCAAATGATGGCTGGTATGTTCCTTTCTCACAGAAAATACAATAAACTCCGTTTGAATATGTTCCCGCTGGGCACTTCACTGAAAGGGAAAATAACGTCATAGTACATGTTTACACCTCGTTTATCATCATTTAGTTCAAACGTATTTATTCTCAAATATATGTTTATATACATTGTACATAAACAAAATGCATTGAGCTGAATCTGATGCATATGAAAATTTACGAAAGGATCAGAATGAAATGCTCATCTCGTTATCAGGCTCTCAGATTTTTGTGAACCGAAGTACCTGGGCTTAGACTGTAATACTAATGGAAATAAATTTAATATAGCTAAAATAGGAATTGTTAACTCGAAGGTTATCATCTATTAGTAATAGAAAGAAAATATGATTTATTTAAATATAGGCAATGCCATTAATGTGCAGTGTTCTTTTTGTGGTTATTTCACGTGTCCCTTTGTGCTTTTGTGTTTTTTTTGGGATGGCTGTTCTCTTTGCTGCTCACCATTTAGTTCATCTTCAAACAATATTCTTCAACGCTTTTATTTATTAAGTGAAGATGTTTGTATCTCAGTTAACGTCTCTGCTATTGTTTTTAAAGGTGGATACTGCTTTGAGAAATGCTGGTACAACTACTCACGGCACGTTCCGTTATATGCAACTTGTCCATCAGGGCATGTGATAAAGCCTTCAGTCGTAAGACTACTCATGTCTACAGTGTAAGGTGCCACATTGAATACATCACTTGTAAAATTCTGCAAATATTGTGCTGTCAGTTCGAGGTAGATTACAGAATCCAAAAGTTCTTGCAAAGATCCACTCACTGCAGAACATAATAATATACAATTATGGAGATAATGTGTTTGTGCTTGCTTCTATTAAAATGGATGTACGTATGTATTGATATATAGATAAGTTACTGAAGCAATTACTGAAGACATTGTACTTGTTACCGTATGAGTACTCACATACTCCACACACGAAATCTTTGTAATCTCAGAAAGTTGTTAACATGAAAAGGCCTCAAACTGTAGCCTATAGTAACATGGAAGGTATTTGAACTCTCTGAAAGTTTTACAACACTGTCTCACGGTAATAGTGCTGGTTTTTGGTGGTACATACCTTGTCCAGTATATATTGCCATAGTGTGAAGTACACAATGTATATTTAAACATTTCATCTTATCAGAAAGCAATATTAAAAATGCTTGATTTGATTTTTATTAAACATACTGTCATTCATTCAGAGACATTTTCTTGATATTACAATTGTTCACACAACTTTGAATCAGTAAATAATATCATATGGTCACGTTCGAACATACAAGCAAATACTTTTGACCTAACAGCCACAGTCTTACAATACATGTTAAGTTTCCCATCCAGCTTTTGGTAGAAAATGTATAACATAACCGGTTTACCTGTTCCATCTGTTATATAGTCATCCATGTGTAAATCAGGTCCTTGTGATAAATCCACACTGAATGTTATTGTAAGCTTGGTTCCTGTATCGGACATCTGCAGGCTAATTTCACAGTTATCTGAACATTGTGTTGATTGGAAATTGTCTAATACTGAGTCAGTTAAACTGGTTATGTCACCCTCTGTTATATATGTACTGTATTCTATACTGGTTGTAATTGCTAGTTTTGTTGGTGCTAACGGCTCTGAAAGAGTTGAAGAGCATGATTGTGATTGTATAATTTCTTTCCACCCAACTTATCTATTCAGTGACATTGACCTTGAACTGATATACATGGAAGGCAATCACAGACTTGGTATTTATATGTCTGCTAGATGTGTACCACGTTCGGTTTTAATCAGTCATTCCTAACTTATTGAACGGAATCCATCAGTTTGATGCTCGCTCAAAAGCCTGCCCGCCAGTACGCCTGCCTGCCAAGACGCCAAACCCCAATTTATTAACAAGTTTATTTGAAAATAGTTTTAACACACACCATCTACACAGGCGTGTATCAGTTAACCATGGAATACAAACATTGTCTACACAGGCATGTAACAGTTAACCATGGAATACAAACATTATCTACACATGCATGTATCAGTTTACCATGGAATACAAACATTATCTATCCAGACATGTGGCAGTTTACCATGGAATACAAACATTATAGATCAATCCAGAAATGTGGAAGTTTACCATGGAATACAAACATTATCTACCTACTCATGTTTCAGACTACAATGGAAATCCAACACCTTCTACATAGGCATGAGTCAGCTTACCTTGAAAATCATACTTCTACTCTTGTTGACTGATTATGTTGTGTTTGTCTGAGATAACTGACCAATATGAAACGGAATTTCGGTAGCATATCCATTTGTAGACATGCACAAACATGGAACGTTTCTAGTTTAAACAGTAAATTGAAACAAGGAAGCAATAGATGCAAAATGAACAAGACGTTGAGTTTTAACCTAGCTTAACGAAGACAAATGATTCTGGCAAGTACGGATGTCAACCCTATATGTGAAACATGTCGGATTATATAACAACATATTTGCCAACCGTGTTTAAAGGAACAAAGAGATGTAAGCTAGTGAATACCATACCGACACAGGATGGTAATGTTTCCACAAATTTCCATTCATAGTTAGTATTTGGACCGCATTCATATTCCTGGGAGTCTTGCAGTCCTGGGGGCATTATTTTATCATCTTCACAATACAATGTGCAGTTGCGGGTACCCGTGGTCTGGTCAGTCATACAGCTAGTGAGTGTGCCATATTTTGTCGGTAGATCTTCACAAACTGGAAGAGCAGTTACAATAGTTCAAAATTACATTTCCATGTATGATAAAATATAAGTATATATATATAATATAGTAACACATTTACGAAAATTGTTGTACTTCAGAGGAATTTATACTCCTGACATAATAATTCATTGAGTATCATAAGCAGGCATAGTATGTTTACCAACACAATACATTGCACCTTATCTATGGGAATAGAAATAACACTAATTTTAAGTAAACAAATCAATTATGTATACACAAAAACAATCGAGGAATTGCCTAACTGGCTCAAAAGGGGGAAGAAATCCTCTGTATTCTGAACAGCAGAAACATCGTCATGGAAATGTACCAAAATTGGTATATGAGTCTAGCAGAAAATGCTACGTTCATGCACAGCCAACCAAAAAGAATTGAGAGACTGTACAATATTTGTACACACCAGGGACCGGATATGTTCCAGTATACATAAATAAAGTCATATTTTGAGGAACACGACAAATTGGTCAATGGCGCTACCGGGATTCGAACCGGGGTCTATGGATTGCTGGTCTGTAATGCTAACCACTACACCACAGCGACCTAACACAGTCATACAAGTAAACAATTACAAAGATGAATGTATATGATGCACAAACATAAATGAAGGGTGAAAATAGAAATAACGTTTTATAACAGTCAGAGAGAGGCTTAAACGTTACATATAAAAGCATAATGCATGACTAAGCCGTGCAAAATACTGCAATATACCTTGACAAGCCTCCGTGTTGCAGGGAATTGTATCTTCGTCGTCGCCAACACAGTCAGCACCATATAGATCTGGTAAAGGACTGTCACATGATCGTGTTCGGGTCTGATTTCCGGTCCCACATCTGTGTGTACATGATGACATAATTTCCCACTCTGACCATCCTCCGGCAACTAGTGAACAATAAGTTTTCTCTTATTTTGGTTTCCCCCATATTTAATTGTGTTTTCTATACTGATGGACAGATTTCGTATGAAAACTTTACAGGTCAGTAAGATCAATCAGTTTAAGCAAACGGGAGGAGAAATCGGTACCTACTTGTAGAAAGATTTGGTTGTTACATGGAACGCAACATACACAATACAATTCCTCCCAACACAGATCCCATGTAATCAACAGTCTACAAAACATTAAGCAGTGGGGAGGTGCAAGGGAAAACATGCATGGGAACGGGGGTGCAAGGAATGGTCTGACCGACCATAAAACTAAGGTCCAACAAGGGGGCAAGTTTTAAAGGATGGAATACATCATGGAAGAAGTCAAGTGAGTCAGTAGTAATAGGCCGAAAGGGGAGAAATGAATATGAATATTATATCAAGTGAAAGAACTGCACGCGGGACAGGGGAAATCAACATACATATACAACATAAATAGAAATAATAACCATACAGCGATTTACAGCCTTGGAATAATCAATAAAATAACAGGGGGTTTAAATCAATTTAACAGCTAGGTAACCTCACACTTAACCGTTATATGGTCATTGATTGCCAACACATACACATAAATTAGGCCGGCAATGACTTATCATTTGATACAAATACACTTTGTATAAGTCACAATATAAGAAACAAGCAGCCTTATACTGAGATAAGTTATTTACAACAGAATGCGAAATAATAAATTTACGGCTATATTAAGGGAGGATTTAGTTGTGTCATATAAACAGCGAAATAGAGAGAAATGTTTCGTACCTGGTGGAAGTTCACACATAGCTCCAGAATACCCCGGTAAGCAATCACATGTGTATTTTGAGACACCATAATGACACGTAGCTCCATTTGTGCATCCATTGTTTATACAATAATCTGGTGGTACTGAACATGTATCTCCGGACCAACCCGAGTTACAATGACATACAAATGTATCTTGTCCATTTATACATTGATGTCCATTACAAGGATCTGGCTCACAGTTGTCAACAACTGAAACACAAAGCACGTGTTATTAACTTACGGATGCTATAAACAATTAAATACCGCTATTGGTTAACACCAAGTAATTGATGTATACAAATGTGCACACAATGAACATGCAAACATTATGCGCGCTTAAAATGTATATTGCACTCATGCTTATACATATGCATACGTGTACAAAATCACAAAAAGGTCCGAACGAAAGCGGATTGAAACACATTACAAATGAAGCCATAATGGTGTAGTAAGGTGACAGCGTAGATCAACCTGTGAATTCTGCAATATCAATTATAAGTGTCTTGGAACATCCGTCTGATTATTAATACTATTCCAGATTTTTATAATAGGCGTTAACATTTCTGACGATTGATTAAGGTTTATTGCCCTAAGTGAATTTCTTGAAAGACAATTGGACAGGGAATGTGTTAAGCTGTATGCGTTTACACTAAAATAGATCACAAACAACGTACGGACAATTAGCTGACGGTTGATCACATTAGCTCAACAATAATGTTCATGTGATCCAGATATCTATATATAATTAATTAATACACCGGAAATATGTTTTCATATTGAATTTCATAAAGTGTTTCAGTTTCAGCTCTTACCATCGCAGCTGGATAAAACAAGGAGGGATACACCATTTACGGCGACTTCTTGGAATATGTCTATATCAATGACGTTATCAATGTCTGTAACATGGCATGATGACGCATGTGTAGCAATTTCAGATGCAGTGAGAACTCTATCAAGTAGGTGTAATCCAGTCAAATATAGTCCTGAAATATCAAGAAGAAGAGACGACATTAATTCAGCCACAGATGATGTTTTTTCTAATTTTCTCTGTAACAATTTCAGCGGAAATAGAAATAACTGCATCACACAGCGTGATGTAGTAGTTGTGCACATGTTACTTAATTTCCATTTTTGTCGTATTCATAGCAATACATTACTAGAATACATTAAGGTATATCTTTCTATGATAGTAGCTGTCTACGAAATCACCAAGAGCTTTTACGTTCACAATCAACCAAGATGCTATACACAGTACGGAGAGATTCATTACTTTAAAATGTTACCTGACTGACCACTGGCTGTCAGTTTAAGTTCACCATTTGATATCAACGGACTGCTACTTGAGACAGTAGATGAGAACTTCACGTCACCATTTATGTAAATAGCCAAATTGTTGACAGTTGTGCTCCATACAACTGCTACATGTTTCCAAGTATCACTGCTTAATTCTTCAACTGTTTCATCAATCTTGTTCCTTGAATTAATTACAAAATCTGTGTCAAAAGCATACACAGGCCTTAAGCTTATGCTAGATAATTAAGACACTAACGTAGTCTCAACCACTGTATGTATTTCTCTACACTAACGTTGACCTCCTTGGTGAAGCAATCACTGTCACTACATTGCCATGGGATACACCTCTTACATTTATAGACCAGCCTATAATATACCATTTGTGTTATGCTTGTAGGTAAAGTTCCACATTTCACTACATATTTGAAAAGTTATAGGTGTTGTACTCCTGGATTGTTTTCCTCCACAACATGCTCTGAACACACCCCCAACCAAAATTATCTTAAAAAGGATGCACGAGAACAGAGAATATTTTCGCTGCTGTTTTTTCTTTAAACAGTTCTAAACTTAATGAGCATTTCCAAACAATTTTTTTATAAATATCTTGTGCAAATTCATCATGAACTTTTCTTGGACGGACCTTAAATTTGTACTAAGTACTTAAAACAACTTACGGTATTTGAACTCGAACGTTTTCCGTTAGATAGAGTATGCATCTATCATTACCATTGCTCTTTAGTTGAATTGTGGTAGCCAGTGTTTGTTCATCAACTCGTTTTGTCCAGAACATAAAAGTCATGTCATTCATACTGGAAGGTATATTTGCTAGTGATACTATTCCACCCGTGTCTTCAATAAGTGTATCGTAACCTGTAAAAATAAACCACAACTGATTTACAAAAGGTTTGGGATATTGGATGCTAGATTCTAGTCTCCAGTTGAATAATGACCAAGGTTTATGCCTATCTATTTAGATGAATATAATAGAGGATTAAGTTGGAACAGGAAGGCCTCATATACATACTGTATCAACACACATAATGCTACCAGGGAAACATTAGCACACACAACAGTTGAGAAGGTGTAAGGGCAAACACCATAGGGATGGAGCGATAAGGCATTTACTGGCTAAGAAGGAAAATAGAATAAGGAGGGCACAACAAGGGGATGAAATACATACAGGTCAAGCAAAAACAGTGAGCTGGCCACATACAGAAGGGAGTGAAAATGAGTATTCTCTTTATTCTTACTCTGACAATCTTGACTTGATGTAGCGTTTGTAGTTTTTGTCGTTGTTCCACTTGGACATTGTTTACAAGTTGTTTGTCCTACATCATCCTGATATTCTCCATAAAGACAGGAAGAACAAGGCTGCATTCCATCTGGTGATGAAGTGCCTGGTTCACATAATTCTGAAATCATATTTCAATTATGTTTTAAAGGAAATTGTAAATTAAACAAATGCGAATGTCAATTCTCACAGTGTAAACATCTCAAGCCATTGCATTGGTAAAAAATCATGAATACACGCACTTACTCAAACCGCTTGGACACGCGCTGGTTAGTAATCGACAAAATTGTGGTTTAATTGAAGTCTCCAGAAGCAGCACTGTGACGAAAATGTGTTCCGAGTTAAAACACTGGAATGCGCTTCAGTCCGTGCCCGACTAAACTGTGTTCTACTTCAAACCGATAGGAGACTCCATTTCCATAATAGACAAACATATGTTCTATGTTCCAATGCTATTTGACTCAATGATCAGTAATAGACAAAACCATGCGTTAATGCAAACTACTCACATATGCATTAGATTGCCATTTAGCAATGAAAATACCTCATCATTTACATCCGTTGGAGACACTCATAATACTTAGTAAGATGTGTTTTACTCCCACTACTGTTTAACAATGCCCCAGAAAGGTTTGTTTGCGCATCAAGTGAGTCTCTCGGTATCTAACGAAAGTAGTGAGTTCTTATTTTAACCTGAAATTGTCTAGCAGTATAGACGTCTCTAAATAACTGGGCCAAGCAGCATTTCTTTTTATTAAGAACATGAACACATTTCATTTTGCATTAATAGACGTACTACGTTCAAATACAATTCAAACGACATTCTTTCTAGATAGAAGGAAATTTGGGTTCCGCAAAATTCCTGTGTATTCCTATTATATCACATAACATACGGCGCGGGAGTGATTATAACCTATGCAATATTTCTCGTATTACACTAGTGTAATATTTGTGCAAATTAGGGCCGCATCACACATTCATACGCGCTGTCAGAAATCGAAACAAACATGGCCGACTTTCGCGTATCGGTCTACGACAAATATGTAGCATTTCGCGATCGTCTAAATGTCAAACAGCTTCATAATCGAAATTTCATCAGAATTCTAACCATTGCGAGCTGAACGCGTACTTCAAATCCGATGCGAGTGCACATTTCAGCTTGTCAGGAGGTATCAACACATGGTGCGCTGTCCATCATCCGGATCACGGTGTTTTTTTATGGGAACATAAACAGAATAGACCACACGCTGGTGCAATCCATCCGCCGAGAAAACGAGTACGAATGATTGACAGCGACTCACAGCGACATATTTTCAACTGTGTCAACGTAGATATGTTGATTTACGTTCAGTCAATGATTTTACTTTAGAATGGACTCGGTGACGTCACGGTTTCATGTCGTCACAGCAGCGCGTGTGCACTAAATTTTGAACTTCTTAAATGTTTTCCTTAAAACTGTAGTAAATTATCGATCATGTTGTTAATTATTCGAATTTGTGTTAAGTTTCAACATTCGACATCACATTTGGTTTAATTATCGGTATTAATCGTCGTTTTTATTCTGTGAAAATCTTTGGAACTATTTTTTCTCGACCGAATCGCAGAAGTAGAGACACAATGCAGGGGCGGCTAGAGAAACGAGTCTGTGTGAATTTGTTTGTTTTAAGACCGTTTACAAGTTATGTGATAAATAGAATCTAGCATTCGTGTTCATATTTTATTGAATTTATTAAACTCGTCGGCCAAAAAGATCATTTTGACCGACTCGTTTAATAGATTCAATAAAACATGAACACTCATTTAAGATCCTCTATCTATATTGGTGTAAATATGTAGGTTTTCTATTGTATATTATCACTAACATACTACCACACACCAATGCAGTTGTAAAGAAGCTTGGAGCCGTTTTGTTTCGTTGAATATCCAGCGGGACATGACATGCAACCAATGCTACCTTCTCCACCAGTATACTGACCAATGGGACATTTATGGCATGTTATTGTCGTCTCATTCAAATATTGACCAGACGGACAGGGTTCTAGAATAAAGATACACATAGCAACGTGAACAACATATTTACAGCGACTTACAATGTTCTAAAAAGAAATCCTTTAAACTTGTAACAGCGCATAAGCTCCTAATCACTTTTTCACAAATATCACGCGATGGTGAGTATTTGAAACGACCGTTGCACATTGAATAAAATGTATGTTATTTGTTGTTAACTGTAGTTTGCGTGTAACCATGGAAATAAGACTTATTGCACGGAAATATGACCGGATCAATATCAATATCTAATATATAAAATCGAAAGATAAAAAAACAAATAAGAAGAATAATGTTAACTGTTTGTGATGGCCGAGGTATCTGCACTTGGAAATCTGCTGCGTTGGAGATTGCACACATCTCTATATCCGTTTATGTATTGTTTAAATGTCAGGTAATGTTCATATTTCTTATCAGTTGAATGAAGAACCAATATGCACTTATATTGATATAATTAATGACTTCTGAGGCATATTTGTTGAAGCTAAGAATTAAGTACGCGTTTTATAAAGATGGCTTAAATGATATGAATACATACTGCAAATGACTCTGTCTAAGATGTATCCAGTGTCACATTCTATGCCTGCGTAATCTGGTGTTTGCCAGGAATCACTTTTTGTTGCAAAATTTTGTATGTCAAGAGAACCATTGTTGAGAAAATCTTGTATAACGGATGATAGTGAAGCCATGACTTCATCATAATAAGCAATTTCTGAGACGAATAACGCACGGTCCTCTGGCAATGTCATAGTTAAAACAATGTCCAACTCGACAACAAGTAAGTGACTTTCAGCTTGACGTTTCCGTACTTTGTGAGGATACTCACCTGTTTAAAGTAAAGCAGTAATATTTGTTAGTGTATTGATAAAACTCAAGACGGTATAAAGACAACAGGCCATACTTCTATGGGGTTAATATTCCTTTTTTGCGCGATTTAGGACATGGTCGACGCCGAAAATTACTGCTTCTATCTATAGCTATGATAAAATTTGTGGAAATGCAAAGCAATTCAAACGAGAAAGAGTCCACTTTTAAGAATTGTCGTATATCAATATGATTGGTTACTTGGTTTACGATTGTACATGTTTTCATTCGTAAATATGTACATACCGACTGAATGAATCGGTTTTCGATATTTGTCCATAATCGGGTTGTCAAGGACTAGAGTTGCTCTTCTTTTTCTACTATTTTTAATAGGACCGCATATTATGACAATGTTTTCAGCAGTGCATGTTTCACCAAGGGGGCAAATTTCATCAAATTGTGGATATATTCCAGACTCCAGTATGTCTATAAAATTGTGTTTGATCTCCGCCATTGTTTCATTTGTACCACAGTCACCACCATAGTAAAACATTTCACCAAGAAGTCGTAGACCTCTGGCATTTAGCGCTGAAAAAAGAAGAAAGCAAAATAGTTAACCTTAAGCAGCATAACATGGTCGGCAAGATGCGGTAGTAAAATCTTTTAATACGATGTAACTGGAAGATGACGGAATTGATAAACAATTAATGTGCATAGGACATTGCTTAATACCCGTGAGAAGTAGATGTACTGCGTTCACTTACTCAACATAGCAGCAGGAATACAAATTGACTGAAACACTATTTAGCATTACCCTTTGAACAATCTGGTACTTCGCTAGGCTGCCATCCTCCAAAGTCTAAACAGAAGAACATGCCATTGAAGTCGCTACTCATGTATGGAATATCAAACTTTTCATTACACATCATCGTGATAATAGGCAGTGTTTGAATTGAATCATAAACAAGCGCACCATTGGTGGGTGGGTCTAACTCCGGGCAGGAAATTTCTGAAATACATGGCATAGAAATAATAAATGGCAGATCAGGGATGGTCAGGTACCATATTATATGTACTCATATACACGCTTTAAATGATAGATGCGATGCTTCCCTGTTTACTTTTCGGCTCAACTCTTATGCTTATACATGTATATTCAGTTTAAATAAAGTTTATTCAGTGCCATATAGACATAGACAACAATTTGTAAATTAAAAAGCAATCCAGCTGGCTTACGGAATGTCAGGGGTTCAGCCCAGGTGTCCGACTAGCGTTTTCTCTATCCAATCTTACAGAAAGAGTTAATACATGATCCTGGCTGTTTGTGTGACTTTTAGCTCTATTAAAAAGAGTTCCTATATATAGAATATATGAACAAATGGTAACCAAATACCTCTGCAGAATGGTTTCGTACCATTACCCCAGCCCCATACACCGTTAGATGTTCCATTATTCTCGCACGTTATCAGATCTGTGCCATTGAGTGGAAGATGAGCCACACATGATAGTCTACACTCGACACCGTATGTATATCCCGTGCCAGAACAATTAAATGCAATAAAGTCATCTTGAAGAGTGTCCAATGGGTGGCCACATGTAATTTCTGAATATGGTTAGATATATACTGTAACAGCACGGTGTAATTCTAACAATTTAATAATGTATAATACTATTATACCAATCTCCACTTCCAACCTCACTGGGTATTTAGCAAGGAAACAGAGTTGCGGACAACCCTTTCCGAATAGTCCGCATTTACTGTGTTTAATTTAAGACTCCAGTCTTCCTACATACCAATCTGATCTAATATCATCCCTTAAAACGAACTTGAAGATATTTTTTTATCACACTCATTATTGTCCATAAACATTTTCTTAAGTTACACGACTGATTTCTTCTAAAATTTGGATAAAAAGTGGAACAAGAAAAGCAAGTAAACGTACACCATCAACATGTGGTGGTTGATATCGATGTTTGCTAGCTGTACAAACACTAAAATGATAGCATTTGACAGGTTCTATTTATTCACATAAAATACTTTTTTTGAACTGTTACTGTTATTTCCCTTTACGTTCGACTCCAAATACTAGTCGTATTAAGACTTGGAACGATTATTTGTTGGTCTAGTACTGCATTTTGTAAATCTAGGTAAACATCCCAATAAAAGACGTTAACTACTATCTTATAAAACGTATTCTTTGTTTGGTAGTGATATGTATACTCTGATCACTGAACAAACCTTGTACTCGAATCTCGATGCTGCATTCAGGTGACCTATTGCCATCAGAGTCAATCGCTTTGTATGTAACATATTCACTTCCATGGATCACATCACCCATTGACGGGCCAGATGTCTGGAAGATTTCAGGTGCTGGGTCAGAACTATCATATACAGTAGGAATATCCCATGTTACTGACGTAGATGTGGATCCTCGGTCCGCATAAAATATCTGCGGAGTCTTGCACGCTAAGGATGGTGGACTGTCATCTGCAAAATCAAACATTTTACATGTTAACTAGTGAGTACCAAGGAATTTCCTTCGATCAAAAGAATATTGTTGAAGTAGGCATACGTGTTATTAATTTATGCTAACATTATCAGACAAAACATGCATATATTAAAGATTTACCAATGCACGTAGTATTCGCGATGCTAAACCATGTTCCATCTTTCTGGCATTGTGTATACAGTTGTCCTTGCAATGCGTAGCCTTCATTACATGTCATGACACAGAATGATTGGTAGGGGTAAGTTAGATCTGTACAATCCACTCTACCATTGGTCGTTGGGGTAGGAGGTTCACATTTGATATCTGGAAAAGATATATTAAATGTCATTCGTTTTGCCTTTCATTTTAAACAAACGTGTATTAAACAGGATTTAATAAATTTACTGAATCATACGATATCATAAATACAATCATCTCATGAGGCTTTTGAGCCCAGGTACGTGTGCAAAGTCAAAACTGATAAGTTGTATCACTTGGGAGTAAAATTGATATGGTTAAGCTAAACTATATGATATTGATGAGAGTTACTTAATTCACATGTTGTAATGGCTGACCACATGGGAGTTTTAGTGTAGATGCTTTACTTACTTTCATATGTTGAAATGGCTGACCACTTGGTTGTCTAGGTGTTGATACGTTACTTACTTTCACATGTTGAAATGGCTGACCACATGGTTGTCTTAGTGTTTATACGTTTCTTACTTCCACATGTTGGAATGGCTGACTTAGTGTTGATACGTTACTTACTTTCACATGTTGAAATGGCTGACCACTAGATTGTCTTAGTGTTGATACGTTACTTACTTTCACATGTTGGAATGGCTGACCACTAGATTGTCTTAGTGTTGATACGTTACTTACTTTCACATGTTGGAATGGCTGACTACGTGGTTGTCTTAGTGTTGAAACATTACTTACTTTCGCGTGTTGGATAGTTGACTACGTAGTAGTCTAAGTGTTGATACATTACTTACTTTTACATGTTGGAATGGCTGACCACGTTGGTGTCTGGATGTTCTCACATTTAACAATATTATTCCCGACTAATTCATACCCGGCATGACACTCGTAACGACATTGACTCCCTACACGGAAATCATCACAGTTACGCTGACCGTTAGAAAGCCATTGGGGACTGGCGCATGTTTTTTCTGTAGACAAATGATTGCAAAATATATAGAAGTAAAGTTTCTTTTCATTCTATACCAATGAACATCGGCTAATAATAGTAATTTGAAGAATTGAATTTACCATTAATGCGTATTTTCTTTTGTATATTTAAGAAATGTAATTTTCTCCGTTTGAATGTAATGAATTAGGAGATAATTGATTTCCCTTATTAATGTAGAATATCTCCGATTGGTGTCGCAAGCAGGTGCTTGCGCACGAGATTTTCATGAAAGAGATTAGGTTTTGAAACTCATTCAGCTTTGGGCAGCCGACACAATAATACCTGTTTTTTCTTTAAAGTTAATTATGAAATGTTATTTCATGCAATCATATATTACGAAGTTGTTAAAAAAAAAAAGTCATACGTGTTCACGAATTATGTTGATACCTATGTTGTAATTTGTTACGTTATGCGGTCACTAGCCATGTAGTCGGTTGCCCAAGTTCTACACATAAATAACAAATTAAACAGTAATTTGAAATATATGTTGTTTAAGTCTTGCTTATCGGAGGTGGTCGAGTTATAAGGGAATGACATTTTTGTATATAACCGAATTACTAGCAAAATGACTTACACAAAGTTGATACCAGCGATATTTTATGATAGAATTAGGGAAAAAATCTGCGCGACACAATCTTTGGATAGTAGATTAAGAGATTTCTAATACTCACCGGTTACAGTGAATGAAAAATGACAATATCCTTTCAAGTTTGTGTCATCGTCAGCCATGTACGTGATGTAATGCGTCTTTCCGCCAATGGCCCCTTGGAACCCCCTACCTTTGATACCACCACTTACTTGCTGCACTCTAAATTCACGAGATAAATATTTAGTAAATAAAAATATATCCAGAAAGTTGAAAAAACGGACGCTTACCACTGCACCGTTTTTTTTATTTAATTGAAAATAAGGGGACGTTTTCTTCTTCACACGACACCTTGTACTTAGCAGCATTTTCAAAGGGGATTGTCACGAGTTCTCTCCCCTTCTATATTAGTTTTGTAACATGTATATGTATGTCTAGTATGTACTATATATACTAGTCCAGCTATATATATACATACATGTACATTTATGTACTAAAGGAGGGAAATAGAAGGGGGAGAACTCGTTACAATCTCCTGTGTTCCTAACCACTATAAAACACATAACTACTATTATGTACGCTGTCCCGTTTTTGTGAAGAGTTTAAGTACATGACACAATGACTGGATTTCTCCGCGGTTCGTCTAAAACACGAGTATGTTGTGTTGATTGGCATTCAGACCGTCTAGAGTAAGAGTTAAAACTACATATTTCGTTTTAAAAGAAACATTCTTTGCACGAAGTTGCTGTATGTAGTTTGTATATTTTAGACATTAAACGTTTGACTTGCTTAAAATCAACTTACGTTGGGCTGCCTCCATTTTTATCAGACGCTTTCGGGTCAGTCCAGGTAACTACTACGCTGTCTCCGGCTGCCACATTGTAATTATCTTTTACTTCCTTAGGTTTACAAGGGTAAGAGAACTCTGGTGGATAGTACGTTACTTGTTGTCCTGATCCTCCTGATCCTCCTGAGCCGCCACCTTTTAATGTACCATATTAACATTAGCTGACGTAGTTAAAGGCGCAAATGTTGTTCGAACAAAGAATTTAATTATTTATTACAAATTCACCCCTACTTAAATTAAAAAGGGTTTGTCACTTATGAGACACCTACTTTCTGAACACAGGTATTTCCCGATTCCTATATTTTAATGTCATGCACATCGACAGGTAGGCCACTCATATTTAACAAGTTGGTGGCTCAATAACTAGCTAATACTGGGATTCGACCCTTCCACATCTCGCTACCAGAGCGGATACTTTGACAACTCGGCCACGGGAGACGGTTATACATGTACTTTGGTAAAAAAGTTCATTGTTTTTACTGAATAATGAGCAAAGTGATGTATAATGAAACCAAGTACATTGTACGATCATCTTATGGAACACAATGCACAACATTCATATGTACATTTGTTTAGATCAGGGCAGTTATTCATCTATTGCATATACATTTGTAGTAACTGGAAATAATGTGACTAAGAGTACTCGTAGTAATGTTAAAATGTATACAAAGTCGTACTTACAAAGAAACACACAGGCAATTATAGCTGCAGCTATAAACCAAAAAAATCGTTTTTGCCTGATCACGGGATAACCTTGAAATAGGAAAAATGATTAAATTATCAATATAAGTACATGTACTACTGTAGTTTTATGAGATCTCTTCAGGTAATGAGTTGCATTTGTTTGTCTTTATACGCCACCCCCCCTCCGTTGTATAACTGACGTGTTCCATATTATAGAGGTAGAACTATACTATCCAAGACAATCAACACATCGCGGATATTGAAGATAGTTTCTGTTTACAGTATATATTGTGTCTATTTTAAATGAAATTAGTGTCAATACAATATAGAAACCATCTTCTCGGTTTTTTTCAAACTGGGAGCTTGGGATAGAATATAAGAGTCATTAGCCAAACAGGGAATCACTTATAAATAAATGTTACCAAAACATAATCAACGCGTACAACTTGAGATGGAATTCAACACATTTATAGAAATTAAACCACTGTTGCCAGCTGGATTGTGGATGTGCTTGCTTGGTACAGATCTAGTGACGTGTTTGTGAACAACTTTTAATTATACCCTAAGCTTTATACGCCTGTTAATATGGGGGGCGCTGGCTGACCAAGGGGAATTAGACAATCAATTTGTCTTTTTGGGATCAAATTCCCCAACCTAGAGCAAAACATGAATAAGTGCATTAAATTCACACGAAAAACACTATCAGTATTGTATGACTTATGCGCTACTCTTCTAGGCAGTGACAACATCTCCAGCTGTTTATGTCAGCTGTTCTTCATCTGAAAAACTTGGCTTATTGCAAATGTACTTTGGAAATGTAATCTGTTATTAAATGAATCATGTACTTGTTTTGTCTTAGTGGATAATTTGACTGAAGATAATGCATCCAACGCTATTTGTCCTCAACCTCTCAACTCCGATTTATGTGGAGAAGTTTTCAGTTGCTTGTGGAGGAGCAGGTTGGTACTGGTTGGAAACCCAGGAGCATTTATAAGGTCAAATGACTACCGTATATGGCTGAAATACTGTTGAAATACGGCGAAAAGCGCAAAATAATCGCTCTTGATGGATAATTGTGTTTGTATACATAAATATTAATTTATTAATTTAACGAATACTTATATCAGAATACCGGCAAAATTGGGAGTAACATACATGAGAGTATTGTTTCACATCAAGATGAAATACTTCAATACATTAAGTTCGAATATCAATTGAATCTGACAAAGTTCAACGCAATCCGAAATTCATCCATATTTCATATCCATGTATTATATACATATATTTATTATCAATATATGTGTCACAATATATATGTATGCTATAACCAAACACTCGTCAGTCGCATTTGACTAACCCCGCCCAGCTAGCTCGGTTGGTTAAGTGCTATAAAAGCAACCTGTGTTACTTATGGTAGTGAAAACAGTGCCAGGGAGCGTCGATAATTTAGCTGATTATCACATGATGGGGACGTAATCTATGGACAATCATTGGTACATAGCAAATTTACACATATGTGTGTTCACATCTTGTAACTTTCGAAACTAGTATAATTGGTTTCAGACATACCTACGGAAAAGTCCGTCCCAGACCAATGGCCATTGTTGCAAATTAGATGTTCTACTGTGCGTAGATTTTCATCCAGACTGTTGTCTTCAGGTTTAAACATGCATTTGTCTCCATGCGGAACTGAACCATCTTTGCTTGGTACACTACAGTTAATTTGTCCAAGGTGTTTGACTTCAACAATCTTGCATGCTTGCAATGGAGTCACAGGCGCCTTAACCTTTACTTCCTGTTGTACATGTACATTAATATAAGTACTTTACAGGTATCAACAGTCGCAACAGAGTTTTTTTGTATACCATCATGCACTAATAACTGATTGTATTGACACGAACACACAATAAATGGATATTATTCAAACACAATGCAGGAATATACAATTAAGAAAATTGTTCTTTCTTTCTATTCAAATCATATGTTATAACAATTTCATACACGGACATCAACATAATTCTAGATTGTGTTTTTCAGTGTTCAGTTATAACTTTTTAAAAGAACTTACAGTGTCATATTAAGAGCATTCGGGCTGTACCATACGCTATTTAATCTCTTGTTATAATGCACTTAAAAGAGTACGTGAATTAACAACTAATTAATTATATATATACAGTATTTGTGACAACTATATGTGCGATGTTTCAGTTTTCTTGTGGCCATAAATGAGTTTATTATAGACTAATTGAAAAGAATGTGATACTGAATTAAAAGTTATATAAATACATACATTTGGTTAAATCATGAAATAGTATTTCTTTAAACCAATCATGAATACACGTTTATATTACCGGCATACACCATTCGTATAAACGCCTCTGTACATTTTATCTAACCTATTTGAAGTTAAGCTTTACAATGTAGAATAAATGTATGGATGTGAGATGTCGGTACATCGGTGTCATATTGATTCATAACTAGTCATGTTAAATCATGTACTGTCGATTCAGAATTAGTTGAGAATACGGTTACAATGTGTGTTATGTCTATTAACTTTTTCCAAACTATGTTTTCATTGTTTACAACCGTTCTCAAGTTAGTAAAATGAACTTTTAACCTGTATATTATGACAATCTGCCGACAAAGGCGTTGTTTTCTGACAACTGATTTCTATGGTGGCATATTACTGCCACCAGTTAACATGATAGCGTTCGCGAATTAATTCGTGTTAACCACTTAATTATTATGATAATTATCTAGCTATCTAGTTAATATTCGTGATAAATTTTCGGTAAGATAAATATCATACAACTAGAAACAGGCTTGAAAGTGCCCAGAACGGCCACCTCCTACCTTTTTATGATGTACATGTATTACACTAGATTTAAGTGGTAACACGAATCTTATCTAGTTGTCCACTTATTATGTTACTTAGTAACTCAAATTCGCGAATTTCACTTAAGATTCGTGTTACCACTTATTTATAAATGAAATTTTGGCTTCTAGATGTAAGTGTAGATGTAGCTAGATAATTATCGTAATAATTAAGTGGTTAACACGAATTAATTCGCGAACGCTATCATGGTAACTGGTGACAGTAATATGCCACCATAGATTTCGATCAACGGACCTTTCTACATTTTGAATGGTCTATGTTTATTATAAATACTTATGTAGCATGTATATTTGATGCATTGTGCTGTATAATTCAATGCGTTTGTCGCGGTCACCAAAATATAAACTTTAAGATTTTATCAACAATGTCGGAATAACGTTTTGCTCATTATTTGTATTTTCATGTAAAGATTATTTTATTTGACTTGTACATTGCATATCGTCATATGAATATAATATATTCAATATAATTTAAACATACCGGTCTAGGTCCAGAATGTAGTAAACAATAGAAGATAAATAAACAAAAAGCAACAAAAAAACACGCACACAAACAGTATCTTTTATTTAACTTTACGTGTGTGTAGTAAAAGGGTTAAATAAAGGCATTTATTCTTTCTAACACCTTACGAATCCAAATATATTTAAACTTCCTGCCAATTAACAACTATTTGAAATTAATATTATCAGTAATCATATGTATAAAGCCATAAGTCTATGGTTTCTTTACTTTAATTTATATTTAAACACACGATATGAAGTAGAATCGAATGAAATATAAATACCATTGTGTCATTTACGTAACAAATAAGAAATTTCAATATACCAGTATTCAGAAATGTTTGAAGTACTGTGATACAAAAAAACTAATACATATTTATTCATGTAATATCTACTGAATAATAAAACTGGTTTAAACTTAATTAAGTACTATAACGACTTACCTTCGACACAAACGAGTGAGATCGCCCGACGCCAAATATCACTCCAATCAATACGAATAATACGATCTCCCTCATCCTAAATCTCTGCAGTCTCAAATTGTTTTAATCGGAATTTGATATAAAACTTATATAAGTAAGGTATATTGACCTCATGCCATTACCTCTAAAATCGTATCATAAATATTTTTCCTATACCTTGCTGAAATATTTGTTACCCACTGTTTCTGTAGATCTGCGCCAATTAATCACAATGGGCGGAGTCCTAGGAGGTGGAGTCCTAGGAGGCGGAGTCCTAATAAAGGAAGTAAAAAACAGCGACTGTTTGTCAACGTTCCAACATGTTTTATAAATAGGCTGCATAAATTGTCATTCAGTCGCTGAGTGTTTAACTCTATTGTGCAATAAATGAACACCTGTTCTAGATTTAATGTCCGCTTGATTTATACAATATAAATCTTAAATACGGTTATATAGTTCGATATATCTGCCAGTGACTATTCAAAAGCGGTCTTCATGTTTCCACCCATCAATTAGGCCTATGTTTATGTCTTGTGGACATTTGCTTTGTAATTGTTTACAGACTTGTGTATGTCTACGTGTTATGTCTCCTAGTATTTTAGGGAGACAGTGCTCTTTGATTATGGTATTGCCTGGTCGACAATTTTATTTATTTCTTAATTGTAATCAGTTGCCAACCTGTATCTGCCATTAATATATCTGACCATAAAAACTTAAAATTTTATATGGAATAAAGCGAAAATCATTCGGTATAAGTTACATAAAAAATGCGTACAATATGGTGGCGAATATTTCGAGAAAGAGTCAACACGTCATGAGGTTGATATGTGCGCCGCATGTCCATATGTCCTGTTATTCATTTTAGTGTTATTTCAACAACTTGTGAGACAGTTCAGTGTATTTTGTATACGTGTTGAGAAGATGCTGATAATACAACACTGACCATTTTGAGAACTTTTGTTAATGTTTTGTTGTTTTACAACCATTGTCTACGATTTAATGGGACCACCTTCGTACTTAAGTATTTGTACAAATAACGCTAATACTGAAATGTGTCTCTATAATGTGAATCAAGTCCTAATTTATTTAAACGGCTGAGTAGAATCTACACAATCTTACTTAAGCTAAATAAAACAACAACAAGGTTTTGCTTTATTCAATTATTTGATGTTCTCAGAGATATACTGACTACTATAAACATAAAGTGAATCAACACGTGTAATGTATTAGCCCACGTTACACATATAGAAGGGCCATGCTTTACCGGACCGTAACTAATTTGTCTTGGTTTATCGTACAAATACCTCAATGATTTGTTTAGCAGATATGTTGGTAGGTCATTGGTATAATTCTTTGGCAAATTATGTTAACCGTGTTTGTGTACATTCACAATGGGGCTTGTGTTTAGTTCTTTGAAATATAAAACAAATGTGTAATGATAATTATGTGTCACTGGCAATATTCCACATTTTGATGATAAAAGACTTAAAACTGTTCGTCAAATGAGCTTATTATTACAGAATTATTTAAAGGACATTGATACTAATAATCCGATGAATCCCTGGAACGGAACTTATATCTTCAATGTGCTTCCATGAATCGATATAAAAATCAATTAAGTTGATTGTCATCTCTTACTTCTTTACAGCTCAAGGGTTTCTGCCGGGGATTTACCACCCGTTTCATATTAAATTTGGCAAGGTAGTATATGCTGACGTAAAGTGTTAGACGCATATTTAATGTATTTCTCTTTGTTTTTTATTCAACAAGTAATCTGTTGATCAATCTACCATGACTTAAACCTTACATTGTTTCACAGAATATATTTTTTGTAAAGTAATTTATACAAATATTTGATATAGTCAATAGGTATCCATTGAATTATTGTCACCATACAATTTTAACATGTCATGCCGGCTCCGAACTAAGACTCGGGGTAATTCGGAAATTCCCCCATCCGATAAATACGTGTTATAATATTATATAGATAGATAGATTTATTTGCATAAAACTGAAAAGTTTTTTTTAACAAAGCAACAATAATCATCTTTACAGTAATAAGCAGCGTGATAAATGGCGAGAAAGCTTGTGTTCGTGAATTTTAGAAATTTCATTATATCTAGATAAATCATGTTTTTGTTTATTTGTTTCCTAAATAGCTAACAATATATAAACACTGCAACCTGCGTAAAATCATAAGGGTTACATTCTGTTGTATTTTAACATATATAAATTTAAGTTAGTAATTTAACATAATTTAACCCAGTTTTAAAAGTTGCATAAGTACAACTATACAGTGAATTTTACAACTTACAAAGTTGTTAGTGTTTTTTATGTTTATTAAGCTCTACTGTAATTTTGATATAATGGTTAATTTGATATGTATACTGATGCTTGTATTAGTCGCCTATAATTCTGTATAGAATGGTCATTGTTATTTTATTCTGTATTTTAAAGTGAAATATTACAGTAAAACCCCAATAATAAAAACACACTTGGGACCATTGAAAACTGGTCTTAATTCTGAGATGGTATTACATGTAATATTGAGGCTGAACAAAGAGCAAAACAGTGAAAATGGACTTGTAAATTGTGTTCTTAATTTTGAGTTGGTCTTATTATTGAGGTTGCATTGGGGTTGTATTGAGGTGAGATTTTAATGTACGAGTATATGTATGAAATAAAGAAAAGAAGGTCCGGACCTTATATTCCTCATATTCTGTTTCTACTATAATTAGTTATAAGATAACTGACACCATTGATGGTTACAGAACAGTATAATAATAATACACTTATATACTAATTACTATAATTACTTTTATATGTTTTGTTGAGTATATTGTGGGTTGCCCTCGACCCACAAACACTGATGAGACGAGGAAATAAACGTTTCTTCGAAACAACATATGAAGTCGGACCTCGGTCATTCGAATTCAGCGGGTCCGACAATTTATTTCGAATAATACATGGTTTCCAATAGCCCATTTCAATTCGATGTGCATAAGGAAATACATCGGGATCTGATATTTATTTCGAATAATGGCAGGTATTCGGGTAGAAGGGTGTCGAATAAACGAGGCCCGACTGTATTGAATAGTAACAAACAAAACACAAACATGAGGAATATATGGTAACACTCAGTAATGCGCACTAGTTTTACACAAAGAGAATCCAGTGACACAATGGCCTTTACACTGTCAATAAAAGTTCACAATTTAGTAAAATCAGCTATTTTCGCGAGGCCAATATTTCGTAATAGCAGGTTGTTTCTTGGTGCTAAATGCTTAGCGAGTTGTTCTACTTTCATTTTGTCATAAAACGCAACGATATTAATGCCCCAGTCACACCGGATCGTACGTTTTCTGGATCGTGCGATAACATTATTTTCGCGAAAATTATGATCTCGCGAAAATCGCGAAAATTAATTCCTCGTGATCTTTTCTGATTTTAAAGTATTTGGCGGCATCCTATCTCCCACTTACCGCTATATAGACAATATTTCGCATTACAACAAAAATAGCTACACTAATTGTAACTAACATATACGAAAAATATCTAAAAAGAAATATGTACACATCGGTATTATACGCATTTATTTTTGCGCTGCCTTTTTATACATAAGTATTGCGGGGTTTTTTTTCAGTTAAATGTTACACACCAATTAAAGTATTTTTAACTGTAGGGATGTGCGTGCTATTTGGAAAAGAAAGTACAGTGCGATTTCTCGGCCTGTCGCGGGTACTTTGATCTGAAAGATAATAGACTGGCCTCTCAATAAAATCAGCATATTTAATTTAAACGTAATTTTAGAGCATATTCTTCAATTATATACCTTCTAGAAAAACAAACGCAAAATAATTTATCTCATAATAAGTACGGATCGTGCAATATTGAACTAATTCATTGTTCGTTCTTTGTTTACATGGGCACGAAATATTCAGTTTGTTTACATGTAAAGGCGTGCGTTTACGCTTCATGCACCATTCTTAGACTAAATGGTTCGTGGAAAGACCACTATTTTATAACTGTCGTTTTGTTTGTTTACAAAGGATGTTGAAAATGACAAAACCAACATTAAGGTTCTATGAAATCGTGTAATTTGAGATATGTACACTTGTTTGTTGTTAATATATGCAAATAAAGTTCTTATAATAATCCCAATTCTCCCCATTATCAACTATCTTCTGTTATTTATTTATTTATTAACCTACCAATCTACTTAGTAATTACTTTTTAAAAAGTCAATATACGTGTATGTAATATGTTATTATACTGGTAAACTTTACTACATGTATTTACTTAGATCTTATAACTTAGACCAAACATGTATTTTAAATCACTATAGACATGTTGTATGTATTGTATTTATTCATGTGGAATGATGGGCTCATTGCCTGTTTCTAAATAAACTTATATATCTATATCAATATATATAACTATCTATCTATCTATGATACTTACCATCTTACCATCTGCACGAATAACTGAATAATAAAAACAAATATTCATCGTTGACCTGAAATGCCATTTAAGCTAAATTGGTTTTATACATGATCTTATAAACATTATAAAGAGAGATCAAACGTTGACCATCGACAGGTAAATAATGGTCTAAACTACTGTCCACTGTTGATAACGTATGCTGGTCTAAACTACTGTCCACTGTTGATAATGTATACTGGTCGATAATGTATACTGGTCTAAACTACTGTCCACTGTTGATAACTTATACTGGTCTAAACTACTGTCCACTGTTGATAACTTATACTGGTCTAAACTACTGTCCACTGTTGATAACTTATACTGGTCTAAACTACTGTCCACTGTTGATAATGTATACTCGTCTAAACTACTGTCCACTGTTGATAACTTATACTGGTCTAAACTACTGTCCACTGTTGATAATGTATACTCGTCTAAACTACTGTCCACTGTTGATAACTTATACTGGTCTAAACTACTGTCCACTGTTGATAATGTATACTCGTCTAAACTACTGTCCACTGTTGATAATGTATACTCGTCTAAACTACTGTTCACTGTTGATAACTTATACTGGTCTAAACTACTGTCCACGGTTGATAATGTATACTCGTCTAAACTACTGTCCACTGTTGATAATGTATACTCGTCTAAACTACTGTTCACTGTTGATAACTTAAAATGGTCTAAACTACTGCCACTGTTGATAACTTATACTGGTCTAAACTACTGTCCACTGTTGATAACTTAAAATGGTCTAAACTACTGTCCACTGTTGATAACTTAAAATGGTCTAATCTACTGTCCACTGTTGATAATGTATACTGGTCTAAACTACTGTCCACGGTTGATAATGTATAATGGTCTAAACTACTGTCCAATGTTGATAACGTATACTGGTCTAAACTACTGTTCACTGTTGATAACTTAACATGGTCTGAACTACTGTTGATAACTTATAATAGTCGAAACTACTGTCCATTGTTGATAACTTACACTGGTCTAAACAACTGTCCATTTTTGATAACTTGTACTGGTCTAAACTACTGTCCACTTTTGATAACTTATGATTTGTTTTAAAATACAAAAACGACGTAAGGTATTATACATGCATATAGATGACAATACAAAAATACCACTTTAAAATCACAGTGTGAAGCTATTTGGTGTTTGTTGAAAAGCATTCAAGCAGTTTACATAGCTCTGTGTTCTACTATACGGACAAAACGTCTTGAAAGCTACAAGGTAGTATTTACCTATTGTAAAAACCTCGTATGTTAAGTATTCATAATCTAATGTTTACATTTCAATCCGCTATGCGACTTAATGTCTTGTCTTATTGAAAGCCATTCTGAGACATAATGGACGATTTGATAAGTGCGTACCAAATTTGGCTCGAAAACTGTTTATTACACGATAGAACACAAACAGGTGTACCTTACGAAACGTTATAAGCACTCTTTTAACCAACAAACACCGGACAGTGAAATAAGGCAATAAAAAACATGTATCAACACTTTTCAGGGTATAAATTATACAAGTTTAATCAACAAAACAATGTTGTGGATATAATGTTTTTGTGTCCTTGTGTAAACGCTAAATTTAATGTGCAAATAAATACAATAATTTATTAACTAACTGCACCGATATATGATTATTTGATCGATTATGTGACTTAATATGACAATACTGCGTCTCAATGTGCTGTTCTATTGTGCAAATTAAATGTGAGCAATTCATTTATTGTTACGTTTTATAATTCTCTACAATTATTCACATATAAAGCAATATGGCAGGCATTTAAAAAAATAGATAGTCACTTGCATAATTATTATTCGAGTAACTGAAAAATATGTTTAAGTTACTAATGCAGCTTTAAGTACAAGTAATAACATGTTACATACAGTTATATGTTCCTGTTTACTTATGGAAAAGTCATGTACCTAAACAAAACATTGTCCACGTTTAGGCAACGAAGATTATGTAAGCACAACATGTATTTTTACCACGGAAAAATACGCTAGTTCTGTACATCTCGCTTATTGTGTACATCTCTCTTGTTGTGTACATCTCGCTTATTGTGTACATCTCGCTTGTTCTGTACATCTCGCTTATTGTGTACATCTCGCTTGTTCTGTACATCTCGCTTATTGTGTACATCTCGCTTATTGTGTACATCTCGCTTATTGTGTACATCTCGCTTATTGTGTACATCTCGCTTATTGTGTACATCTCTCTTGTTGTGTATATCTCCCTTGCTGTGTACATCTCGCTTGTTCTGTACATCTCGCTTATTGTGTACATCTCCCTTGTTGTGTACATCTCCCTTGCTGTGTACATCTCCCTTGTTGTGTACATCTCGCTTGTTGTGTACATCTCCCTTGTTGTGTACATCTCGCTTGTTCTGTACATCTCGCTTATTGTGTACATCTCGCTTGTTGTGTACATCTCCCTTGCTGTGTACATCTCGCTTACTGCGTACATCTCCCGTGTTGTGATCTTATCGTCTAATCGTTTGATGAAGTCGCCGAGTACACCGTTAAGTGTCTTCATGCGGCTATTGTTTGATATAACTTT
Source organism: Mactromeris polynyma (assembly GCA_032209605.1). Lineage (NCBI taxonomy): Eukaryota > Metazoa > Mollusca > Bivalvia > Venerida > Mactridae > Mactromeris > Mactromeris polynyma. The sequence goes on from JASFXZ010000005.1 coordinate 30,455,309, forward strand.
GTTCCGTCTGTGCTTTCCTGTGTTTGCTGTCCTTATCGTGGACATTGTCCAGTGAGGATTTTCATTTTCACCCTCCGTTTTATTCGGGTGATTGTACGATACGTTTGAGGATGAGAGAACTAAACCCCTGTGTGGTTTATACCACTGACCGTTCCAAGAACTTATTCTAACCAGTATTGATGTATGTGTCTTGTTCCTTTTGATTTTGTAATTATTTATTTGTCTATATTATCATGTCTCTTTGTGCTTTTGAGATGGACGAGTGGCATCTACTAAACAAGTTCATTCCTTGTTACTTATCATTTGGATTGAAATTTGCGTTTGATTACTGTTCGCAATGCCTTCAACAGAAGGACACCGATGCTTGAGATAATAAAGTAACCAAAATGTTATTTGATTGTTATTTTATATCATACACATTTTCATCTTTAACATACAATACACACATTCTCAATCGAAATACATAATACTGTAAAACCAAATGCATCCGGCCGATATTCATACTTATATACAATACAATACAATATCATTTTATTGCATAAAAAATGTGATAATGTTTAAAGCAAACAAAAGTCAATACTACTATACAATTGTAGAAGAAAAACATAAGTATACATCGACATAGTTATCATGTAGACAAAATGTTTGACAAATGCACTGATTCAATTTATCTATAAAATTTAATGAGATAGGCACTTGAATTATCTCATACGGCTCCTATCACAAGCAGAACGTTTTTCCACATGTGTTCATTGTTGAAGATTATAAACCAGAGTGACTTCAACCAGTCATTGCACCGCACTGAACGGCAACATTATCCGTGATGCATTCGTCTGGATAATCCGTACAAAACGTGGAGAAGCCATTTGTCGACCGAAGACGGTCTAAATATAGATTTTGCAGCATAGTTGTTGAGCTGTAGCACGATTCTTCAAAGATGGAGGTCATGTATGCAGGCTGGTAGGGAAGTGCCTCACTCGCAGATTCTACTTCAACTGAAAACAAAGGGAAATGTTAACAGAGCGTTGACAAATTAATGGTGACACAATTTTAAAAACGAAGACGCCGAGCAACATATACCCTCCCCAATGTGGACCGGAAGAACCAATGGCATATGCATTGACTGCCTACTGTAATAGAGTGTAAGGTATCCACCTTTGTGGCGCGAGGTCGAAGTATCGAATCCCAGTATGGGTCTAGCTGGTGCGCCGCCAACTATTTGAATAATGGTTACCGTGTGCCTACCTGCCTGGTGCCTTATATTAAAAGATACGGATCGGGAAGAAATTGGAGGATTCTCATAAACCAGACTCTTTAAATAGGGGCGACACTATAATAAATAAACACTTTACTTTTACTCTCTATTTCTATAGCAAATAGTAGACACTAAATTTATTTGAAAATATGAAGTTCATTATCCATACCGAATTTGTTTTCATGTTAACTGACCATGATGGTGCTTAGTTTAAAATAATATATTGGTATGTAAAGGTATACATACATGATATGTAGTTCCATAAAATCAGGGATATAGACATTTTTCTAGTTTATACAGCATGCAATGAACATATTTTATTAACTGATTGGAATTTCTTATGTTCATACCAAGACAATCGGGCATTGGACTGCCAGCAATCCAGGAACCAGATGCACCACAAACATACATTGTGTTGAAGCTTCTACCCGGCCCAAGTGTATAGTTCTGCAGGCATGTAACAATGCAGAAACGACCATAATCCTCCTTCCATTCGTTACAAACCCGGGCACCGTTTTTAGGTACATTCAGTTCTTCACAGGGGGTAGCTGAAATTTTAATATTTATCAGTTCCATAATGTTTAAATAGTTTAAGAACTCCACTGCTTCACCAATATTTTATATTTATCGTTGTTAATAAAAAAACATTATTTATATTTTACACGAATCAAAATGCCTATGCATGTTTATGGAGTATTGGCACGTCATTTGGACGTATCGATGTGGTTATGTTCACTTCTTACGCGAGTCACGCAAATTATCTACAATTATATTTATATTGTTTTCAATTCAAAGCAAGGAAATATATATCAAGTGAAATATCATAAACTGAATTGATAGTGCAGCATGGTTAATGAATCAAGTATTGTATATGTACTCACGTCTGACTTTGACCTGAAAGACACATTCTGTTACCATTCCATTGGACTGTTTGGTTGCTACGTATTGTACTGTATGGTCACCCCATGGAAATGTGAAGGAATGTGTGGGATAATTAGACACAATGTCAAGGTCATTCCCCATGGGGTCGAAGAAACTCGGAGAACTCCATTCAAATCTCGCCATAATACCCGTAGCATTCACCTCTATATCCCCACTGCAATTGGTCATAACAGGGGGCTGAATATCTGTGAATAGAAACGTGTAAATATCTTGTTTATATGTAAAGATCTTGTTTAACTATTTACCAATGTCATATAGTTTTCCGTAATACCCGTAGCATTCACCTCTATGTCCCCACTGCAATTGGTCATAACAGGGGGCTGAATATCTGTGAAAAGAAACGTGTAAAGATCTTGTTTAAATATTTACCAATGTCACATAGTTTCCCGTCCCAGCCATCCGTACAATCACACCGGAAGTCACCAAGTAGATTTACGCACATGCCACCGTTCGTACAGAGTGAGCTGTTACAGTGATATGCAACTAAAAGTGATAAAAATAACAATTACATTTAATTAAACAAGTGAATCTTCTGTTAGTTCTATGTTTGTTTGTTTACTGACCGTGTTGGTGTTATCTGGTCACATTTCAGTGATTGCATGTACCCCATACTTTTTAACGCCTGTCATTCACAAACATTCACAGTAAAACCTAGAAAATAAGACCAACCTTGGGACCCTTGAAAATCTTTCTTAATTTTGAGGTGGTCTTATTATTGAGGTGGTCTTTAAGTGAGGTTTTACTTATGCTACTTGAGAACAAATTTTATTGTTTATGCAACTAAACTAACACTTATTGTCTTCAAGAACCATTTTGCAGTCCATGATCCATGCTTGATATAATAAATTGGACCCAAGCCAATACAAGTTACTTACATATACACTCTGGATCAGTCCCACTCCAGGAGAAATCATTCTGACAAATTCTTACAGAATCACCGGTCGTCATGTTGTAATATGCATTACAACTGTAAGTTGCTTCTCCTCCATAGTAGGTAGAGGTCACCGATACTGACCCATCAACTATATTGTCCGGAGCTCCACAATTCACTCCTGTATTTGTAAGTACAATATCACTTATTTATAAAAGATAAATGTCACGTGGTTATGAGTGATGAAATGTCACGTGGTTATGAGTAATGAAATGTCACGTGGTTATGAGTAATGAAATGTCACGTGGTTATGAGTAATGAAATGTCGCGAGATTATGAGTGATGAAATGTCGCAAAATTATGCATGATACAAAACACATGTCACATCATGCATGATGCCATCATGTAGTGGTGTCAGATACAATGTCACGTGTTATGTGTGTCACATTGTCACGTGATGGACATAAATTATAATGTACAGAAAACGGTTATTCAAAATCTCTATCATTATTGTCGACTTGTATAATTGTCATACCGCCGCCCCTCAGGCACGTTATAATTGTAAATCACAATTATCAAATACAAAACAATACTCCAACTTAGTATAAATAAAATAGTCGTCGTCTGCTTGAATCGTTTAATTGTTTCAATTGCTGCCATATTTGATGGTTTTCAAGGGCGTAGCGTGAACATATTGAGAGTTACTTATGGGGTTTGGGAGGGGGTGTCTACATCCACATTGTTCTTGCATCTTTCGAGTTGTTAAGGCTTTCATTTAAAAACGTTTCATTCTAATGTTTACTCACGTGATAAAAGGAGTATGGCACGCTACACGCCTGGTTTTTGAAGCAATGGAATATATGTATTTTAATCCAATAAAAAACTTTAACTCACGTTCAGTACAACAGGAAGCATAGAAGCCGAGCTGACAATGGCACGGTGCAAAGGAAATGCCGGAAGCGGATCCACCATTATAGCAAACTTCATTACAACCTTGCCAATCAGACCCTTCGTCATTAGTTGCACAATCGGTGAACTCATCACAGACATCATTTTCTGTGAGCCATACTGAGCGTGTTCGAACCCTTAAAGAGCCAATCATATTAGTAAGTCAGCTAAACATTAAGAGAACTGGATTTTCCTCTTGATTATGTAATAATAGATGTAAATCACGTTCAAAATTGTTGTTAAATTATTAGAACATAAAAGAATGTTGCATTAGGTACATAGTTAACCAACGTTATCAATCCAGGTCAAGAACTAGTTGCATCCCAAATGACATGGTATGTATGCTATAAAATATATATGACATTATGATAAAAATGGCATTAATGTATATGTGACTACAAGCTATATTTAGCATAAAGATAAAAATGACATGAAGGTATAAATGAAATTATGGTTTATATGACATAAAGGCATAATTATATCTTACATAAATGTATAAATGACATAATGGAATCTATGACATAAATGTGTATATATGGCGTTAAAGTATTTATACAGATATAAAGGCATATATCATAAAACACTTGTGATCTAGTAATCCCATATATTGCAATATATTTAACTCCATTAAAACGCAAGTAAAGGTTGTGCTAGTAGGTCAGATGACCTAACAATGAAGAACAAAAATATTTGTTTTTATTTCACACATTAAATTTCTTAAAAAGTAATCAAATATGAAATTAAAAATGACTCGTTTTAGTTCAAGTATGTTTTTAAACAAGAAATATCGCATAACTTAGAGTTATATAATACTTCAGACAGCCGGTACAAAATGACAGATAATGGATACTAAATTATATAATGACACAATAAATAAAACTTATATTAAACTTAAACCAGAAATATCTTCAAAAACGACGGTCAGCGCAATTTGAAAGTTAAGATTTTTTGTGCAACTTAACAAATTGCCGAGATGTTTCGATTACTGGTCACTCCAGATTCAAAATGGAATTCGGTAAATTAGTAAGATAAGTACCCCTTATCGAAAAGTTTACAATTCCGCGTCAAAGATACAAACGTTGTTCGGTTGAAAAGAAGTAGGTTTATTGGTTAACGTAAGGTTTGATTGGTTTACCCACACAGATATGCAAATAGCAAAGCTAAGCTAGTATGGCTGCGCCGAAAAACATCAAAATCATATCAACGTAGTGTACTACACGTTAGCGAGGCATGAATTTGATAAATAACGGTTTATGTGATACATACCTTTCGCCGAAACAAGTACTGTTACATTCACTCCATGCTTCCCAGTTTTCCCATTCACATTTACAGTAATCCCAGGTAGAAGCTAGCTCAGAGCGTGTTACATCTACACGCGCAGCAATGATTAGAACAAGACAAACAGCACGTAGTAACATCTGAAATCATATCATACAGTATCCTTGTATACTTAACGCCATTAAAAATGCAACCAAAACGTGTGCATATAGATAAAGTGACTTTACAAAGGCAGAATATACTTTATTGCTGAAGCATAATTTCATAAAGTAATCAATAATAAAATTCAAATAATTTGTCAAGAGTTTAATAAAGTTTTAAACAAGAATTTACACCTAGATAACTGTAACAAGCTTTTTTAACAGTTGGTAAGTTACAAAATGACGCCTAGTTCAAATACTTGCGTTTTTAATGACGTCAGGTACTTAACACTATTAAAAAGGCAAGTATTTCACTTAGCCTTTATTTTGTTCCAAGTGTTAAACGTGTTTTATAATTACAAATGTGTAAATCATTCACCAGAAAGAAATCAAATTATGGCCCTGGTATACATATTTCATAATTGATTATATTTAGCAAATTATATTAGATAATTTAAATATATTTCTTTATAATGTCGCCGTGTTAACGCGGACACTTTTTAGTTGCGTTTCTAATGTCTTTGGGTATATTTTCTGTTCAAGCATTAAGCTTGCACTTTGTTATGGATTTCATTATATGCATGTTTGGCAGTTGTGTTTGTTTTAGTTTTAATACTTAACAATCAGCGATCGGCATTGGAAAAACTATATCAACAACGAATTTACTTAAATTAATTAGAATTTACGATAACAACTTCTCCCTGCATTTAATTGATAATAAGATTGACGGGAGACAATTTTTTCAAATTAACAAGACTTTAAGTCGGAATCTAATAATTCCAATCAATGGTAATTTGTGACGTTTATAAATAACTCAAATCAGGTATATGCCACAGCAATAACTAATAAGTAAAATTGATAAGACTTCATAACAATAACCAGTTACTCAAATTTATACAAATTTATAGCAATAATGAATTATTGAATCGGACAACAACAATAATATACGACTTTATAGCAAGGGCAAAATTATTTTGAATAATTTCAAAGCGTTATTTCATTGAAATCAATATCAGAACTTCAATTTGATGTATAAAAATAATATATATAATGGCATTTAACGCAAAAAAAAAAAAATCCTGAGCATATTATTTCAGAAGGAAATCTCAAGCATACCTTTATCGTCATATACTCACACAATTACTCTTTCGTCCCTTACACAGTCTTATAGTGGAACCGCTTACTTGCACAAATGGGTTTAACCCTGATACTCTCTTATTTAAAACACACTAGACAAGTCATGTTCTTTGTACATTAATATTACTCAGCAAACTCACGTGTAAAACAATTATTATTGTCCTGTAAAATTGTTATGTTACATATGTATCACATTGATTTTAAAGTCTTAACTTTACCACACCGTGCCAGTGTATAATCATCAGATATTGATGAAAGTCTGTTTATTTTAACAGTAGAAGTAAAATCCATATTATTCACAGTACATCAAGACATATGTATTCCATATGAAGTTAATAAAGTTCGATTGTGATGAAACCATTCTACTTATTTAAAATACTCCCGAATCCGTTTCTGACAATTATCAGTATTGGTGACTTATGAGGTGTGACCTTTACCTTTGCTGGCTTCAAACCCACAATCTTCATGTTGAGCTACTGAAAACATATTACTTCACTTTATCTCCCTTCGGTAAAATAAGTTTGTGTGACAAAAAGTATATAATAGTCCATACAGAATAATAATGAATCACATGGCTATATTTCTTAACCAATTTAAATTTCTGTAAATTAATGAACAAATAACTTTTAAAAAATAACTTACCGTCTCACGATCACCAGAGAATTGTTTTGCGAATTACCACATCGCTAAATGCCACTGAAATAGATGTTTACATTTCATAAACCTATATCGAAGACAGGTGCTCGTTGATTTGTTAAATAACTCAGGAAGTAGACTGTCAAGCGGACAAATCAGTTTCAATCTGTCTTGTGTTATGATTTAAGCTGAACGGTGAGTTGTTCATTTTCGTATTTTAATTGATTAATTTCTTTAAAACTTTAATTGATTAATTGTATTACTGTTACGTACATAATGTGTCAATGTTACGTATAAAGAACGCTTTGGAAAATGATAATAAAATATTAATAAATTTAACACGATATAATCGTTCAGAACGAATAAACAAATTGGCTTATTGGATTAAATATGTGTATGTAATTAATTAGTCGTTGAGGTAGTTGAAGTTTTAAACATTTTATATGAACTAATATACACTCATGTAGTTTAGTACGCCACGTTTCCTTTGTCCTACTATATTTACATTGATTTAAAGATACTGCTTTTTCAGTACAATGTTTATACTTATATAGGTTCATTAGATTTTATAATTTTATGTAAAATTAAAGCTATTTAGATTTGTATCACATTTTGTATTTACATGTACATTGTACTAGAACTGTTGAAACTATATAAAAATATTCTGATAGTATTAATGAGGTCATTGACCATATTTTGTAAATGTTCAACTGTTGTAAATATTTATTAATTTTGTATGCTCATTGACTCTAAAGAGTATTGAGAAAATAAACATTTCTCCGATTGTCTCGATACGTATAAAGCAATGTTTATTTCCACCTATCATGTATGTTTTTCTGTAGTTCCTTTTTTTACATTTTTAATGTCTCTTGTGGTTTCGGGGTGGTTTCGTATATGGCATTTAATGCACGACTTCATCCTTTATAGTTTAAAATAGTTTACAAAAGTTTTATGAATAATATAAGCAAACTAGATTAACATGTATGTTAAATGTTCGGTCGGAAACAGAAATTTCATTATCACTTTTTACAAAGATTTGACTTATACTTTTTTAGTAACTCTGAAAAGATGTTTGCTTTACTCATGTAAAGGTTATAAACTTGGCATAAAGGAAACTACAGCCTGGGGCTGGTTTTGAATGATTCAACTATATACTGATCTTTTATAACTTCACGCCAGATGCTTCTAGTTACAGACTATATGAAGTATTCTTTGTCAATTACCTTGTATTGCTGGATTAGATGGACTTCTGTTTATGATATTTTATTCTGTTCTTCGTTGTTGCGATCTTTGGCTCTGACCTGCTTAAATACGGTCAATGGATACTCTCGTGATCTAATTCTTCATTCTGGTGTTATGTGAGTACGTTCGAATGACGTTGTTTCTCTCTACGAGGCACTTGACTGAACCCCTATATCTATTGCAATGTCAAATATTGACTGAATAGACCATTCCTTGAACCCGTATTCCCATTGATATTTACTCTTGCACCTGTGCCTAACGTTTTGTAGACTTTGTTTACCCGGGAAGGCATTGTTGTGTGTATGTAACGTTCCCTGTAACAATGTTAATCTCTCTTACATGTATGTTATGCCGTAAATAATTGTACTCTTATCGATTTATATTTTACTTTGATCTAGTTTAGGTAAGGTCTAAGTATTTCTTTAATTTTGATTGATTTTAATTAAGATACAATCCGTCCTAAGTTCTGAATCTTTTCTCATTTACCTCCTGCAGAGCTACCTATTTGAGAAGTATGTGACAAACAGCTCTGTCGCCTCTTCCGAGCTCATATAGTCACAGAGAAACTGTTAACAAAGGTGAGTGTCATCATCCGTTTTTTTTTGCTTTTTTCCTAACATTGTCAACCTAATGTCTTAATCGAGAGTCGGCCAATTAATCCTTGATTTGTAATCGTAGCAGTGTTTATCATCATTATAGCTATGAAGCATATCGGCACTTACCTGAAATCCCAAAACAAACGGAGTAGAGTAGATGTGAGGTAACCCCCCCCCCCCCGAAGGTCGTTATAATAGGGATATATTTAAATGTCATTGGAATATACAGCTCTGTCACCAAGGAAATAACAATGAGATTATGTTTCCCTTGTTTTGGCCTATCGAGCAGTCACATTTCAGTATCATTCATATCTCTTCGGTGAATTTATTTTATTTGCACCATTCTGTCTTGGCGTAATTATTTAATTGGACATATTGTTCTCGTTCCTTTGTACTTGTACTTTGTGTTTTTATTTGGTGTTAGATGTCTACTGAGTAGGTTAGTGTCTGTAAGCTCGATATATATTTTAACCGTTAGGCGTTTGGTTACACGACGGTTAAGTGCGAGATTGCCGTTCCGTCATACTAGTTTAAACCCCAATTATCTTTACAGACCGTTGTATTTTCTTTCTATATTATTGTTGTTTCGTACTGGCCAATGTGTGCCTTCTTCACCGATTGGAATTTATTTTTGCTTATTTCGTTTGCCTCTAAGTCCTTCTCCATTGTCGTCGATCTGCTTAAGGAAGATATGAGTAATGAATGTTGACCTGCTCTGTATTTTCTTCACTTTCCCAAATTCGTAAAACATACGAACGAGTATTTATATATTCTCAAACATGACAATGCAAAATGAATGGAGTTACTAATACAAGTATATAATGTTGTTAATTATAGTCGAAAATACCACACGTGTTGTATTTCATTTTCCTGAAAATGAAATGTTTTACCGTTACTACATTACATAAATGCCTTAACTGTTAAAAAAAACACTAAAATATAATAACTGTAACTGTTACACATAAAATATGTTATTAAAACATATGCTGACTTTTAAGAGTGATAATGACCTTATAACTAGAGGTAGCCATGTAGTAAACGTTATAGACGATACAGCGATATAAGCTATACTTCCTGAAATGTACCTTATGTTGACCAGCAGGTGCATCCTAAAACCAAGATTTATCCCCCTCCCGGTGGTGTATTGCCACTGACAATTCTACGGCGTTACTCATTTCACCTTTCATTTATGTATCTGTCTTTTTCCCTTTTACATGAATGAATATGTTTTCATCTTGTTATCTAGATTATAACCGTGGGTAGACAACGCGTTGTCTGTGATTATGGAAACTGACACTTGCCATAGAAAACTTCCATTAAACAAAGCCAATAATTCAGACACTGTTTCTTAATCCTAACCTGTCTGTCACCAATGATACACTTTCTTCCACAACTTTTGATTTGTATGAAAGTGAAAAACGTTTAGCAGGGAGGGCCAAATTCACATATGAGAACGTCCCTTGACCGAACTAGCGGCACACACAGACAGAAACACAAAATAACAATGGAACATTCAAGTACGACTAAAGTAAACCAAGGGGAAAAATTGCGTCTGATGTTAGGTTCGAACCCACGGTCTCCTAAACATTAGATTTGCGCTCTACCGACTGAGCTAACCGGACAGTCGTCTAACCCCACACCACTACACTCCTCCCCCTTCCAATGCTTTAGGCACAACCACTGTGGGCCGTGAAACACCGCTGTCACCAATAAAGTAATTAAAGGGGGAAAAGTGCGCCCGATGTGGGGCTCGAACCTATGACCCCCTTAACACTATTACGGCACTCTACCGACTGAGCAAACCGGATGGCCGTCTAACTCCACACCAATACATCATTACGGAAATCGACTCAAAGAATGAAAACTCGTTCACAAAATTTTGTCAAAAACGTTCTATGAACAAAATGGATTTCTGGAATGCCATTTTGCATAAGTGAATGATTAATTGCTTATTACTTAGTTCTTTTCATTTCCAGCTAAAACATGTTAGAACTTTCACAGCAGTTATGGCAAAGTATACAGTTGAAGTATTATTCACATTGGCAATTTCAATCCAACTATGTTTGAATGTCTTCAAAAAAAGCAGTTGAAATATTGCAAATCGTTCAAACCACCATTCATTACAAAATAAATTTTATTAAATTGATACTGTCTAGGTTAGTAAATATGGGCGATGAATCAGCATATTTTTGAAAAGTTCAATGACGTACACACATATAGGGGATTTCTTTTTGGAATTCATAGAATTCCCGAAGCAGAAACCAATGAAACAATGAACACGACACAAAGAAAAACAGATATGTGGGTCTACTTCCTTATAAGGAAATCTTTGACATTATGTATGCATAATAAACGTACTAAAGTATTGCTTCCATGCAGTCCGGTCTTTTCATTAATATGTCATTAAAATTATATTGAAGTTAAAAGGAATTTTAAATGTGCATTGACATAACATTGACATAACAGGTCAATTGTTGGGCACTCTTTCAAAAACTATTTGGTAAAATAATAACAGTTGACGGATATTTTTTGTCTCGTTTTATTGGATAGTCTTTGATGTTTTTAAATCATAATATTAGAGATAAGATGCCACTTTAAATTGGCTCAAAGCCCAAGTGTATTATATTTTAGAAAAAAAATCCCCTTAAAAATTAACTGATTTCAATGCAATATTAAATAACTATCAAAATCAACGATCAATAATCACGTAGAGTGGAGACTCCCTAATCCGAGCACTCTTCGGACAAACTATAAAGTTCGGATTTGAGGAGATTTCATGCAGGCAAGATTGCAGCGCGATATGAAAAATACATGCCATCTTATCATTATAAAATTTGTTTATTCATTATGTAAATTTGAGAATATCTTTCAATGAATCATTCAACATATCAAAAGATTTAAACATAGCTGCAATTAAGTGTGGGTGTGTCGCGACGTTACCGTCCATAAAACCTGACTAGCTAATGCATATTGTACGATGCATTTTTAAAATGCCATACTTGGAAACGTTGCAACATAGTTTTAGTTAAAAAAAAGTTTGTAGAGGTAGATAATAAAATAATATCTAGGGTAAAGATTTAAATTGTGGTTTGTGTACCCAAAAAACCTTTTTCTACACAGCCATATGTAATTCACACTTTGTTCATACGTCTCACTGCTCATTATTTAAAAGTCTGGGCTCATCAATCGCTATACGATTACCACCGCATGTTTCCACAACATTACGAGTATCTATCAAATTGTTCTTAAAGGATTGTTAACATAATTAGTACATGCACCTCCTACTCGTATTTACGTTGTTCCCGTCTTAACGGAATGCATACGACGATAACGTATAATGGTCTACACCCAGAGGCAATTAAAATAGTTATGGATTCTTTCAATTCTCTGCCTTTCTCGGAAAAGTATCGTCTGGTTTTGGAAGATGTATTCCATGTGTAAAATAACAGTCCGGTTCGAAAAAATCGTCCGAATTCTGGAGCAAAAAGGATCTGGACTATGAGGGATTCTTTTCATTTAATAGTTAAAACAATTTTATCTTGAATACAGAATAACTCGTAAACATGGATTTCTGTTAAATTTGCCCCTGACAAAATGATCAAAATGATGACTTTGTAGTGTGTGCAGCTGGTTATACAGTGTATTTGCCGGTGCCAGGTATTTCGGTAACTCTCGAACTAACATTAATTTGTGTTGCATGATGACAGAAATGAACATTGGATCCGTTTTTCTCATGTTGCCCATAGATATCACTTCAGCAACAATTTTAAGCGTGACACGTGATGCCGTTTTTCAACAGTATTTTGGATTGTATAAGACAGTTGCCTACCAGTATTTACATATTCCTCACAAACAACCGATAACTTACCCAAAATAATCAGCGATCTTCAATATTCATGTCCTACTGTCCTATATTTTCTGCAGACATTGCAAATCGTTTTAATTTTAAGTAGTTTAACGTGTTACCCTTGCGATCTTTCTGAAACACTACCGTCGAGGTTATTGCACAATAACATGTGATGTTTCATGTCTAATATTACCAATGTCACCTCTATGGTGCATAAATGGTTTTTAAAGATAAGATTTATAATGATAATTTTCAATACATATTTCTGCGCAAATTAGTTATTGACAAAGATAACAGACAGTTGGGGACATTTTAGCTTTTTAGATTTGTCTTACGCAGCATATTTGAACAGAAAATTCAATGACATACCCCGATTCTGACAGATGTCTTTTTATTATTATCAATAAGAAAAATTGCATAATAATGTATTTATGGAGGAAGTCCCGTTGGTAGACACGCTACCAATATAACGTATCACGATACTAACATATGATGAACAAAACAGAATAGTATGTTTGACTTGTACATTGTACATCGTCATCCAAATATAAATATAACATATTCAATATAATTTAAACAAACTGGCCCAGATCCAGAATATAGTGAACAATACAGATAAGAAATAAACACACCAAAAAACAAAAGAGAAACACATACATATTCATCGAAACAAAAAATAGCAATGCATAAAATACATTTTAATATTACAGAACAATACAGAAAGTACACCACTAATTAAATATATTTTTATCATATTTACTTTTTTGGATACTATGATACATATAGAAACATGTCCCATTGATAAAAAGATAACTTTTTGTTTGGTATTTGTTATTTTTACCTTTAAATATCACTCTGACTAGGAGGGGACGGACATTACAAGTTAATGAAAAGTCTGTCTCTAAAAGATGAAGAAACACAAAGTAACAACTTAAAATGTATTTGTTTTACATAATTATCCAAGAAATAGCATACTCTTATAGAATTTATACTTTTGACCTAAAATTCTTGCTTAATTATGTCATTCCAACCAATAATTTGAAATCGGTCAATATTTTTTCTCTCCAAAATATATATTTCTTGTCTTCTGGTTTTATTCAGTTGCAATTGATATATAACATAGATATATGAAATCATCAATATATCTAGATGCTGAGAGAACATTATATTAGTTTTCTAAACTAAAATAATTGACTTATGTCAGCATTCAAGCAAGTATTTGTGCATTTTCTTTGCTTGGGACGGACCTCACTTCATTAATTGGTAATGAAGGCTTATTTCGTTTAACTAAAATGACCAGATTCACTAATGAACATCAATAATTGTTGAGATTAAAGACAACAAACTAAAATGTATATAGCTATAAACATGTATGTAGAAAAAAAAGAGTTAATTTTGGTAATATTAGTGAAAAATGAAAATACAGGTGATATACCGGTATTGGTTTCTCACTGTTAAGTCTTTCTTTCAAAAGTGATTTATAAGAGTAAGACAAGTTCTTATTTCTTCATTACTTCATTTGCACTGGGGTTTAACAATTTATGTAATTTATAATAGAAATGTGAAATATATCATGTTGTAAATCCTAAATATCACACATATGTTGATTTATTTTTTTAATAAATACACTTATTTTCTAACATTCAAGGCAAGTCTGATCAACTATTTTTTATAAATTGTCTTTTAGTTAAAGTACATAAAAATAATTATCATTTCTCATCTTTACTGTATATATGTGTCAGATGGTGACAGCAAGTACTGATTGATGTATATTGGACTCCCACTGGGCCAGACACTGTGAAATGCTGATTAGGGGTCTGGATAAGATTGATATCTAGATAGTGCACACAGGGGACAATATTGTTTATTGCATAACATTGTATAATGTGTCCAATTAACCCAATACTGGCCTTGTTTCTGACTCTGTTTCTAATTTTTATCATATTATCTTAAAGTATAATTTCTGGAATTCATAGCAATATGTGTAGCAGGATTTATTGAAGATTTGAGAAATAATCCTACTATTGTAATGTCCGTCCCTTTTTTGTAATGTCCGTCCCCACACTAAATTATTTGTTTTAAAGACTGTATTGTCAATTTTAAGAAATAATTTTTTAACATATATAGGCCCTTCATTATAAAATATCTTTGATGATTATAATAGACAAAATATCCTTTTATTGTCAAAAAGAAGCCAATTTTGTGCATTTCTGTTGCAGTAGTATGAAATAGGTCCCTACCACTAAGATGCTTCACTATGAAGTACATTTTTCTTTCTTTCTGGACAAAATAAAGGTTGTGTATGCACATAAACATAAATATTTTCCTGAACTTGATGTCTAAAATGACTTTCATTCACACTAAATAACATTATACATAAGGGGACGGACATTACGGGGACGGACATTACAGATAACATTTCATTTTTTGCAAATAATTCCATTGTAACCAAGAATAAACCTCAAATTTGGACTTACATGGTATTATAATGATAAAATGTATTCAATAATATGTTTTATTAAACATTTTTTGTATTTATTCTTAAAAATTACATGGGGGACGGACATTACACTTTTTTTGACACAACTTGCTAAGTAGAACAATATTTGTAAAATAAAAAAAATTGTTGATATTCTTGGCATGTTTATTACATCATCCTTTTATTGGACTTATTGTCTTTATGAATATGTAGAGATTGTGGATTTCTTATATCTATATTGTCCTTTTAATTAAAAATGTAGAATATAGGGAAATACAAAAATGGAGACCATTACATCGGGACCTATTTAGGTTTTTTCAAACATAAATTAGCAAATATTTATGCTACAGCATTATGCCTTATACCAAACTAACAAGCATGGAATTCTTCAAAGGAAAAGCAAATGTCTTATGAAAAAAAACTATTGGTTTTCTCATAATAGTGTGTAGAAAAAGTGAAAAAAAATGATGCTAACACATTACACGTAAAAATGGACCATTTTTGGGTCTTCAAAGTTGTATAAATTTTAAACCGAAAAATATTTCCAAATAATTCACATGCACATTTAAAACGTGATGTATGTTTGTGTTTGCATTCATTTTTTTCTCAATTAAGTTTGTAGTTTTACAGAATTTAGTTTGTACAACTATTTTTAAAAAAATGGACAAAATACTGTGCAACAGGCCATATTTGGAACACATTTTTATAATTAAAATGGCTAAATGTACCGATGAATAAGAGAATGAATGAGAAACAGAATTCATAGATATAATGAATCAGAAAAAGGTAAGGATATTAGCGCAACATTACTTTAAAATTGTTATATAAGTGACTTTGTCTCACACAGGACGGCAACAATATACACTATACTATGTTATCCGACTATAGAGCGCGTTCTAAGATAGCCGCGTTATTAAGTGTATTTCTTCAGACAACTCTCACAACCAACCTGTATTGGGGGTATTTATAACTCTGCAGAATTAAACGATACATTGTATTCCTTGACTTTCGAACTTATGTTTTGCTTGTTATGATAACAAAATAGTTTTTAACTCAACTTTTTTGACCTATCTGGCAGTGTGTGAGGCATAACTTGATCCATCGTAGACATTGTCGTAGATTGTCTTCGGTTTAGGAAACGGAACGAATTTTACTCCGTTTTCTAGCCTATCCGGATATCGGCAGTCATAATTACACAATCCGTAGCTGCATCATTTTTGCATTGTTACATATCAACATAATACAACATAATCACAATGCTATCGTTATTTTATTTTTTATCGCACGCTAATCTCTTTCTATTTTTCTAAGGTTATGGGGGAGGCTTTGAGCTTCCGGGAGGTATGTCGACATCCCGTGATATGGTTTGGCCAATCAAGTTTAAAGCAATAGTATGCTCACACTTGTGATCTTATTTTTAAGTGAAATTTATATATCTAATCATTCAGTATTAAATACGCATTTTTAAAGAATACACGAATAATATGTTCCTCCACATTGGGTCGAAAAAGCAGTTTGTACTGTGTATAATACAGTTTACTCGATATGTATTTTACCGATGACAGGTCACACCTTTACCGTCTGAAATGCGGTATTGGTCTCTATGTGTTATATTGGTGGTAGCAGAGTGGAATGTGGTAATGGCGTGTGGTAGATCGAGCGGACGCCGTGATGGCTACTCAAGCCCACCAAGGGACACAACACCCCCAACCGTCACGTGTCCACAACACATAGTTGAATTCGCAGACCCTTTTCAGGTCAACACGAAAGTTTACTGGGATGAGAGTACAGTGGTTGCTAATGATGACCGTGATGGGAATATACGGTAAGTAGTGATCCAGGAAGAAGGAGGTATAAATACAATTTCAATCAATGCTATTAAACTATCCTATAAACATATTCTTTCCTGATACTTGTATTTTTATGTTTAACACATACGTGCCCTTGTTCGTTGACAATGATTTATATTATCGTAATTGGTCTGTGCAGGCTCTGAAACATATTTTATTATCTGTAGTGTTGGTCCTTCAAGGGCGGTAACTCCGTATAGACAGGATAGTCGTGGTGTCTTAACAGTTGTTTCTTCTGGTGTTTGGTGTGTCAACGAGTGTATATTTGTATTGTCTTGATTTATATTAATATCCTACATGTATTACCCTGTGTTCGTCTCTCTAAAGTTCTAGAGGAGTTTAGATGGGGTAGGATCAAAGTAATAATGGGTGCCCCACTTAAACCTGGTTTACACACTCTGTGGTATTTTTGCAATCGACCGTTCCAACTCCTGAATCCACTCCACCTTCACCAATCTTTCGTCATTTTTCCCTTATGCTTTTATAAATGTTTTAAAACATTTTTCATATAAAGACTCAATATTTTGGTGTAGCTGGGTACCTTGTACGAGGGGTGATCCAGAAATAGTAGGACTTTTTTATAACTTCGGCGTAGATCAGGCATAACAAAAACAATTATGATAATACAAATTTTAATCTATGAGTTAAAATTATGCCAAATATCAAACTGTTGGTTGAGGAATAAAGGTACTATAAAACAATATGCAGCAATTTTGCTCGACTTCTTTATTCAGTTTATATATATCGGAACTCTTTCTTTTCCATTTAGAAACAAGACTAATTTTGATGCAAAGCATCAAAACGGCGGCACAAGTTTTAGGAAGCATGATATTGAAGATTTATTATTTTGTTTATCAATAAATAAGAAAGTATGATCATCACCAAGCCATAATTCTGGTAAGAATCATCCATACACGAAACGTAGATAGAACGAAACGGATCTAAAAATATACATGATTATAACTTCTAGTTTTACAGATCTAAAAGAACTATTGGGATATCAAAAGGGAAAAATATCCACTAAAAATGTCAAAACAACGTAATTAAAAGTTCAGTTCAACCATCAGCATTTGATCTCGAATGTACTGAATCCGTTTTACTGCCAATGCGTTATTTGAACAACAAATGCTATGACGTTTTCAACGACAATTTTCATTGGCTGAATTTTGTTTACATATTACCATCAGTACATAACTTATATGGGTCAAGTTAAGGCAATGTATATTGCATAGTTTGGTCACTGTATTTATATTTGTACATTATAAACTGCATTCATGAACTTATTAATATGGATTAACATTTTTTGTTTAACAATTTGCTTTTTTATAAGTACAATTTCAATTTGCGTGCACAGCATTAGGAACCATTTCCTGAACTTTGATGATGAATTGAGCGTAGTTGTGAAACGAAGCTATGTAATACACGATGCCTAACCGTTTTCGTGACTAGCTGTTGTAAATTCTTATAAGCATACGTAAAACATTTTTTAAAGCTTTTTATTAACGGTAAAAATACATTTTAAATACAATGTATTTTGACATTTTTTTATTATCAATTAGTACACTTTTTTTATCTGTATAATTAGAATCACGTTTTGTAAGAACAATTTAAAAAAGCATAATACCAATGGCTTCTCCCATTTCGATTATGCAACTCCATGTACCTAGATTAAAAATTATTCAAATAGACGACGGCCTGAAGGCCGCCGTCAATTATGTCTAGTATTTTGATGTACATATTTGTAGGTGGACAAGGACTGGCAAGGCACCTGGGAGAATATTTTCCGAGGGTAGCACAAACATAATTTATTCTGCTAGGGACAAAGTTGGAAACTATGCATCCTGTCAGTTTAATATAACTGTCAAAGGTAACTTCATAATTGGGATTAAACTCCGCGTATTCCGTAAGGTATACAATAAGAAAATATTGAAGAAAGTGTCATATTCTATTGCCAATATTAGCCTGCTTCGGGACGGTTTCTGAATAAAATAAGAATGACTAACATATCTAAACTATTTGCTTATTTAGGCCAATATCGTCAACTAGCCGCTGATACACACCCAAAATTGCATATTTGATATAAATTGAAAAAAATGTTACGAAGCTAGTTTGTCCGAACAATAGTTATGTGAGGAAGAGGGTAATGCCTAATATTTATATAACACAACAATACGAATGAGTCTTCAGTTTGATATCGAAACACCACCCATCGACACATGGCTGTAAATACAGTGTTGTTATGTTTTCTTTTAATGTACATGTATATTAAATGTCCATATGTTGCTAAGTTTTCGTTCATGTTGTGCAGTCCTGGGCTGCGTTTCATCAAAAATTCTAAGTATGAAAAGATAGGAAGGAATAAGTCATGTTTGCTCAATATGTTTCAAATATTTTGAAGTGTAAATATCCTTAATATTTCATATTCTTTAAGATTAAAAACAAATTTGGTTGAACCTTGTTTTTTAAATTCATGTAACAAAACATGCCTTAATTGGCTTAGGTTCGAAAAGTGTACTTAGGAGTGAAAAGCGCACCTAGGACTTTTGATGAAATGTTTCCCTTGGATTCAATTTATAAATACGTTTTTCCCTTTGGCTTTTTTGAGTAAGAAGGCTTTGTTTTGCGAATATGACCTTACGTGCGCTACTATTTCTCACTTGAGAAAGTTATAACCTATTTCACTTTAACATTACAGTCAAGACGTGTGATAAATGGGGACTGATACAAGATGGCTGGAAAATATGTCACGTGAGCCATGACTATAGGCACGTGAGACGCGGGAGTGTTTGCCGGTTCGGTTGCTATGGTGGTCATGAACTAGTTGGCCCCCTCCGATCAACTTGCCTCGATACTGAATCATGGAACATACCCACGCAGCCATATTGTCAAAGTTAGTCTTTGGATCAAGATATATAACATGATCTAATAATTTATTTTCAACATCATATTCGTGTTTTATTGATATTAATTGTGCAGAGATACAAATATCGCTAAATACATATGACATTATACGTCCATGTTCTATATGCATTATCTTGTTCATATTCACGTTGCTCGTAATCATTTAGATGAGTGTAAGGTCGGAGGCACCCTTAAATCAGATTTAAAATCCTCTGTAGTGTTTGGCCACTCCTTACTTTGAGCCGTGTGTCCCTCTTTCCTCTGTCCTTGTTTACATGTAATTATACATATATATATCATTGTCTGCTTGTGCTTTCGGGGTGGCGGTGCGCATTGTATGCTCCAATTCCTTATTTATTGCTACTTCAACAAACTGCCACCCGCCCTCTCACAAACAACGGCATGCACCTCTGCTTCGCAATGATAAAGTGTTTACTTGGCAACGTTCATTGTTTAGGAAATGAACAAGTAGCGCGTGTATTGTAATGCTTGGTGAACCAACAGTATGTTTAAACACAAACTTAAACTACCTTGCTCAATGATATATTCGTATTTCAGAATTACAGTGTCCGGCATTGATGAAGTCATCAGCACAGTTTGATGTAGTTGACATCGCTTGTACCGATGGGAATTATTACAGAAGTATGTGTTCCTATAACTGTGTTCCTGGTTACAGCGTATTGCCGGGAAACAGTAAAGTTCAGATATGTACAGAATTTGGTTCCTGGCTCGGTGATGTGCCTCAATGTGTCGGTAAAACATTTATGTTTTTTTTATTTCAAATTAGATTTTTTGTTAGAGTTCTTCTTGCTTGATGGAAAAAGCACAAGCTTGACAATTAAAATGCCTGAGTATGTGTTCAATCCGTTAATAATTAATGATCATAATTGGTCACTTATAACAGAATACTTTAGATTTGTGATTTTTGATCCAGGTAATAATGACATATGGGTTAATTATTTTTTATAGATGAATGTTAAGTCCATCTTTCCCTATGTGCAGTTTCTTGATTTGGTGTAACATGCATGCTCTTTCCATTTTCAAACTAATGCCCACTTGCTTTCGAAGCTAGTCATGTGGTGTATTCTATCCATTTCACCTGATTTGTCACCTCAAATTGTCAATGGTTGATTTTGATAGTCAGTCAGACCATTCTTTAAATTCACATTCCCGTAGATGTTTGCACTGATACCCCATCGAGTGCTAAATATTCTTAGGTTAATCGTTCCCAGTTTTCTGTTCAGGGATGCATTGTCTTATGTGTGTGGCGTTATCTGTACAACTTAAACGTAAAAGAAAATGTTTATTCAAAGTCATGCCATCAATTTCAGATACGGAGCCCCCAACGTACGTCACATGTCCATATGGCGTGACGACTTATGCTGAGCGTACAAAACAATCTGGACGTGTTAAGTGGAACACGCCGAATGGTAATGCATGTGTTCTCTATATAAAAATTGTCCCTCAATTGACATGATAAACATGACATCATTTTAGATCTGCGAAAGTATTGTCAAAAAAATATTTACTTACTTAATGATCTCCGCATTATATATTTGTTTATAACTTTGTATCAATAAAGTTTGCTCGTTTTATTTGTAAAATGCTGATTCTATTTGAAACATGTATTTTAGCACAAGACAACAGTGGCCACGTGACGACCATACAGATATCAGGTCCAGCCTCTGGAACAGATCTCGATGTTGGAGAACACGCTGTGACGTACATGTCTTATGATGCCGCCAATAACTCAGCTGAATGTGCATACAACGTTGTGGTTAAACGTATGTAAACTTTACAGCATGTCTGTTATTAAGTCATTTTGTAGTAACATGAACTTTGTCATTTGATGCGTTTTGTCTATTGGAGTTGTTTAATACAGTACATACGGTATATAACCGCAATAATACGACCGCCCTTGGGACCCTTGAAAACTGGTCTTTATAATGAGGTGATCTTATTATTGAGGTGGTCTTTATGTGAAGTTTGACTTTATATGTAATTTTGTTCATGTCTCCTTAGGCTTAGGGATGGCTGTGCCCTTTGTATGTGGTATTTCCTGATCAACTACATCATTCATTTGACCTTCACCAATTTGTTGAATTATCACCACATTTCAATTACTAATTCAGTTCGACATGGTAAATATCTAGACTATATTAAAATACATAGAGTAAATATTTCTGAACGTGTATGCCAAAGGCCACATGGATGGACGACCGAGACCTGCTTAATTATTTGCGTGCTGGTGCTGAACTCCAACGATATACCTTCGTTTAGATATACATGTATGTTACATTCTACAAGGGAGATAATCGGTTTACACACTAGATGTCACATTGCCTATGCTTTGCAAGATCAGGACAAATAGTTTAATTAAAATAGTATACTGTCTTGCTTGTACTTCAGTATACAACACATTTGATGTTTTGTCACAAGGAACAGAAGTCTAGAAGTATACAAACAAAAATGTGAATGAAATGTTATTTGTGATAATATTATCGCAAAAGATGGATGTTTCGATGGATGCCTCTGTTATCATTTCCAGAAATCAAATGTCATGCAATTTATCCATTGCCTTATACATCTGTTATGTGCCCAACTGGACGAATATTTGGGTCATACTGCGAGTTCCTCTGTGACAATGGTACAGTTATAAATGGAAACAAGAACGCTGAATGTACAAAAGAAGGATCAACTGTACCGTATGGTGTATGGACATTTGACAATTATCAACCATACTGTGAACGTTAGTACTTGATAAGCTACTTTCCACTTTATCAATGCAGATTTCCCTTGTTCTTAATACTTACAAAGGCTGTGCATGTACATTTATTGTAACACCACCTTGAGGAAATGTAAGATATACTTTTCAGTGACAGATAACTTCTATAAAATGGAAATGACTTTTAAATTGAAAACATTAATATTTGATTAAAAACAATTTAAGAACAAAAACCCTACAAAAATATACATATCGTTAATTATCACATAATTTGCACTCCAGGAGTGGCATAAAGCAGTGACATAAATATCATATGTAACTAGTTACATAAATAGCCAGTGTGACGTCACTTATGACGTCATAAATGGCCAGTGTGACGTCACTTTAAATGACAGCATAGTGTTTACAATTGTTCTGAATTTCGGCATTTATTAAAATATTGTTTATTTAAAGATTTATGGTGTTATGTGATAAATAGAATCTTACATTCGTGCTTATTTGATATTGTTTTTTATGAAACTCGTCGACTGAAACGAATATGACGCTCGGCAGAGCCTCGCGTCATATTATTTCAGTCGACTCGTTTCATAAAAACAATATCACATCAGCACTCATGTAAGATCCTCTATATATTAGAATAAAACATTATATATTCATTGTTTACATGGGCACAACATATTATTGTGTTTATATCCCTGACAATATTGATCGCCAGTGTGTTTTTTGGGGGGACTTTTTATGTACGAATGCTGACTGTTTGAAGTCAGAAGACTTTATTCATTGATAATTCTTCCACATCGCATGGCTTGAAACAAGTATAGTTTCCATTTATTTAATGAACTTTCCTATTTAGATAGCGTAGTTGAATGATGTTATTTCCTTTACCTGGTCCATACATACATTTTTATCTTCCATACATTCAACGCAAATGTACTACTTGCTCATTCTTTGCTTCATTTAGAACAAAACACATGTCCTGTTTTACAACCGCCGGATAACGGAGCCCTTGCTTGTGATACGTGGAAATCTGGTAGATTTTGTCAAATGCTGTGTCAAGAAAAACATGTTGTTATCAACGATCCGACTACCATCAATGACGAAGTGGCAATACATAAATCATTACTTGTGTGTGGTGATTCTGGTACTTGGTACGGATCAGACGACATACCGGGTTGTCAAAGTAAGTGTATCGCGTGCTGTTGTTTGTGTTGTTGATGTTTGTAGTCGTTGTCCAAGTTGCTTCTCACGATACGACAATGTTTATTTAGACAGGGTTCCGTTTTATTTCAAATACACTTGTCTTGTTCTAGTGTTTATGTACAATTTCATTTGTCCGACATGCGAAGCTAGTTATCCGAGAGAGGTTCTACTTATACACTACGGACATGTCACCATGATCTTACTCGACAGACACCCTGCTGTATTGTAACGACTCGGAAAAGGGGGGGTTAGTAACTGTTATCTTTTGTTTTCGTGTTCTGTACGAATCAGTTTTAGTCTTTAGCCTTCCTTCATTTTAATCCCTTGTTATTTTCTACTCAGTTGCTATTAACGCAGCACGGAATAGTATACCTATATGTTGACCAGATAGAAAACACCGACCAAACATATATTACACCGGTACATGCTCGTTGATTCCTATCTTAGTCTGTTGTCATTTCTCTGAATGACATCTGTTTTCGCTACCGCATGTTTAGTCCCAGTATTTCACTACGTTCCGACTTCGTCATAAATATTTCACATCGTATATTTATTCCACAGGTATTAAATGTTTGTGTTAGAGTTGTAACAACCTTGTAGGATTCGTATTTATCGTGTTTTTGTCATAATTCTGTCAGCACATGGTTTTTGTCTTGATCAGAACTCCCATGTTTACAATGCATGCTGGGAGGAATGGTTACGTTGCTAAGCATTTTTAGAATATCGTTGTCGTCTACTATGCAAGATGAATCAAGTATTTAATAGATCCACTGTCCGATACAACCCTTTGGTACCTAGTTCTATGTTATTTGCCATTTTATTGTAATTAACCGATTTTCAATTGTTTAAAACATGTAAATCTGAGGAAAAGGACGTGTGACGAGCTTTTTGGTCACTGTTACCAATTTTAACGCTTGTTACCAATTTCTTGGTCACATATATGTGACCGATTTTTAGCGCTGGTGACCAACTTTCTGGTCACATGTGACCAATTTTAACCCTTGTGACCGACTTTCTGGTCACATGTAACCAATTTTAACGCTTGTGACCAATTTGTGACCAATTGTTGGTCACATTTCGCTGAGCAGTATAAAAGGCCCGATTTTGTTACCAACTAGGTCACTTTACTGCATAACTTCAGAGAAGCTAATCCATTTAATACTGCTTATCAGTAAATTTCTACGAATGAATAGTTTATCACATTTTGATGTAAGCAATTGAAGTTTTAATCTAGTTTGTATTCTAAACAAAGTGTACCATGTTATTTTAACGTATCTTGTGAAATTCATTAATGAAATCAGAGTGTAAAACTTTAGATATATAAATATATCCATACCTGTGGAAAACCATTTACTTGTGTGTTTATAGTACTTATTTGTGTAGTTTTCAAAAACATTATTGTATAATGTAAACCAAGTGGGTTTTACTTGAAATCTTTATTAATTGCATTTTTCTCTAAATGCACGGATTATATGTGTAACACGAGTATATATAGATCTAGGTTTAACCTATATTAAACTGAATGAACTGTACACGAGAGTTGTCATATATATTTGTTCTGAGTAAATGCACAACAACATTCACATAAATATATAGCCCATAAATATATCATACAGTTGCACCCTCACCCCAGAGGCGTAACAGTATTAAGTACTGATTAACGATAATACATATGTGTTAATACCATGTGGTGAGGACATCTGTACAACATTGAGTCTAGGTCTTTAAAACAGACTTGTTCTGGATTAACTCCAGCTCAACTTTTGGTAGTGCGAATCAGCAATAAGTCTTGTCCGAGACTTCGGACTACTAAATTCATAGAGTGTGTCGGACAAGTTTAACATTTAGCATTTGCTAGTCGAGCTATGTACCGACTTCGAGTAAACGGATGTTGAAGATACATAGCTGCTTTAGTTATACCATTGTTTAAGTGACACCAGTATTTTACGGTCATATAGAATTAAATACTATTTTCAATTACAGACATATGTCCTAAATGCCATGTTTAGTACAGACTAAGTTCCTAAATACAATGTTTTATTCTATAAGTAGGTCCTATAGACTACATTTTATTACAGAAATAATTCCTAAATACCATTTTGTATTACAGAAGTAGGTCCTAAATACCATGTTTTATTGTAGAAGTAGGTCATAAGTACCATGTTTTAATGCAGACGTAGATCATAAATACCTTTTTCTGTAGAAGGTCCTAAATACCATATTTAATTGTAGAAGGTTCTAAATACCATGTTTTATAGTGGAAGGTCCTAAATACCATGTTTTATTGTAGAAGTTCCTAAATACCATCTTGTATTGTAGTATGTCCTAAATACCATGTTTTATTGTAGAAGGTCCTAAATACCATGTTTTATTGTAGAAGGTCCTAAATACCATGTTTTATTGTGGAAAGTCCAAAATACCATGTTTTATTGTAGAAGGTCCTTAATACCATGTTTTATTGTGGAAGGTCTAAATACCATGTTTTCTTGTGGAAAGTCCTAAATACCATGTTTTATTGTGGAAGGTCATAAATACCATGTTTTATTGTAGAAGGTCCTAAATAACATGTTTTATTGTAGAAGGTCCTTACTACCATGTTTTATTGTAGAAGGTCCTAACTACCATGTTGTATTGTAGTATGTCCTAAATACCATGTTTTATTGTAGTAGGTCCTAAATACCATGTTTGGATTGTAGTAGGTCCTAAATACCATGTTGTATTGTTGTAGGTCCTAAATACCATGTTGTATTGTAGTAGGTCCTAAATACCATGTTGTATTGTGGAAGGTCCTAAATACCATGTTTTATTGTAGTAGGTCCTAAATACCATGTTGTATTGTAGTATTTCCTAAATGCCATGTTGTATTGTGGTAGGTCCTAAATACCATGTTTTATTGTAGTAGGTCCTAAATACCATGTTGTATTGTAGTATGTCCTAAATACCTAGTTTTATTGTAGTAGGTCCTAAATACCATGTTGTATTGTAGTAGGTCCTAAATACCATGTTGTATTGTGGAAGGTCCTAAATACCATGTTGTATTGTAGTATGTCCTAAATACAATGTTTTATTGTAGTAGGTCCTAAATACCATGTTGTATTGTAGTAGGTCCTAAATACCATGTTTTATTGTAGTAGGTCCTAAATACCATGTTGTCTTGTAGTATGTCCTAAATACCTAGTTTCATTGTAGTAGGTCCTACATACCATGTTGTATTGCAGTAGGTCCTAAATACCATGTTGTATTGTAGTATGTCCTAAATACCATGTTTTATTGTAGAAGGTCCTAAATACCATGTTGAATTGTAGTATTTCCTAAATGCCATGTTGTATTTTAGTAGGTCCTAAATACCATGTTGTATTGTAGTATGTCCTAAATACCATGTTTTATTGTGGAAGGTCCTAACTACCATGTTGTATTGTAGTATGTCCTAAATACCATGTTTTATTGTAGTAGGTCCTACATACCATGTTTTATTGTAGTAAGTCCTTAATACCATGTTGTATTGTAGTATGTCCTAAATACCATGTTTTATTGTAGTATGTCCTAAATACCATGTTTTATTGTAGTAGGTCCTAAATACCATGTTTTATTGTAGTAGGTCCTAAATACCATGTTTTAATGTGGAAGGTCCTAAATACCATGTTGTATTGTAGTATGTCCTAAATACCATGTTTTATTGTAGTAGGTCTTAAATACCATGTTTTATTGTGGAAGGTCCTAAATACCATGTTGTATTGTAGTATGTCCTAAATACCATGTTTTATTGTGGAAGGTCCTAAATACCATGTTGTATTGTAGTATGTCCTAAATACCATGTTGTATTGTGGAAGGTCCTAAATACTATGTTTTATTGTGGGAGGTCCTAAAAACCATGTTTTATTGTGGAATGTCCTAAATACCATGTTTTATTGTGGAAGGTTCTTAATACCATGTTTTATTGTAGATGGTCTTAAATACCATGCTGTATTGTAGTAGGTCCTAAATACCATGTTGTATTGTAGAAGGTCCTAACTACCATGTTGTATTGTGGAAGGTCCTAAATACCATGCTGTATTGTAGTAGGTCCTAAATACCATGTTTTATTGTGGAAGGTCCTAAATACCATGCTGTATTGTAGTAGGTCCTAAATTCCATGTTTTATTGTGTTAGGTCCTAAATACCATGCTGTATTGTAGTAGGTCCTAAATACCATGTTTTATTGTAGTAGGTCCTAAATACCATGTTTTATTGTGGAAGGTCCTAAATACCATGTTTTATTGTAGTAGGTCCTAAATACCATGCTGTATTGTAGTAGGTCCTAAATACCATGTTGTATTGTGGAAGGTCCTAACTACCATGCTGTATTGTAGCAGGTCCTAAATTCCATGTTTTATTGTGGAAGGTCCTAACTACCATGCTGTATTGTAGCAGGTCCTAAATTCCATGTTTTATTGTGGAAGGTCCTAACTACCATGCTGTATTGTAGTAGGTCCTAAATACCATGCTGTATTGTAGTAGGTCCTAAATACCATGCTGTATTGTAGTAGGTCCTAAATACCATGCTGTATTGTAGTAGGTCCTAAATTCCATGCTGTATTGTAGTAGGTCCTAAATACCATGCTGTATTGTAGTAGGTCCTAAATTCCATGTTGTATTGTGGAAGGTCCTAAATACCATGCTGTATTGTAGCAGGTCCTAAATTCCATGTTTTATTGTGGAAGGTCCTAACTACCATGCTGTATTGTAGCAGGTCCTAAATTCCATGTTTTATTGTGGAAGGTCCTAACTACCATGTTGTATTGTGGAAGGTCCTAACTACCATGCTGTATTGTAGTAGGTCCTAAATACCATGCTGTATTGTAGTAGGTCCTAAATACCATGCTGTATTGTAGTAGGTCCTAAATTCCATGTTGTATTGTGGAAGGTCCTAACTACCATGCTGTATTGTAGCAGGTCCTAAATTCCATGTTTTATTGTGGAAGGTCCTAACTACCATGCTGTATTGTAGCAGGTCCTAAATTCCATGTTTTATTGTGGAAGGTCCTAACTACCATGCTGTATTGTAGTAGGTCCTAAATACCATGCTGTATTGTAGTAGGTCCTAAATTCCATGTTGTATTGTGGAAGGTCCTAAATACCATGCTGTATTGTAGCAGGTCCTAAATTCCATGTTTTATTGTGGAAGTTCCTAAATACGATGTGTCATTGTAGAAGGTCCTAACTACCATGTGTTAATGTAAAAGGTCCTAAATACCATGTTGTATTGTAGAAGTAGATCATAAATACCATTTTTCAATGCAGAAGTAGATCACAAATACCATTTTGTATTACAGAAGTAGGTCATAAATACCATGTTTTATTGCAGAAGTAAAAGAGAGAGAATACGTAACTATAGATCTCAAGTCCTATACGTAACTATGAATAACTATAAGTCCTAAATACCATTTTGTATTACATATGTAGGTCTTAAATATCATGTTTTATTGTAGAAGAAGGTCATAAATAGCCATAATTCAATGCAGAAGTAGGTCATAAATACCATGTTTTATTGCAGAAGTAAGTAACAGAGTATGGATGATAATGAAGTTAAATTTGGAATATTTGTATTACACTGGAGAATGTACAGACAACATGGATGAGATAAAACAGAAATTTATTGAGGCAATAAAAGGTGGAATAAGTGAAGAATGGTGCGGTCCAGATTCATGCAATACGAATAACGTTAAGGTAAATATAATAGACAATAAGCATTGCAAATGTATATTTTTCCCGGAAAGTATACATTTGAGTTTATATTTTTATTGTCTGTTATTTTTCAGTTACAAATTTATACCGACCAGGTGTTTTTTTATTAATACAGGAATGTCTCAGAAACAAACAAAATATCACATACTTTAACACATAAATGTGCTGTCGCAAAGAGAACATCCAGCACTAGAAACAAAATTAATGATAACCCAATATTCTTAAAACTGGAATATTTTTAGAAAATTCCGAAACTGGAATGAATCATTGCTTTTGTACACCCCATATTTTCTATGTTCGTTGGACGTTCCCAAATAAGAGTAAAAAATAAGTCAAAGGTTTATCTCACTCGAAGCAATATATATATATATATCAAACATTATAAATATCATAATCATCAGGCATAATATGCAATCTGCAAACAATACAAACATGTATACAATAGTTTCTCCACAACATACCATAACAACAGAACATCATTTCTGTTGGTTTGACCAAACCAGTGTTCTATTACGAAGCGCCACGTTTGTTGTTTGCAGGTCATCTGCGGAGTTATAACAAAGCGGGATATATCCATTCGAAAACGTGAAGTTTCTGAAGGGTTGTCTGTGGAGTATTCCGTTGAATTACCCAGCGATATCGACGGTACCGATGCTTTACTAGCAAAGACTAATGTGACAAACAGTATTAGCTCGGCAATTGATAATGGTGATCTAGATATAGAAGTTGATGGTGAACAGATAAGTCCAACTATCGAAGTGTCCGAGCCTCAGGGAGGCTGTAGTGATGGAAGTGCATTTGATCAACAATCCTTGATGTGCGGTAAGAATGTTTGTTATCCGTATATAGTACAACAAGGTCCCACTTAATTACACGGAAGCATATCAGGACACTCGTGTCTATCACAATGTCTTAAATGTCCGCTGTAATTTGCAGTGTCATTGTTTACGATTAAGTTTCTGGCATCAAAGTATCGAGTTCTAACAGGATATACACATTACATATTCCTGGATTAATAATCACTGATTGAGATCAATTCAGGAATTGTCAAATTCGTGGTCAAATGACGCTTAACCCGCAACTGTGGAACCAGGATCAAGACGCTCGACTATTACGCCTCAAAATACTTCCTATTATATGCAGTTTTACAATTGCAGAAACAATTTACAACACATTTTAATTCAATAACATTTTTCCATTTAGTTGCATGTTCTGCCGGATATTACTATAATTCGACTTACGATACCTGTTTACGTTGTCAAGTTGGTTACTATCAAGACGAGGATAGACAGACTAGTTGTAAAGTTTGTTCGATTGGAAAAACGACAGTGGGTCGAGGAGCATCGTCTGAACAACATTGTTATGGTAATTATGATTTATCGCATTGTTTATAATGACTGCTATGGCTATATGGTAACTGTTACTCCATTTAATTTTGTAGCAAATGTAGGATGAACAAAAATTAAATATGGTTTTCTATGCTCATTCATTTAGCAGTGATATACGTACAACACTGATGTACAACAAAAGTATATTATTGTATATTACAGTTAAATATCCAAGATATACACAGTATGTGGTTCTTTTTCAATTTAAATGCTCTCTAAGATTGTATGTTATATGCATCAACATCGCATTACTGTGAGAATGCACATATGCCACTGTGGTTAAAATTGTGAACATGATATAATACCATGATACATGTATAACCATCACTGCTTTTGAAAACAGTCGTGTTTTTGACGAGGAGGTTCGTTGCAAGGGTGATGTCACCGTGTGACGGTTCAAACTGCTATGGTGAAAGATGGGTGCCCATATCTTAGCCACTTTCACCACTTGGCAATATATGAAAAATTGGTATAAAATAATATTTCCATCAGTTGTTGATATTTGTTCTTTTAGACGCATGCACGGCTGGATACTACTCAAGCACTGGAATAGAACCATGTACAGTTTGTGATCTGGGAACGTATAGTACAACATATGGTAGTATGTATTGTACACACTGTCCAGGATCACAGATTACACTGAAGTCAGCTTCTACCTCCATCACTGAATGTCAAGGTATCTGCTACAACTGCTTTTGCCTGTGGTCTTTCTCCTCTCCCCATTTCGGCCTATGGTTACTGGCCTCCTTGGCTTGTTCCGTGGTGTATTCCGTCCATTAAACACTTCCCCCTGTGTTGTTCCCCAAAATTTTGCTTAGATTTCTTGATGGTCGCTCAGACCCTTCCTTGCACTCCTATTGTCATACACGGTTACCCTTGCACCTCATCAGTGTTTAATGTTTTGTTTCCTTTGGGTCAATGTGCAAGGCACTGTCTTATGTATGTGGCTTTCCCTGTAACTTAATGTCTATATGTTGATGTTGTTCTCACTTATAGCTCATCTGAGTACTTTGTTACCAGGGTAAGCTTTTAGGGTAATTACATTTGTATCTGAACCACACGGAACCTCAAATTTGATATTTGCATGAACTCCACGCCAAGTTACAAAATTGCACAGGTACTCGAGTTAGAGCTACGGGATAACTATTGCCCTGTTATTATCTTTGAATGCATTAATTCTTGTTTCTAATCTTCACTTCACATTGTCTTTTTTAACAAATGGGCACAAAATGGCTGTGCTTGTTTAACTGTCATAAACAGATTTTAAAAATAAAAGTAATGTCTTTCAGATCAAGCCTTATGGTTATATTGGTTTTACTGTATGTTAGCATTGCTTGAAATTGTACGCAATGTATGTACTTTTTCGTTTCTCTGTAAAATCCGTAATGCAAAACACTTTTTCTTTTCTTTTAAATAGAATTTGACATCACATACACAGTGCTGAATTCTACAGAGACATCAATTCCTGCTTTACTCTCTGTACAAAATGTGAACTCTATTGATAACATCACAGTTGAACAATGGGTAAAATGCTCTCAGTGTGATAATTTACTAGAAATTGTTGATACTGATGGAACACAAATACTTAACATTGAAGACACAGATCAAATGAGAATAACATGGCACGGGTATGTACAAGTACAGATTAAAGGTTCTATGTTTCTGAGTGATGGATCCTGTAAGTAATCAATATATTATCACATGACCTCAGTAAGTTTGGCACATATTGTTATACGGTTATTATAAGTAAATTATATATATTATCACACAAATCTTGTAACTGTTAGCTAAAGATTATTACTTGGATGCAGAGACATGAAACTATAAAGTTAATAATGATATACAGTGCAACCTCTCTAGCAGCCCTCTTGAGCAACAACCTCTTTTATAAACAATATCATTTTTCCTGTTGTATTAGTTTTCCAATCAACTTGGCCACTTTAGAGCAGCAGACTCTCAATTAAAGCCTATATTTGGGTCACTCGAAGGATGTTGCTTTGGAAATGTTGGTCTGTATATGTCTCTAAATAATATGTTGTAGTGTATATGTATGGTTGCAGGAATGTGTATGAGACACAGGTGAGTGTAGTGGGGTCAGACACATGGAAGAGAATCACAGTTACCACACATGATGGTATCGTAGCTGCCTATATTGATAGTGTAGAAGTATTAAATGAAGTATATACATATCAACCAAATGTGTCCACAGTAAACATAACAGCTGGAGGTAATGCACTATACTTGCATGCATTCCATTTGTATCTGTAAAATGCACCAGTACTATGAACATATGCTTCCCAGTAGCTTTTAAATATACTAAATGTTTATTTATACCATCATTAGTTGTTATTTACATTGGACATGCTGATGTTATCTGGTTGTGTATTAAAACTAAAAGAACTATCACATATTCCCCACATGTAAATTGCCTTATCAACTCCGGTGTTAACATCATTCAGTAATTCCAGATTTCTGTTTGTGTAACTGTCAGTAGTAGAACCATCAACATATACCGATATACTTCAGTGTCACCGAAACATTATTTCGTTGTTTTTCAATCTATAAAATGATTATTCCAAATTCAATACGACAGCATGTATGATTGGTTAAGTACGCAAACATTTTCCTCTATTACATGGTAGAAGGACATTCAATAGACATACTGAATATCAATCAATGTACAATGACATAGACATGTTGTAGATGTAGTATTTGAACGTTACCCATCGTCCGTATATGTCAATCTCGGTTTTCTTTGTATTTTCAGGAGATGGTTTTGTTGGGTCAATATCCCAGGTAAATATTTACTCAACATCTTTAGGAAGTCCTCCGTTATCTGCTGACAGTTGTTTTGCTGCAGAGCCTGGAGATTTGGTTGCCTGGAACCAATTCTCTGAACTAGATGGAACATTTACATTAACAAAAAGCAAATGCGATGGTAAGTCGATACAAAAAATGTATTAATATAATGATAGAAAATGCTTCCGATTTACTTGCTTATCTTCATAAAGGCATCACACCGAATCGTCGATAAAATGACAATATCGATTTGTCAAGCAATATATAATACATGCAGAGAGTACCGCGGGGTAAAGGTTCAATATTTTGCAATATCGGATGGTTTAAATGCTTTGATAAGAAATACAATCAGTTTCTTTTGTGTTAAAGTGAACAAGATAGAAATGCTCTTGTCTCGTAGTATTTAAAAGCAGTTGGCAAACTTTTCAAAACATGCAACATTCAAAACATGCAGCTTTCTACGATTATATACAATTAATATCAAAGTATACACTCTAACTGAAGTATATGACTATGATACGATAAGACATGTTTAATCTTTTCCAACACGATCTCACTTGCAGCGGTTGATAACTGCCTGGATTCTCCATGTCAAAATGGTGGTTTATGTGATGATAGAATTGATGTGTTTTCATGCGCATGTGCAGAAGGTTTCACCGGAAGTATATGCGACATTAATATTGATGATTGTGTGCAAAATGTATGCGATAATAGAGGCACCTGTGTTGACGGTGTGGGAAATTATACGTGTCAATGTCCTAACGGCTTCACAGGAGAACTTTGTGAAATAAAATACGGTAAGGTGTATTTTTCATTTTAAAACACATGAATATTAAGAAATAAAGGTCATCTGCTATATAAGGCAGATACATTTATATAGAAAACAAAATAGTTTCAATAAAAAAGTGCCTAGTATGTAAAACCTTACGATCCACACAATGTCCCTTCTATCGACTACAATGTTCTCAGTTGTACTTCTGCGTATCGCAGCACAAAGTAGCGTGTGAATAAATGACACGTTTATGTCTAGTGGTGCCTCTAAAAAGTAACCAATGTTGTGCCTTTTTCTATTGAAACAAATCGTAAACCAAAAGTAGGGATATTCGCAATTAGTCTTCAAATCTGAATTTCATTGGCGGTTTCAGTTATCCGTTGTTTTTGTAACACCCAACCGCTATTACCTGTTGACACAGCTAACGCTATAATGAAGATACGCTTAACTCACCCAGTGGCTGTGGAACTATATCCTTTAAAACGCTTTAGAAACACTAAATTTTACCCATACTTAACTATTTCTAAGCCATTGTCATTGAATTTGTGCTGACATATTGATGGAAGAGGAATGTTTCAAAAAAAAGTATAGAATGTTTTTATGTCAAAGTTTATCACTAATCGTTTACATTGACAATGGTGACAATAGAAAAATAATTGTCAAAACACATTATACAAATCTCCAATCATCAATGATAGAGTATTGATTCCCGATGTTACTAACCTACGACCTGCACATAACGTCTTGTACAAACTGTTGATACATTCTAAATAATCATCTTATCACATGACAATTATGTGGTAAAATATCGATTTTTATTGATTCATATGTAAAATATGTTAATTAAAAGATATTCACGCGCTAAAACAATACGGTAACATGCGTTTGTATTATTTAATTTTGTCTTGTATTCCTTCTCTTGTCTTTGTTATTGGCTACATGTAAGTGTATATGTTTCTCATGTCTCCATGTGGTGTTTTGAAATGGATGTTCCCTTTGCGTGTGGATTTTCCTGAGCGACTACATAATTCATTGTTTTTATAGTTTATCCAGATTAAACTCTTATTATCTATAAATTAATTATTAGTCTTCTTTATATGTATAATCCATTCGATGTCTCCTTGTTTACAGTTGATGGTGGATGGACAGAGTGGGTAACAAGTGGGGGATGTTCGGTCACGTGTGGGACTGGTGTACAAAACAGGTCACGTGTTTGTGAGAACCCTGAACCTTCAAACGGTGGAAAACAGTGTGATGGTGATGATACGGAAATCGTTGAATGTGAAACAAACACGACATGTGTACTAGGTAGTGTATATATATACAAGGATGTATATTTCTCCTCAATGGTTCTAACCAGGTGTCTTTCTGGCGTCTTCCTCCAGTGCTATAGCTGCAATATTGCAATACTACACCCTGGCTGTTTATGCGACTTAAGCCCCATCACAAAATGGATATTTCTTGGTTTAAAAGTTCCAAAACGTATGACATGTTTTATGATAATATGAAAAAAATATAGATACATGTATGTACAGTAGACATTGCTCGAGCGACCACCTGTAATAAGCGACTTTTCTATTAAACGACCACTTAAATTCCCGCCCGAGCGTTTTTACTATATAAATTGTATCTATTAAACGACTTTTCTATTACGCGACCAGCGACCGCATTAAACCAGTCCCGACAGGTAAAAAAGATAGTTAAATAATCCATTAAACGACCGCATGCACTTAATCCCCTTGTGCATTTCACACCTTATTCACAACTGCATTCGCGCATTGTCCTTGAAACAACTGAATAAACAATTAGGCGTGATAAATGCGACCAGGTAATTACTCGGCGACACAGTTATAAAACGTCATGTAAAAATCGTGTCATATATGTGTCCGTTTAAGCGCGAGTCTCGAATGTAAATGGATTACACAGCATAAACGCTCATAATTTCTACAAGAACCAAGTTCATGTAACGTCGTTGCTAAGCGACTAACGTTGCTTGATGTCACCGAGTTTTTACATAACGATGTCCCGAGAAGAAATATGCGAGATGTAATCTGTGTACCGTCTCGCCCGCTTTTATCTTTACTTGAAAGATCGTCGTACCGACAAACTTCTTATTTTCACTGAGAGAATGAAAATGTCAGACAAAAACACATCACATAATTTAAGTCTGGGTTTAAATGTGTAAACACTCACTTTGTTTAGTATGTAATCCATTTTAAAGACCCTGTAAAATCATTGCCTTATGAAAAAACCGTTTATTACTATCAGCCTGTCTTAATACGCACGTGGAATAAAGTTTTAGAATTATTCCAGTTAATATAGCTGTCAAAACTTCGTCACTGAATTCATGACGTCACACCATGCGCAGATTCGTGTTACTGTGCTGAGTACACTGTACAGTTATTTATTTATAGACTGAAAATTATTATGTACCCGTGTAAATGTGTGTGTGTCTGTGTTTCGCCTTTTACTTTTGCGTTAGTTAGAAAATTTCGCGCGTGTGATAAGAACATTCTTGAATTTTAAGCACGAGGCCACTACACTATTCAACGTACATGAAGCTTGTCATATTGGATAACTTACGTGGAATTTAAGAATTAGGCACTTGTCCAGTGTTCTATTGCCTACTGAGCTTTGTTTCACACCATAGATACATATGAATGGAAAGAGGATGGTATTTATACGTTTTGATTGTTCAGTACGACATTCATTTGTACTTTAACTTTCGTTAAATTTGTTGATATCTATTAAGAGACCACTTTATTAAGCGACCGCTTTTTGTCCGTCCCTTGGGTGGTCTCTTAATACAATGTCTACTGTATGTTGTTTTTATTACAATGATATGTTATTCTTGTACAATGTATTACACAGCCTGCTGGACAGATCCACCGGATATTGTGAATGGAAATATTAATTGCTCTTGGACTGATGAGAATAACGCCACACGTGAATGCCTCCCATCTTGTGATGAAGGTTATGATTTTGATACTGATCTGTTTGTCTACACTTCTGGAATAGCATGCGGTCCAGAAACTGGTTATTCATGGAACATTAATACAACAGATAATCCAATGCTTCAGCTACCATCCTGCACCAGTAAGTGTGTGTTTTCTATTAGTATAGTACATATATGATTCAAAAGAGATTGGAACTTGTCAGTTTCAACATAATAGAAACCATAGTGTCCGCAATATGCTACATTGTTGAATTCTTTATTTATTTACCTCAACATCTGAAATATTGTTGATATTTTAACTTATTGACGTCACAATGTCTACAATTTTCAATATAGTTTAACTAATATACGTCACAATGTCTACATTTTTTTAATATCATTAATATCTTAAGTAATTGACATCACAATGTCTACAATCTACAATATTGTTGATAGTTCAACTAATTGACATCACAATGTCTACAATCTGCAATAGTGTTGATAGTTTAACAACTTGAACTGTCAGCAACAACCAGAATAGGAAGAATGAACTTACTCTAAATGTGTCGTAACAAAATGATTATCGATATCATATTTTATGTGAATTTCCAGAAACGGAACATATTAAATTAGCAAATGAATCTTGAAATATCTGAATATAGTGGCATGACCATTAGTGTTGCTAAGGACCGGATTTACTGCTCGGGAGAGGGGTTAAAACATTTATTGTCGACTTGACCTAAAACAATCTAAGGTGTATATTTCAACATTTGAAGCTCTTGTACTTAGGGAAGAGTCTAAAAATGCATATATTGTAATATAATACTCCCTGTATAGTATTCTACTATATTTATTTAATACTTTCATGTAGCTAAGACAGAAGCAATAACCAACACA
Source organism: Mactromeris polynyma (assembly GCA_032209605.1). Taxonomy (NCBI): domain Eukaryota; kingdom Metazoa; phylum Mollusca; class Bivalvia; order Venerida; family Mactridae; genus Mactromeris; species Mactromeris polynyma. Next base: position 30,493,871 of record JASFXZ010000005.1, read on the forward strand.
CTAAACTACACCATGGTATATACCACACTACACGTACTAACACTGGAACTATCTGAAGCTATTCAGCAGACGGTGGACGGATTGTTAAATCAGACAGGCTGTGTAGGTACAGGGCAGTGTAAACATCAGACAGTGGTTTATTTGTCGGACAGTGTATCCAGCAACACGACAGGTGTACTGCTCATTCTACAGTTGTCATGTAATGTTTACAATGGTATGTAGATAATAACATTTTCATATGTTGTAAAATCAGATACAATGAACAAAACTTATAAGTGTGCACTTTTTTAATGCCGAATTTCTTTTCTATTGATCAACATTTCTACACGAAATGTTGTATATTGGCTATTGGCTACGTGTAGATCATGATGCTCGGGTCGAATATAAGGGGTTAAACACGATGTGTAGAGCCCGGGTGGGAAAACACGCTATTAGACTATTAACCAGATCATCTTTAAGTGAGAGCTGCTGTACTGATTGTTTCGCATCATCACATTTATTTATGATATGAAATAAGTCAAACATTATGGCAGGTATCTACGCTATATTTATTGAAATTGCAGCAAGATCAGACTAATATTGACCAAGATACGGTCATATTTATACCTGCACACTTATATAAGTTATATTCGCTTTGCCAGGATTTCACAAATTGAAGTAAGCAGGTTGTTTTCGCGAATTTTCATGAAGTCATAAAATTAAAACACTGTAATAAGGTAAACATTTATTGTGCATTTATCTTCGCAAATGTGTCAATCTCTCGAAAATAGCGATTATTGGCCCCTCATGAGATTTTTGCTGTTACGGTAACAAGTGTTAGCTTTGTTCAATTGAACAGCTATTTTCTCATGTCAGTGTTTTTCAAGGCGTTCAAGTTTGACGAATTGTTTCCAGCAAATTGTAGATCGCATTAGAACGACTAGGCAACAAGTCCATTGATGCAAATTATGTTTCACAAAATCAAAGTGAATAGTTATTAATGTATTTGAAGTGTTTAAAAGCATATCTCCGCATTGTCATATATGCCAAATGCAAATAATATGTATATAAATTGTGGTTTATATTGATAAATATTTATTTTAATGGAATATCCTTTGTTTTGTATTGAATCATTCAAAATCGTTTCATGATCATATTTGTAAATAACGCGTGATCGTTGAGTAATTACAGATTCGCTTCTTTGCAGATATGGACGAATGTTATAATGTTCTGTCCGACCTTGTGCAAGCATTGGAAATTATGATAACTCAACTGCAGTTTACGGTACAGTACGACGGCATGTATCATGATGTGGGTTTTAACACATCCTCACTCGATGGAATATCAACTTGCAGAACCGGTCATGTTCCGGTGTGGCATTATTGTGGTGAGTAACATTAAGAATGTATCTGAATATAAATGTTGTCAAATATCACATGCTTTGCCACCGTCGCGGTTCACTCAGTTTGTGGTGCCAGAATGGAGCATGTAGTTTGGAGCAAAATAGCTAGAGTACCGGGCTGTGTAATGAATGATAAATACTCTCAATATACTTCAAAACTGTGAAATACACTTAAAGACTACCTCAATAAAATGCCCACCTCCATAAGACCAGCTTTGAAGGGTCCTAATAGTGTTATTATTCAGGTGTTACTATATGACATCAAGCAGATGTCGTTGATGACTTCCATATACATATACTAGATAAGGGAGAGAACTCTAGATGGGAGAAAGGGAGATAACTCCTATGTTCTCCTATGATTTAGCCTATGTGCTTTATTTGCTTTTGGTTTTGCTATTATTATTACGAGTCTATTCTAGTAATAGAATTATTGAAGAAAATTAGCATGGCGTGTTTTATATCAGATAGCATAACACTCATAAACGACTTAAACCCAAGTTTAATACTGTGATGATCTCATTCACACATATTGTTATGTGTACCGTCGTGTGCGAGTAGTTACGGGTGCTGACTTCAAATGACACGCTCCTCATTGTCAAGCACTGTAGCAAACCTTCATCAGTCATATATGTATACATGTATTTACAGTTCCATGTGGCAAGGGTACATACGCTTACAATAATTACTGTGAAGTCTGCCCTGTAGGTACATACCAGGATTTGGAAGCGCAGACATCGTGTAAACAATGTGCTGATGAGTGGACGACTGCTGGGTATATGAGCCGAGATAGGAGCGTGTGCAATGGTACCCTGTTCAATGATTATTTTATGTCTGTATGTCGGTCTGTCTGTAAAAACATGGTTTTACGAGTATTCAGCTTAAACATAATAATGTGTCATTGTGCTTCTGTGTCAATTGAATTATTCAATAACCAGTCTACATTTTCTCATGAACGATAATACGAGTTTCATTTGTTTTTGTTCTTAAAATCGCCTTCCTGTACGGTTTGCTATATACTCGTAGATAGCGTATACATTAACTTTTATCAGATATGTGTGTACACTTTTTCACCAGAAATATTTTTCATGTATGAAGTTCATCTGGAATTTTCTTTCCTGTCATAGTTTTCAGTACATACTTTCATCGAACATTATTTTACAAGTTTAATGTGTCATTAAAAATATCTTTTTCAAGTACAACCTTTCGTTGATAAACATCTCGACAATAAGCTGCATTATTATTGGATTGTATCGTTTCTGTATTGCAGTGTACGCTCCGTCTACAGATGAAGAAATCACCAATGCTTTACTTATTGGTCTGGCTGCAGGATTGTCTCTGGCGGCACTTATTGTTATATCCGTTGCTGTTGGAATACTGTGTAAAAAGTAAGAAGTGAGACTTAGGCAAACTTCTTCACACTGAACAAAATAAAACAACAACGATTGAGCGGTTTTAAAAATTATTACTTTGGCAGGGCTTAGTAATATGTTGCATGATTTTGCTATAATGTATTATTGTTGGGTAGCGCCAATTGATAAACCTTATAATGCGAATTGTGATAACTGTCAAAAGTACATCATATGTATCATAAAACATGTAATGTGACATTGGTAATAGTTTACCTAGTTACTGAGGCTGTATACTGTCATGGTATCTTTTAAAGGTACATGATACGGTTCAATACTCATTTGAAATTCGGATTTGTGACACCACAAAAAAAAATTATTTAAAAGATTTGGGAAAGGGCCAGCATAATATTAAGTTTTTTTTCATTTGTATGTAATTTGTTTCATACAAGGTACATGATTTAAGACTTGATATTTACGTTTTTGATCTTATAGATGTAAATCAGTCGTACGACTATAAAAACCAACGGTATGAAGATAAGCATGCAAGTTGGCATTGTCTTGTGTATGTGGCGTTCCCTGAATCAACTTAATTCGTGTTTCATTTATCGCTATTGTCCCAAATATCGGTACATACCGGTATATCAACATATCTATACAGGTCTTCTTCTCATATGCAAATGTTGCTTATTTTAATGTATGAAATCAGTATTGAAAAGGTCAAATTGTTTTGTAAGAGGACAATTATAAAATATAAACCAAATTGAATGTTAGTTTCTCTCCTGTTTTGCAGACAATCTAGACCTTCAGAAGTCGGTCATTTTGTACATGGTCATTCTGTATATACGACCAATAATGGAAATAAAAAGTTCAACCCATTCATCGGGTAAGCATTGACACTTTTGTAGTGTACACCTGTAAGGGTAGGGGATTTATCTAACCACTGTTGTAGTGTACACATGTAAGGGTAGGGGATTTATCTTACCACTGTTGTAGTGTACACATGTAAGGGTAGGGGATATATCTAACCACTGTTGTAGTGTACACATATATGTCAAGGGGATTTATCTTACCACTCTTGTAGTGTACAAATATATGTGTAGGAGATTTATCTTTACCACTGTTGTAGTGTACACATATATGTGTAGGGGATTTATCTTACCACTGTTGTAGTGTACACATGTATGCGTAGGGGATTTTTCTAACCACTGTTGTAGTGTACACATGTAAGGGTAGGGGATATATCTAACCACTGTTGTAGTGTACACATATATGTCAAGGGGATTTATCTTACCACTCTTGTAGTGTACAAATATATGTGTAGGAGATTTATCTTTACCACTGTTGTAGTGTACACATATATGTGTAGGGGATTTGTCTTACCACTGTTGTAGTGTACACATGTATGGGTAGGGAATTTATCTTACCACTGTTATAGTGTACACATGTATGCGTAGGGGATTTATCTAACCACTGTTGTAGTGTACACATATATGAGTAGGGGATTTATCTAACCACTGTAGTATCGTACACGTGTAAGGATATAGCTGTATTTAAACACTGTTGTAGTTTACACATAAATGTGTAGGAGATTTGTCTAACCACTGTTGTAGTGTACACATGTCTGGGTGAGAGATATATCTTACCACTGTTGTAGTGTACACATGCAAGGGTAATGCTTTATTTAACCACTGTTGTAGTATACACATGTATGGGTAGGGGATATATTTAACCACTGATGTAGTGTACACAAGTATGGGTAGGGGATTTATCTAACCACTCTTGTAGTATACACATGTAAGGGTAGGGGATTTATTTAACCACTCTTGTAGTATACACATGTAAGGGTAGGGTATTTATTTAACCACTCTTGTAGTATACACATGTAAGGGTAGGGGATTTATTTAACCATTCTTGTAGTATACACATGTAAAGGTAGGGTATTTATTTAACCACCACTCTTGTAGTATACACATGTAGCGGTACTGGCCTTATTTAACCACTCTTGTAGTATACGCATGTATGGGTAGGGGATTTACTTAACCACTCTTGTAGTGTACACATGTATGGGTAGGGTATTTATTTAACCACTCTTGTAGTATACACATGTAAGGGTAGGGGATTTATTTAACCGCTCTTGTAGTATAAACATGTAAGGGTAGGGGATTTATTTAACCACTCTTGTAGTATACACATGTAAGGGTAGGGGATTTATTTAACCACTCTTGTAGTATACACATGTATGGGTAGGGGATTTATTTAACCACTCTTGTAGTATACACATGTATGAATAGGGGATTTATCTTACCACTGTGGTAGTGTACACATGTATGAGTAGGGGATTTATCTTACCACTCTTGTAGTGTACACATGTATGAGTAGGGGATCTATCTTACCACTCGTGTAGTGTACACATGTATGAGTAGGGGATTTATCTAACCACTGTATTGTATTCATTTATAGACATGCAACGAATACAGAAGATGGTACTGATTTCATTGATTTGGACGAATACTCATCTGATAAATCAAGGTAATATATAGTTTAGATGACATACCATCCTTATAATCTTTCACAAATGCATCACATCTATTTCGAATATTCTTATAACTGTTAAGCTAACTTCAGAAGGTAAATTAGCAAACTTGATAGCAAATGGGATGTATGTGTAGTTGCGGCCTTTCAATTCGTTCAGCCTAATTGATTATTTGAAATGTTTTAGTAAATTTTCTGTCTTTACATGGTTTGGAGTATTTGAAGGAAAGTATACATAGTTCATGTCAGTCCGACCTAGAGTGATCTATATGTGCGGATTCACTGCATAAGCAAATGTATAGGTCAAAGGCCATAGTAGTAGGGCCATGTAGCATGAGAACAATAACCGATAAATTGATGGATAGTGCCTTGGTACTGCGTCATCACAAGTTTTGAGTGTTGGTAGCATAGAAGCATTGTTGTTTTTCAGTCCATATTTACTAGAATTAAGAACTCTATAAAATATTGCTCATTTCACTGAATGTTGCTCAATCAATGATCAATACTCGACATGTTGTTTTAATAAGTTCTTAATCACTTGTTGTTTCCTGATCGAACCATCACAAGTTCTCCATCATATGTTGTTACTTGACCAAAATTATATATACAATTCTTTATCACTCGGTGGTGCTAGATCAATAGTCTAAACAACACGTACTTGATTGTTCTGTGTCGCTAGATCAATAGTCTCAATAACATGTGCTTTATTGTTCTTTGTCGCTAGATCAATAGTCTCAACAACACGTACTTGATTGTTCTGTGTTGCTAGATCAATAGTCTCAATAACATGTGCTTTATTGTTCTTTGTCGCTAGATCAATAGTCTCAATAACAACTGATTTATTGTCCTTTGTCGCTAGATCAATAGTCTCAATAACAAGTGCTTTATTGATCTTTGTCGCTAGATCAATAGTCTCAATAACAAGTGATTAATTGTTCTTTGTCGATAGATCAATAGTCTCAATAGCTAGTGCTTTATTGTTCTTTGTCGCTAGATCAATAGTCTCAATAACAACTGATTTATTGTTCTTTGTCGCTAGATCACTAGTCACAATAACAAGTGCTTTATTGTTCTTTGTCGGTAGATCAATTGTCTCAATAACAAGTGCTTTATTGTTCTTTGTCGCTATATCAATAGTCGCAATAACAAGTGCTTTATTGTTCTTTGTCGCTAGATCAATATTCTCAATAACAACTGATGTATTGTTCTTTGTCGCTAGATCACTAGTCACAATAACAAGTGCTTTATTGTTCTTTGTCGCTAGATCAATAGTCTCAATAACAACTGATTTATTGTTCTTTGACGCTAGATCACTAGTCACAATAACAAGTGCTTTATTGTTCTTTGTCGCTAGATCAATAGTCTCAATAACAAGTGCTTTATTGTTCTTTGTCGCTAGATCAATAGTCTCAATAACAAGTGCTTTATTGTTCTTTGTCGCTAGATCAATAGTCTCAATAACAAATGCTTTATTGTTCTTTGTCGCTAGATCAATAGTCTAAGTAACATATGCTTTATCAGTCGTTCTTGCTAATCAATCGTCTTGATTTCTTAATCACTGTTGTAGCTAGGTCAATATTCTGAATAACTAGTTCTTTGTCACTCGTTATATTGCTAGATGAAATATTTAAATAACAAGTTCTTCATAATTTTCCGTTGTCGGAACAGCTGCTTTTTTATTAGCAACTTCTTTATCACATGGAGTTGTTTGCTCAAATATTTACATAAGAAGTTATTCGTCTGACGTTTACGGAGGCCAGCTTCGTGTGTAGCTATCAGTTCTTATTTAACAAGTGCTATGTTTATTTCCAGTGTATCGGATAATTATTTACGGACAGTTATAGATTGACCACAAACAGATGTTTTTGATATGCAAATGGAGTTGACATTTTAATTTTCAGGTGTTTTTCTCCGCCTCCGTGTTACGACAACTATGTGGGAGATGATATCGACATTGATGTGGTCACTCGCCCATCTACAGCAGTTTCATTCGATCAAATAACAACCATTGGAACAGACTCTTTATAAATACATGTTGATATTTTTCTCCCTTAAATACCCAATTTATCTTTACTCAATGAATACAGTATCCGTTTATTCAAATGTTAGTGTATTGACACGAATTGCCTTCTACAATCTGCAATCTACAAATTATTGTATGACTTGTAAAGCATGGATCATTTACCTGATTGTCGTTGCTTAGAAACTAGTACAAAGTTGAGTTTAATTTTTAACAAATGAGCTCTAAATTCTTAGATGAACATGGTATCATAAACGTTACAAACTTGGCGCCTGCATTTAAGTATGCACATATGTTAGTTTGACTATTTTGTCTATTTAAACAATGTATAATTGTATGTGTATTTTGATGTGTAATCAGGGCTCTAAACAAAGACACTTGTCCCAGACTAATGGAAATTCAAAATTTCACTTGTCCGACGTAGGAATCTGGTTGTCCGAGAATATCGGTCAATTTAGTAACAAATAAACATATACAATTATAGCTCCACAATCTTAAATTCATAATCACATGCATGTATTTGCGCGATTCTAAGGTTTGACTTACAACTGAACAATTGATGTTGGTTAGCTTTAAAAAACTTTTGAGACTAACTTCAACTCAACTGTTGGTAGCCCGATTCAGCATTATACTAGTCCGGGACATCGGGCTAGTGGATTTCTAGACCCCTGGTAATATGAAAATAATGTGGATATATATCATATACGATAAGAGGGACTTCACCAAAAGCTCTGATAATGTCTTAAGTTACGAACATCTAGCTTTACACTGGACGTGTGTGTTATTGAATTAAACAACATTTATGTATCTAAAATATATGTACCGACGGTTGTTATGGTAACCATGGTAACATGACATCTGTAATTATACTATCACTGTAGTATGCATGCTTTATTTTAAGCAATTTGCATTTAAAGTGTGTGCTTTGTTGTAGTTGTATTTGTATTTGCGTTTATTTATCGTCGCCACCGGTTTCCCATATGGGCGACGCCTCCAGAATGTTAGTCATATTAGATTTTTGGAGGATGGTGTGTGCTTTTTACGCAAGTCTTTGTTTTATGCATTACACTTCCACTACACAAAAATAGTATGTCGCTAATACAGATATATGTGTTGTAATTATGATAGGATAGAAGGCAATGAAGTCATTGTTTTGTTTTACCTTGTTTGTGATTCAACACGATTGTTTGTGATACAACAAGATTGTTTGTGATTCAACACGATTGTTTGTGATTCAACAAGATTATTTCTGATACAACAAGATTGTTTGTGATACAACAAGACTGTTTGTGGTACAACACGATTGTTTGTGATTCAACACGATTGTTTGTGATACAACAAGACTGTTTGTGATACAACACGATTGTTTGAGATAAAACACGACTGTTTGTGATACAACAAGATTGTTTGTGATACAACAAGGGCATTGTATGTTTAATGTATATTATGTTTGAGTTTATTGTATGCAAATAACTATGTATAAAATGTGTGTTTGTGTGCGCGTAAGCGTATGTAAACAGTATTATATTTGGTATTGGTAAATGCATTTTTCGATATCTATGGTGCATTAAAGCATGGAGCGAGCTGTTTAGCGTAATGCAACCAAGATGTGTATTTTACAGTATTTTCTAGCTTGTCAAATATGAGTTTTACAGACGCTACCTCTGTTATTTATATAAGTTTGAACTCAAGTGCTGAATCCGCACAGAACAATGCTTGTAGTATATATTATTATGCATTGTCTTGTTGTTGTTGTTTTTCTACATTTGTTGTTATAATACAAGAAATGAACAATAAAAATGTACTTTGTCTTTTTCAATACATATCAGTCTTTGTCTCTGAAATAGAAGAGCTAGTGGTTAAATCCGTACACAAAGAAATATAGTTCTGTAAAATACAGACAAGCATAAGAAATGACTCAAGGTTTACACAATAAAAGGAAGAGTTATGTTTGGTACAGGGATAGCAACATTTACAAGACAAAACTTTCCCACACAAATCCCAGTGAATAAATCAGCACAACGAACAAGGAACTGACATGGCGTAAGGGTAAATACATATGGGGATGGGCGATAAGGAATTGTCTGGCTGATTACCAAAAACAATTAAAACTCACTATATTTGACTTCAAATCAGTAAAGCTGGTGGAATCTTTTGAATTGTGGAATTTGATAGAACAACGTATCCGGATTATAATACCAAGTAAACCTACGCCAGCAGGTCTGTACTAGAACAGAACAGTACATTTTATTTGTTTTGACTTGTACATGGTACATCATCATACTATCGCATACAAAGTACAAAATATACATTACATAACACGAGAACATGAAACGATGGAATGGCAGAGAAATAGACAGAGGAAGCCACTAACTAAACTTCCGGTTGATGTCTTCCATATGTATTTATACATAGAATAAAGCACCAGTTCCACTATCACGACTTTGGGCACGAATGACGGCGAATAGGGAAGAATGAAAAAGTCGTAGTGGTTCGTCATGTACTGATCTTTGAGATAGTTCCCTACGCATGCCATAAGTATATTGTACGCATCGGTACGAATGTAACAAGAATGCAGTGAGACAGCAGTAAGAACGCGACACACTTCCAACAAGAATTAAGAAGAACCAGTATGAACCCACACGAACCTACTAAGATCACAGCAAGACTGCTGAACAACCTTGTTCAAATTGACGGGGACATGGTGCGGAATGAGGAAGCCATTTCAAGACATTCAAGACGAATAGAGACAGGCCGGAAGAAATACTGGGTGAGGCTCTGTGTGTTGCGGAGGCCAATCCTTGGTCAGTATGAGCGTCTACTCCCCTTGGAGCGTGAGAAAATGATTGACAGCCACCATCACGAATCGCTACGATAGGGGAATAATACCAGTACGCACCAGTACGATCAAGTACGAACGCAGTAAGAATGCATTACGAACACACTTCAAACGTGACTTGACCACGAATGTTTTGATCATTTCAAAACTGTCGTGGTCCTCCCGTGAATGGAGGAGAACTGCCCCGAATAGCCAGGACTCCAACAAGAACCATGTAAGAAGTATGAGGAATGTTCACGATTTCTACATTCATACCCATTCGCCACCCAAAGTCGTGATTGTAGGACTTAAGCTTAACATCACAGTTGTAACAAGTAATAGTTGGAGTACTGGGTCATCACTACAAACCAGATATAGGTATTTAATATGACCAAATTTTCTTTTATCAATCAAATGAATATACTTAGATTTCGTCGCATGACTTCCATAACCCCATTACTTGTTTTTCGTCCTTTTGAGAAAAACAACTTTAAAGTTTTCCCCTCCTGTAGTTTTATTACATACGGGCTTATATAAATGTAATTTCTAACAGCTTTATCACATGTGTATAGTTTCCTGTATGTAAAATGCAACATGCTGATTACAAACTTCAAATATCCATTTGGAGAAGTTCATAACATGTATATTAGAGTTACTTGTATTCAAATGTAAAAGCATAAATGAAAACATTATCATAAACTATTCGTGTTACATTCTAGTGATAAAGACTAGTTAGCATACATTAACGCGTTTCTAATATTGAATGCTTTGTAAATGTGCATTGTTAAATTTCGAACAGTGTTTTTATTCTCTGAGTTTATAAGATCTATAAATTTCACCATAATATGACGCGCCGTGAGACTTTTGGACCAAATGCGGCAATAATCAATGTTGGCAAAACGCTTGCAAAGACACGCGAGTTTTCACGTGTTTATTTTTCCAATTACCATTAGTTTATTCACTTCAGTTAAAGCTACCGATCACTGACTGGTAGATATTTGTATTCAGGTTGGGACATTTGCCACAAGAGAACAATGAGTGCAATAAATAACTTCAAATGTTATACAGTGTATACTATAGTATGCCCCTAAAAAGTGTTTAATTAAATGATTTTGAAATGGTGCTCTGTTTCAGAGTTTGGTTCTAACTCTTACTATGATGGCAGTTGAAAGCCTGATTTTTGTTATTGTTTATAATTACTTTTACTTTCTTATTTTGCATTAAACAAGTAAATATATTTTCCAGGGATTCACATTTTCTACCTGGTGGATGAGCAGTATGCAAGTGTATGAAAAGGAGCAAATAGTGTGATATCTATGGCGTATGCTGCATCACAAATTTGAACACCATGGGTATGGTGAGAAGCGAGTAACATTACATATAGAGAACTGCAGTGGGAAAAACAAAAACAACACAGTTACAGGGTAAATCTTCATTTCTTCAGTCCTAATAAACCTGCAAACACTTTATTGTTTCCGATTCACATTGACTTTATTGTTTTATATTTTAATATAAAATATTGGTTTGGTATAATAAAATAGATATCAGATCCCATGGAGAGTGATAGCATATAATGTTAACCCTCGAAATGTTAATGTCAACCTCCTTAACTTTCTCGGGTTAACATTATATGCTATCACCCTCCATAGGATCTGATATGTATATAATACTTCTGTAATAACTGGTAATCCCTATACTCGTATATTGATTTTAGAATATAATTCAGATTTCTGTTTACTTTATAAAATTATATACAATTAATTAATGTTTACTAAACAATAACCTCAGTACATTGTACTAGGCTTTTGAAGTTTAATTTTTAATTTATGATGTGTAGTTATACATCTGTGTAATCCACATACAGAACATACTTTTCTTTAATCTGGGTTTACTTTTTACAGAATGATGTCAACAAGACCAGGACTGGTGAAAGTCCTCAAGAATACACAAGTAATTTGCCAATGTGCTTGTAAACACTGGAAAAATACAGGCAGGATTAAAAAGAAGATTCAATTCTCATTCTAAGGTAGAAGAAAATTCGGAATCAGTGTAATTTTAGCAAAACTAAAAAGTCCTTCCTAACACTTTCGTCCGGAGCTTAACTCCACAATTAGTCAATGGATGTTGTTGAAAGTTACAACAATGATATCATTTAGAGGAAATGCATTGAACAAGAACCAAAACTCAATCTTACTTACTTTTAATTATCCCTTTTGATTACTTTTTGTCCAGGACTCAGCTCCGATTCTATACGATGGAATTTGTTGAAATTTCACACAATGAAATCCGACGCTAAGAAGAAGTGCAATGCATTATTCTGTCTCACATTTAGAATTATCTCCCTTGATTACATTTTTGTTTGGCGAGCGTACCTCGGAAACTATTGTATAAAATTCGTTGAGACTTCATACAATGGTAGAGGTAAAGGTGAAAGTAAATGCTTTTTTCTATAACGTTATCTTGTTTTAATTATGATAAATATTACTGAAGAATGATATATCACTATCAAGCTATAGGGCCTGTTCTTGTGTTTTCTTATGTTTGTTCAAATCATGAATCTAAAGCTGTTCAAGAAATATTGTTTCCAATTTACTGTAACATTAATTTCTCCTTGTGTCTACCTTTTACCCAAACAAATGCTTCGGTGTGAGATTTAGCCATGTGAGACATGTTTTATTTCGTGTAGTCTGTGAGGATATAGATCGAAAGTATGGCACATGGGTTAGCTGCTCCACTGACGCTAACACTGGTTCCCGCATATGTAGTTTGTACTGTGAGAAAAACAAGTTATTGCCACGAGGACTAACAAACTTTCTAGAATACAACTGTGGTCCAGACACCAACTATGAGTGGCAGCCAATGGACCTGATGCCTTCGTGTGTTGGTAGGTAAACGATACGATCTCTATTATAACGGACATTAACTCTATCGAACTTGAAAAGTATATTGCAGTTATGTTTTTTAACTCATGACAATAAATTCAGATTTAGCACCTCAATATCACACATTACAATGCTGCCACACAATGTCAGAATGCTGTCACACAATCGAATCATTAATAGATAATATATTGATATTGCTGAATTCCTATCAAATGATTTGAATACTGTAATGAGTTAAGATATTTTCTTATAGAAGTTACCCAGCTGAATCAAATAATGTTGTTGTTACCGGATGCCGATCTACTAATTACCATGGAGAGTATTCCATGACAATGAGATGACTATTGAGTTTCTACTCTATCCCTAATGTTTAACATAATGAGGATCTGTGTGGGGTATAATTGTCTTGTGTTTGTCGTATTCTCTGTAACAACTTAATTCTTCTTTTACGACATTCAGAAAACAGCCATAATGCCCTCAAGTGTTATTCTAAGTGTTACTTTAAATACTTAAACGCAAACAAACATTGTTACATAAGTCATCTTAACACTTTGCGTAGTACACTCAAGTCATTTAATGCTTTGAATGGTTTCATTCTTCCAGATCCAGTTGGTCCCAGAATACTTGCTGTCTCATCTAGTGTGGAGTACAATACTGAAATCTCCGAAATGAATAGTTGATACCTAACTGACACTGTATTAAACAATGTCATGTTAACTCCATGTTCAGTTCACTGTCAAACTGGAATACAGGTATCCAAGTCGAGCAGACGGCGGCGGAGAAGTACAGGCACCTTATTGACAATAACCTTTAGCTTGAATTTAACCCTCGAATCAAATTTAGAACTGGATACATACACAGAAAACGGAACAGGTCAGTTATCAAAGGCACTGCTAAGAATATTATTGTATTTGCAGTATTTACACATTTTAAAATATAAAATAGCTTATTGGCTCTAATACCAGGTTTACATTGGGTCTTTAAACAAACGTCGATTTCATCCTTTTTCCACTTCAGTCCAATATACATTAGTATCAATGCTATTTCGACTATAGATATGAGGTAACTAAAAACTCATGTATATACACGTGTTTGTGAATATCTTTGGGTTTTTGTTATATTGGTAATTATTGTAATGTTTGTTTGCTTCAATTGCAATACATGGATGTTGCAAGATCAATACCATTGACCCTCGTACACTGTCTGTAAAGAACACTTACAGCATACAACACTTAAAATAATAACCTCTTCTTCTTCATAATGCAAATTGTCACAATATTGCCATGGACAACTGGTATGTGCATATCTCTAAACACAGATACCGTTATAATATTATAATGATGCTTTGTAATGGTATATTGTAGTCATTTGATAAATACCTTTCAAATTAACTGGTTATTATAAAGAACTTAAACTTATGGCGTAATGTTATTTCAAGAATGTAAAGAGAAAAGTCAGTTGTATTATATATCGAAGTTGCATAAAAAAATCTTCCCTGATAAATATACGGTTCTTTTAACCACCCGACGTTCTACTAGATATCCACGCGTTTCTGAACCGAAAGTAGCTGATTTTTAGACATCAAAACAAAAGTAGGAATATTTAGTTAATTCAAAATGCAGGCAAATCAAAGAGTATTTTCTATGAACAAGAAATTACATTATATCTCATTAAACATACATGTACTTCCAAAACATTTTCAATCGTGTTTCAATGCCGAGATGGTCACATTCAATAGTACATGCCTAGAGCAATTGTATTCTGTAATTTGAAACAAAAAATAATCGTCTGCAAGATTGGCGTTCCGTATCAAATGTATAATAAACATATGTGCCGCTTTTATTGTATACATGTAATAATGACACACATTATTTCTTTGGTTTACAGTTAGTGATTCATTGCAAGAACTTTTCGATGCTTTGAACAATCTGGAGTTGACAGCTCAATATTTACCGAACAATACTGAGAATATATTTAATGCGGTAATCAATGGAACCACATATACCGTAGACACAAGCACGCTTACATTCGAGCCATCAATTACCTGTGCTGAAACACAGTTTATACATGATGGTGTTTGCAGTAAGTATATTTTAGTATATCTTTATTATTTGATTACCTCGTGCTATATGTGTGTTGTTTGCTCTTTATTATTTGATTACCTCGTGCTATATGTGTGTTGTTTGCTCTTTATTATTTGATTACCTCGTGGTATGTGTGTGTTGTTTGCTCTTTATTATTTGATTTCCTCGTGTTATGTGTGTGTTGTTTGCTCTTTATTAGTTGATTACCTCGTGCTATGTGTGTGTTGTTTGCTCATAGGTTGTATGATTTGTTATTGTCTCAATTTTCGAGTTCCTTTGTGCAGACCTGTGTCGTGCCAGATTTATATGTTTGAGAACGGTTTGGATGTTGTGCTTTTTTGGTTTCCTTGTTCTTATCATTGCAATTTGACGTCCACTCCATGTGTATACTTCCTGGTCCTGCCCGGTCGCATCCTTTTTATGCCATTGCTTCCCCTGTCCGTGTGTTCGTCCGTCCGGCCGGCCGTCCGTGTCCAAGTCGTTTCTGGCCCAAGATTTGTTGTCGACAGAAATATATTGAAATGATTTGGCAAGAGTAGATCACCATGGATGATGTGTCGCGAGCAAAAATGGCGCCAGTATCTACAAGGTCAACGTCAAAGGGCAGCATTTCATTTTGTTTATAAACCAGTGTAAATAATGATTTCAATGTGTTTCGTGTTCAGCCCAGAACTTTGTGGGATTTTTTAACTTGGCAAAGATGCGCACCATATCTAAAATATCAAGGTTGCGTTGCACCATCCGTATCGAAACGTGTCCGACCCATATAACTTTGCTGTCTAACGTGGGATTTAGAAATAATTGTCCATCAATTGTCGCCATATTAGATGATGGGTTACACGCAACAATTGTATCCATAGCCAACATGTCGATCATACGGTCAGTCCATTACGCGGTCGGTTGTCATAAAGTCAGCCGGTTCATCATGCAGTCGGTATGTCACGCAGTCTGTTGCATGCATTTCTTGAATACAATGCAATTGCTCACCATGAAGTGTATAAATGCGTGAGATATTAGCTCTAGACTTGAGCATAATTCGTACCGTAGTATTATTTGTTTTCGTTTTAAATCAAAAAGCTAAAATGATGCCGTATGGGTATGAACATTTCCTTTATGATGTAAATACACTTTGCTTAGGAGGATGTGATCGGTTCATTTGAAATGTATACATGCATATGCCTACATTGATAATTATTTAACACCTGGCACCCAAGGTTTACACACATGATCAATTGATCACATATATCATCTAAATTTTGGATAATTAATTGATACCTAAATTTCAGTTGAGTGTCATGCTGGAACATATTCTGATGGTGTTTTTTGTCATTTCTGCGATCGAGGAACATATCAACAATTATCTGGTCAAACATCATGTATACAATGCCCATCAGGTGTAACAACTGGTACTCTGGGATCGTCCGCTTATTCACAATGCTCAGGTAGAATACACCTTAACATGTTTTATATGTTTTTCGTTCAATATTTCATAATACATGTATTGACTTATATTCTTTTTAGCTTTTAATTTCAAATAAGTATTTGATAATTTTGCATTTAAATTGATAGACATACAATATATAGCACAGTAATTATGTAGTGCTAATATTAATGTGTTTTTAAGACATGTTATCTCCATGGTACTTTATACCATCATATCGTTTATATATACAAGTATTCTGCATTCTAAACGTTATATTCCAGTAGTTTTCGGATACTTATAGTAAATCATGTATTTAAATGAGTGAATATAACTACATTTTTCTGTAACAATTTTTGTTATTCTTTGAGCAATCAAATCAATAGTTTAATGTGGTAGTAACGTTCATGTATAATGAGAGGATGATGTGATACAGACAATCTCTGAACCAAAAATGAATAAGATCAACGATATACGTTATCGTCTACATGAATCAAAATAAGCATTGAGACGTTTTTGTTTTTGAAGCAATGAAAACTCGTTTTCAGAGATTGTTACAGAACTTAAGTCCTCTCCATGTCGTGTTTGACTTCCATCTTGTCCTGTTTTTGGCAACTTGCGCAGCGTAATCCCATGACAGTCGCATGTCCGCAAGCACCGTCATGATTGATCTGCGCCACATATTATTACGAGTTCTCTCCCATTCTATATCCCTTATATAGCACATAAATAGTATTGTGTATACATGTACATATCCTATGGAAGGTATATAGAAGGTCAGATAACTCCTGACAATCTCCGGTTGACTGCGCCATGTGTTTTACGGCACCCTTCTCTACCTCAGGTTCCATATTTACCAACAACAGAAACAAAGTGTGGAGTACAATGCATCATAAATACATACATAGTAATGCAGTATGCTTTTTTATTTACAGAAGGCTTAATCACAAAAACGCCTGTTCCTGCCAGCAAGCCATCTGCATTACAAGGTAAGTTATTGCTCTTCGGATGTTTATACGGCATAAATTTATAGTGTGCAAAATTATGACTTTTCCAGGCGGCTTATTATCTAAGTAACTCTGTTTATCATCTACATGTTTTCATTTACTTGAATCGACGCTGGTTTGAAGACAATCTTATTAAAATCAGCTCAATGCCTAATGAGCATTATGTAATGCAGTATAATGTAGGATTTGGCTTGCAGAAAAACAATTAGTACCATCTGGAAGCACAGGAAACACAGTAAACTGCCATATGTGACAAACAATCTGTAAGCAGTTCATTCATATCATTATTGCAGTCCACTTAAGACATTAATCTAAAACACATGGTAGTCTTAAAAATAAGTGACAGTGATTTTATAAAGTACAGTGACTTTTTGCATCCAATAACAGACACTAACTGCTTGAAAATATTCATAGATATTTATATTAAATTCACTCGAGTCCGTTTTAATTTACGTGAGAAAGATAGTAAGCGAACTATGAGGTGGTCAGCCAACAAAACATGTCTTGGATTATTTTTACCAATTGAAATAGTGTACACTTAACTGGTTTTTTCAACTAATTTTTAATCGACAGTGAATGCGTTTTCATCAATTTACTGTATACAACAATATGACATATTTTTGTACTATATTTCAGTTGGTGTGATTGTTGGAATCGTTGTTTCTGTTATTATACTTCTTTTGATCATTGTGGTCATTGTATTAAAGTGTTCCAAGAACTTCAGGTACGTCAAGGTTTCTGTGTTTTAAACGTCTTTTTTGAGACAATTGTGCACGCTTATGTCACAAATTTCCCAATTTCGGTTAGCAATCTACTGTATTTGAAATGTTCATGAAAAGAAACATACATCTAACATATATACTTATGCAACTGACCAATGCTTGTTTCTGAGCACTGATATAAGATCTTACGCTGGTCCTCTCACGCCGTAGGTGAATATCACCATTTATGTCTATATATGAATGATAATAGCAGGTGTGGTGGAAATGCTCAACGCAAACAGCTCACCTTCACTGAGTATGTTGCAATATCACGACTGTGATTTAAACCTGGTTTAAGGGTGCACACAAGCTCACACTGTTGACACTATCACCTGTACTTAAAAATGATCAAAACAATAAAACAAATCTCAGTTCAACTCCACAACATTGTAGCCGAAGAAAAGAAGATATTGTAGATGTACAAACGTAAACCCATGGAAAGAGGTAAATATATACTCAATGACGATCTGACGACAGAGCAACTGCAAAGAAGCCTGTAAGAAGATGAGTTTGTCATGTAGCACGATCATATCAGTGTCATTTTTTTACATTTACATAACTTGCTTAACAATATATGTGTACAGCTATCAGTCTTAAGTTTGAAATCTATTTTAATAAAATATCATTCTATCCGACTTTTTTACTCCAAAAATATTACGTTATAACAGTAACTTTAACAAAACAATACCAATAAAATTGTTGCTTATTGAGTCTTTGACCTGTGTATTTAGAATGGATTCAAACTGAGCGTTTGTTGCAGAATGATAACTTTCACATGATTGTTTTTCGAGTGATGGCAACTATGGATATAATATCAGGTAATTAAATGGGCCGTGCTGAATCAGTTATACTAAGTCTTGTTAAGTATGTGATGAATGTATTATGTGGAATACACAAACGAGTATTGCAGCATGCTTAAAAGTTTTCCGTTGGTTTATAGTTTATAGAAATCTGTCTGGATTTCTGATAGAAATACACAAACAGTTAGCTTGTACGATTGTAAATATTTAATAGACATGTTTTTTGTTTTTTTTCCATTTTGGATGAATACATCCCATTGGTACTAGATTGAAGACAGTGAGAGAATGTAATCTTAGGCTCGTACGCTTGCTTTCACAGAGAAATAAATTAATATTTCACAGCCGTACTAACATGGTTTTGCTATTTGCATAGTCAGTGTTTTGTAAACCAATCAAATCTTACGTTAACCACCAATTAAGGCAATTTCGCACAATTTCTCTTAAATTTAAAAATATGTGTAACCTCGAAGCAGATTAGTTAACATTGTTTATTGTGTATTTTAAGATTAATCCAGTAAGTAGTGTTTTAGTCATCACCACGGGGAATTGTCCGGTGTTAGAATTAAGAAGACTTTCGTGGTTTTATGTACCAGTTGAGAACATTTATATTGTTTTAATCAGATAAATCGCTATGTAACTAGTTGTTTTACATGAATGTTTGAGTTCACGACTTATGCAATAAGTAATGTTGGACTATATTGAAACAGACTATACTGTGTATATGATTAATCACACTACGGAGTTATTTGATGCAGTCTCATTCGGAACACCTCAGCATTATTGGCTCTGCCGAGTAGTTACGATTGATGCAGTCTCCTACGCAGTGATCTCCCCTTACTGGTTTCGGAGTTTCTGTAGTTAGCGTAATTGAAGGCATTTTTTATGGTGTACAACAAATTGTAACCTTCAGATTGCAACAAATATGTATACTTCAAGTTGCGCTGACCATCCTTTTTAAAGATATTCCTTGTTTTCTGATAAAAATGTCTTCTCTTGTTTAATGAAGCAGTCTCACGAACGGTTGTTTCTACATAGCAAGAAATAAAGTTGCGATTATAACATTTTTTGTTTTATTAGTATTATATTGTACACAAATTCTATCATTGGAAATAAATAAACTGCCATCTGCTCTCTGCTTTATATTGTTATCTTTGTTAAGCCATCATTCCTTGCACAAATGTGTATCAAAATGCCATGTTGTGCTGGCTAAAGTAAAAATAATAATGCATTTATGACTAATTGCAATTTGCATCGCAGTCCGAATACTATTTGTACTGAAGGTGTATTTCCTCAGATGAAACTAGGGTGACACTTAAAGATATATATATAGTTATGCAATAAATGAGGTAAATGTATATGAACATGGTAACAATATAACGTCTCGTCAGGTTTTTTTCAATATACCGACGTGTTCCACTAAAATGTACCACTTAAATTGTTTACACCATTCAGTACGCCAAATAATGCAACGGATTTATTGCATTTAAAGTATTTACACCAATAACTAGAACTACAGCATTAAACATTCCTTTACAATAACGACATGCATAAATTACAGCTTTGTTCTTAGTACAGGTATGGCTTGCACAACATAAGACGTTGGTTCAAATTCTAATAAACAAATAAACAAACGTTCTACCAAAAGTGAAGGATTTCAAATTGATTTTAAGACAAATTCATCGTTCGTGTGATATTACAATTACATTGTGAAAAAACTAAGGTACATATGCAAGCGTAACGACTGGTCAGTCGAGTATACCATATCAAACCCATGGTCAATTAAAGCTCAGGTACACAGATATGACTGGATGGTTTGCGCAGTCCGCTGACTGTCATATTGAAAGATATATCAAATGTTCTTAATATACAATATCGAAACAATAATACATGATATGCAATATGATTTTCTTAGCACCCGTTATTTCGACCATTCCTTTGCACACCGACCCCAACAATAGCCTACAACACATTAAAAGCTTAGGATGTGCAAGGTTAAACATGTATGGAAACAGAGGTGCAAGGAATTGTCTGACAATCAATAATAACCATGAATAATTTAGGGGGACAACACATGGATGGATATACTCATCACTGCATGATTTTCCTTCAGAAATCTTATAAGGAATGTCAAGTGTGGATCATTCCATGTCGGGAGCATCTGTTTTGAAAAAGGACGGCTGGAGCATTGTCTGGTTGACCACTACGTTTAAACAAGAATAGTTCATGTATTTATAAAAGTATTTAGGTAAAATACAGTATTAGTAAAAATTATATATATATATTGAATACGTTATGTTCTCACCAGAAATTTAAAACTTATCGGAAGGAATAAAGTTTCTACTTATTGGTATGTGTTACAGATTGAGGACTTGTGGTCACTTACCGACACTTGTACCAAATCAAGGCAATGTCTAGACAAACGATCACCAGGACCATGATAGGTATCATCACTGTTCGAATCACTGAACTATTTGCAGAAATGTAAATGATAGAACTGGTATAGGATTATAAGATACTAATCTACATTATCACATGAAATGCAAGTTTACTCGATTTATGAAATTGTTACTGGTAACGATGGTAACAAACAAAAATCCGATCAAGATGTAATTGCTATTATTGCACTACGTACGGAACATTATTTCAACCGAACAAAAGAACACCAAACTGTGTATCATGTAAATACACCAATTTCTTGTGCTACACTCATAAGACAAATGGTAATGTTTGAGCAAATTTGAACCTGATTTAAGGAACAGTGGTGTACCCTCTGATCATTTGAAGGCGGTATTCATATTTTCACCAATCGAGTATGTTAGTCTAATCTCCCTTTTGCCTCTGTAGTTCTTCACTTGTATGTATATATGTTCATGTACAGTGGATCACGCTTATAACGTACTCGGTTATAACGAAAAATATGATAGAACGTATTGGTTTGTATTTCCCGTCAAAGCTCTTTTATATTTCATTTTAAAACTACTCGGTAATAATGCATTTGGATATAACGTAGTAATTTGTGGGTCCCAAGAGGCATATTCTAAATCAAACGTTATCGGTTATAACGTAATTCAAAATTGGTTTGGGTGTGAACACAGGTATTAGCTAAAATGCAGACATTTATCGCGGCAGAAAAAGCGCATTGATTGTCCAACTCGCTAATTGCTCATGCTTGCATTGGACTAGTGTCGGGCAACTGTTTATGTGACTAATTGCTTATTACGGAACAAATATCCCGTTTTGATTAGACAAAGGAAACATGTTCTTACAGCCTGTGAGTGAGCTTTACAACCAATGTGAAAATGTACGCTTTGCATGGAAACAACTTGAAACGTTACCATGCAAACAGTCAGAACGGAACCCGGAAATGACAAATTCAAAATAAGTATTAAGTGTTTCGAATTAAGGATAGTCGGAAGGATCTTCCGAATATACGCTGGCGATATATTCATTAAATAACTTACAATAAAGAAATGTCATTTACTCATATAACAATCAGAATGTGCCTGAAGCGGCAAATTCTCAAACGAAACTTTAATTATACACAAATATGTACAAGTATGAGAGTAGCCAAATATGTTCGAAACCTCTCTTGAAGAGTAACGTAACTTCCTATTTACGTTAGTTCTTCGACATTTCATTTGTAAACATTTGTAAATGCACTTAGAGTTGTACTCGATTTTGAAATGCTTGAACTGGTTGGAATCATTTTTCAAACGCTATGAAGGAATAAGTCTCCGAAAATTCAAACACGTCTTTCGATATTTTTGTTTTATTTTCAATAGAAATCATTCGTTCACACAAATACTGTGCAAGAAAATTGACATAAATATGTTTGACTCACTGCATAATGAAACGGATCTTTTAAAACATTTTAACAACTAAACAAAAGACACAAGGCACCTGATTCACGGTAACAAAACAATGTTCATCCAAACATGGTTTACACTGTTTAATAACTGGCAATGGAACCAATGTTTGGGCAATGATAATTGGCGCATATTTCGTTATACGGTCTTATTACGGTCTTATTACGGTCCATGTGGTATAAGGTAGTACGATAAAGTTCGACATATTTAGATATAAATTTAACTTTTTGACATACAAGAATTGAAGAGATTTTGGAGAGGAATTGTTAGAGACGGGGGCTGTTGCCCGATATCGATAACATGTTTTTAGATATTTAAAGTTGGTATGATTTCAATAAAACCTCAATAATAAGACCGCCGTTTGGACATTTGAAAACTGGTCTTAATATTGAAGTTGAATTTAGAGCAAAACAGTGAAAATGGAGTTGAACATTGTGTTCTTAATATTGAGGTGTTTTTTAAGTGAGGTTTTAAGTGAGTGTCTGCAAACAATGTCAGCCCGCCTGGCTAGTTCAGTTGATACAGCGCTAGACTGTCACCCGGCAAATCCGGGTTTAATTCCAAGGTTGGGCAGGTTATGTCCGTGACATTGACTATGGTCCAGTCCTCCACGTATGGAGAAGTTGTCAGTTGCTTGCGGAAGACAAAGTGAATACTGGTTGATAATTAATTCCATTATAACTGGTTAAGTCAACTGACCACGGTATATGGCTGAAAAGTGTTGAAACACGGCGTAAACTCCAATGAAAACAAAAGCAAACAATGTCACGTTGAACAGATGTTCGTTTATTTGGTTCACATACATTTAAACAGTGACAGGAAATTGTCTTCCGGAGGAAAGTTAGGAGTTAAAATGTCCAATGTCAAATTCATTGAATTAAAAATAGTTCGTAGGCAAGGATGCAAATACAGTACTTCCGAACTACAACATGAACTATTTTAAGACGGAGAACTCAAACTGGGAAACAGAAACACAGAAAGTGTAATACTAAAAGCTACCGAAACTATGTCAAGGAGACAGTTACATAATTAATTGACATATAATTTTACAACGTTTTCGTACATGTATGTACATCTAACGCATTGAAACAATTTAATTATTAGTTTTACCGGACGTGTCGTGTAGATATATCGCATGTATCGTGTGATGGATATTCAGCACGGGGTACAATAATTGTTGATTTTGTCACTTGTGTCCAGTTTGCCCTTGTAATCCATTACCTGTATATAGTTATGTTTTTCATGTCTCCTTGTGTTATTGAGATGACTGTAAACTTTGCATATGCCATTCCCAGCTCCACTTTCTAATTCGATTGCTTGATTGTAAAATACAAAGTAAGTATACTTTTACTTCAATGATACTGGAGTATTGTGCTCAGATTATGTTAACTGTTCTTTTTATACATATGTTATTGTCCATCTCTTATAATTCCGTATGGAATGGCATTGTGCTGTTTTAAATGTTATGTTTATATAGTATGTAATATTGTGTATGTGCAATGATGAGATGAAAATAAAGATACTACTACTACAAAACCGATTCATTTCCATTGATTATACAGCATTATTAGTATTCGAAAATACTTGAGCGTTTTTTTTATATTTATTAGTAACACATATCAATTTGATATACACAAGACCGTGGTTGATGAAGGATTACAATCGGTTTTAACTTAATAATACATTTATACATGTCATCTGGGACTTGATAACAATGTATACATCTTTGTACTTATTATCATACCGTTTGTTTTATAACATTTGGTATGATGAAAAAACATCTTGTTAACTGATAATAATCATTGTGAACTATGTATGACAAAGTTTAAGCACGGGGTTTCATCAGATTTTCCATTCTTTATCACGTGCGAGATGCTACATTTAAGTGGTACCTTTATATGACTAACTGTTTTAGGATGGAGACGTCGTAACTTTGTTTTAAAAAAGTACATTATTTGTCAATCAAACCCAAGTCAACTTCCAGAAACAAATGATTGTACTACCACATCAAATAAACCATATCATACCTCCACTTTAAGCGGAATGTTGTGCCTTTGCCTATTCATAGGACCTACTTCCCTTTCCTACGACTTCTAGGGGAGTTTCCGACACGGAGATGACTGTGATGGATGACACAACGCCGCGATAGAACACAATTGTATACACGTTATGTAGACTTTAGTCAGTCCGTTTTCATGGCACTAAGTAAGAATAAACTTCTTTCCATACTGCATGTAATGTTGCTTAAAGTTCCATATTTGCCAGCAGCCTACTTGTACTAAGCATTATACAAATGTTACTGTAGCTACTGCTACATTCTCACCGATGAAGCGAGTACGGTTTGTATGCTGTTGAACACAGTATGTTGTATGATGCTAATTACTCTCCTTCATCGTTATATGCATATTTTACTGAAATGTTCGTACGGGGTATATGTGATTTACTGAAATATGCGTACTGGGTATACATGATTTACTGAAATGTGCTAACGGGGTATGCAAGCGTGATTTACTGAATTCGTGAACTTGAAGTGTCATATATGTACAACAGAGATCTTCATTTTTGCAAACATTGGCACTATTTTGGGATGATCAATTCTGACAGTTTCTACGTGTATTTGTTCCGATTTCGTCCCTTGTCATTATAAAAACCGCCATTTACTAGAGAATTTGAAGAAACTGAGGACATTGAATGGTTCAAACATACTGTTATCTATTGTTACTTGGAATCCAGTAACGCCATGTACCATAACAATTATTTCTCGTTTTCTCAACCCTTTTTATTTAGATACAGCCCTAATGTGCTAAAATACCAACAATACAAAAGCACATCTTTGAAGTGCTGCACATATGACGTCAATATATGTGTTACATAAGGCAAGTTTTAGTCTTATTATTTTAAATATAAAGTATCATGTTATTTCCTGTTAAGTCTATATTCTAGACCCCTGTCCATTGGACCACTATTTGAATAGGACAACATAAACATTTACTTTTTAAGCTCCAACAACCACTCATCATCTGACATTGTATCAACTACATGTCAATTGTATGTAATGACACAAGTGACTGTTACACATGTAATAATTACAATTAACAACTGCATTAAGCTGTATTTGGATGCTAACAGCTGTCTTAACACATTTTGTGTTCTCATACTAGTGACATGATTACACTTTTTAGCTTCGCATACAAACGCTTAGCTTGCTGTCCTTACAATTTCACCTCGACTGGTAACATTGTTGTCACCGCACAGTAGACATATATTCTCTTTATATTTTTGTATAAAAAGGCCTTCACGTTGACAACTGTTTTAACTGATTGGAAAAAGGTTTGAAGAATAAGTTTATTTCCGTTAAACAAGTTAAAGATGTAGCACTTAACTTGTTCAGAATACTGTTGTTGATGATTTTATGTGGAAGTTTATGACTGTAATATAGGTTTTTAAAAATACTGGGCTCTCTACAAGGCTCGCCGGATTGACATTGTGAGCTTTCTATGATCATTAGACTGAAATCGTGTCTTATTTTAACAATTCCTTTCTTCTAAAGATGTGTGAATAACTGTTGCAATTTTAGAAATCAAACAAACAAAAAACATGCTTTATATCTCAACATTGGAATTTCTAATTCTCGCTAACCACAATTACATGCTTTCTTGTTTTTTGTCACGCTACTATTTTTTGTAATAATGATTATTGCTGTTTTGTAAAAAAACTATTTTTAGTGTTCAATATGCACATAAAATATCCATCAGTACATAAAATAAATTCTCCCACCCCCTGTGTTTGGCACCAAATTCTAGCAATACAAATATTGCATTTCAAAAATGTGTTTTAATCTGGATATTATATAAAACTTCTATAATTATATTTCAGTGGTTATAAAACATAAGCCCACAACTCAAGCCACAGATTGAAGCCAAAACACAAATCAGACGGCACCACATATATGGACACTGACTATATGAGTTTTATTCCTGGAGGAAATTACTCATGATGGATATACACTTAAAAACACTTATGAGTATGCAGGTATAAATATGATCGTAATGTGGTCAATATTAGTCTGATTAGAAAAAGTCTAATACATTTAGTATGTGTGCCCACCTGGACTCATATCATCGTGTTATTTAAACTGATAATGCGACCAGAGTATCGTGGTCTATACATAGCCTATAGCAAATATACACATTTTGTGTAGAATGTTAATCAATAAATAGTTATACAACATTAAAAAGGTGCACACTTATAAGTGTTGTTTAGTGTATATTTTAAGAGTTGGAAGTATGAACTGTTTGTTGTCAGAACACAAACCAGTTAATTCAGTTGAATTATTTTTTGGCTAGAATGTAAAAAGGATAACACTGGAAACCAATGACTTACATATGTCTTCTCCTGCAACAAGGTATATTTCCAACAGGTGTGTGATTGATTGAAGTGTTTAGAATGTTTACAGTATAATAAGAAACTCCAAAATGTTTATACTGTATTATTGGTGTTGATAAATGTAAACTTTTTAATAAAGTAACAGGGAGCAGTTTGTAATGTTTAAAGTGTGTTTTTTATATCATAGAGAAATGAATTATGATTTCACACTATATTGAAGTGTTCTTTTCTTCTATAGTAATTATCAACATTTTAAATGAAGCTGTAGAACATACATCCTCGGTACACAGGCTACTCATAACATATATGATACTCTGGGCAAATTGGCTAGCGAAACATCGTAATGCATGAATATTCATTAGCATTTCTCGACCAATGAAATGGACGATAACAAAAAGAAGGAACCATCTTTGAGAGAAGCTATCATCTAATTCGACAATTTGAAAGCCATAATGGGTCTCTCAGAACTGCGATTTCATCCGTAACAATTTCCATATCGTATGAGGTGTGTCAAGCGGCCAATCAAGCGACTGGATTTCACCTCATTAATAATTCATGAGTATGAGATTTTTAGTCATTTGGCCCAGGGTATCACAAATGGTATGAATAGCCTGGGTACCTGGGAACATGGCTGGGGTAAAATAAATTCAACATCCCAAAGTTCACAAAGTTTGTATTGCAATGGTTTCTACAACAATATAACATGAAAACACATTAAATATTCTATCACAATAGCATTCACAAATCACAGCTTTATACGTAAAACAATGGCACCACTTTCCAAACATTTAATGTGAGGAAACACACATAAAATATAATTGTTGTATCATAAGACGATAAAAAAGTGACATAAAAGCTACTTGTACAATAAATTAAATGTTACGGAATAGCATTGCTTTCAATTGTCATTATTCTTATACTTCAATAAAGGTACAGATAAACTTGTATAATATTCCAGCGACTATTGATGGTTAAAATGACTAGTTGACTTGTGGAATATGTACACAATTAGTCTAGGGGGTCTAGGGGTATGATACCTCGGAAAACACCATTTTCTAGAATATTCGTAGTGCAATCTGGTGACATTTTCACAAGCAACATAGCAAATTCTGAAGCATTTTATATTCAAAACATTTAAACCTTAAAGTGCAAACAAATGTTGATTATTGCATTCCTTGTGTTTTCATTTTTTGATAACCACGTGTATGCAACAGCTTTCTTTGCATACAGGTAGCTATGTACCTGATTAATAACAGTGTCATTAACTCTCAATGCAACAAGACATTTAAAATATTTAATCCACTTTGCTAGAAATATAGTTTGTAGTCGATACTTTATTTACAAGAATGAAAAAAGTAAATGTAAAAAAACACTGTACTTATATACATATTAAACACTGCAGTATGCAGACAAGCTTATTTGTATGTAACTTTAAATAAGTACAAAAAGAGAAGAAGATTAACTGAAAACTGATAAAATATGACAATAAGTGTAAAATAACCAAACTGTTGTCATAGATACGAGACTGACCGTGATTCGATAGTTTACGAATCATTATGGCATTTTAGAACATTACAAAATGTATATAAATGCATGACAATAATATATAGTTACCACATGAATTACATGTGGCGGCATACTTTGGCAATGCCAGTGATGCCCACTTGATGTAAGTTCGAATATGTTTCATAGAACACTGTCTGCATGACACATGACACAATTAGCACATCCATGAGGCACTGGAGATAATTACGACACTGAAAATATGAAACATACGTCATTTCCAGAAAACGTCACATGTGATGTCACCATGTACTGACAGTAATCAATGTTTGCCTAATATGGCAATATGAATACGAAATGACCATGTGGAGTGAATATTGTTTCCTTCTTGCCGATAGTGACATCACATGTTGCGTTTTCTTGAAATGACATCACTTACAGAAGAGGTTAGCAGCGTTAATTTAAGTTGTATAAACTGTGCAAACTACTCCAAAGAGGTATACAAATCCTACTGCTCTGGTCAGAATAACAGAACGCCGTTTCTTGTTGGCAATGTCGGGCAAAAGTATGTACATGTTGCACATTTATATAATCTTAAGTAAAGACTTTAATTAATTATATGATTATATACTCTAAGAGACATGTGCTGATTCAATATCTTAATACATACTTGTAGTTGTGGGAATGTAAAACTGAATATGTTATTGGTAAGATACATTGGACAAAAAATCATGAGGCAAAATAAGTCAAATGTAATAGTAAAATGTGAATAACAAATACTCAACAACATTTTATATACAATAATAATAACTCACATTCATGCAATAATATATGGCGGCATTAATTATGTTAATGATCAATTCATTACAATTCTTTTAAAGAGAGAACTGGATATTGATCTTCTTACAAATTTTCATTTAATTCATAAATTGGATGAACAAAATATCATTTTAGTCACTCAAAATATTTAAATATGTATTGTTGCTGCATGCTTTGATCAATAATATAAACTTCAAAATTTGCACCAATCAAAAATCAAACATGAGCGTTAACCATTATTCTTCTGATGTCTTTAATTATCTAATAAAGTTGTCTTTTGAGCAACATACTACATACAACTCCTTCAGGCTAATAATAGGTCAGTGTTTTGATAAAATCACTCCATTTATTTCTTTGATTTAATAATGTTCTATCGTCGACAGTTTGATTAAATAATCTTCTATTGCCGTCAGTTTGATTTAATTAAGTTCAATTGCCGACTGTTTCTTTTGCATGGATTTGTCACACTCAATAATTGAATTGTGCTGATTTTCACCTTTTTCTGAGTACCCTGGTAACCCGTATATCGCATCATACAATGGTGGATGACTACTGATAACCCGGGATATTGGGGTAACATAATCACTCTCAGTGGGACATGGTGTATAGCGCTCCTCATCACTACCATTATAATAATCTGCATAGAAATGTAAAGGTATGCTACTAGGCGTGACAGGTCGGGTATTGGTCATGTTGGAACATTCTCTGTTATAAGCTGGACATCTACTCCGTAAATCAGAATGTGAACCACCAACCTTGGTCTTGGGCCTAGAATATATACAGTGAATTATTATAACAAAAACAGCACACATATTACCATACATATGATTTATTTGATAAATTCATTATTTTAGCTTTTAATTGGTAATACAGGTTATGTGTACTGGTTATAAAAATGTTTTCACCTGTACTACAAAAGAAAATGAAATATAGTACATCGGTGTAATTCTCATTTATCGAGTAAGTACAAGTCAATGTACTTTTCTTTGTCATGGGCATTTAGTTTATATTTGACATATTACTTCATATCAAGCCTGCCTGGTTAGCTCAGTCTGTAGAGCCACTTGATTATTACTTGGGGGATCAATATTCGATTTCCAGATAGGACCGGTCATGCCCTGTGACAGTTTGCTACGATCATTTGTCCTTCATCTCGGACTCCTATGTTAGTTGTCAGCTGCCTGTGGAGGGGCAAGTTATAACTGGTTGACAATTAATTCCAGGAAAACTTATTAGGTTAACTGACTGTCATGTATAACTGAAGTATTGAAACCTTAACCCACTAAAACCAACCATGTAGCAACAGCAGACCAGACAACACACCTAGTGTTCAAGAATGGTGTGAAGTAGTAACTGGGGTCACTTACCGATATTTCTTGTACCAAATCAAGGCTAAGGCTAGACACGCAACCACCAAGGCAACAATAGACAGAACCACTGCCAAAATCACTGTTTTATTTGCTAAAATGTTTATAGATAAACATTGTTTAAATAAGAGAGAAATAATCTATGTAGATCATTTAAAATGCAAAATGTTTTAGTACAAAAAAAACTTTGAAATAGACAAAACACAGAGTTAACAATGAACTTAAACCTCTTTCAAAAAACAAAGAACATAAACATTCGAAGGAACTCTGAACAGCATATTTGTTGCTAGGTCTAACATTCAATTACTTTTTGTTCTTTCCCCCAAGACATGCAAGATATTTCACATAATTAATAACTTTCCTTCGATAAACATACCCAACAGTGATATCTAAACTAAGTCTTGTTATTATATACAAAATAAAGATAAAACTTACAGGTCGGTTCTGTAGGTGTTGGGCTGGACGTCGTTGTGGTTAGTGGCTCTGTAACAGAGAACCATGAAACATGAGGAAAGCCATAATTATATATCCCAATGCATTATATCATTCATAGACTGACCATAAGTCATCTATATCATAGGGTGAGTATTATATAAATACATTTGTATACACAGTCAAGTTGCTGCTTGAGTCACCATCCATATTCTTGAAGATTCGAATTTGAAAAGCACAAAGAAGGCTGTTTTCACAAAAAAGGATCTTAATAGGGTACAAACGACATGAAGAATATGAATAGGTGTGAACAACTAAAAGGGAGGGGTAAAGGAAATAACAAACGACTGCACAGCAATAGATTAACAGAAACACTCAGCTACACAATGAACTCTCAGCCTTCGAATTGCCAGATTAAAAGAGAGAATAAGTTGTTACAGGGAACACTACATACATAAGACAATGCCTCTCCACACAGACCTCCAGGAAAACTACAATCCATAAAACATCAGGCCTTTGAGGAGGCGCATGGGAAGATATGCAAGGGAACGGGGCACAAGGAATGGCCTGGCCGACAAGAAGGGACAACTAAGAGAATTAATGTGGACAAACAGGGGAGGAGAAATTTAATGGATGTAATACATCATAGGACAAGTCAAGGCAGCAGGCAACAATAGGCCAAATTGCTTGTTAACCGTGTTCCATATTATAACTTATGATGGACCCTTGTGCTTGTTTCTAGTGTGACCTCAATACAATATCAAACCACTATGTATATTTTGATAGACCATTGTTAAACACAGCTGACCATAGTCATTTAGATAGCCCGCTTTAAGCACAACCTATAAGTACTCCTTAAATACATTCAGTGTTCGGTCTCTTCAGAAAGTACCTCTTCCATCTTTTTATATTATTTGACTCATAGATTTAATATGTTTTAAAGCATTTATTTACACTAATATATGTTCATAAGGATTGGTCTTCTAAAGTTGAATCTCATGGAATGAAAATAAACACGAGGTTCATGTTCATATCTTGTTAAGATTAATTATCAGAAGAAATGTGCTCAAACTATGAATTTACCTGAACATTTGGAAAGGTCAGTAGATCCTATGGTCTCTGTTGTCAAAGAAGATGGGCACTGTATACACACTGATTCCCCAAATGATGGCTGGTATGTTCCTTTCTCACAGAAAATACAATAAACTCCGTTTGAATATGTTCCCGCTGGGCACTTCACTGAAAGGGAAAATAACGTCATAGTACATGTTTACACCTCGTTTATCATCATTTAGTTCAAACGTATTTATTCTCAAATATATGTTTATATACATTGTACATAAACAAAATGCATTGAGCTGAATCTGATGCATATGAAAATTTACGAAAGGATCAGAATGAAATGCTCATCTCGTTATCAGGCTCTCAGATTTTTGTGAACCGAAGTACCTGGGCTTAGACTGTAATACTAATGGAAATAAATTTAATATAGCTAAAATAGGAATTGTTAACTCGAAGGTTATCATCTATTAGTAATAGAAAGAAAATATGATTTATTTAAATATAGGCAATGCCATTAATGTGCAGTGTTCTTTTTGTGGTTATTTCACGTGTCCCTTTGTGCTTTTGTGTTTTTTTTGGGATGGCTGTTCTCTTTGCTGCTCACCATTTAGTTCATCTTCAAACAATATTCTTCAACGCTTTTATTTATTAAGTGAAGATGTTTGTATCTCAGTTAACGTCTCTGCTATTGTTTTTAAAGGTGGATACTGCTTTGAGAAATGCTGGTACAACTACTCACGGCACGTTCCGTTATATGCAACTTGTCCATCAGGGCATGTGATAAAGCCTTCAGTCGTAAGACTACTCATGTCTACAGTGAAAGGTGCCACATTGAATACCTCACTTGTAAAATTCTGCAAATATTGTGCTGTCAGTTCGAGGTAGATTACAGAATCCAAAAGTTCTTGCAAAGATCCACTCACTGCAGAACATAATAATATACAATTATGGAGATAATGTGTTTGTGCTTGCTTCTATTAAAATGGATGTACGTATGTATTGATATATAGATAAGTTACTGAAGCAATTACTGAAGACATTGTACTTGTTACCGTATGAGTACTCACATACTCCACACATGAACTCTTTGTAATCTCAGAAAGTTGTTAACATGAAAAGGCCTCAAACTGTAGCCTATAGTAACATGGAAGGTATTTGAACTCTCTGAAAGTTTTACAACACTGTCTCACGGTAATAGTGCTGGTTTTTGGTGGTACATACCTAGTCCAGTATATATTGCCATAGTGTGAAGTACACAATGTATATTTAAACATTTCATCTTATCAGAAAGCAATATTAAAAATGCTTGATTTGATTTTTATTAAACATACTGTCATTCATTCAGAGACATTTTCTTGATATTACAATTGTTCACACAACTTTGAATCAGTAAATAATATCATATGGTCACGTTCGAACATACAAGCAAATACTTTTGACCTAACAGCCACAGTCTTACAATACATGTTAAGTTTCCCATCCAGCTTTTGGTAGAAAATGTATAACATAACCGGTTTACCTGTTCCATCTGTTATATAGTCATCCATGTGTAAATCAGGTCCTTGTGATAAATCCACACTGAATGTTATTGTAAGCTTGGTTCCTGTATCGGACATCTGCAGGCTAATTTCACAGTTATCTGAACATTGTGTTGATTGGAAATTGTCTAATACTGAGTCAGTTAAACTGGTTATGTCACCCTCTGTTATATATGTACTGTATTCTATACTGGTTGTAATTGCTAGTTTTGTTGGTGCTAACGGCTCTGAAAGAGTTGAAGAGCATGATTGTGATTGTATAATTTCTTTCCACCCAACTTATCTATTCAGTGACATTGACCTTGAACTGATATACATGGAAGGCAATCACAGACTTGGTATTTATATGTCTGCTAGATGTGTACCACGTTCGGTTTTAATCAGTCATTCCTAACTTATTGAACGGAATCCATCAGTTTGATGCTCGCTCAAAAGCCTGCCCGCCAGTACGCCTGCCTGCCAAGACGCCAAACCCCAATTTATTAACAAGTTTATTTGAAAATAGTTTTAACACACACCATCTACACAGGCATGTATCAGCTAACCATGGAATACAAACATTGTCTACACAGGCATGTAACAGTTAACCATGGAATACAAACATTATCTACACATGCATGTACAGTGTAACCTCCCTAAACCGGACTCCTTCGGGACCGGTTGAAAATTCCGGTTTACAGAGGTTTCCGGTTTATAGAGGGTTTTGTCATTTTGATGCCATTTCATACTCTTACCTAGGTTCAGGCATTATTTCATTGAAAAATTGCACATCGTTCAATTTTACATTGTGACCACATGATATTTCTTTATTTAAGAAGAAAACATAACACAGTTATAACAAACATAACTGCCTTTATTTTAAAAATGAACAAGCAAACTTGAAGAAACTCATATCATTTACTTTGTTATGCATGAAATTAATTTTGTCCTCGAGGGACAATTCAATTCTTCGACGTTTAGACGGTGGTTGTGACATGATAAGAAGTGTACAGAAAATCATGCCACTGTTTTAAAAAGACTTCTTTAAATATATTTTTTATGAAAAGAATGACTCTTAAAGTGATAATTAATGCTTTTGGACGACATTTTATGTATATGTTTTCACACGAGATCGTATATTTGAAACAAGCTACATCTGTACTTCAAACTCGATATTTCTCTCTTTCATCTTTAATAATTACCCATTTAGGACTACGTATTCGATAATAATCCAATCATAACCATAATCAACGGATTAACGGTCAGTCAGAGTAGTGTAATTAATCAGTAATTAATCAGACCCGACGTCCGTAAGAATATGTGATTTTCACACTTGTGTAGTTAAAACGCGCCACCGCCTATCGATGTAAATCAACCTGTCAAACTGTTAATAATAACATCAGAACGGAATACACAAGGTGTCAACAACAGATTGCAAGTCGATTTATGATGACACGTGCTACCGATAGTTGTTCCGGTTTTCAGAGGTGAAATTATATAGAAATGGAACCAAATTATGTTGAATTTTCGTCCGGTTTCCGGAGTTCAGAGGTTCCGGTTTTCAGAGTGTTTTAATACTATAGAAATAGAACCAAAAAAATCGGGACCGCAAAAAAATTCCGGTTTCGGGAGTATTCCGGTTTATAGAAGGTCCGGTTTTGGGAGGTTACACTGTATCAGTTTACCATGGAATACAAACATTATCTATCCAGACATGTGGCAGTTTACCATGGAATACAAACATTATAGATCAATCCAGAAATGTGGAAGTTTACCATGGAATACAAACATTATCTACCTACTCATGTTTCAGACTACAATGGAAATCCAACACCTTCTACATAGGCATGAGTCAGCTTACCTTGAAAATCATACTTCTACTCTTGTTGACTGATTATGTTGTGTTTGTCTGAGATAACTGACCAATATGAAACGGAATTTCGGTAGCATATCCATTTGTAGACATGCACAAACATGGAACGTTTCTAGTTTAAACAGTAAATTGAAACAAGGAAGCAATAGATGCAAAATGAACAAGACGTTGAGTTTTAACATAGCTTAACGAAGACAAATGATTCTGGCAAGTACGGATGTCAACCCTATATGTGAAACATGTCGGATTATATAACAACATATTTGCCAACCGTGTTTAAAGGAACAAAGAGATGTAAGCTAGTGAATACCATACCGACACAGGATGGTAATGTTTCCACAAATTTCCATTCATAGTTAGTATTTGGACCGCATTCATATTCCTGGGAGTCTTGTAGTCCTGGGGGCATTATTTTATCATCTTCACAATACAATGTGCAGTTGCGGGTACCCGTGGTCTGGTCAGTCATACAGCTAGTGAGTGTGCCATATTTTGTCGGTAGATCTTCACAAACTGGAAGAGCAGTTACAATAGTTCAAAATTACATTTCCATGTATGATAAAATATAAGTATATATATATAATATAGTAACACATTTACGAAAATTGTTGTACTTCAGAGGAATTTATACTCCTGACATAATAATTCATTGAGTATCATAAGCAGGCATAGTATGTTTACCAACACAATACATTGCACCTTATCTATGGGAATAGAAATAACACTAATTTTAAGTAAACAAATCAATTATGTATACACAAAAACAATCGAGGAATTGCCTAACTGGCTCAAAAGGGGGAAGAAATCCTCTGTATTCTGAACAGCAGAAACATCGTCATGGAAATGTACCAAAATTGGTATATGAGTCTAGCAGAAAATGCTACGTTCATGCACAGCCAACCAAAAAGAATTGAGAGACTGTACAATATTTGTACACACCAGGGACCGGATATGTTCCAGTATACATAAATAAAGTCATATTTTGAGGAACACGACAAATTGGTCAATGGCGCTACCGGGATTCGAACCGGGGTCTATGGATTGCTGGTCTGTAATGCTAACCACTACACCACAGCGACCTAACACAGTCATACAAGTAAACAATTACAAAGATGAATGTATATGATGCACAAACATAATTGAAGGGTGAAAATAGAAATAACGTTTTATAACAGTCAGAGAGAGGCTTAAACGTTACATATAAAAGCATAATGCATGACTAAGCCGTGCAAAATACTGCAATATACCTTGACAAGCCTCCGTGTTGCAGGGAATTGTATCTTCGTCGTCGCCAACACAGTCAGCACCATATAGATCTGGTAAAGGACTGTCACATGATCGTGTTCGGGTCTGATTTCCGGTCCCACATCTGTGTGTACATGATGACATAATTTCCCACTCTGACCATCCTCCGGCAACTAGTGAACAATAAGTTTTCTCTTATTTTGGTTTCCCCCATATTTAATTGTGTTTTCTATACTGATGGACAGATTTCGTATGAAAACTTTACAGGTCAGTAAGATCAATCAGTTTAAGCAAACGGGAGGAGAAATCGGTACCTACTTGTAGAAAGATTTGGTTGTTACATGGAACGCAACATACACAAGACAATTCCTCCCAACACAGATCCCATGTAATCAACAGTCTACAAAACATTAAGCAGTGGGGAGGTGCAAGGGAAAACATGCATGGGAACGGGGGCGCAAGGAATGGTCTGACCGACCATAAAACTAAGGTCCAACAAGGGGGCAAGTTTTAAAGGATGGAATACATCATGGAAGAAGTCAAGTGAGTCAGTAGTAATAGGCCGAAAGGGGAGAAATGAATATGAATATTATATCAAGTGAAAGAACTGCACGCGGGACAGGTGAAATCAACATACATATACAACATAAATAGAAATAATAACCATACAGCGATTTACAGCCTTGGAATAATCAATAAAATAACAGGGGGTTTTAATCAATTTAACAGCTAGGTAACCTCACACTTAACCGTTATATGGTCATTGATTGCCAACACATACACATAAATTAGGCCGGCAATGACTTATCATTTGATACAAATACACTTTGTATAAGTCACAATATAAGAAACAAGCAGCCTTATACTGAGATAAGTTATTTACAACAGAATGCGAAATAATAAATTTACGGCTATATTAAGGGAGGATTTAGTTGTGTCATATAAACAGCGAAATAGAGAGAAATGTTTCGTACCTGGTGGAAGTTCACACATAGCTCCAGAATACCCCGGTAAGCAATCACATGTGTATTTTGAGACACCATAATGACACGTAGCTCCATTTGTGCATTCATTGTTTATACAATAATCTGGTGGTACTGAACATGTATCTCCGGACCAACCCGAGTTACAATGACATACAAATGTATCTTGTCCATTTATACATTGATGTCCATTACAAGGATCTGGCTCACAGTTGTCAACAACTGAAACACAAAGCACGTGTTATTAACTTACGGATGCTATAAACAATTAAATACCGCTATTGGTTAACACCAAGTAATTGATGTATACAAATGTGCACACAATGAACATGCAAACATTATGCGCGCTTAAAATGTATATTGCACTCATGCTTATACATATGCATACGTGTACAAAATCACAAAAAGGTCCGAACGAAAGCGGATTGAAACACATTACAAATGAAGCCATAATGGTGTAGTAAGGTGACAGCGTAGATCAACCTGTGAATTCTGCAATATCAATTATAAGTGTCTTGGAACATCCGTCTGATTATTAATACTATTCCAGATTTTTATAATAGGCGTTAACATTTCTGACGATTGATTAAGGTTTATTGCCCTAAGTGAATTTCTTGAAAGACAATTGGACAGGGAATGTGTTAAGCTGTATGCGTTTACACTAAAATAGATCACAAACAACGTACGGACAATTAGCTGACGGTTGATCACATTAGCTCAACAATAATGTTCATGTGATCCAGATATCTATATATAATTAATTAATACACCGGAAATATGTTTTCATATTGAATTTCATAAAGTGTTTCAGTTTCAGCTCTTACCATCGCAGCTGGATAAAGCAAGGAGGGATACACCATTTACGGCGACTTCTTGGAATATGTCTATATCAATGACGTTATCAATTTCTGTAACATGGCATGATGACGCATGTGTAGCAATTTCAGATGCAGTGAGAACTCTATCAAGTAGGTGTAATCCAGTCAAATATAGTCCTGAAATATCAAGAAGAAGAGACGACATTAATTCAGCCACAGATGATGTTTTTTCTAATTTTCTCTGTAACAATTTCAGCGGAAATAGAAATAACTGCATCACACAGCGTGATGTAGTAGTTGTGCACATGCTACTTAATTTCCATTTTTGTCGTATTCATAGCAATACATTACTAGAATACATTAAGGTATATCTTTCTATGATAGTAGCTGTCTACGAAATCACCAAGAGCTTTTACGTTCACAATCAACCAAGATGCTATACACAGTACGGAGAGATTCATTACTTTAAAATGTTACCTGACTGACCACTGGCTGTCAGTTTAAGTTCACCATTTGATATCAACGGACTGCTACTTGAGACAGTAGATGAGAACTTCACGTCACCATTTATGTAAATAGCCAAATTGTTGACAGTTGTGCTCCATACAACTGCTACATGTTTCCAAGTATCACTGCTTAATTCTTCAACTGTTTCATCAATCTTGTTCCTTGAATTAATTACAAAATCTGTGT
This sequence comes from Mactromeris polynyma, assembly GCA_032209605.1. Classification (NCBI taxonomy): domain Eukaryota; kingdom Metazoa; phylum Mollusca; class Bivalvia; order Venerida; family Mactridae; genus Mactromeris; species Mactromeris polynyma. Next base: position 30,533,489 of record JASFXZ010000005.1, read on the forward strand.
CAAAAGCATACACAGGCCTTAAGCTTATGCTAGATAATTAAGACACTAACGTAGTCTCAACCACTGTATGTATTTCTCTACACTAACGTTGACCTCCTTGGTGAAGCAATCACTGTCACTACATTGCCATGGGATACACCTCTTACATTTATAGACCAGCCTATAATATACCATTTGTGTTATGCTTGTAGGTAAAGTTCCACATTTCACTACATTTTTGAAAAGTTATAGGTGTTGTACTCCTGGATTGTTTTCCTCCACAACATGCTCTGAACACACCCCCAACCAAAATTATCTTAAAAAGGATGCACGAGAACAGAGAATATTTTCGCTGCTGTTTTTTCTTTAAACAGTTCTAAACTTAATGAGCATTTCCAAACAATTTTTTTATAAATATCTTGTGCAAATTCATCATGAACTTTTCTTGGACGGACCTTAAATTTGTACTAAGTACTTAAAACAACTTACGGTATTTGAACTCGAACGTTTTCCGTTAGATAGAGTATGCATCTATCATTACCATTGCTCTTTAGTTGAATTGTGGTAGCCAGTGTTTGTTCATCAACTCGTTTTGTCCAGAACATAAAAGTCATGTCATTCATACTGGAAGGTATATTTGCTAGTGATACTATTCCACCCGTGTCTTCAATAAGTGTATCGTAACCTGTAAAAATAAACCACAACTGATTTACAAAAGGTTTGGGATATTGGATGCTAGATTCTAGTCTCCAGTTGAATAATGACCAAGGTTTATGCCTATCTATTTAGATGAATATAATAGAGGATTAAGTTGGAACAGGAAGGCCTCATATACATACTGTATCAACACACATAATGCTACCAGGGAAACATTAGCACACACAACAGTTGAGAAGGTGTAAGGGCAAACACCATAGGGATGGAGCGATAAGGCATTTACTGGCTAAGAAGGAAAATAGAATAAGGAGGGCACAACAAGGGGATGAAATACATACAGGTCAAGCAAAAACAGTGAGCTGGCCACATACAGAAGGGAGTGAAAATGAGTATTCTCTTTATTCTTACTCTGACAATCTTGACTTGATGTAGCGTTTGTAGTTTTTGTCGTTGTTCTACTTGGACATTGTTTACAAGTTGTTTGTCCTACATCATCCTGATATTCTCCATAAAGACAGGAAGAACAAGGCTGCATTCCATCTGGTGATGAAGTGCCTGGTTCACATAATTCTGAAATCATATTTCAATTATGTTTTAAAGGAAATTGTAAATTAAACAAATGCGAATGTCAATTCTCACAGTGTAAACATCTCAAGCCATTGCATTGGTAAAAAATCATGAATACACGCACTTACTCAAACCGCTTGGACACGCGCTGGTTAGTAATCGACAAAATTGTGGTTTAATTGAAGTCTCCAGGTGCAGCACTGTGACGAAAATGTGTTCCGAGTTAAAACACTGGAATGCGCTTCAGTCCGTGCCCGACTAAACTGTGTTCTACTTCAAACCGATAGGAGACTCCATTTCCATAATAGACAAACATATGTTCTATGTTCCAATGCTATTTGACTCAATGATCAGTAATAGACAAAACCATGCGTTAATGCAAACTACTCACATATGCATTAGATTGCCATTTAGCAATGAAAATACCTCATCATTTACATCCGTTGGAGACACTCATAATACTTAGTAAGATGTGTTTTACTCCCACTACTGTTTAACAATGCCCCAGAAAGGTTTGTTTGCGCATCAAGTGAGTCTCTCGGTATCTAACGAAAGTAGTGAGTTCTTATTTTAACCTGAAATTGTCTAGCAGTATAGACGTCTCTAAATAACTGGGCCAAGCAGCATTTCTTTTTATTAAGAACATGAACACATTTCATTTTGCATTAATAGACGTATTACGTTCAAATACAATTCAAACGACATTCTTTCTAGATAGAAGGAAATTTGGGTTCCGCAAAATTCCTGTGTATTCCTATTTATATCACATAACATACGGCGCGGGAGTGATTATAACCTATGCAATATTTCTCGTATTACACTAGTGTAATATTTGTGCAAATTAGGGCCGCATCACACATTCATACGCGCTGTCAGAAATCGAAACAAACATGGCCGACTTTCGCGTATCGGTCTACGACAAATATGTAGCATTTCGCGATCGTCTAAATGTCAAACAGCTTCATAATCGAAATTTCATCAGAATTCTAACCATTGCGAGCTGAACGCGTACTTCAAATCCGATGCGAGTGCACATTTCAGCTTGTCAGGAGGTATCAACACATGGTGCGCTGTCCATCATCCGGATCACGGTGTTTTTTTATGGGAACATAAACAGAATATACCACACGCTGGTGCAATCCATCCGCCGAGAAAACGAGTACGAATGATTGACAGCGACTCACAGCGACATATTTTCAACTGTGTCAACGTAGATATGTTGATTTACGTTCAGTCAATGATTTTACTTTAGAATGGACTCGGTGACGTCACGGTTTCATGTCGTCACAGCAGCGCGTGTGCACTAAATTTTGAACTTCTTAAATGTTTTCCTTAAAACTGTAGTAAATTATCGATCATGTTGTTAATTATTCGAATTTGTGTTAAGTTTCAACATTCGACATCACATTTGGTTTAATTATCGGTATTAATCGTCGTTTTTATTCTGTGAAAATCTTTGGAACTATTTTTTCTCGACCGAATCGCAGAAGTAGAGACACAATGCAGGGGCGGCTAGAGAAACGAGTCTGTGTGAATTTGTTTGTTTTAAGACCGTTTACAAGTTATGTGATAAATAGAATCTAGCATTCGTGTTCATATTTTATTGAATTTATTAAACTCGTCGGCCAAAAAGATCATTTTGACCGACTCGTTTAATAGATTCAATAAAACATGAACACTCATTTAAGATCCTCTATCTATATTGGTGTAAATATGTAGGTTTTCTATTGTATATTATCACTAACATACTACCACACACCAATGCAGTTGTAAAGAAGCTTGGAGCCGTTTTGTTTCGTTGAATATCCAGCGGGACATGACATGCAACCAATGCTACCTTCTCCACCAGTATACTGACCAATGGGACATTTATGGCATGTTATTGTCGTCTCATTCAAATATTGACCAGACGGACAGGGTTCTAGAATAAAGATACACATAGCAACGTGAACAACATATTTACAGCGACTTACAATGTTCTAAAAAGAAATCCTTTAAACTTGTAACAGCGCATAAGCTCCTAATCACTTTTTCACAAATATCACGCGATGGTGAGTATTTGAAACGACCGTTGCACATTGAATAAAATGTATGTTATTTGTTGTTAACTGTAGTTTGCGTGTAACCATGGAAATAAGACTTATTGCACGGAAATATGACCGGATCAATATCAATATCTAATATATAAAATCGAAAGATAAAAAAACAAATAAGAAGAATAATGTTAACTGTTTGTGATGGCCGAGGTATCTGCACTTGGAAATCTGCTGCGTTGGAGATTGCACACATCTCTATATCCGTTTATGTATTGTTTAAATGTCAGGTAATGTTCATATTTCTTATCAGTTGAATGAAGAACCAATATGCACTTATATTGATATAATTAATGACTTCTGAGGCATATTTGTTGAAGCTAAGAATTAAGTACGCGTTTTATAAAGATGGCTAAAATGATATGAATACATACTGCAAATGACTCTGTCTAAGATGTATCCAGTGTCACATTCTATGCCTGCGTAATCTGGTGTTTGCCAGGAATCACTTTTTGTTGCAAAATTTTGTATGTCAAGAGAACCATTGTTGAGAAAATCTTGTATAACGGATGATAGTGAAGCCATGACTTCATCATAATAAGCAATTTCTGAGACGAATAACGCACGGTCCTCTGGCAATGTCATAGTTAAAACAATGTCCAACTCGACAACAAGTAAGTGACTTTCAGCTTGACGTTTCCGTACTTTGTGAGGATACTCACCTGTTTAAAGTAAAGCAGTAATATTTGTTAGTGTATTGATAAAACTCAAGACGGTATAAAGACAACAGGCCATACTTCTATGGGGTTAATATTCCTTTTTTGCGCGATTTAGGACATGGTCGACGCCGAAAATTACTGCTTCTATCTATAGCTATGATAAAATTTGTGGAAATGCAAAGCAATTCAAACGAGAAAGAGTCCACTTTTAAGAATTGTCGTATATCAATATGATTGGTTACTTGGTTTACGATTGTACATGTTTTCATTCGTAAATATGTACATACCGACTGAATGAATCGGTTTTCGATATTTGTCCATAATCGGGTTGTCAAGGACTAGAGTTGCTCTTCTTTTTCTACTATTTTTAATAGGACCGCATATTATGACAATGTTTTCAGCAGTGCATGTTTCACCAAGGGGGCAAATTTCATCAAATTGTGGATATATTCCAGACTCCAGTATGTCTATAAAATTGTGTTTGATCTCCGCCATTGTTTCATTTGTACCACAGTCACCACCATAGTAAAACATTTCACCAAGAAGTCGTAGACCTCTGGCATTTAGCGCTGAAAAAAGAAGAAAGCAAAATAGTTAACCTTAAGCAGCATAACATGGTCGGCAAGATGCGGTAGTAAAATCTTTTAATACGATGTAACTGGAAGATGACGGAATTGATAAACAATTAATGTGCATAGGACATTGCTTAATACCCGTGAGAAGTAGATGTACTGCGTTCACTTACTCAACACAGCAGCAGGAATACAAATTGACTGAAACACTATTTAGCATTACCCTTTGAACAATCTGGTACTTCGCTAGGCTGCCATCCTCCAAAGTCTAAACAGAAGAACATGCCATTGAAGTCGCTACTCATGTATGGAATATCAAACTTTTCATTACACATCATCGTGATAATAGGCAGTGTTTGAATTGAATCATAAACAAGCGCACCATTGGTGGGTGGGTCTAACTCCGGGCAGGAAATTTCTGAAATACATGGCATAGAAATAATAAATGGCAGATCAGGGATGGTCAGGTACCATATTATATGTACTCATATACACGCTTTAAATGATAGATGCGATGCTTCCCTGTTTACTTTTCGGCTCAACTCTTGTGCTTATACATATATATTCAGTTTAAATAAAGTTTATTCAGTGCCATATAGACATAGACAACAATTTGTAAATTAAAAAGCAATCCAGCTGGCTTACGGAATGTCAGGGGTTCAGCCCAGGTGTCCGACTAGCGTTTTCTCTATCCAATCTTACAGAAAGAGTTAATACATGATCCTGGCTGTTTGTGTGACTTTTAGCTCTATTAAAAAGAGTTCCTATATATAAAATATATGAACAAATGGTAACCAAATACCTCTGCAGAATGGTTTCGTACCATTACCCCAGCCCCATACACCGTTAGATGTTCCATTATTCTCGCACGTTATCAGATCTGTGCCATTGAGTGGAAGATGAGCCACACATGATAGTCTACACTCGACACCGTATGTATATCCCGTGCCAGAACAATTAAATGCAATAAAGTCATCTTGAAGAGTGTCCAATGGGTGGCCACATGTAATTTCTGAATATGGTTAGATATATACTGTAACAGCACGGTGTAATTCTAACAATTTAATAATGTATAATACTATTATACCAATCTCCACTTCCAACCTCACTGGGTATTTAGCAAGGAAACAGAGTTGCGGACAACCCTTTCCGAATAGTCCGCATTTACTGTGTTTAATTTAAGACTCCAGTCTTCCTACATACCAATCTGATCTAATATCATCCCTTAAAACGAACTTGAAGATATTTTTTTATCACACTCATTATTGTCCATAAACATTTTCTTAAGTTACACGACTGATTTCTTCTAAAATTTGGATAAAAAGTGGAACAAGAAAAGCAAGTAAACGTACACCATCAACATGTGGTGGTTGATATCGATGTTTGCTAGCTGTACAAACACTAAAATGATAGCATTTGACAGGTTCTATTTATTCACATAAAATACTTTTTTTGAACTGTTACTGTTATTTCCCTTTACGTTCGACTCCAAATACTAGTCGTATTAAGACTTGGAACGATTATTTGTTGGTCTAGTACTGCATTTTGTAAATCTAGGTAAACATCCCAATAAAAGACGTTAACTACTATCTTATAAAACGTATTCTTTGTTTGGTAGTGATATGTATACTCTGATCACTGAACAAACCTTGTACTCGAATCTCGATGCTGCATTCAGGTGACCTATTGCCATCAGAGTCAATCGCTTTGTATGTAACATATTCACTTCCATGGATCACATCACCCATTGACGGGCCAGATGTCTGGAAGATTTCAGGTGCTGGGTCAGAACTATCATATACAGTAGGAATATCCCATGTTACTGACGTAGATGTGGATCCTCGGTCCGCATAAAATATCTGCGGAGTCTTGCACGCTAAGGATGGTGGACTGTCATCTGCAAAATCAAACATTTTACATGTTAACTAGTGAGTACCAAGGAATTTCCTTCGATCAAAAGAATATTGTTGAAGTAGGCATACGTGTTATTAATTTATGCTAACATTATCAGACAAAACATGCATATATTAAAGATTTACCAATGCACGTAGTATTCGCGATGCTAAACCATGTTCCATCTTTCTGGCATTGTGTATACAGTTGTCCTTGCAATGCGTAGCCTTCATTACATGTCATGACACAGAATGATTGGTAGGGGTAAGTTAGATCTGTACAATCCACTCTACCATTGGTCGTTGGGGTAGGAGGTTCACATTTGATATCTGGAAAAGATATATTAAATGTCATTCGTTTTGCCTTTCATTTTAAACAAACGTGTATTAAACAGGATTTAATAAATTTACTGAATCATACGATATCATAAATACAATCATCTCATGAGGCTTTTGAGCCCAGGTACGTGTGCAAAGTCAAAACTGATAAGTTGTATCACTTGGGAGTAAAATTGATATGGTTAAGCTAAACTATATGATATTGATGAGAGTGACTTAATTCACATGTTGTAATGGCTGACCACATGGGAGTTTTAGTAGTGTAGATGCTTTACTTACTTTCATATGTTGAAATGGCTGACCACTTGGTTGTCTAGGTGTTGATACGTTACTTACTTTCACATGTTGAAATGGCTGACCACATGGTTGTCTTAGTGTTTATACGTTTCTTACTTCCACATGTTGGAATGGCTGACTTAGTGTTGATACGTTACTTACTTTCACATGTTGAAATGGCTGACCACTAGATTGTCTTAGTGTTGATACGTTACTTACTTTCACATGTTGGAAAGGCTGACCACTAGATTGTCTTAGTGTTGATACGTTACTTACTTTCACATGTTGGAATGGCTGACTACGTGGTTGTCTTAGTGTTGAAACATTACTTACTTTCGCGTGTTGGATAGTTGACTACGTAGTAGTCTAAGTGTTGATACATTACTTACTTTTACATGTTGGAATGGCTGACCACGTTGGTGTCTGGATGTTTTCACATTTAACAATATTATTCCCGACTAATTCATACCCGGCATGACACTCGTAACGACATTGACTCCCTACACGGAAATCATCACAGTTACGCTGACCGTTAGAAAGCCATTGGGGACTGGCGCATGTTTTTTCTGTAGACAAATGATTGCAAAATATATAGAAGTAAAGTTTCTTTTCATTCTATACCAATGAACATCGGCTAATAATAGTAATTTGAAGAATTGAATTTACCATTAATGCGTATTTTCTTTTGTATATTTAAGAAATGTAATTTTCTCCGTTTGAATGTAATGAATTAGGAGATAATTGATTTCCCTTATTAATGTAGAATATCTCCGATTGGTGTCGCAAGCAGGTGCGCACGAGATTTTCATGAAAGAGATTAGGTTTTGAAAGTCATTCAGCTTTGGGCAGCCGACACAATAATACCTGTTTTTTCTTTAAAGTTAATTATGAAATGTTATTTCATGCAATCATATATTACGAAGTTGTTAAAAAAAAAAGTCATACGTGTTCACGAATTATGTTGATACCTATGTTGTAATTTGTTACGTTATGCGGTCACTAGCCATGTAGTCGGTTGCCCAAGTTCTACACATAAATAACAAATTAAACAGTAATTTGAAATATATGTTGTTTAAGTCTTGCTTATCGGAGGTGGTCGAGTTATAAGGGAATGACATTTTTGTATATAACCGAATTACTAGCAAAATGACTTACACAAAGTTGATACCAGCGATATTTTATGATAGAATTAGGGAAAAAATCTGCGCGACACAATCTTTGGATAGTAGATTAAGAGATTTCTAATACTCACCGGTTACAGTGAATGAAAAATGACAATATCCTTTCAAGTTTGTGTCATCGTCAGCCATGTACGTGATGTAATGCGTCTTTCCGCCAATGGCCCCTTGGAACCCCCTACCTTTGATACCACCACTTACTTGCTGCACTCTAAATTCACGAGATAAATATTTAGTAAATAAAAATATATCCAGAAAGTTGAAAAAACGGACGCTTACCACTGCACCGTTTTTTTTATTTAATTGAAAATAAGGGGACGTTTTCTTCTTCACACGACACCTTGTACTTAGCAGCATTTTCAAAGGGGATTGTCACGAGTTCTCTCCCCTTCTATATTAGTTTTGTAACATGTATATGTATGTCTAGTATGTACTATATATACTAGTCCAGCTATATATATACATACATGTACATTTATGTACTAAAGGAGGGAAATAGAAGGGGGAGAACTCGTTACAATCTCCTGTGTTCCTAACCACTATAAAACACATAACTACTATTATGTACGCTGTCCCGTTTTTGTGAAGAGTTTAAGTACATGACACAATGACTGGATTTCTCCGCGGTTCGTCTAAAACACGAGTATGTTGTGTTGATTGGCATTCAGACCGTCTAGAGTAAGAGTTAAAACTACATATTTCGCTTTAAAAGAAACATTCTTTGCACGAAGTTGCTGTATGTAGTTTGTATATTTTAGACATTAAACGTTTGACTTGCTTAAAATCAACTTACGTTGGGCTGCCTCCATTTTTATCAGACGCTTTCGGGTCAGTCCAGGTAACTACTACGCTGTCTCCGGCTGCCACATTGTAATTATCTTTTACTTCCTTAGGTTTACAAGGGTAAGAGAACTCTGGTGGATAGTACGTTACTTGTTGTCCTGATCCTCCTGATCCTCCTGAGCCGCCACCTTTTAATGTACCATATTAACATTAGCTGACGTAGTTAAAGGCGCAAATGTTGTTCGAACAAAGAATTTAATTATTTATTACAAATTCACCCCTACTTAAATTAAAAAGGGTTTGTCACTTATGAGACACCTACTTTCTGAACACAGGTATTTCCCGATTCCTATATTTTAATGTCATGCACATCGACAGGTAGGCCACTCATATTTAACAAGTTGGTGGCTCAATAACTAGCTAATACTGGGATTCGACCCTTCCACATCTCGCTACCAGAGCGGATACTTTGACAACTCGGCCACGGGAGACGGTTATACATGTACTTTGGTAAAAAAGTTCATTGTTTTTACTGAATAATGAGCAAAGTGATGTATAATGAAACCAAGTACATTGTACGATCATCTTATGGAACACAATGCACAACATTCATATGTACATTTGTTTAGATCAGGGCAGTTATTCATCTATTGCATATACATTTGTAGTAACTGGAAATAATGTGACTAAGAGTACTCGTAGTAATGTTAAAATGTATACAAAGTCGTACTTACAAAGAAACACACAGGCAATTATAGCTGCAGCTATAAACCAAAAAAATCTTTTTTGCCTGATCACGGGATAACCTTGAAATAGGAAAAATGATTAAATTATCAATATAAGTACATGTACTACTGTAGTTTTATGAGATCTCTTCAGGTAATGAGTTGCATTTGTTTGTCTTTATACGCCACCCCCCCCCCCTCCGTTGTATAACTGACGTGTTCCATATTATAGAGGTAGAACTATACTATCCAAGACAATCAACACATCGCGGATATTGAAGATAGTTTCTGTTTACAGTATATATTGTGTCTATTTTAAATGAAATTAGTGTCAATACAATATAGAAACCATCTTCTCGGTTTTTTTCAAACTGGGAACTTGGGATAGAATATAAGAGTCATTAGCCAAACAGGGAATCACTTATAAATAAATGTTACCAAAACATAATCAACGCGTACAACTTGAGATGGAATTCAACACATTTATAGAAATTAAACCACTGTTGCCAGCTGGATTGTGGATGTGCTTGCTTGGTACAGATCTAGTGACGTGTTTGTGAACAACTTTTAATTATACCCTAAGCTTTATACGCCTGTTAATATGGGGGGCGCTGGCTGACCAAGGGGAATTAGACAATCAATTTGTCTTTTTGGGATCCAATTCCCCAACCTAGAGCAAAACATGAATAAGTGCATTAAATTCACACGAAAAACACTATCAGTATTGTATGACTTATGCGCTACTCTTCTAGGCAGTGACAACATCTCCAGCTGTTTATGTCAGCTGTTCTACATCTGAAAAACTTGGCTTATTGCAAATGTACTTTGGAAATGTAATCTGTTATTAAATGAATCATGTACTTGTTTTGTCTTAGTGGATAATTTGACTGAAGATAATGCATCCAACGCTATTTGTCCTCAACCTCTCAACTCCGATTTATGTGGAGAAGTTTTCAGTTGCTTGTGGAGGAGCAGGTTGGTACTGGTTGGAAACCCAGGAGCATTTATAAGGTCAAATGACTACCGTATATGGCTGAAATACTGTTGAAATACGGCGAAAAGCGCAAAACAATCGCTCTTGATGGATAATTGTGTTTGTATACATAAATATTAATTTATTAATTTAACGAATACTTATATCAGAATACCGGCAAAATTGGGAGTAACATACATGAGAGTATTGTTTCACATCAAGATGAAATACTTCAATACATTAAGTTCGAATATCAATTGAATCTGACAAAGTTCAACGCAATCCGAAATTCATCCATATTTCATATCCATGTATTATATACATATATTTATTATCAATATATGTGTCACAATATATATGTATGCTATAACCAAACACTCGTCAGTCGCATTTGACTAACCCCGCCCAGCTAGCTCGGTTGGTTAAGTGCTATAAAAGCAACCTGTGTTACTTATGGTAGTGAAAACAGTGCCAGGGAGCGTCGATAATTTAGCTGATTATCACATGATGGGGACGTAATCTATGGACAATCATTGGTACATAGCAAATTTACACATATGTGTGTTCACATCTTGTAACTTTCGAAAATAGTATAATTGGTTTCAGACATACCTACGGAAAAGTCCGTCCCAGACCAATGGCCATTGTTGCAAATTAGATGTTCTACTGTGCGTAGATTTTCATCCAGACTGTTGTCTTCAGGTTTAAACATGCATTTGTCTCCATGCGGAACTGAACCATCTTTGCTTGGTACACTACAGTTAATTTGTCCAAGGTGTTTGACTTCAACAATCTTGCATGCTTGCAATGGAGTCACAGGCGCCTTAACCTTTACTTCCTGTTATACATGTACATTAATATAAGTACTTTACAGGTATCAACAGTCGCAACAGAGTTTTTTTGTATACCATCATGCACTAATAACTGATTGTATTGACACGAACACACAATAAATGGATATTATTCAAACACAATGCAGGAATATACAATTAAGAAAATTGTTCTTTCTTTCTATTCAAATCATATGTTATAACAATTTCATACACGGACATCAACATAATTCTAGATTGTGTTTTTCAGTGTTCAGTTATAACTTTTTAAAAGAACTTACAGTGTCATATTAAGAGCATTCGGGCTGTACCATACGCTTTTTAATCTCTTGTTATAATGCACTTAAAAGAGTACGTGAATTAACAACTAATTAATTATATATATACTGTATTTGTGACAACTATATGTGCGATGTTTCAGTTTTCTTGTGGCCATAAATGAGTTTATTATAGACTAATTGAAAAGAATGTGATACTGAATTAAAAGTTATATAAATACATACATTTGGTTAAATCATGAAATAGTATTTCTTTAAACCAATCATGAATACACGTTTATATTACCGGCATACACCATTCGTATAAACGCCTCTGTACATTTTATCTAACCTATTTGAAGTTAAGCTTTACAATGTAGAATAAATGTATGGATGTGAGATGTCGGTACATCGGTGTCATATTGATTCATAACGAGTCATGTTAAATCATGTACTGTCGATTCAGAATTAGTTGAGAATACGGTTACAATGTGTGTTATGTCTATTAACTTTTTCCAAATTATGTTTTCATTGTTTACAACCGTTCTCAAGTTAGTAAAATGAACCTTTAACCTGTATATTATGACAATCTGCCGACAAAGGCGTTGTTTTCTGACAACTGATTTCTATGGTGGCATATTACTGCCACCAGTTAACATGATAGCGTTCGCGAATTAATTCGTGTTAACCACTTAATTATTATGATAATTATCTAGCTATCTAGTTAATATTCGTGATAAATTTTCGGTAAGATAAATATCATACAACTAGAAACAGGCTTGAAAGTGCCCAGAACGGCCACCTCTTACCTTTTTATGATGTACATGTATTACACTAGATTTAAGTGGTAACACGAATCTTATCTAGTTGTCCACTTATTATGTTACTTAGTAACTCAAATTCGCGAATTTCACTTAAGATTCGTGTTACCACTTATTTATAAATGAAATTTTGGCTTCTAGATGTAAGTGTAGATGTAGCTAGATAATTATCGTAATAATTAAGTGGTTAACACGAATTAATTCGCGAACGCTATCATGGTAACTGGTGACAGTAATATGCCACCATAGATTTCGATCAACGGACCTTTCTACATTTTGAATGGTCTATGTTTATTATAAATACTTATGTAGCATGTATATTTGATGCATTGTGCTGTATAATTCAATGCGTTTGTCGCGGTCACCAAAATATAAACTTTAAGATTTTATCAACAATATCGGAATAACGTTTTGCTCATTATTTGTATTTTCATGTAAAGATTATTTTATTTGACTTGTACATTGCATATCGTCATATGAATATAATATATTCAATATAATTTAAACATACCGGTCTAGGTCCAGAATGTAGTAAACAATAGAAGATAAATAAACAAAAAGCAACAAAAAAACACGCACACAAACAGTATCTTTTATTTAACTTTACGTGTGTGTAGTAAAAGGGTTAAATAAAGGCATTTATTCTTTCTAACACCTTACGAATCCAAATATATTTAAACTTCCTGCCAATTAACAACTATTTGAAATTAATATTATCAGTAATCATATGTATAAAGCCATAAGTCTATGGTTTCTTTACTTTAATTTATATTTAAACACACGATATGAAGTAGAATCGAATGAAATATAAATACCATTGTGTCATTTACGTAACAAATAAGAAATTTCAATATACCAGTATTCAGAAATGTTTGAAGTACTGTGATACAAAAAAACTAATACATATTTATTCATGTAATATCTACTGAATAATAAAACTGGTTTAAACTTAATTAAGTACTATAACGACTTACCTTCGACACAAACGAGTGAGATCGCCCGACGCCAAATATCACTCCAATCAATACGAATAATACGATCTCCCTCATCCTAAATCTCTGCAGTCTCAAATTGTTTTAATCGGAATTTGATATAAAACTTATATAAGTAAGGTATATTGACCTCATGCCATTACCTCTAAAATCGTATCATAAATATTTTTCCTATACCTTGCTGAAATATTTGTTACCTACTGTTTCTGTAGATCTGCGCCAATTAATCACAATGGGCGGAGTCCTAGGAGGTGGAGTCCTAGGAGGCGGAGTCCTAATAAAGGAAGTAAAAAACAGCGACTGTTTGTCAACGTTCCAACAGGTTTTATAAATAGGCTGCATAAATTGTCATTCAGTCGCTGAGTGTTTAACTCTATTGTGCAATAAATGAACACCTGTTCTAGATTTAATGTCCGCTTGATTTATACAATATAAATCTTAAATACGGTTATATAGTTCGATATATCTGCCAGTGACTATTCAAAAGCGGTCTTCATGTTTCCACCCATCAATTAGGCCTATGTTTATGTCTTGTGGACATTTGCTTTGTAATTGTTTACAGACTTGTGTATGTCTACGTGTTATGTCTCCTAGTATTTTAGGGAGACAGTGCTCTTTGATTATGGTATTGCCTGGTCGACAATTTTATTTATTTCTTAATTGTAATCAGTTGCCAACCTGTATCTGCCATTAATATATATGACCATAAAAACTTAAAATTTTATATGGAATAAAGCGAAAATCATTCGGTATAAGTTACATAAAAAATGCGTACAATATGGTGGCGAATATTTCGAGAAAGAGTCAACACGTCATGAGGTTGATATGTGCGCCGCATGTCCATATGTCCTGTTATTCATTTTAGTGTTATTTCAACAACTTGTGAGACAGTTCAGTGTATTTTGTATACGTGTTGAGAAGATGCTGATAATACAACACTGACCATTTTGAGAACTTTTGTTAATGTTTTGTTGTTTTACAACCATTGTCTACGATTTAATGGGACCACCTTCGTACTTAAGTATTTGTACAAATAACGCTTATACTGAAATGTGTCTCTATAATGTGAATCAAGTCCTAATTTATTTAAACGGCTGAGTAGAATCTACACAATCTTACTTAAGCTAAATAAAACAACAACAAGGTTTTGCTTTATTCAATAATTTGATGTTCTCAGAGATATACTGACTACTATAAACATAAAGTGAATCAACACGTGTAATGTATTAGCCCACGTTACACATATAGAAGGGCCATGCTTTACCGGACCGTAACTAATTTGTCTTGGTTTATCGTACAAATACCTCAATGATTTGTTTAGCAGATATGTTGGTAGGTCATTGGTATAATTCTTTGGCAAATTATGTTAACCGTGTTTGTGTACATTCACAATGGGGCTTGTGTTTAGTTCTTTGAAATATAAAACAAATGTGTATTGATAATTATGTGTCACTGGCAATATTCCACATTTTGATGATAAAAGACTTAAAACTGTTCGTCAAATGAGCTTATTATTACAGCATTATTTAAAGGACATTGATACTAATAATCCGATGAATCCCTGGAACGGAACTTATATCTTCAATGTGCTTCCATGAATCGATATAAAAATCAATTAAGTTGATTGTCATCTCTTACTTCTTTACAGCTCAAGGGTTTCTGCCGGGGATTTACCACCCGTTTCATATTAAATTTGGCAAGGTAGTATATGCTGACGTAAAGTGTTAGACGCATATTTAATGTATTTCTCTTTGTTTTTTATTCAACAAGTAATCTGTTGATCAATCTACCATGACTTAAACCTTACATTGTTTCACAGAATTTATTTTTTGTAAAGTAATTTATACAAATATTTGATATAGTCAATAGGTATCCATTGAATTATTGTCACCATACAATTTTAACATGTCATGCCGGCTCCGAACTAAGACTCGGGGTAATTCGGAAATTCCCCCATCCGATAAATACGTGTTATAATATTATATAGATAGATAGATTTATTTGCATAAAACTGAAAAGTTTTTTTTAACAAAGCAACAATAATCATCTTTACAGTAATAAGCAGCGTGATAAATGGCGAGAAAGCTTGTGTTCGTGAATTTTAGAAATTTCATTATATCTAGATAAATCATGTTTTTGTTTATTTGTTTCCTAAATAGCTAACAATATATAAACACTGCAACCTGCGTAAAATCATAAGGGTTACATTCTGTTGTATTTTAACATATATAAATTTAAGTTAGTAATTTAACATAATTTAACCCAGTTTTAAAAGTTGCATAAGTACAACTATACAGTGAATTTTACAACTTACAAAGTTGTTAGTGTTTTTTATGTTTATTAAGCTCTACTGTAATTTTGATATAATGGTTAATTTGATATGTATACTGATGCTTGTATTAGTCGCCTATAATTCTGTATAGAATGGTCATTGTTATTTTATTCTGTATTTTAAAGTGAAATATTACAGTAAAACCCCAATAATAAAAACACACTTGGGACCATTGAAAACTGGTCTTAATTCTGAGATGGTATTACATGTAATATTGAGGCTGAACAAAGAGCAAAACAGTGAAAATGGACTTGTAAATTGTGTTCTTAATTTTGAGTTGGTCTTATTATTGAGGTTGCATTGGGGTTGTATTGAGGTGAGATTTTAATGTACGAGTATATGTATGAAATAAAGAAAAGAAGGTCCGGACCTTATATTCCTCATATTCTGTTTCTACTATAATTAGTTATAATATAACTGACACCATTGATGGTTACAGAACAGTATAATAATAATACACTTATATACTAATTACTATAATTACTTTTATATGTTTTGTTGAGTATATTGTGGGTTGCCCTCGACCCACAAACACTGATGAGACGAGGAAATAAACGTTTCTTCGAAACAACATATGAAGTCGGACCTCGGTCATTCGAATTCAGCGGGTCCGACAATTTATTTCGAATAATACATGGTTTCCAATAGCCCATTTCAATTCGATGTGCATAAGGAAATACATCGGGATCTGATATTTATTTCGAATAATGGCAGGTATTCGGGTAGAAGGGTGTCGAATAAACGAGGCCCGACTGTATTGAATAGTAACAAACAAAACACAAACATGAGGAATATATGGTAACACTCAGCAATGCGCACTAGTTTTACACAAAGAGAATCCAGTGACACAATGGCCTTTACACTGTCAATAAAAGTTCACAATTTAGTAAAATCAGCTATTTTCGCGAGGCCAATATTTCGTAATAGCAGGTTGTTTCTTGGTGCTAAATGCTTAGCGAGTTGTTCTACTTTCATTTTGTCATAAAACGCAACGATATTAATGCCCCAGTCACACCGGATCGTACGTTTTCTGGATCGTGCGATAACATTATTTTCGCGAAAATTATGATCTCGCGAAAATCGCGAAAATTAATTCCTCGTGATCTTTTCTGATTTTAAAGTATTTGGCGGCATCCTATCTCCCACTTACCGCTATATAGACAATATTTCGCATTACAACAAAAATAGCTACACTAATTGTAACTAACATATACGAAAAATATCTAAAAAGAAATATGTACACATCGGTATTATGCGCATTTATTTTTGCGCTGCCTTTTTATACATAAGTATTGCGGGGTTTTTTTTTCAGTTAAATGTTACACACCAATTAAAGTATTTTTAACTGTAGGGATGTGCGTGCTATTTGGAAAAGAAAGTACAATGCGATTTCTCGGCCTGTCGCCGGTACTTTGATCTGAAAGATAATAGACTGGCCTCTCAATAAAATCAGCATATTTAATTTAAACGTAATTTTAGAGCATATTCTTCAATTATATACCTTCTAGAAAAACAAACGCAAAATAATTTATCTCATAATAAGTACGGATCGTGCAATATTGAACTAATTCATTGTTCGTTCTTTGTTTACATGGGCACGAAATATTCAGTTTGTTTACATGTAAAGGCGTGCGTTTACGCTTCATGCACCATTCTTAGACTAAATGGTTCGTGGAAAGACCACTATTTTATAACTGTCGTTTTGTTTGTTTACAAAGGATGTTGAAAATGACAAAACCAACATTAAGGTTCTATGAAATCGTGTGATTTGAGATATGTACACTTGTTTGTTGTTAATATATGCAAATAAAGTTCTTATAATAATCCCAATTCTCCCCATTATCAACTATCTTCTGTTATTTATTTATTTATTAACCTACCAATCTACTTAGTAATTACTTTTTAAAAAGTCAATATACGTGTATGTAATATGTTATTATACTGGTAAACTTTACTACATGTATTTACTTAGATCTTATAACTTAGACCAAACATGTATTTTAAATCACTATAGACATGTTGTATGTATTGTATTTATTCATGTGGAATGATGGGCTCATTGCCTGTTTCTAAATAAACTTATATATCTATATCAATATATATAACTATCTATCTATCTATGATACTTACCATCTTACCATCTGCACGAATAACTGAATAATAAAAACAAATATTCATCGTTGACCTGAAATGCCATTTAAGCTAAATTGGTTTTATACATGATCTTATAAACATTATAAAGAGAGATCAAACGTTGACCATCGACAGGTAAATAATGGTCTAAACTACTGTCCACTGTTGATAACGTATGCTGGTCTAAACTACTGTCCACTGTCGATAATGTATACTGGTCTAAACTACTGTCCACTGTTGATAACTTATACTGGTCTAAACTACTGTCCACTGTTGATAATGTATACTGGTCTAAACTACTGTCCACTGTTGATAACTTATACTGGTCTAAACTACTGTCCACTGTTGATAACTTATACTGGTCTAAACTACTGTCCACTGTTGATAACTTATACTGGTCTAAACTACTGTCCACTGTTGATAACTTAAAATGGTCTAAACTACTGTCCACTGTTGATAATGTATACTCGTCTAAACTACTGTCCACGGTTGATAATGTATACTCGTCTAAACTACTGTCCACTGTTGATAATGTATACTCGTCTAAACTACTGTCCACTGTTGATAATGTATACTCGTCTAAACTACTGTCCACTGTTGATAATGTATACTCGTCTAAACTACTGTCCACTGTTGATAACTTAAAATGGTCTAAACTACTGTTCACTGTTGATAACTTAAAATGGTCTAAACTACTGCCACTGTTGATAACTTATACTGGTCTAAACTACTGTCCACTGTTGATAACTTAAAATGGTCTAATCTACTGTCCACTGTTGATAATGTATACTGGTCTAAACTATTGTCCAATGTTGATAACGTATACTGGTCTAAACTACTGTTCACTGTTGATAACTTAACATGGTCTGAACTACTGTTGATAACTTATAATAGTCGAAACTACTGTCCATTGTTGATAACTTACACTGGTCTAAACAACTGTCCATTTTTGATAACTTGTACTGGTCTAAACTACTGTCCACTTTTGATAACTTATGATTCGTTTTAAAATACAAAAACGACGTAAGGTATTATACATGCATATAGATGACAATACAAAAATACCACTTTAAAATCACAGTGTGAAGCTATTTGGTGTTTGTTGAAAAGCATTCAAGCAGTTTACATAGCTCTGTGTTCTACTATACGGACAAAACGTCTTGAAAGCTACAAGGTAGTATTTACCTATTGTAAAAACCTCGTATGTTAAGTATTCATAATCTAATGTTTACATTTCAATCCGCTATGCGACTTAATGTCTTGTCTTATTGAAAGCCATTCTGAGACATAATGGACGATTTGATAAGTGCGTACCAAATTTGGCTCGAAAACTGTTTATTACACGATAGAACACAAACAGGTGTACCTTACGAAACGTTATAAGCACTCTTTTAACCAACAAACACCGGACAGTGAAATAAGGCAATAAAAAACATGTATCAACACTTTTCAGGGTATAAATTATACAAGTTTAATCAACAAAACAATGTTGTGGATATAATGTTTTTGTGTCCTTGTGTAAACGCTAAATTTAATGTGCAAATAAATACAATTATTTATTAACTAACTGCACCGATATATGATTATTTGATCGATTATGTGACTTAATATGACAATACTGCGTCTCAATGTGCTGTTCTATTGTGCAAATTAAATGTGAGCAATTCATTTATTGTTACGTTTTATAATTCTCTACAATTATTCACATATAAAGCAATATGGCAGGCATTTAAAAAAATAGATAGTCACTTGCATAATTATTATTCGAGTAACTGAAAAATATGTTTAAGTTACTAATGCAGCTTTAAGTACAAGTAATAACATGTTACATACAGTTATATGTTCCTGTTTACTTATGGAAAAGTCATGTACCTAAACAAAACATTGTCCACGTTTAGGCAACGAAGATTATGTAAGCACAACATGTATTTTTACCACGGAAAAATACGCTAGTTCTGTACATCTCGCTTATTGTGTACATCTCTCTTGTTGTGTACATCTCGCTTATTGTGTACATCTCGCTTGTTCTGTACATCTCGCTTATTGTGTACATCTCGCTTGTTCTGTACATCTCGCTTATTGTGTACATCTCGCTTATTGTGTACATCTCTCTTGTTGTGTACATCTCGCTTATTGTGTACATCTCGCTTGTTCTGTACATCTCGCTTATTGTGTACATCTCGCTTGTTCTGTACATCTCGCTTATTGTGTACATCTCGCTTATTGTGTACATCTCGCTTATTGTGTACATCTCGCTTATTGTGTACATCTCGCTTATTGTGTACATCTCGCTTATTGTGTACATCTCGCTTATTGTGTACATCTCGCTTATTGTGTACATCTCTCTTGTTGTGTATATCTCCCTTGCTGTGTACATCTCGCTTGTTCTGTACATCTCGCTTATTGTGTACATCTCCCTTGTTGTGTACATCTCCCTTGCTGTGTACATCTCCCTTGTTGTGTACATCTCGCTTGTTGTGTACATCTCCCTTGTTGTGTACATCTCGCTTGTTCTGTACATCTCGCTTATTGTGTACATCTCGCTTGTTGTGTACATCTCCCTTGCTGTGTACATCTCGCTTACTGCGTACATCTCCCGTGTTGTGATCTTATCGTCTAATCGTTTGATGAAGTCGCCGAGTACACCGTTAAGTGTCTTCATGCGGCTATTGTTTAATATAACTTTGTTCCGTCTGTGCTTTCCTGTGTTTGCTGTCCTTATCGTGGACATTGTCCAGTGAGGATTTTCATTTTCACCCTCCGTTTTATTCGGGTGATTGTACGATACGTTTGAGGATGAGAGAACTAAACCCCTGTGTGGTTTATACCACTGACCGTTCCAAGAACTTATTCTAACCAGTATTGATGTATGTGTCTTGTTCCTTTTGATTTTGTAATTATTTATTTGTCTATATTATCATGTCTCTTTGTGCTTTTGAGATGGACGAGTGGCATCTACTAAACAAGTTCATTCCTTGTTACTTATCATTTGGATTGAAATTTGCGTTTGATTACTGTTCGCAATGCCTTCAACAGAAGGACACCGATGCTTGAGATAATAAAGTAACCAAAATGTTATTTGATTGTTATTTTATATCATACACATTTTCATCTTTAACATACAATACACACATTCTCAATCGAAATACATAATACTGTAAAACCAAATGCATCCGGCCGATATTCATACTTATATACAATACAATACAATATCATTTTATTGCATAAAAAATGTGATAATGTTTAAAGCAAACAAAAGTCAATACTACTATACAATTGTAGAAGAAAAACATAATTATACATCGACATAGTTATCATGTAGACAAAATGTTTGACAAATGCACTGATTCAATTTATCTATAAAATTTAATGAGATAGGCACTTGAATTATCTCATACGGCTCCTATCACAAGCAGAACGTTTTTCCACATGTGTTCATTGTTGAAGATTATAAACCAGAGTGACTTCAACCAGTCATTGCACCGCACTGAACGGCAACATTATCCGTGATGCATTCGTCTGGATAATCCGTACAAAACGTGGAGAAGCCATTTGTCGACCGAAGACGGTCTAAATATAGATTTTGCAGCATAGTTGTTGAGCTGTAGCACGATTCTTCAAAGATGGAGGTCATGTATGCAGGCTGGTAGGGAAGTGCCTCACTCGCAGATTCTACTTCAACTGAAAACAAAGGGAAATGTTAACAGAGCGTTGACAAATTAATGGTGACACAATTTTAAAAACGAAGACGCCGAGCAACATATACCCTCCCCAATGTGGACCGGAAGAACCAATGGCATATGCATTGACTGCCTACTGTAATAGAGTGTAAGGTATCCACCTTTGTGGCGCGAGGTCGAAGTATCGAATCCCAGTATGGGTCTAGCTGGTGCGCCGCCAACTATTTGAATAATGGTTACCGTGTGCCTACCTGCCTGGTGCCTTATATTAAAAGATACGGATCGGGAAGAAATTGGAGGATTCTCATAAACCAGACTCTTTAAATAGGGGCGACACTATAATAAATAAACACTTTACTTTTACTCTCTATTTCTATAGCAAATAGTAGACACTAAATTTATTTGAAAATATGAAGTTCATTATCCATACCGAATTTGTTTTCATGTTAACTGACCATGATGGTGCTTAGTTTAAAATAATATATTGGTATGTAAAGGTATACATACATGATATGTAGTTCCATAAAATCAGGGATATAGACATTTTTCTAGTTTATACAGCATGCAATGAACATATTTTATTAACTGATTGGAATTTCTTATGTTCATACCAAGACAATCGGGCATTGGACTGCCAGCAATCCAGGAACCAGATGCACCACAAACATACATTGTGTTGAAGCTTCTACCCGGCCCAAGTGTATAGTTCTGCAGGCATGTAACAATGCAGAAACGACCATAATCCTCCTTCCATTCGTTACAAACCCGGGCACCGTTTTTAGGTACATTCAGTTCTTCACAGGGGGTAGCTGAAATTTTAATATTTATCAGTTCCATAATGTTTAAATAGTTTAAGAACTCCACTGCTTCACCAATATTTTATATTTATCGTTGTTAATAAAAAAACATTATTTATATTTTACACGAATCAAAATGCCTATGCATGTTTATGGAGTATTGGCACGTCATTTGGACGTATCGATGTGGTTATGTTCACTTCTTACGCGAGTCACGCAAATTATCTACAATTATATTTATATTGTTTTCAATTCAAAGCAAGGAAATATATATCAAGTGAAATATCATAAACTGAATTGATAGTGCAGCATGGTTAATGAATCAAGTATTGTATATGTACTCACGTCTGACTTTGACCTGAAAGACACATTGTGTTACCATTCCATTGGACTGTTTGGTTGCTACGTATTGTACTGTATGGTCACCCCATGGAAATGTGAAGGAATGTGTGGGATAATTAGACACAATGTCAAGGTCATTCCCCATGGGGTCGAAGAAACTCGGAGAACTCCATTCAAATCTCGCCATAATACCCGTAGCATTCACCTCTATATCCCCACTGCAATTGGTCATAACAGGGGGCTGAATATCTGTGAATAGAAACGTGTAAATATCTTGTTTATATGTAAAGATCTTGTTTAACTATTTACCAATGTCATATAGTTTTCCGTAATACCCGTAGCATTCACCTCTATGTCCCAACTGCAATTGGTCATAACAGGGGGCTGAATATCTGTGAAAAGAAACGTGTAAAGATCTTGTTTAAATATTTACCAATGTCACATAGTTTCCCGTCCCAGCCATCCGTACAATCACACCGGAAGTCACCAAGTAGATTTACGCACATGCCACCGTTCGTACAGAGTGAGCTGTTACAGTGATATGCAACTAAAAGTGATAAAAATAACAATTACATTTAATTAAACAAGTGAATCTTCTGTTAGTTCTATGTTTGTTTGTTTACTGACCGTGTTGGTGTTATCTGGTCACATTTCAGTGATTGCATGTACCCCATACTTTTTAACGCCTGTCATTCACAAACATTCACAGTAAAACCTAGAAAATAAGACCAACCTTGGGACCCTTGAAAATCTTTCTTAATTTTGAGGTGGTCTTATTATTGAGGTGGTCTTTAAGTGAGGTTTTACTTATGCTACTTGAGAACAAATTTTATTGTTTATGCAACTAAACTAACACTTATTGTCTTCAAGAACCATTTTGCAGTCCATGATCCATGCTTGATATAATAAATTGGACCCAAGCCAATACAAGTTACTTACATATACACTCTGGATCAGTCCCACTCCAGGAGAAATCATTCTGACAAATTCTTACAGAATCACCGGTCGTCATGTTGTAATATGCATTACAACTGTAAGTTGCTTCTCCTCCATAGTAGGTAGAGGTCACCGATACTGACCCATCAACTATATTGTCCGGAGCTCCACAATTCACTCCTGTATTTGTAAGTACAATATCACTTATTTATAAAAGATAAATGTCACGTGGTTATGAGTGATGAAATGTCACGTGGTTATGAGTAATGAAATGTCACGTGGTTATGAGTAATGAAATGTCACGTGGTTATGAGTAATGAAATGTCGCGAGATTATGAGCGATGAAATGTCGCAAAATTATGCATGATACAAAACACATGTCACATCATGCATGATGCCATCATGTAGTGGTGTCAGATACAATGTCACGTGTTATGTGTGTCACATTGTCACGTGATGGACATAAATTATAATGTACAGAAAACGGTTATTCAAAATCTCTATCATTATTGTCGACTTGTATAATTGTCATACCGCCGCCCCTCAGGCACGTTATAATTGTAAATCACAATTATCAAATACAAAACAATACTCCAACTTAGTATAAATAAAATAGTCGTCGTCTGCTTGAATCGTTTAATTGTTTCAATTGCTGCCATATTTGATGGTTTTCAAGGGCGTAGCGTGAACATATTGAGAGTTACTTATGGGGTTTGGGAGGGGGTGTCTACATCCACATTGTTCTTGCATCTTTCGAGTTGTTAAGGCTTTCATTTAAAAACCTTTCATTCTAATGTTTACTCACGTGATAAAAGGAGTATTAAATGACTCTGGCACGCTACACGCCTGGTTTTTGAAGCAATGGAATATATGTATTTTAATCCAATAAAAAACTTTAACTCACGTTCAGTACAACAGGAAGCATAGAAGCCGAGCTGACAATGGCACGGTGCAAAGGAAATGCCGGAAGCGGATCCACCATTATAGCAAACTTCATTACAACCTTGCCAATCAGACCCTTCGTCATTAGTTGCACAATCGGTGAACTCATCACAGACATCATTTTCTGTGAGCCATACTGAGCGTGTTCGAACCCTTAAAGAGCCAATCATATTAGTAAGTCAGCTAAACATTAAGAGAACTGGATTTTCCTCTTGATTATGTAATAATAGATGTAAATCACGTTCAAAATTGCTGTTAAATTATTAGAACATAAAAGAATGTTGCATTAGGTACATAGTTAACCAACGTTATCAATCCAGGTCAAGAACTAGTTGCATCCCAAATGACATGGTATGTATGCTATAAAATATATATGACATTATGATAAAAATGGCATTAATGTATATGTGACTACAAGCTATATTTAGCATAAAGATAAAAATGACATGAAGGTATAAATGAAATTATGGTTTATATGACATAAAGGCATAATTATATCTTACATAAATGTATAAATGACATAATGGAATCTATGACATAAATGTGTATATATGGCGTTAAAGTATTTATACAGATATAAAGGCATATATCATAAAACACTTGTGATCTAGTAATCCCATATATTGCAATATATTTAACTCCATTAAAACGCAAGTAAAGGTTGTGCTAGTAGGTCAGATGACCTAACAATGAAGAACAAAAATATTTGTTTTTATTTCACACATTACATTTCTTAAAAAGTAATCAAATATGAAATTAAAAATGACTCGTTTTAGTTCAAGTATGTTTTTAAACAAGAAATATCGCATAACTTAGAGTTATATAATACTTCAGACAGCCGGTACAAAATGTCAGATAATGGATACTAAATTATATAATGACACAATAAATAAAACTTATATTAAACTTAAACCAGAAATATCTTCAAAAACGACGGTCAGCGCAATTTGAAAGTTAAGATTTTTTGTGCAACTTAACAAATTGCCGAGATGTTTCGATTACTGGTCACTCCAGATTCAAAATGGAATTCGGTAAATTAGTAAGATAAAGTACCCCTTATCGAAAAGTTTACAATTCCGCGTCAAAGATACAAACGTTGTTCGGTTGAAAAGAAGTAGGGTTATTGGTTAACGTAAGGTTTGATTGGTTTACCCACACAGATATGCAAATAGCAAAGCTAAGCTAGTATGGCTGCGCCGAAAAACATCAAAATCATATCAACGTAGTGTACTACACGTTAGCGAGGCATGAATTTGATAAAGAAATAACGGTTTATGTGATACATACCTTTCGCCGAAACAAGTACTGTTACATTCACTCCATGCTTCCCAGTTTTCCCATTCACATTTACAGTAATCCCAGGTAGAAGCTAGCTCAGAGCGTGTTACATCTACACGCGCAGCAATGATTAGAACAAGACAAACAGCACGTATTAACATCTGAAATCATATCATACAGTATCCTTGTATACTTAACGCCATTAAAAATGCAACCAAAACGTGTGCATATAGATAAAGTGACTTTACAAAGGCAGAATATACTTTATTGCTGAAGCATAATTTCATAAAGTAATCAATAATAAAATTCAAATAATTTGTCAAGAGTTTAATAAAGTTTTAAACAAGAATTTACACCTAGATAACTGTAACAAGCTTTTTTAACAGTTGGTAAGTTACAAAATGACGCCTAGTTCAAATACTTGCGTTTTTAATGACGTCAGGTACTTAACACTATTAAAAAGGCAAGTATTTCACTTAGCCTTTATTTTGTTCCAAGTGTTAAACGTGTTTTATAATTACAAATGTGTAAATCATTCACCAGAAAGAAATCAAATTATGGCCCTGGTATACATATTTCATAATTGATTATATTTAGCAAATTATATTAGATAATTTAAATATATTTCTTTATAATGTCGCCGTGTTAACTCGGACACTTTTTAGTTGCGTTTCTAATGTCTTTGGGTATATTTTCTGTTCAAGCATTAAGCTTGCACTTTGTTATGGATTTCATTATATGCATGTTTGGCAGTTGTGTTTGTTTTAGTTTTAATACTTAACAATCAGCGATCGGCATTGGAAAAACTATATCAATAACGAATTTACTTAAATTAATTAGAATTTACGATAACAACTTCTCCCTGCATTTAATTGATAATAAGATTGACGGGAGACAATTTTTTCAAATTAACAAGACTTTAAGTCGGAATCTAATAATTCCAATCAATGGTAATTTGTGACGTTTATAAATAACTCAAATCAGGTATATGCCACAGCAATAACTAATAAGTAAAATTGATAAGACTTCATAACAATAACCAGTTACTCAAATTTATACAAATTTATAGCAATAATGAATTATTGAATCGGACAACAACAATAATATACGACTTTATAGCAAGGGCAAAATTATTTTAAATAATTTCAAAGCGTTATTTCATTGAAATCAATATCAGAACTTCAATTTGATGTATAAAAATAATATATATAATGGCATTTAACGCAAACAATAGAAATCCTGAGCATATTATTTCAGAAGGAAATCTCAAGCATACCTTTATCGTCATATACTCACACAATTACTCTTTCGTCCCTTACACAGTCTTATAGTGGAACCGCTTACTTGCACAAATGGGTTTAACCCTGATACTCTCTTATTTAAAACACACTAGACAAGTCATGTTCTTTGTACATTAATATTACTCAGCAAACTCACGTGTAAAAAAATTATTATTGTCCTGTAAAATTGTTATGTTACATATGTATCACATTGATTTTAAAGTCTTAACTTTACCACACCGTGCCAGTGTATAATCATAAGATATTGATGAAAGTCTGTTTATTTTAACAGTAGAAGTAAAATCCATATTATTCACAGTACATCAAGACATATGTATTCCATATGAAGTTAATAAAGTTCGATTGTGATGAAACCATTCTACTTATTTAAAATACTCCCGAATCCGTTTCTGACAATTATCAGTATTGGTGACTTATGAGGTGTGACCTTTACCTTTGCTGGCTTCAAACCCACAATATTCATGTTGAGCTACTGAAAACATATTACTTCACTTTATCTCCCTTCGGTAAAATAAGTTTGTGTGACAAAAAGTATATAATAGTCCATACAGAATAATAATGAATCACATGGCTATATTTCTTAACCAATTTAAATTTCTGTAAATTAATGAACAAATAACTTTTAAAAAATAACTTACCGTCTCACGATCACCAGAGAATTGTTTTGCGAATTACCACAGCGCTAAATGCCACTGAAATAGATGTTTACATTTCATAAACCTATATCGAAGACAGGTGCTCGTTGATTTGTTAAATAACTCAGGAAGTAGACTGTCAAGCGGACAAATCAGTTTCAATCTGTCTTGTGTTATGATTTAAGCTGAACGGTGAGTTGTTCATTTTCGTATTTTAATTGATTAATTTCTTTAAAACTTTAATTGATTAATTGTATTACTGTTACGTACATAATGTGTCAATGTTACGTATAAAGAACGCTTTGGAAAATGATAATAAAATATTAAGAAATTTAACACGATATAATCGTTCAGAACGAATAAACAAATTGGCTTATTGGATTAAATATGTGTATGTAATTAATTAGTCGTTGAGGTAGTTGAAGTTTTAAACATTTTATATGAACTAATATACACTCATGTAGTTTAGTACGCCACGTTTCCTTTGTCCTACTATATTTACATTGATTTAAAGATACTGCTTTTTCAGTACAATGTTTATACTTATATAGGTTCATTAGATTTTATAATTTTATGTAAAATTAAAGCTATTTAGATTTGTATCACATTTTGTATTTACATGTACATTTGACTAGAACTGTTGAAACTATATAAAAATATTCTGATAGTATTAATGAGGTCATTGACCATATTTTGTAAATGTTCAACTGTTGTAAATATTTATTAATTTTGTATGCTCATTGACTCTAAAGAGTATTGAGAAAATAAACATTTCTCCGATTGTCTCGATACGTATAAAGCAATGTTTATTTCCACCTATCATGTATGTTTTTCTGTAGTTCCTTTTTTTACATTTTTAATGTCTCTTGTGGTTTCGGGGTGGTTTCGTATATGGCATTTAATGCACGACTTCATCCTTTATAGTTTAAAATAGTTTACAAAAGTTTTATGAATAATATAAGCAAACTAGATTATCATGTATGTTAAATGTTCGGTCGGAAACAGAAATTTCATTATCACTTTTTACAAAGATTTGACTTATACTTTTTTAGTAACTCTGATAAGATGTTTGCTTTACTCATGTAAAGGTTATAAACTTGGCATAAAGGAAACTACAGCCTGGGGCTGGTTTTGAATGATTCAACTATATACTGATCTTTTATAACTTCACGCCAGATGCTTCTAGTTACAGACTATATGAAGTATTCTTTGTCAATTACCTTGTATTGCTGGATTAGATGGACTTCTGTTTATGATATTTTATTCTGTTCTTCGTTGTTGCGATCTTTGGCTCTGACCTGCTTAAATACGGTCAATGGATACTCTCGTGATCTCATTCTTCATTCTGGTGTTATGTGAGTACGTTCGAATGACGTTGTTTCTCTCTACGAGGCACTTGACTGAACCCCTATATCTATTGCAATGTCAAATATTGACTGAATAGACCATTCCTTGAACCCGTATTCCCATTGATATTTACTCTTGCACCTGTGCCTAACGTTTTGTAGACTTTGTTTACCCGGGAAGGCATTGTTGTGTGTATGTAACGTTCCCTGTAACAATGTTAATCTCTCTTACATGTATGTTATGCCGTAAATAATTGTACTCTTATCGATTTATATTTTACTTTGATCTAGTTTAGGTAAGGTCTAAGTATTTCTTTAATTTTGATTGATTTTAATTAAGATACAATCCGTCCTAAGTTCTGAATCTTTTCTCATTTACCTCCTGCAGAGCTACCTATTTGAGAAGTATGTGACAAACAGCTCTGTCGCCTCTACCGAGCTCATATAGTCACAGAGAAACTGTTAACAAAGGTGAGTGTCATCATCCGTTTTTTTTTGCTTTTTTCCTAACATTGTCAACCTAATGTCTTAATCGAGAGTCGGCCAATTAATCCTTGATTTGTAATCGTAGCAGTGTTTATCATCATTATAGCTATGAAGCATATCGGCACTTACCTGAAATCCCAAAACAAACGGAGTAGAGTAGATGTGAGGTAACCCCCCCCCCCGAAGGTCGTTATAATAGGGATATATTTAAATGTCATTGGAATATACAGCTCTGTCACCAAGGAAATAACAATGAGATTATGTTTCCCTTGTTTTGGCCTATCGAGCAGTCACATTTCAGTATCATTCATATCTCTTCGGTGAATTTATTTTATTTGCACCATTCTGTCTTGGCGTAATTATTTAATTGGACATATTGTTCTCGTTCCTTTGTACTTGTACTTTGTGTTTTTATTTGGTGTTAGATGTCTACTGAGTAGGTTAGTGTCTGTAAGCTCGATATATATTTTAACCGTTAGGCGTTTGGTTACACGACGGTTAAGTGCGAGATTGCCGTTCCGTCATACTAGTTTAAACCCCAATTATCTTTACAGACCGTTGTATTTTCTTTCTATATTATTGTTGTTTCGTACTGGCCAATGTGTGCCTTCTTCACCGATTGGAATTTATTTTTGCTTATTTCGTTTGCCTCTAAGTCCTTCTCCATTGTCGTCGATCTGCTTAAGGAAGATATGAGTAATGAATGTTGACCTGCTCTGTATTTTCTTCACTTTCCCAAATTCGTAAAACATACGAACGAGTATTTATATATTCTCAAACATGACAATGCAAAATGAATGGAGTTACTAATACAAGTATATAATGTTGTTAATTATAGTCGAAAATACCACACGTGTTGTATTTCATTTTCCTGAAAATGAAATGTTTTACCGTTACTACATTACATAAATGCCTTAACTGTTAAAAAAAACACTAAAATATAATAACTGTAACTGTTACACATAAAATATGTTATTAAAACATATGCTGACTTTTAAGAGTGATAATGACCTTATAACTAGAGGTAGCCATGTAGTAAACGTTATAGACGATACAGCGATATAAGCTATACTTCCTGAAATGTACCTTATGTTGACCAGCAGGTGCATCCTAAAACCAAGATTTATCCCCCTCCCGGTGGTGTATTGCCACTGACAATTCTACGGCGTTACTCATTTCACCTTTCATTTATGTATCTGTCTTTTTCCCTTTTACATGAATGAATATGTTTTCATCTTGTTATCTAGATTATAACCGTGGGTAGACAACGCGTTGTCTGTGATTATGGAAACTGACACTTGCCATAGAAAACTTCCATTAAACAAAGCCAATAATTCAGACACTGTTTCTTAATCCTAACCTGTCTGTCACCAATGATACACTTTCTTCCACAACTTTTGATTTGTATGAAAGTGAAAAACGTTTAGCAGGGAGGGCCAAATTCACATATGAGAACGTCCCTTGACCGAACTAGCGGCACACACAGACAGAAACACAAAATAACAATGGAACATTCAAGTACGACTAAAGTAAACCAAGGGGAAAAATTGCGTCTGATGTTAGGTTCGAACCCACGGTCTCCTAAACATTAGATTTGCGCTCTACCGACTGAGCTAACCGGACAGTCGTCTAACCCCACACCACTACACTCCTCCCCCTTCCAATGCTTTAGGCACAACCACTGTGGGCCGTGAAACACCGCTGTCACCAATAAAGTAATTAAAGGGGGAAAAGTGCGCCCGATGTGGGGCTCGAACCTATGACCCCCTTAACACTATTACGGCACTCTACCGACTGAGCAAACCGGATGGCCGTCTAACTCCACACCAATACATCATTACGGAAATCGACTCAAAGAATGAAAACTCGTTCACAAAATTTTGTCAAAAACGTTCTATGAACAAAATGGATTTCTGGAATGCCATTTTGCATAAGTGAATGATTAATTGCTTATTACTTAGTTCTTTTCATTTCCAGCTAAAACATGTTAGAACTTTCACAGCAGTTATGGCAAAGTATACAGTTGAAGTATTATTCACATTGGCAATTTCAATCCAACTATGTTTGAATGTCTTCAAAAAAAGCAGTTGAAATATTGCAAATCGTTCAAACCACCATTCATTACAAAATAAATTTTATTAAATTGATACTGTCTAGGTTAGTAAATATGGGCGATGAATCAGCATATTTTTGAAAAGTTCAATGACGTACACACATATAGGGGATTTCTTTTTGGAATTCATAGAATTCCCGAAGCAGAAACCAATGAAACAATGAACACGACACAAAGAAAAACAGATATGTGGGTCTACTTCCTTATAAGGAAATCTTTGACATTATGTATGCATAATAACCGTACTAAAGTATTGCTTCCATGCAGTCCGGTCTTTTCATTAATATGTCATTAAAATTATATTGAAGTTAAAAGGAATTTTAAATGTGCATTGACATAACATTGACATAACAGGTCAATTGTTGGGCACTCTTTCAAAAACTATTTGGTAAAATAATAACAGTTGACGGATATTTTTTGTCTCGTTTTATTGGATAGTCTTTGATGTTTTTAAATCATAATATTAGAGATAAGATGCCACTTTAAATTGGCTCAAAGCCCAAGTGTATTATATTTTAGAAAAAAAATCCCCTTAAAAATTAACTGATTTCAATGCAATATTAAATAACTATCAAAATCAACGATCAATAATCACGTAGAGTGGAGACTCCCTAATCCGAGCACTCTTCGGACAAACTATAAAGTTCGGATTTGAGGAGATTTCATGCAGGCAAGATTGCAGCGCGATATGAAAAATACATGCCATCTTATCATTATAAAATTTGTTTATTCATTATGTAAATTTGAGAATATCTTTCAATGAATCATTCAACATATCAAAAGATTTAAACATAGCTGCAATTAAGTGTGGGTGTGTCGCGACGTTACCGTCCATAAAACCTGACTAGCTAATGCATATTGTACGATGCATTTTTAAAATGCCATACTTGGAAACGTTGCAACATAGTTTTAGTTAAAAAAAAGTTTGTAGAGGTAGATAATAAAATAATATCTAGGGTAAAGATTTAAATTGTGGTTTGTGTACCCAATAGACCTTTTTCTACACAGCCATAATGTAATTCACACTTTGTTCATATGTCTCACTGCTCATTATTTAAAAGTCTGGGATCATCAATCGCTATACGATTACCACCGCATGTTTCCACAACATTACGAGTATCTATCCAATTGTTCTTAAAGGATTGTTAACATAATTAGTACATGCACCTCCTACTCGTATTTACGTTGTTCCCGTCTTAACGGAATGCATACGACGATAACGTATAATGGTCTACACCCAGAGGCAATTAAAATAGTTATGGATTCTTTCAATTCTCTGCCTTTCTCGGAAAAGTATCGTCTGGTTTTGGAAGATGTATTCCATGTGTAAAATAACAGTCCGGTTCGAAAAAATCGTCCGAATTCTGGAGCAAAAAGGATCAGGACTATGAGGGATTCTTTTCATTTAATAGTTAAAACAATTTTATCTTGAATACAGAATAACTCGTAAACATGGATTTCTGTTAAATTTGCCCCTGACAAAATGATCAAAATGATGACTTTGTAGTGTGTGCAGCTGGTTATACAGTGTATTTGCCGGTGCCAGGTATTTCGGTAACTCTCGAACTAACATTAATTTGTGTTGCATGATGACAGAAATGAACATTGGATCCGTTTTTCTCATGTTGCCCATAGATATCACTTCAGCAACAATTTTAAGCGTGACACGTGATGCCGTTTTTCAACAGTATTTTGGATTGTATAAGACAGTTGCCTACCAGTATTTACATATTCCTCACAAACAACCGATAACTTAATCGTTCATGTCCTACTGTCCTATATTTTCTGCAGACATTGCAAATCGTTTTAATTTTAAGTAGTTTAACGTGTTACCCTTGCGATCTTTCTGAAACACTACCGTCGAGGTTATTGCACAATAACATGTGATGTTTCATGTCTAAAATTACCAATGTCACCTCTATGGTGCATAAATGGTTTTTAAAGATAAGATTTATAATGATAATTTTCAATACATATTTCTGCGCAAATTAGTTATTGACAAAGATAACAGACAGTTGGGGACATTTTAGCTTTTTAGATTTGTCTTACGCAGCATATTTGAACAGAAAATTCAATGACATACCCCGATTCTGACAGATGTCTTTTTATTATTATCAATAAGAAAAATTGCATAATAATGTATTTATGGAGGAAGTCCCGTTGGTAGACACGCTACCAATATAACGTATCACGATACTAACATATGATGAACAAAACAGAATAGTATGTTTGACTTGTACATTGTACATCGTCATCCAAATATAAATATAACATATTCAATATAATTTAAACAAACTGGCCCAGATCCAGAATATAGTGAACAATACAGATAAGAAATAAACACACCAAAAAACAAAAGAGAAACACATACATATTCATCGAAACAAAAAATAGCAATGCATAAAATACATTTTAATATTACAGAACAATACAGAAAGTACACCACTAATTAAATATATTTTTATCATATTTACTTTTTTGGATACTATGATACATATAGAAACATGTCCCAATGATAAAAAGATAACTTTTTGTTTGGTATTTGTTATTTTTACCTTTAAATATCACTCTGACTAGGAGGGGACGGACATTACAAGTTAATGAAAAGTCTGTCTCTAAAAGATGAAGAAACACAAAGTAACAACTTAAAATGTATTTGTTTTACATAATTATCCAAGAAATAGCATACTCTTATAGAATTTATACTTTTGAGCTAAAATACTTGCTTAATTATGTCATTCCAACCAATAATTTGAAATCGGTCAATATTTTTTCTCTCCAAAATATATATTTCTTGTCTTCTGGTTTTATTCAGTTGCAATTGATATATAACATAGATATATGAAATCATCAATATATCTAGATGCTGAGAGAACATTATATTAGTTTTCTAAACTAAAATAATTGACTTATGTCAGCATTCAAGCAAGTATTTGTGCATTTTCTTTGCTTGGGACGGACCTCACTTCATTAATTGGTAATGAAGGCTTATTTCGTTTAACTAAAATGGCCAGAATCACTAATGAACATCAATAATTTTTGAGATTAAAGACAACAAACTAAAATGTATATAGCTATAAACATGTATGTAGAAAAAAAAGAGTTAATTTTGGTAATATTAGTGAAAAATGAAAATACAGGTGATATATACCGGTATTGGTTTCTCACTGTTAAGTCTTTCTTTCAAAAGTGATTTATAAGAGTAAGACAAGTTCTTATTTCTTCATTACTTCATTTGCACTGGGGTTTAACAATTTATGTAATTTATAATAGAAATGTGAAATATATCATGTTGTAAATCCTAAATATCACACATATGTTGATTTATTTTTTTAATAAATACACTTATTTTCTAACATTCAAGGCAAGTCTGATCAACTATTTTTTATAAATTGTCTTTTAGTTAAAGTACATAAAAATAATTATCATTTCTCATCTTTACTGTATATATGTGTCAGATGGTGACAGCAAGTACTGATTGATGTATATTGGACTCCCACTGGGCCAGACACTGTGAAATGCTGATTAGGGGTCTGGATAAGATTGATATCTAGATAGTGCACACAGGGGACAATATTGTTTATTGCATAACATTGTATAATGTGTCCAATTAACCCAATACTGGCCTTGTTTCTGACTCTGTTTCTAATTTTTATCATATTATCTTAAAGTATAATTTCTGTAATTCATAGCAATATGTGTAGCAGGATTTATTGAAGATTTGAGAAATAATCCTACTATTGTAATGTCCGTCCCTTTTTTGTAATGTCCGTCCCCACACTAAATTATTTGTTTTAAAGACTGTATTGTCAATTTTAAGAAATAATTTTTTAACATATATAGGCCCTTCATTATAAAATCTCTTTGATGATTATAATAGACAAAATATCCTTTTATTGTCAAAAAGAAGCCAATTTTGTGCATTTCTGTTGCAGTAGTATGAAATAGGTCCCTACCACTAAGATGCTTCACTATGAAGTACATTTTTCTTTCTTTCTGGACAAAATAAAGGTTGTGTATGCACATAAACATAAATATTTTCCTGAACTTGATGTCTAAAATGACTTTCATTCACACTAAATAACATTATACATAAGGGGACGGACATTACGGGGACGGACATTACAGATAACATTTCATTTTTTGCAAATAATTCCATTGTAACCAAGAATAAACCTCAAATTTGGACTTACATGGTATTATAATGATAAAATGTATTCAATAATATGTTTTATTAAACATTTTTTGTACTTATTCTTAAAAATTACATGGGGGACGGACATTACACTTTTTTTGACACAACTTGCTAAGTAGAACAATATTTGTAAAATAAAAAAAATTGTTGATATTCTTGGCATGTTTATTACATCATCCTTTTATTGGACTTTTGTCTTTATGAATATGTAGAGATTGTGGATTTCTTTTATCTATATTGTCCTTTTAATTAAAAATGTAGAATATAGGGAAATACAAAAATGGAGACCATTACATCGGGACCTATTTAGGTTTTTTCAAACATAAATTAGCAAATATTTATGCTACAGCATTATGCCTTATACCAAACTAACAAGCATGGAATTCTTCAAAGGAAAAGCAAATCTCTTATGAAAAAAAACTATTGGTTTTCTCATAATAGTGTGTAGAAAAAGTGAAAAAAAATGATGCTAACACATTACACGTAAAAATGGACCATTTTTGGGTCTTCAAAGTTGTATAAATTTTAAACCGAAAAATATTTCCAAATAATTCACATGCACATTTAAAACGTGATGTATGTTTGTGTTTGCATTCATTTTTTTCTCAATTAAGTTTGTAGTTTTACAGAATTTAGTTTGTACAACTATTTTTAAAAAAATGGACAAAATACTGTGCAACAGGCCATATTTGGAACACATTTTTATAATTAAAATGGCTAAATGTACCGATGAATAAGAGAATGAATGAGAAACAGAATTCATAGATATAATGAATCAGAAAAAGGTAAGGATATTAGCGCAACATTACTTTAAAATTGTTATATAAGTGACTTTGTCTCACACAGGACGGCAACAATATACACTATACTATGTTATCCGACTATAGAGCGCGTTCTAAGATAGCCGCGTTATTAAGTGTATTTCTTCAGACATCTCTCACAACCAACCTGTATTGGGGGTATTTATAACTCTGCAGAATTAAACGATACATTGTATTCCTTGACTTTCGAACTTATGTTTTGCTTGTAATGATAACAAAATAGTTTTAAACTCAACTTTTTTGACCTATCTGGCAGTGTGTGAGGCATTACTTGATCCATCGTAGACATTGTCGTAGATTGTCTTCGGTTTAGGAAACGGAACGAATTTTACTCCGTTTTCTAGCCTATCCGGATATCGGCAGTCATAATTACACAATCCGTAGCTGCATCATTTTTGCATTGTTACATATCAACATAATACAACATAATCACAATGCTATCGTTATCAGAGTTCAATGCTTATTTTTTATCGCACGCTAATCTCTTTCTATTTTTCTAAGGTTATGGGGGAGGCTTTGAGCTTCCGGGAGGTATGTCGACATCCCGTGATATGGTTTGGCCAATCAAGTTTAAAGCAATAGTATGCTCACACTTGTGATCTTATTTTTAAGTGAAATTTATATATCTAATCATTCAGTATTAAATACGCATTTTTAAAGAATACACGAATAATATGTTCCTCCACATTGGGTCGAAAAAGCAGTTTGTACTGTGTATAATACAGTTTACTCGATATGTATTTTACCGATGACAGGTCACACCTTTACCGTCTGAAATGCGGTATTGGTCTCTATGTGTTATATTGGTGGTAGCAGAGTGGAATGTGGTAATGGCGTGTGGTAGATCGAGCGGACGCCGTGATGGCTACTCAAGCCCACCAAGGGACACAACACCCCCAACCGTCACGTGTCCACAACACATAGTTGAATTCGCAGACCCTTTTCAGGTCAACACGAAAGTTTACTGGGATGAGAGTACAGTGGTTGCTAATGATGACCGTGATGGGAATATACGGTAAGTAGTGATCCAGGAAGAAGGAGGTATAAATACAATTTCAATCAATGCTATTAAACTATCCTATAAACATATTCTTTCCTGATACTTGTATTTTTATGTTTAACACATACGTGCCCTTGTTCGTTGACAATGATTTATATTATCGTAATTGGTCTGTGCAGGCTCTGAAACATATTTTATTATCTGTAGTGTTGGTCCTTCAAGGGCGGTAACTCCGTATAGACAGGATAGTCGTGGTGTCTTAACAGTTGTTTCTTCTGGTGTTTGGTGTGTCAACGAGTGTATATTTGTATTGTCTTGATTTATATTAATATCCTACATGTATTACCCTGTGTTCGTCTCTCTAAAGTTCTAGAGGAGTTTAGATGGGGTAGGATCAAAGTAATAATGGGTGCCCCACTTAAACCTGGTTTACACACTCTGTGGTATTTTTGCAATCGACCGTTCCAACTCCTGAATCCACTCCACCTTCACCAATCTTTCGTCATTTTTCCCTTATGCTTTTATAAATGTTTTAAAACATTTTTCATATAAAGACTCAATATTTTGGTGTAGCTGGGTACCTTGTACGAGGGGTGATCCAGAAATAGTAGGACTTTTTTATAACTTCGGCGTAGATCAGGCATAACAAAAACAATTATGATAATACAAATTTTAATCTATGAGTTAAAATTATGCCAAATATCAAACTGTTGGTTGAGGAATAAAGGTACTATAAAACAATATGCAGCAATTTTGCTCGACTTCTTTATTCAGTTTATATATATCGGAACTCTTTCTTTTCCATTTAGAAATTATGTCTAGTATTTTGATGTACATATTTGTAGGTGGACAAGGACTGGCAAGGCACCTGGGAGAATATTTTCCGAGGGTAGCACAAACATAATTTATTCTGCTAGGGACAAAGTTGGAAACTATGCATCCTGTCAGTTTAATATAACTGTCAAAGGTAACTTCATAATTGGGATTAAACTCCGCGTATTCCGTAAGGTATACAATAAGAAAATATTGAAGAAAGTGTCATATTCTATTGCCAATATTAGCCTGCTTCGGGACGGTTTCTGAATAAAATAAGAATGACTAACATATCTAAACTATTTGCTTATTTAGGCCAATATCGTCAACTAGCCGCTGATACACACCCAAAATTGCATATTTGATATAAATTGAAAAAAATGTTACGAAGCTAGTTTGTCCGAACAATAGTTATGTGAGGAAGAGGGTAATGCCTAATATTTATATAACACAACAATACGAATGAGTCTTCAGTTTGATATCGAAACACCACCCATCGACACATGGCTGTAAATACAGTGTTGTTATGTTTTCTTTTAATGTACATGTATATTAAATGTCCATATGTTGCTAAGTTTTCGTTCATGTTGTGCAGTCCTAGGCTGCGTTTCATCAAAAATTCTAAGTATGAAAAGATAGGAAGGAATAAGTCATGTTTGCTCAATATGTTTCAAATATTTTGAAGTGTAAATATCCTTAATATTTCATATTCTTTAAGATTAAAAACAAATTTGGTTGAACCTTGTTTTTTAAATTCATGTAACAAAACATGCCTTAATTGGCTTAGGTTCGAAAAGTGTACTTAGGAGTGAAAAGCGCACCTAGGACTTTTGATGAAATGTTTCCCTTGGATTCAATTTATAAATACGTTTTTCCCTTTGGCTTTTTTGAGTAAGAAGGCTTTGTTTTGCGAATATGACCTTACGTGCGCTACTATTTCTCACTTGAGAAAGTTATAACCTATTTCACTTTAACATTACAGTCAAGACGTGTGATAAATGGGGACTGATACAAGATGGCTGGAAAATATGTCACGTGAGCCATGACTATAGGCACGTGAGACGCGGGAGTGTTTGCCGGTTCGGTTGCTATGGTGGTCATGAACTAGTTGGCCCCCTCCGATCAACTTGCCTCGATACTGAATCATGGAACATACCCACGCAGCCATATTGTCAAAGTTAGTCTTTGGATCAAGATATATAACATGATCTAATAATTTATTTTCAACATCATATTCGTGTTTTATTGATATTAATTGTGCAGAGATACAAATATCGCTAAATACATATGACATTATACGTCCATGTTCTATATGCATTATCTTGTTCATATTCACGTTGCTCGTAATCATTTAGATGAGTGTAAGGTCGGAGGCACCCTTAAATCAGATTTAAAATCCTCTGTAGTGTTTGGCCACTCCTTACTTTGAGCCGTGTGTCCCTCTTTCCTCTGTCCTTGTTTACATGTAATTATACATATATATATCATTGTCTGCTTGTGCTTTCGGGGTGGCGGTGCGCATTGTATGCTCCAATTCCTTATTTATTGCTACTTCAACAAACTGCCGCCAGCCCTCTCACAAACAACGGCATGCACCTCTGCTTCGCAATGATAAAGTGTTTACTTGGCAACGTTCATTGTTTAGGAAATGAACAAGTAGCGCATGTATTGTAATGCTTGGTGAACCAACAGTATGTTTAAACACAAACTTAAACTACCTTGCTCAATGATATATTCGTATTTCAGAATTACAGTGTCCGGCATTGATGAAGTCATCAGCACAGTTTGATGTAGTTGACATCGCTTGTACCGATGGGAATTATTACAGAAGTATGTGTTCCTATAACTGTGTTCCTGGTTACAGCGTATTGCCGGGAAACAGTAAAGTTCAGATATGTACAGAATTTGGTTCCTGGCTCGGTGATGTGCCTCAATGTGTCGGTAAAACATTTATGTTTTTTTTATTTCAAATTAGATTTTTTGTTAGAGTTCTTCTTGCTTGATGGAAAAAGCACAAGCTTGACAATTAAAATGCCTGAGTATGTGTTCAATCCGTTAATAATTAATGATCATAATTGGTCACTTATAACAGAATACTTTAGATTTGTGATTTTTGATCCAGGTAATAATGACATATGGGTTAATTATTTTTTATAGATGAATGTTAAGTCCATCTTTCCCTATGTGCAGTTTCTTGATTTGGTGTAACATGCATGCTCTTTCCATTTTCAAACTAATGCCCACTTGCTTTCGAAGCTAGTCATGTGGTGTATTCTATCCATTTCACCTGATTTGTCACCTCAAATTGTCAATGGTTGATTTTGATAGTCAGTCAGACCATTCTTTAAATTCACATTCCCGTAGATGTTTGCACTGATACCCCATCGAGTGCTAAATATTCTTAGGTTAATCGTTCCCAGTTTTCTGTTCAGGGATGCATTGTCTTATGTGTGTGGCGTTATCTGTACAACTTAAACGTAAAAGAAAATGTTTATTCAAAGTCATGCCATCAATTTCAGATACGGAGCCCCCAACGTACGTCACATGTCCATATGGCGTGACGACTTATGCTGAGCGTACAAAACAATCTGGACGTGTTAAGTGGAACACGCCGAATGGTAATGCATGTGTTCTCTATATAAAAATTGTCCCTCAATTGACATGATAAACATGACATCATTTTAGATCTGCGAAAGTATTGTCAAAAAAATATTTACTTACTTAATGATCTCCGCATTATATATTTGTTTATAACTTTGTATCAATAAAGTTTGCTCGTTTTATTTGTAAAATGCTGATTCTATTTGAAACATGTATTTTAGCACAAGACAACAGTGGCCACGTGACGACCATACAGATATCAGGTCCAGCCTCTGGAACAGATCTCGATGTTGGAGAACACGCTGTGACGTACATGTCTTATGATGCCGCCAATAACTCAGCTGAATGTGCATACAACGTTGTGGTTAAACGTATGTAAACTTTACAGCATGTCTGTTATTAAGTCATTTTGTAGTAACATGAACTTTGTCATTTGATGCGTTTTGTCTATTGGAGTTGTTTAATACAGTACATACGGTATATAACCGCAATAATCCGACCGCCCTTGGGACCCTTGAAAACTGGTCTTTATAATGAGGTGATCTTATTATTGAGGTGGTCTTTATGTGAAGTTTGACTTTATATGTAATTTTGTTCATGTCTCCTTAGGCTTAGGGATGGCTGTGCCCTTTGTATGTGGTATTTCCTGATCAACTACATCATTCATTTGACCTTCACCAATTTGTTGAATTATCACCACATTTCAATTACTAATTCTGTCATATCTAGACTATATTAAAATACATAGAGTAAATATTTCTGAACGTGTATGCCAAAGGCCACATGGATGGACGACCGAGACCTGCTTAATTATTTGCGTGCTGGTGCTGAACTCCAACGATATACCTTCGTTTAGATATATGTTACATTCTACAAGGGAGATAATCGGTTTACACACTAGATGTCACATTGCCTATGCTTTGCAAGATCAGGACAAATAGTTTAATTAAAATAGTATACTGTCTTGCTTGTACTTCAGTATACAACACATTTGATGTTTTGTCACAAGGAACAGAAGTCTAGAAGTATACAAACAAAAATGTGAATGAAATGTTATTTGTGATAATATTATCGCAAAAGATGGATGTTTCGATGGATGCCTCTGTTATCATTTCCAGAAATCAAATGTCATGCAATTTATCCATTGCCTTATACATCTGTTATGTGCCCAACTGGACGAATATTTGGGTCATACTGCGAGTTCCTCTGTGACAATGGTACAGTTATAAATGGAAACAAGAACGCTGAATGTACAAAAGAAGGATCAACTGTACCGTATGGTGTATGGACATTTGACAATTATCAACCATACTGTGAACGTTAGTACTTGATAAGCTACTTTCCACTTTATCAATGCAGATTTCCCTTGTTCTTAATACTTACAAAGGCTGTGCATGTACATTTATTGTAACACCACCTTGAGGAAATGTAAGATATACTTTTCAGTGACAGATAACTTCTATAAAATGGAAATGACTTTTAAATTGAAAACATTAATATTTGATTAAAAACAATTTAAGAACAAAAACCCTACAAAAATATACATATCGTTAATTATCACATAATTTGCACTCCAGGAGTGGCATAAAGCAGTGACATAAATATCATATGTAACTAGTTACATAAATAGCCAGTGTGACGTCACTTATGACGTCATAAATGGCCAGTGTGACGTCACTTTAAATGACAGCATAGTGTTTACAATTGTTCTGAATTTCGGCATTTATTAAAATATTGTTTATTTAAAGATTTATGGTGTTATGTGATAAATAGAATCTTACATTCGTGCTTATTTGATATTGTTTTTTATGAAACTCGTCGACTGAAACGAATATGACGCTCGGCAGAGCCTCGCGTCATATTATTTCAGTCGACTCGTTTCATAAAAACAATATCACATCAGCACTCATGTAAGATCCTCTATATATTAGAATAAAACATTATATATTCATTGTTTACATGGGCACAA
The DNA here is from genome assembly GCA_032209605.1 of Mactromeris polynyma. Lineage (NCBI taxonomy): Eukaryota > Metazoa > Mollusca > Bivalvia > Venerida > Mactridae > Mactromeris > Mactromeris polynyma. The sequence continues at coordinate 30,576,802 of JASFXZ010000005.1, forward strand.
CATATTATTGTGTTTATATCCCTGACAATATTGATCGCCAGTGTGTTTTTTGGGGGGACTTTTTATGTACGAATGCTGACTGTTTGAAGTCAGAAGACTTTATTCATTGATAATTCTTCCACATCGCATGGCTTGAAACAAGTATAGTTTCCATTTATTTAATGAACTTTCCTATTTAGATAGCGTAGTTGAATGATGTTATTTCCTTTACCTGGTCCATACATACATTTTTATCTTCCATACATTCAACGCAAATGTACTACTTGCTCATTCTTTGCTTCATTTAGAACAAAACACATGTCCTGTTTTACAACCGCCGGATAACGGAGCCCTTGCTTGTGATACGTGGAAATCTGGTAGATTTTGTCAAATGCTGTGTCAAGAAAAACATGTTGTTATCAACGATCCGACTACCATCAATGACGAAGTGGCAATACATAAATCATTACTTGTGTGTGGTGATTCTGGTACTTGGTACGGATCAGACGACATACCGGGTTGTCAAAGTAAGTGTATCGCGTGCTGTTGTTTGTGTTGTTGATGTTTGTAGTCGTTGTCCAAGTTGCTTCTCACGATACGACAATGTTTATTTAGACAGGGTTCCGTTTTATTTCAAATACACTTGTCTTGTTCTAGTGTTTATGTACAATTTCATTTGTCCGACATGCGAAGCTAGTTATCCGAGAGAGGTTCTACTTATACACTACGGACATGTCACCATGATCTTACTCGACAGACACCCTGCTGTATTGTAACGACTCGGAAAAGGGGGGGGTTAGTAACTGTTATCTTTTGTTTTCGTGTTCTGTACGAATCAGTTTTAGTCTTTAGCCTTCCTTCATTTTAATCCCTTGTTATTTTCTACTCAGTTGCTATTAACGCAGCACGGAATAGTATACCTATATGTTGACCAGATAGAAAACACCGACCAAACATATATTACACCGGTACATGCTCGTTGATTCCTATCTTAGTCTGTTGTCATTTCTCTGAATGACATCTGTTTTCGCTACCGCATGTTTAGTCCCAGTATTTCACTACGTTCCGACTTCGTCATAAATATTTCACATCGTATATTTATTCCACAGGTATTAAATGTTTGTGTTAGAGTTGTAACAACCTTGTAGGATTCGTATTTATCGTGTTTTTGTCATAATTCTGTCAGCACATGGTTTTTGTCTTGATCAGAACTCCCATGTTTACAATGCATGCTGGGAGGAATGGTTACGTTGCTAAGCATTTTTAGAATATCGTTGTCGTCTACTATGCAAGATGAATCAAGTATTTAATAGATCCACTGTCCGATACAACCCTTTGGTACCTAGTTCTATGTTATTTGCCATTTTATTGTAATTAACCGATTTTCAATTGTTTAAAACATGTAAATCTGAGGAAAAGGACGTGTGACGAGCTTTTTGGTCACTGTTACCAATTTTAACGCTTGTTACCAATTTCTTGGTCACATATATGTGACCGATTTTTAGCGCTGGTGACCAACTTTCTGGTCACATGTGACCAATTTTAACCCTTGTGACCGACTTTCTGGTCACATGTAACCAATTTTAACGCTTGTGACCAATTTGTGACCAATTGTTGGTCACATTTCGCTGAGCAGTATAAAAGGCCCGATTTTGTTACCAACTAGGTCACTTTACTGCATAACTTCAGAGAAGCTAATCCATTTAATACTGCTTATCAGTAAATTTCTACGAATGAATAGTTTATCACATTTTGATGTAAGCAATTGAAGTTTTAATCTAGTTTGTATTCTAAACAAAGTGTACCATGTTATTTTAACGTATCTTGTGAAATTCATTAATGAAATCAGAGTGTAAAACTTTAGATATATAAATATATCCATACCTGTGGAAAACCATTTACTTGTGTGTTTATAGTACTTATTTGTGTAGTTTTCAAAAACATTATTGTATAATGTAAACCAAGTGGGTTTTACTTGAAATCTTTATTAATTGCATTTTTCTCTAAATGCACGGATTATATGTGTAACACGAGTATATATAGATCTAGGTTTAACCTATATTAAACTGAATGAACTGTACACGAGAGTTGTCATATATATTTGTTCTGAGTAAATGCACAACAACATTCACATAAATATATAGCCCATAAATATATCATACAGTTGCACCCTCACCCCAGAGGCGTAACAGTATTAAGTACTGATAAACGATAATACATATGTGTTAATACCATGTGGTGAGGACATCTGTACAACATTGAGTCTAGGTCTTTAAAACAGACTTGTTCTGGATTAACTCCAGCTCAACTTTTGGTAGTGCGAATCAGCAATAAGTCTTGTCCGAGACTTCGGACTACTAAATTCATAGAGTGTGTCGGACAAGTTTAACATTTAGCATTTGCTAGTCGAGCTATGTACCGACTTCGAGTAAACGGATGTTGAAGATACATAGCTGCTTTAGTTATACCATTGTTTAAGTGACACCAGTATTTTACGGTCATATAGAATTAAATACTATTTTCAATTACAGACATATGTCCTAAATGCCATGTTTAGTACAGACTAAGTTCCTAAATACAATGTTTTATTCTATAAGTAGGTCCTATAGACTACATTTTATTACAGAAATAATTCCTAAATACCATTTTGTATTACAGAAGTAGGTCCTAAATACCATGTTTTATTGTAGAAGTAGGTCATAAGTACCATGTTTTAATGCAGACGTAGATCATAAATACCTTTTTCTGTAGAAGGTCCTAAATACCATATTTAATTGTAGAAGGTTCTAAATACCATGTTTTATAGTGGAAGGTCCTAAATACCATGTTTTATTGTAGAAGTTCCTTAATACCATCTTGTATTGTAGTATGTCCTAAATACCATGTTTTATTGTAGAAGGTCCTAAATACCATGTTTTATTGTAGAAGGTCCTAAATACCATGTTTTATTGTGGAAAGTCCAAAATACCATGTTTTATTGTAGAAGGTCCTTAATACCATGTTTTATTGTGGAAGGTCTAAATACCATGTTTTCTTGTGGAAAGTCCTAAATACCATGTTTTATTGTGGAAGGTCATAAATACCATGTTTTATTGTAGAAGGTCCTAAATAACATGTTTTATTGTAGAAGGTCCTTACTACCATGTTTTATTGTAGAAGGTCCTAACTACCATGTTGTATTGTAGTATGTCCTAAATACCATGTTTTATTGTAGTAGGTCCTAAATACCATGTTTGGATTGTAGTAGGTCCTAAATACCATGTTGTATTGTTGTAGGTCCTAAATACCATGTTGTATTGTAGTAGGTCCTAAATACCATGTTGTATTGTGGAAGGTCCTAAATACCATGTTTTATTGTAGTAGGTCCTAAATACCATGTTGTATTGTAGTATTTCCTAAATGCCATGTTGTATTGTAGTAGGTCCTAAATACCATGTTTTATTGTAGTAGGTCCTAAATACCATGTTGTATTGTAGTATGTCCTAAATACCTAGTTTTATTGTAGTAGGTCCTAAATACCATGTTGTATTGTAGTAGGTCCTAAATACCATGTTGTATTGTGGAAGGTCCTAAATACCATGTTGTATTGTAGTATGTCCTAAATACAATGTTTTATTGTAGTAGGTCCTAAATACCATGTTGTATTGTAGTAGGTCCTAAATACCATGTTTTATTGTAGTAGGTCCTAAATACCATGTTGTCTTGTAGTATGTCCTAAATACCTAGTTTCATTGTAGTAGGTCCTACATACCATGTTGTATTGCAGTAGGTCCTAAATACCATGTTGTATTGTAGTATGTCCTAAATACCATGTTTTATTGTAGAAGGTCCTAAATACCATGTTGTATTGTAGTATTTCCTAAATGCCATGTTGTATTTTAGTAGGTCCTAAATACCATGTTGTATTGTAGTATGTCCTAAATACCATGTTTTATTGTGGAAGGTCCTAACTACCATGTTGTATTGTAGTATGTCCTAAATACCATGTTTTATTGTAGTAGGTCCTACATACCATGTTTTATTGTAGTAAGTCCTTAATACCATGTTGTATTGTAGTATGTCCTAAATACCATGTTTTATTGTAGTATGTCCTAAATACCATGTTTTATTGTAGTAGGTCCTAAATACCATGTTTTATTGTAGTAGGTCCTAAATACCATGTTTTAATGTGGAAGGTCCTAACTACCATGTTGTATTGTAGTAGGTCCTAAATACCATGTTTTATTGTAGTAGGTCTTAAATACCATGTTTTATTGTGGAAGGTCCTAAATACCATGTTGTATTGTAGTATGTCCTAAATACCATGTTTTATTGTGGAAGGTCCTAAATACCATGTTGTATTGTAGTATGTCCTAAATACCATGTTGTATTGTGGAAGGTCCTAAATACTATGTTTTATTGTGGGAGGTCCTAAAAACCATGTTTTATTGTGGAATGTCCTAAATACCATGTTTTATTGTGGAAGGTTCTTAATACCATGTTTTATTGTAGATGGTCTTAAATACCATGCTGTATTGTAGTAGGTCCTAAATACCATGTTTTATTGTGGAAGGTCCTAAATACCATGTTTTATTGTAGTAGGTCCTTAATACCATGTTTTATTGTAGTAGGTCCTAAATACCATGTTGTATTGTAGTAGGTCCTAAATACCATGTTGTATTGTAGTAGGTCCTAAATACCATGTTTTATTGTGGAAGGTCCTAACTACCTAGTTTTATTGTGGAAGGTCCTAAATACCATGTTGTATTGTAGAAGGTCCTAACTACCATGTTGTATTGTGGAAGGTCCTAAATACCATGCTGTATTGTAGTAGGTCCTAAATACCATGTTTTATTGTGGAAGGTCCTAAATACCATGCTGTATTGTAGTAGGTCCTAAATTCCATGTTTTATTGTGGAAGGTCCTAAATACCATGCTGTATTGTAGTAGGTCCTAAATACCATGTTTTATTGTAGTAGGTCCTAAATACCATGTTTTATTGTGGAAGGTCCTAAATACCATGTTTTATTGTAGTAGGTCCTAAATACCATGCTGTATTGTAGTAGGTCCTAAATACCATGTTGTATTGTGGAAGGTCCTAACTACCATGCTGTATTGTAGCAGGTCCTAAATTCCATGTTTTATTGTGGAAGGTCCTAACTACCATGCTGTATTGTAGCAGGTCCTAAATTCCATGTTTTATTGTGGAAGGTCCTAACTACCATGCTGTATTGTAGTAGGTCCTAAATACCATGCTGTATTGTAGTAGGTCCTAAATACCATGCTGTATTGTAGTAGGTCCTAAATACCATGCTGTATTGTAGTAGGTCCTAAATTCCATGCTGTATTGTAGTAGGTCCTAAATACCATGCTGTGTTGTAGTAGGTCCTAAATTCCATGTTGTATTGTGGAAGGTCCTAAATACCATGCTGTATTGTAGCAGGTCCTAAATTCCATGTTTTATTGTGGAAGGTCCTAACTACCATGCTGTATTGTAGCAGGTCCTAAATTCCATGTTTTATTGTGGAAGGTCCTAACTACCATGTTGTATTGTGGAAGGTCCTAACTACCATGCTGTATTGTAGTAGGTCCTAAATACCATGCTGTATTGTAGTAGGTCCTAAATACCATGCTGTATTGTAGTAGGTCCTAAATTCCATGTTGTATTGTGGAAGGTCCTAACTACCATGCTGTATTGTAGCAGGTCCTAAATTCCATGTTTTATTGTGGAAGGTCCTAACTACCATGCTGTATTGTAGCAGGTCCTAAATTCCATGTTTTATTGTGGAAGGTCCTAACTACCATGCTGTATTGTAGTAGGTCCTAAATACCATGCTGTATTGTAGTAGGTCCTAAATTCCATGTTGTATTGTGGAAGGTCCTAAATACCATGCTGTATTGTAGCAGGTCCTAAATTCCATGTTTTATTGTGGAAGTTCCTAAATACGATGTGTCATTGTAGAAGGTCCTAACTACCATGTGTTAATGTAAAAGGTCCTAAATACCATGTTGTATTGTAGAAGTAGATCATAAATACCATTTTTCAATGCAGAAGTAGATCACAAATACCATTTTGTATTACAGAAGTAGGTCATAAATACCATGTTTTATTGCAGAAGTAAAAGAGAGAGAATACGTAACTATAGATCTCAAGTCCTATACGTAACTATGAATAACTATAAGTCCTAAATACCATTTTGTATTACATATGTAGGTCTTAAATATCATGTTTTATTGTAGAAGAAGGTCATAAATAGCCATAATTTAATGCAGAAGTAGGTCATAAATACCATGTTTTATTGCAGAAGTAAGTAACAGAGTATGGATGATAATGAAGTTAAATTTGGAATATTTGTATTACACTGGAGAATGTACAGACAACATGGATGAGATAAAACAGAAATTTATTGAGGCAATAAAAGGTGGAATAAGTGAAGAATGGTGCGGTCCAGATTCATGCAATACGAATAACGTTAAGGTAAATATAATAGACAATAAGCATTGCAAATGTATATTTTTCCCGGAAAGTATACATTTGAGTTTATATTTTTATTGTCTGTTATTTTTCAGTTACAAATTTATACCGACCAGGTGTTTTTTTATTAATACAGGAATGTCTCAGAAACAAACAAAATATCACATACTTTAACACATAAATGTGCTGTCGCAAAGAGAACATCCAGCACTAGAAACAAAATTAATGATAACCCAATATTCTTAAAACTGGAATATTTTTAGAAAATTCCGAAACTGGAATGAATCATTGCTTTTGTACACCCCATATTTTCTATGTTCGTTGGACGTTCCCAAATAAGAGTAAAAAATAAGTCAAAGGTTTATCTCACTCGAAGCAATATATATATATATATCAAACATTATAAATATCATAATCATCAGGCATAATATGCAATCTGCAAACAATACAAACATGTATACAATAGTTTCTCCACAACATACCATAACAACAGAACATCATTTCTGTTGGTTTGACCAAACCAGTGTTCTATTACGAAGCGCCACGTTTGTTGTTTGCAGGTCATCTGCGGAGTTATAACAAAGCGGGATATATCCATTCGAAAACGTGAAGTTTCTGAAGGGTTGTCTGTGGAGTATTCCGTTGAATTACCCAGCGATATCGACGGTACCGATGCTTTACTAGCAAAGACTAATGTGACAAACAGTATTAGCTCGGCAATTGATAATGGTGATCTAGATATAGAAGTTGATGGTGAACAGATAAGTCCAACTATCGAAGTGTCCGAGCCTCAGGGAGGCTGTAGTGATGGAAGTGCATTTGATCAACAATCCTTGATGTGCGGTAAGAATGTTTGTTATCCGTATATAGTACAACAAGGTCCCACTTAATTACACGGAAGCATATCAGGACACTCGTGTCTATCACAATGTCTTAAATGTCCGCTGTAATTTGCAGTGTCATTGTTTACGATTAAGTTTCTGGCATCAAAGTATCGAGTTCTAACAGGATATACACATTACATATTCCTGGATTAATAATCACTGATTGAGATCAATTCAGGAATTGTCAAATTCGTGGTCAAATGACGCTTAACCCGCAACTGTGGAACCAGGATCAAGACGCTCGACTATTACGCCTCAAAATACTTCCTATTATATGCAGTTTTACAATTGCAGAAACAATTTACAACACATTTTAATTCAATAACATTTTTCCATTTAGTTGCATGTTCTGCCGGATATTACTATAATTCGACTTACGATACCTGTTTACGTTGTCAAGTTGGTTACTATCAAGACGAGGATAGACAGACTAGTTGTAAAGTTTGTTCGATTGGAAAAACGACAGTGGGTCGAGGAGCATCGTCTGAACAACATTGTTATGGTAATTATGATTTATCGCATTGTTTATAATGACTGCTATGGCTATATGGTAACTGTTACTCCATTTAATTTTGTAGCAAATGTAGGATGAACAAAAATTAAATATGGTTTTCTATGCTCATTCATTTAGCAGTGATATACGTACAACACTGATGTACAACAAAAGTATATTATTGTATATTACAGTTAAATATCCAAGATATACACAGTATGTGGTTCTTTTTCAATTTAAATGCTCTCTAAGATTGTATGTTATATGCATCAACATCGCATTACTGTGAGAATGCACATATGCCACTGTGGTTAAAATTGTGAACATGATATAATACCATGATACATGTATAACCATCACTGCTTTTGAAAACAGTCGTGTTTTTGACGAGGAGGTTCGTTGCAAGGGTGATGTCACCGTGTGACGGTTCAAACTGCTATGGTGAAAGATGGGTGCCCATATCTTAGCCACTTTCACCACTTGGCAATATATGAAAAATTGGTATAAAATAATATTTCCATCAGTTGTTGATATTTGTTCTTTTAGACGCATGCACGGCTGGATACTACTCAAGCACTGGAATAGAACCATGTACAGTTTGTGATCTGGGAACGTATAGTACAACATATGGTAGTATGTATTGTACACACTGTCCAGGATCACAGATTACACTGAAGTCAGCTTCTACCTCCATCACTGAATGTCAAGGTATCTGCTACAACTGCTTTTGCCTGTGGTCTTTCTCCTCTCCCCATTTCGGCCTATGGTTACTGGCCTCCTTGGCTTGTTCCGTGGTGTATTCCGTCCATTAAACACTTCCCCCTGTGTTGTTCCCCAAAATTTTGCTTAGATTTCTTGATGGTCGCTCAGACCCTTCCTTGCACTCCTATTGTCATACACGGTTACCCTTGCACCTCATCAGTGTTTAATGTTTTGTTTCCTTTGGGTCAATGTGCAAGGCACTGTCTTATGTATGTGGCTTTCCCTGTAACTTAATGTCTATATGTTGATGTTGTTCTCACTTATAGCTCATCTGAGTACTTTGTTACCAGGGTAAGCTTTTAGGGTAATTACATTTGTATCTGAACCACACGGAACCTCAAATTTGATATTTGCATGAACTCCACGCCAAGTTACAAAATTGCACAGGTACTCGAGTTAGAGCTACGGGATAACTATTGCCCTGTTATTATCTTTGAATGCATGAATTCTTGTTTCTAATCTTCACTTCACATTGTCTTTTTTAACAAATGGGCACAAAATGGCTGTGCTTGTTTAACTGTCATAAACAGATTTTAAAAATAAAAGTAATGTCTTTCAGATCAAGCCTTATGGTTATATTGGTTTTACTGTATGTTAGCATTGCTTGAAATTGTACGCAATGTATGTACTTTTTCGTTTCTCTGTAAAATCCGTAATGCAAAACACTTTTTCTTTTCTTTTAAATAGAATTTGACATCACATACACAGTGCTGAATTCTACAGAGACATCAATTCCTGCTTTACTCTCTGTACAGAATGTGAACTCTATTGATAACATCACAGTTGAACAATGGGTAAAATGCTCTCAGTGTGATAATTTACTAGAAATTGTTGATACTGATGGAACACAAATACTTAACATTGAAGACACAGATCAAATGAGAATAACATGGCACGGGTATGTACAAGTACAGATTAAAGGTTCTATGTTTCTGAGTGATGGATCCTGTAAGTAATCAATATATTATCACATGACCTCAGTAAGTTTGGCACATATTGTTATACGGTTATTATAAGTAAATTATATATATTATCACACAAATCTTGTAACTGTTAGCTATAGATTATTACTTGGATGCAGAGACATGAAACTATAAAGTTAATAATGATATACAGTGCAACCTCTCTAGCAGCCCTCTTGAGCAACAACCTCTTTTATAAACAATATCATTTTTCCTGTTGTATTAGTTTTCCAATCAACTTGGCCACTTTAGAGCAGCAGACTCTCAATTAAAGCCTATATTTGGGTCACTCGAAGGATGTTGCTTTGGAAATGTTGGTCTGTATATGTCTCTAAATAATATGTTGTAGTGTATATGTATGGTTGCAGGAATGTGTATGAGACACAGGTGAGTGTAGTGGGGTCAGACACATGGAAGAGAATCACAGTTACCACACATGATGGTATCGTAGCTGCCTATATTGATAGTGTAGAAGTATTAAATGAAGTATATACATATCAACCAAATGTGTCCACAGTAAACATAACAGCTGGAGGTAATGCACTATACTTGCATGCATTCCATTTGTATCTGTAAAATGCACCAGTACTATGAACATATGCTTCCCAGTAGCTTTTAAATATACTAAATGTTTATTTATACCATCATTAGTTGTTATTTACATTGGACATGCTGATGTTATCTGGTTGTGTATTAAAACTAAAAGAACTATCACATATTCCCCACATGTAAATTGCCTTATCAACTCCGGTGTTAACATCATTCAGTAATTCCAGATTTCTGTTTGTGTAACTGTCAGTAGTAGAACCATCAACATATACCGATATACTTCAGTGTCACCGAAACATTATTTCGTTGTTTTTCAATCTATAAAATGATTATTCCAAATTCAATACGACAGCATGTATGATTGGTTAAGTACGCAAACATTTTCCTCTATTACATGGTAGAAGGACATTCAATAGACATACTGAATATCAATCAATGTACAATGACATAGACATGTTGTAGATGTAGTATTTGAACGTTACCCATCGTCCGTATATGTCAATCTCGGTTTTCTTTGTATTTTCAGGAGATGGTTTTGTTGGGTCAATATCCCAGGTAAATATTTACTCAACATCTTTAGGAAGTCCTCCGTTATCTGCTGACAGTTGTTTTGCTGCAGAGCCTGGAGATTTGGTTGCCTGGAACCAATTCTCTGAACTAGATGGAACATTTACATTAACAAAAAGCAAATGCGATGGTAAGTCGATACAAAAAATGTATTAATATAATGATAGAAAATGCTTCCGATTTACTTGCTTATCTTCATAAAGGCATCACACCGAATCGTCGATAAAATGACAATATCGATTTGTCAAGCAATATATAATACATGCAGAGAGTACCGCGGGGTAAAGGTTCAATATTTTGCAATATCGGATGGTTTAAATGCTTTGATAAGAAATACAATCAGTTTCTTTTGTGTTAAAGTGAACAAGATAGAAATGCTCTTGTCTCGTAGTATTTAAAAGCAGTTGGCAAACTTTTCAAAACATGCAACATTCAAAACATGCAGCTTTCTACGATTATATACAATTAATATCAAAGTATACACTCTAACTGAAGTATATGACTATGATACGATAAGACATGTTTAATCTTTTCCAACACGATCTCACTTGCAGCGGTTGATAACTGCCTGGATTCTCCATGTCAAAATGGTGGTTTATGTGATGATAGAATTGATGTGTTTTCATGCGCATGTGCAGAAGGTTTCACCGGAAGTATATGCGACATTAATATTGATGATTGTGTGCAAAATGTATGCGATAATAGAGGCACCTGTGTTGACGGTGTGGGAAATTATACGTGTCAATGTCCTAACGGCTTCACAGGAGAACTTTGTGAAATAAAATACGGTAAGGTGTATTTTTCATTTTAAAACACATGAATATTAAGAAATAAAGGTCATCTGCTATATAAGGCAGATACATTTATATAGAAAACAAAATAGTTTCAATAAAAAAGTGCCTAGTATGTAAAACCTTACGATCCACACAATGTCCCTTCTATCGACTACAATGTTCTCAGTTGTACTTCTGCGTATCGCAGCACAAAGTAGCGTGTGAATAAATGACACGTTTATGTCTAGTGGTGCCTCTAAAAAGTAACCAATGTTGTGCCTTTTTCTATTGAAACAAATCGTAAACCAAAAGTAGGGATATTCGCAATTAGTCTTCAAATCTGAATTTCATTGGCGGTTTCAGTTATCCGTTGTTTTTGTAACACCCAACCGCTATTACCTGTTGACACAGATAACGCTATAATGAAGATACGCTTAACTCACCCAGTGGCTGTGGAACTATATCCTTTAAAACGCTTTAGAAACACTAAATTTTACCCATACTTAACTATTTCTAAGCCATTGTCATTGAATTTGTGCTGACATATTGATGGAAGAGGAATGTTTCAAAAAAAAGTATAGAATGTTTTTATGTCAAAGTTTATCACTAATCGTTTACATTGACAATGGTGACAATAGAAAAATAATTGTCAAAACACATTATACAAATCTCCAATCATCAATGATAGAGTATTGATTCCCGATGTTACTAACCTACGACCTGCACATAACGTCTTGTACAAACTGTTGATACATTCTAAATAATCATCTTATCACATGACAATTATGTGGTAAAATATCGATTTTTATTGATTCATATGTAAAATATGTTAATTAAAAGATATTCACGCGCTAAAACAATACGGTAACATGCGTTTGTATTATTTAATTTTGTCTTGTATTCCTTCTCTTGTCTTTGTTATTGGCTACATGTAAGTGTATATGTTTCTCATGTCTCCATGTGGTGTTTTGAAATGGATGTTCCCTTTGCGTGTGGATTTTCCTGAGCGACTACATAATTCATTGTTTTTATAGTTTATCCAGATTAAACTCTTATTATCTATAAATTAATTATTAGTCTTCTTTATATGTATAATCCATTCGATGTCTCCTTGTTTACAGTTGATGGTGGATGGACAGAGTGGGTAACAAGTGGGGGATGTTCGGTCACGTGTGGGACTGGTGTACAAAACAGGTCACGTGTTTGTGAGAACCCTGAACCTTCAAACGGTGGAAAACAGTGTGATGGTGATGATACGGAAATCGTTGAATGTGAAACAAACACGACATGTGTACTAGGTAGTGTATATATATACAAGGATGTATATTTCTCCTCAATGGTTCTAACCAGGTGTCTTTCTGGCGTCTTCCTCCAGTGCTATAGCTGCAATATTGCAATACTACACCCTGGCTGTTTATGCGACTTAAGCCCCATCACAAAATGGATATTTCTTGGTTTAAAAGTTCCAAAACGTATGACATGTTTTATGATAATATGAAAAAAATATAGATACATGTATGTATGTTGTTTTTATTACAATGATATGTTATTCTTGTACAATGTATTACACAGCCTGCTGGACAGATCCACCGGATATTGTGAATGGAAATATTAATTGCTCTTGGACTGATGAGAATAACGCCACACGTGAATGCCTCCCATCTTGTGATGAAGGTTATGATTTTGATACTGATATGTTTGTCTACACTTCTGGAATAGCATGCGGTCCAGAAACTGGTTATTCATGGAACATTAATACAACAGATAATCCAATGCTTCAGCTACCATCCTGCACCAGTAAGTGTGTGTTTTCTATTAGTATAGTACATATATGATTCAAAAGAGATTGGAACTTGTCAGTTTCAACATAATAGAAACCATAGTGTCCGCAATATGCTACATTGTTGAATTCTTTATTTATTTACCTCAACATCTGAAATATTGTTGATATTTTAACTTATTGACGTCACAATGTCTACAATTTTCAATATAGTTTAACTAATATACGTCACAATGTCTACATTTTTTTAATATCATTAATATCTTAAGTAATTGACATCACAATGTCTACAATCTACAATATTGTTGATAGTTCAACTAATTGACATCACAATGTCTACAATCTGCAATAGTGTTGATAGTTTAACAACTTGAACTGTCAGCAACAACCAGAATAGGAAGAATGAACTTACTCTAAATGTGTCGTAACAAAATGATTATCGATATCATATTTTATGTGAATTTCCAGAAACGGAACATATTAAATTAGCAAATGAATCTTGAAATATCTGAATATAGTGGCATGACCATTAGTGTTGCTAAGGACCGGATTTACTGCTCGGGAGAGGGGTTAAAACATTTATTGTCGACTTGACCTAAAACAATCTAAGGTGTATATTTCAACATTTGAAGCTCTTGTACTTAGGGAAGAGTCTAAAAATGCATATATTGTAATATAATACTCCCTGTATAGTATTCTACTATATTTATTTAATACTTTCATGTAGCTAAGACAGAAGCAATAACCAACACACTAAACTACACCATGGTATATACCACACTACACGTACTAACACTGGAACTATCTGAAGCTATTCAGCAGACGGTGGACGGATTGTTAAATCAGACAGGCTGTGTAGGTACAGGGCAGTGTAAACATCAGACAGTGGTTTATTTGTCGGACAGTGTATCCAGCAACACGACAGGTGTACTGCTCATTCTACAGTTGTCATGTAATGTTTACAATGGTATGTAGATAATAACATTTTCATATGTTGTAAAATCAGATACAATGAACAAAACTTATAAGTGTGCACTTTTTTAATGCCGAATTTCTTTTCTATTGATCAACATTTCTACACGAAATGTTGTATATTGGCTATTGGCTACGTGTAGATCATGATGCTCGGGTCGAATATAAGGGGTTAAACACGATGTGTAGAGCCCGGGTGGGAAAACACGCTATTAGACTATTAACCAGATCATCTTTAAGTGAGAGCTGCTGTACTGATTGTTTCGCATCATCACATTTATTTATGATATGAAATAAGTCAAACATTATGGCAGGTATATACGCTATATTTATTGAAATTGCAGCAAGATCAGACTAATATTGACCAAGATACGGTCATATTTATACCTGCACACTTATATAAGTTATATTCGCTTTGCCAGGATTTCACAAATTGAAGTAAGCAGGTTGTTTTCGCGAATTTTCATGAAGTCATAAAATTAAAACACTGTAATAAGGTAAACATTTATTGTGCATTTATCTTCGCAAATGTGTCAATCTCTCGAAAATAGCGATTATTGGCCCCTCATGAGATTTTTGCTGTTACGGTAACAAGTGTTAGCTTTGTTCAATTGAACAGCTATTTTCTCATGTCAGTGTTTTTCAAGGCGTTCAAGTTTGACGAATTGTTTCCAGCAAATTGTAGATCGCATTAGAACGACTAGGCAACAAGTCCATTGATGCAAATTATGTTTCACAAAATCAAAGTGAATAGTTATTAATGTATTTGAAGTGTTTAAAAGCATATCTCCGCATTGTCATATATGCCAAATGCAAATAATATGTATATAAATTGTGGTTTATATTGATAAATATTTATTTTAATGGAATATCCTTTGTTTTGTATTGAATCATTCAAAATCGTTTCATGATCATATTTGTAAATAACGCGTGATCGTTGAGTAATTACAGATTCGCTTCTTTGCAGATATGGACGAATGTTATAATGTTCTGTCCGACCTTGTGCAAGCATTGGAAATTATGATAACTCAACTGCAGTTTACGGTACAGTACGACGGCATGTATCATGATGTGGGTTTTAACACATCCTCACTCGATGGAATATCAACTTGCAGAACCGGTCATGTTCCGGTGTGGCATTATTGTGGTGAGTAACATTAAGAATGTATCTGAATATAAATGTTGTCAAATATCACATGCTTTGCCACCGTCGCGGTTCACTCAGTTTGTGGTGCCAGAATGGAGCATGTAGTTTGGAGCAAAATAGCTAGAGTACCGGGCTGTGTAATGAATGATAAATACTCTCAATATACTTCAAAACTGTGAAATACACTTAAAGACTACCTCAATAAAATGCCCACCTCCATAAGACCAGCTTTGAAGGGTCCTAATAGTGTTATTATTCAGGTGTTACTATATGACATCAAGCAGATGTCGTTGATGACTTCCATATACATATACTAGATAAGGGAGAGAACTCTAGATGGGAGAAAGGGAGATAACTCCTATGTTCTCCTATGATTTAGCCTATGTGCTTTATTTGCTTTTGGTTTTGCTATTATTATTACGAGTCTATTCTAGTAATAGAATTATTGAAGAAAATTAGCATGGCGTGTTTTATATCAGATAGCATAACACTCATAAACGACTTAAACCCAAGTTTAATACTGTGATGATCTCATTCACACATATTGTTATGTGTACCGTCGTGTGCGAGTAGTTACGGGTGCTGACTTCAAATGACACGCTCCTCATTGTCAAGCACTGTAGCAAACCTTCATCAGTCATATATGTATACATGTATTTACAGTTCCATGTGGCAAGGGTACATACGCTTACAATAATTACTGTGAAGTCTGCCCTGTAGGTACATACCAGGATTTGGAAGCGCAGACATCGTGTAAACAATGTGCTGATGAGTGGACGACTGCTGGGTATATGAGCCGAGATAGGAGCGTGTGCAATGGTACCCTGTTCAATGATTATTTTATGTCTGTATGTCGGTCTGTCTGTAAAAACATGGTTTTACGAGTATTCAGCTTAAACATAATAATGTGTCATTGTGCTTCTGTGTCAATTGAATTATTCAATAACCAGTCTACATTTTCTCATGAACGATAATACGAGTTTCATTTGTTTTTGTTCTTAAAATCGCCTTCCTGTACGGTTTGCTATATACTCGTAGATAGCGTATACATTAACTTTTATCAGATATGTGTGTACACTTTTTCACCAGAAATATTTTTCATGTATGAAGTTCATCTGGAATTTTCTTTCCTGTCATAGTTTTCAGTACATACTTTCATCGAACATTATTTTACAAGTTTAATGTGTCATTAAAAATATCTTTTTCAAGTACAACCTTTCGTTGATAAACATCTCGACAATAAGCTGCATTATTATTGGATTGTATCGTTTCTGTATTGCAGTGTACGCTCCGTCTACAGATGAAGAAATCACCAATGCTTTACTTATTGGTCTGGCTGCAGGATTGTCTCTGGCGGCACTTATTGTTATATCCGTTGCTGTTGGAATACTGTGTAAAAAGTAAGAAGTGAGAATTAGGCAAACTTCTTCACACTGAACAAAATAAAACAACAACGATTGAGCGGTTTTAAAAATTATTACTTTGGCAGGGCTTAGTAATATGTTGCATGATTTTGCTATAATGTATTATTGTTGGGTAGCGCCAATTGATAAACCTTATAATGCGAATTGTGATATCTGTCAAAAGTACATCATATGTATCATAAAAAATGTAATGTGACATTGGTAATAGTTTGCCTAGTTACTGAGGCTGTATACTGTCATGATATCTTTTAAAGGTACATGATACGGTTCAATACTCATCATTTGAAATTCGGATTTGTGACACCACAAAAAAAATTATTTAAAAGATTTGGGAAAGGGTCAGCATAATATTAGTTTTTTTCATTTGTATGTTATTTGTTTCATACAAGGTACATGATTTAAGACTTGATATTTACGTTTTTGATATTATAGATGTAAATCAGTCGTACGAATATAAAAACCAACGGTATGAAGATAAGCATGCAAGTTGGCACTGTCTTGTGTATACATGTGGCGTTCCCTGATTCAACTTAATTCGTGTTTCATTTATCGCTATTGTCCCAAATATCGGTACATACCGGTATATCAACATATCTATACAGGTCTTCTTCTCATATTCAAATGTTGCTTATTTTAATGTATGAAATCAGTATTGAAAAGATGAAATAGTTTTGTAAGTGGACAATTATAAAATATAAACCAAATTGAATGTTAGTTTCTCTCCTGTTTTGCAGACAATCTAGACCTTCAGAAGTCGGTCATTTTGTACATGGTCATTCTGTATATACACCCAATGCTGGCGGTATGCACAACACTAATAAAAAGTTCAACCCATCCATCGGGTAAGCATTGACACTTGTGTAGTGTGCACCTGTAAGGGTAGGGGATTTATCTAACCACTGTTGTAGTGTACACATGTAAGGGTAGGGGATTTATCTGACCACTGTTGTAGTGTACACATGTAAGGGTAGGGGATATATCTAACCACTGTTGTAGTGTACACATATATGTGTAGGGGATTTATCTTACCACTGTTGTAGTGTACACATGTATGCGTAGGGGATTTATCTAACCACTGTTGTAGTGTACACATGTATGAGTAGGGGATTTATCTAACCACTGTAGTATCGTACACGTGTAAGGATAGAGCTGTATTTAAACACTGTTTTAGTTTACACATAAATGTATAGGAGATTTGTCTAACCACTGTTGTAGTGTACACATGTCTGGTTGAGAGATATATCTTACCACTGTTGTAGTGTACACATGCAAGGGTAATGCTTTATTTAACCACTGTTGTAGTATACACATGTATGGGTAGGGGATATATTTAACCACTGATGTCGTGTACACATGTATGGGTAGGGGGTTTATCGAACCACTCTTGTAGTATACGCATGTATGGGTAGGGGATTTATTTTACCACTCTTATAGCATACACATGTATGGGTAGGGGATTTATTTAACCACGCTTGTAGTAAACACCTGTATGGGTAGGGTATTTATTTAACCACTCTTGTAGTATACACATGTATGGGTAGGGTATTTATTTAACCACTCTTGTAGTATACACATGTATGGGTAGGGGATTTATTTAACCACTCTTGTAGTATACACATGTAAGGGTAGGGTATTTATTTAACCCCTCTTGTAGTATACACATGTGTGGGTAGGGTAGTTATTTAACCACTCTTGTAGTATACACATGTAGCGGTACTGGATTTATTTAACCACTCTTGTAGTATACGCATGTATGGGTAGGGGATCTACTTAACCACTCTTGTAGTGTACACAGGTAAGGGTGGGGGATTTATCTAATTACTGTTGTAGTGTACACATGTATGAGTAAGGGATTTATCATACCACTCTTGTAGTGTATACATGTATGAGTAGGGGATTTATCTTACCACTGTGGTAGTGTACACATGTATGAGTACGGGATCTATCTTACCACTCTTATAGTGTACATATGTATGAGTAGGGGATTTATCTAACCACTGTTGTAGTGTACACATGTATGAGTAGGGGATTTATCTAACCACTCTTGTAGTATACACGTGTATGGGTAGGGGATCTACTTAACCACTCTTGTAGTGTACACAGGTAAGGGTGGGGGATTTATCTAATTACTCTTGTAGTGTACACATGTATGAGTAGGGGATCTATCTTACCACTCTTATAGTGTACACATGTATGAGTAGGGGATTTATCTAACCACTGTTGTAGTGTACACATGTATGCGTAGGGGATTTATCTAACCACTGTTATAGTGTACACATGTATGAGTAGGGGATTTATATAACCACTGTTGTAGTGTAAATAGGCATGAATAAGGAATTTATCTTACCAATGTGTAGTAATGTATACGGTCCTGGGCAAGGATTTTATCTAACTTACCACCTGATAAGGTGTAAACGTCCAGGTGTTGTGTTTACCTTATCACTGTGGTATTGTGGTATTTTATTGTGTTATTGCCCAGTAGACATGTCTCATTCAACCAACTACTGTTGTATTTTAGTTTAATCCAAAACTTACTTACATCTGTTGTGTGTTGTCGTTTACAAATATACGTTACTACATTTAAAGGAACATGTTCAAACATATGGAGTTATCACTTTTTCAATTTGAACATTACGTTATATTGTCAATTTACTATAACAGTAACGCAGTATTTTATGATGATAATAACATTACAATGTATACGATATTTCTGTTCATGTTAGATGTGTATGTTACTTTTATGGTGTATTGTATTAATTTATAGACATGAAACGAATACAGAAGATGGTACTGATTTCATTGATTTGGACGAATACTCTTCTGATAAAGCAAGGTAATGTATAGTTTAGATGACATACCATTCTTATAATCTTTCACAAATGCATCACATCTATTTCGAATATTCTTATAACTGTTACGCTAACTTCAGAAGGTAAATGAGCAAACTTGATAGCAAATGGGATGTATGTGTAGTTGCGGCCTTTCAATACGTTCAACCTATTTGATTATTTGAAATGTTTTAGTAAATTTTCTGTCTTTACATGGTTTGGCGTATTTGAAGGAAAGTATACATAGTTCATGTCAGTCCGACCTAGAGTGATCTATATTTGCGGATTCACTGCATATTTTAAGCAAATGTATAGGTCAAAGGCCATAGTAGTAGGGCCATGTAGCATGAGAACAATAACCAATAAATTGATGGATAGTGCCTTGGTATTGCGTCATCACAAGTTTTGAGTGTTGGTAGCATAGAAGCATTGTTGTTTTTCAGTCCATATTTACTAGAATTAAGAACTCTGTAAAATATTGCTCATTTCACTGAATGTTGCTCAATCAATGATCAATACTCGTCATGTTGTTTTAATAAGTTCTTAATCACCTTTTGTTTCCTGATCGAACCATCACACGTTCTTCATCATATGTTGTTACTTGACCAAAATTATATATACAATTCTTTATCACTCGGTGGTGCTAGATCAATAGTCTAAACAACACGTACTTGATTGTTCTGTGTCGCTAGATCAATAGTCTCAATAACATGTGCTTTATTGTTCTTTGTCGCTAGATCAATAGTCTCAACAACACGTACTTGATTGTTCTGTGTTGCTATATCAATTATCTCAATAAAATGTGCTTTATTGTTCTTTGTCGCTAGATCAATAGTCTCAATAACAACTGATTTATTGTTCTTTGTCGCTAGATCAATAGTCTCAATAACAAGTGCTTTATTGTTCTTTGTCGCTAGATCAATAGTCTCAATAACAAGTGATTTATTGTTCTTTGTCGCTAGATCAATAGTCTCAATAGCTAGTGCTTTATTGTTCTTTGTCGCTAGATCAATAGTCTCAATAACAAGTGCTTTATTGTTCTTTGTCGCTAGATCAATAGTCTCAATAACAAGTGCTTTATTGTTCTTTGTCGCTAGATCAATAGTCTCAATAACAAATGCTTAATTGTTCTTTGTCGCTAGATCAATAGTCTAAGTAACATATGCTTTATCAGTCGTTCTTGCTAATCAATCGTCTTCATTTCTTAATCACTGTTGTTGCTAGGTCAATATTCAGTACTTCATAATTTTCCGTTGTCGGAACAGCTGCTTTTTTATTAGCAACTTCTTTATCACATGGAGTTGTTTGCTCAAATATTTACATAAGAAGTTATGCGTCTGATGTTTAGGGAGGCCAGCTTCGTGTGTAGCTATCAGTTCTTATTTAACAAGTGCTATGTTTATTTCCAGTGTATCGGATAATTATTTACGGACAGTTATAGATTGACCACAAACAGATGTTTTTGATATGCAAATTGAAGTTGACATTTTAATTTTCAGGTATTTTTCTCCGCCTCCGTGTTACGACAACTATGTGGGAGATGATATCGACATTGATGTGGTCACTCGCCCATCTACAGCAGTTTCATTCGATCAAATAACAACCATTGGAACAGACTCGTTATAAATACATGTTGATATTTTTCTCCCTTAAATACCCAATTTATCTTTACACAATGAATACTGTATCCATTTATTCAAATGTTAGTGTATTGACACGAACTGCCTTCTACAATCTGCAATCTACGAATTATGTATGACTTGTAAAGCATGGATCATTTACATGATTGTCGTTGTTTAGAAACTAGTACAAATCTGAGTTTAATTTTTAACAGATGAGCTCTAAATTCTTAGATGAACATGGTATCATAAACGTTACAAACTTGGCGCCTGCATTTAAATATGCACATATGTTAGTTTGACTATTTTGTCTATTTAAACAATGTATAATTGTATGTGTATTTTGTTGTGTAATCAGGGCTCAAAACAAATTTCAAAGACACTTGTCCCGGACTAATGGAAATTCAAAACTTCACTTGTCCGACGTAGGAATCTGGTTGTCCGAGAATATCGGTCAATTTAGTAAGAAATATACAAGTATAGCTCCACAATCTTAAATTGATAATCACATGCATGTACTTGCGCGATTCTAAGGTTTGACTTACAACTGAACAATTGATGTTGGTTAGCTTTATACTAGTCCGGGACATCGGGCTAGTGGATTTCTAGACCCCTGGTAATATGAAAATAATGTGGATATATATCAGATACGATAAGAGGGACTTCACTAAAAGCTCTGATAATTTCTTAAGTTACGAACATCTAGCTTTACACTGGACGTGTGTGTTATTGAATTAAACAACATTTATGTATCTAAAATATATGTACAGACGGTTGTTATGGTAACCATGGTAACATGACATCTGTAATTATACTATCACTGTAGTATGCATGCTTTATTATAAGCAATTTGCATTTAAAGTGTGTGCTTTGTTGTAGTTGTATTTGTATTTGCGTTTATTTAGCGTCGCCACCGGTTTCCCGGCGACGCCTCTAGAAGAATATTAGTCATATTAATTATATTTTTGGAGGATAGTGTGTGCTTGTGATACAACAAGATTGTTTGTGATACAACAAGACTGTTTGTTATACAACAAGACTGTTTGTGATACAACACGATTGATTGTGATACAACAAGATTGTTTGTGATTCAACACGATTGTTTGTGATTCAACAAGACTGTTTGTGATACAACACGATTGTTTGTGATACAACAAGACTGTTTGTGATACAAAAAGATTGTTTGTGATACAACAAGGGCATTGAATGTTTAATGTATATTATGTTTGAGTTTATTGTATGCAAAAACTATGTATAAATATGTGTGTTTGTCTGCGCGTGAGCGTATGTAAACAGTATTATATTTGGTATTGGTAGATGCATTTTCGATATCTATGGCGCATTAAAGCATGGAGCGAGCTGTTTAGCGTAATGCAACCAAGAAACATACTTTATGTGTTTTTTACAGTATTTTCTAGCTTGTCAAATATGAGTTTTACAGACGCTACCTCTGTTATTTATATAATTTTGAACTCAAGTGCTGAATCCGCACAGAACAATGTTTGTAGTCTACATAATTATGTATTGTCTTGTTGTTGTTGTTTTTCTCCATTTGTTGTTATAATACAAGAAATGAACAATAAAAATGTACTTTGTCTTTTTCAATACATATCAGTCTTTGTCTCTGAAATAGAAGAGCTAGTGGTTAAATCCGTACACAAAGAAATATAGTTCTGTAAAATACAGACAAGCATAAGAAATGACTCAAGGTTTACACAATAAAAGGAAGAGTTATGTTTGGTACAGGGATAGCAACATTTACAAGACAAAACTTTCCCACACATATCCCAGTGAACAAATCAGCACAAAAAACAAGGAACTGAGAATGCGTAAGGGTAAATACATATGGGGATGGGGCGATAAGGAATTGTCTGGCTGATTACCAAAAACAATTAAAACTCACTATATTTGACTTGAAATCAGTAAAGCTGGAATCTTTTGAATTGTGGAATTTGATAGAACAACGTATCCGGATTATACGACCAAGTAAACCTACGCAAGCAGGTCTGTACTAGAACAGAACAGTACATTTTATTTGTTTTGACTTGTACATGGTACATCATCATACTATCGCATACAAAGTACAAAATATACATTACATAACACGAGAACACGAAACGATGGAATGGCAGAGAAATAGACAGAGGAAGCCACTAACTAAACTTCCGGTTAATGTCTTCCATATTTATTTATACATAGAATAAAGCACCAGTTCCACTATCACGACTTTGGGCACGAATGCCGGCGAATAGGGAAGAATGAAAAAGTCGTAGTGGTTTGTCATGTACTGATCTTAGAGATAGTTCCCTACGCATGCCATAAGTATATTGTACGCATCGGTACGAATGTAACAAGAATGCAGTGAGACAGCAGTAAGAACGCGACACACTTCCAACAAGAATTAAGAAGAACCAGTATGAACCCACACGAACTCACTAAGATCACAGCAAGACTGCTGAACAACCTTGTTCAACTTGACGGGGACATGGTGCGGAATGAGGAAGCCATTTCACGACATTCAAGACGAATAGAGACAGGCCGGAAGCAATACTTGGTGAGGCTCTGTGTGTTGCGGAGGCCACTCTTTGGTCAGTATGAGCGTCTACTCCCCTTGGAGCGTGAGAAAATGATTGACAGCCATCATTACGACTCGCTACGATAGGGGAATAATACCAGTACGCACCAGTACGAACAAGTACGATCGCAGTAAGAATGCATTACGAACACTCTTCAATCGTGACTTGACCACGAATGTTTTGATCATTTCAAAACTGTCATGGCCCTCCCGCGAACGGAGGAGAACTGCCCCGAATAGCCAGGACTCCAACAAGAACCCTGTAAGAATTATGAGGAATGTTAACGATTTCTACATTCATACCCATTCGCCACCCAAAGTCGTGATTGTGGGACTTAAGCTTAACATCATAGTTGTAACAAGTAATAGTTGGAGTACTGGGTCATCACTACAAACCAGATATAGGTATTTAATATGACCGAATGTTCTTTTATCAATCAAATGAATATACTTAGATTTCGTCGCATCACTTCCATAACCCCATTACTTGTTTTTCGTCCTTTTGAGAAAAACAACTTTAAAGTTTTCCCCTCCAGTAGTTTTATTACATACGGGCTTATATAAATTCAATTTCTAACAGCTTTATCACATTTTTATAGTTTACTGTATGTAAAATGCAACATGCTGATTACAAACTTCAAATATCCAGAGGATTGGAGAAGTTCATAACATGTATATTAGAGTTACTTGCATTCAAATGTAAAAGCATAAATGAAAACATTATCATAAACTATTCGTGTTACATTCTAGTTATAAAGACTAGTTAGCATACATTAACGCGTTTCTAATATTGAATGCTTTGTAAATGTGCATTGTTAAATTTCGAACAGTGTTTTAATTCTCTGAGTTTATAAGATCTATAAACTTTACCATAATATGACGCGCCGTGAGACTTTTGGGCCAAATGCGGCAATAATCATTGTTGGCAAAACGCTTGCAAAGACACGCGGGTTTTCACGTGTTTATTTTTCCAATTACCATTAGTTTATTCACTTCAGTTAAAGCAACCGATCACTGACGGATAGATATTTGTATTCAAAGATACGTTTCGAACTATCCTTTAATTATTTTGTCCCTTATTGTTTCCAAAGTCTAAATATAGACCAAATTAGTATGCAAATGAACCTAGGTGACCCGCGAAATGTTTGTTGAAAATGATTGCAGACGACGTGTACTGGATTTGACGTCGTTTATATGTTATTATTGTCTCTGTCGGATAGAATAGTTATAGAGGTAAGTGTTTTTTATGTTTATCATACTAATGAGATTGTAAAATGTGCTGTTGTAAGAAATCAGTGTGTAATTTGTTGGTAATTTAGACGATAAGTTCTAGTCCGAACGTCCAGACCGGCGGCGGCAGAACTGAAATCAACAAAATGGCGGAATGATATTCGTGACCTCGAAACGTGTTTACATCTGTCACATGAACTGTTGAATGGCATTTTAAAAACTGAGTTAACCCAGGTCAGTCTGAAAACAATCTCTAGTCAGGTTTCATCTTAAAACACAGCCAGTACTATCCCTTACGAGGTAATAAGCCATTTGGTTCCAGATTTTGTTGATAAACCAGTTGTAGGCCTATACTTTGGCAACGTTGATGTTGATGCCGATAGTGACAATACTGTGTTATATAACAAAAATGCGGAAGGTATTGTTGATGGTGATGATGATATTATTGATGATGATAATTTTGACAATTGATTATGAACATGATCTTGTAGAAGATCTGTAGTTTGAAACCGAATCCCCTGACAAAGAATCCACATGATTCTGACAAAAAAATATAAAAAATTCAGCCAAAGTTGCAGTATGCGTACTTGACTAGTATACATGCTCATATCAAGCGTTCCTTGCCGTTTCTATACTAAATAGCCCTTGAGGACCCCACTCCGCATTACAAATCCACAGAAATCGAGCTGGGATATTGACGCAAGAATTTTCCGTCTACTGTCCATTTTCCAGTACTAAATAAAGCACCTCACAACGCTCAGAACTCCCAGATTGCACCATGCCCCCCGGACCCCCCTAGCACAATTATGAATCCACATGAATAGAAGGCTAGCTACGCCCCTGACTTGCACCATGCCATTTCCATGGTCAGCAATTCTGTGATTGTAAAGGGTAAACTGACCTTTAATGCGTATAGCCATGAACTGCACTTTCATATTTTTATTGGACAACACATGTAGTCTACTTTGTAGATCTACTTCAAGGGGCGTAGCTGCCTATACGCGAGTACGCGGCTGAATCCACATGATTCTGACAAAATGCACCAGATTGCACCATTGTTTTCCACATGAATAGAGGGCTAGCTACGTCCCTGACTTCAAGTGATATCTTTAACTATTTGTTTTTGTTTTTTTAGGTCAAACATCATATGCAGCACAGATATCCACATACATTACTGTTTTGACTATGCGCAGCAGGTGGTTTTACCCTCATTATGCACAACAGACTGGGTCCCTCTTTTTCAAGAGGCCAATAAAGTGCCAGTGCTATAGAGTTTGCTATTAGGCATCAGGTACATTGCTAAATACAGTATATTTATGTATCATTAAGTAAGTACATGTATGGTATAGTATTTAATGTACATGATGATAGAGTAGGCTAATGTCCAGTCTGACTTTGAACAAAAAGTAATCTGAACATCTTAATTGGGACATTTGCCACAAGTGAACTGTGAGTGCAATAAATGACTTCAAATGTTATACAGTGTATACTATAGTATTCCCCTAAAAAGTGTTTAATTAAATGATTTTGAAATGGTGCTCTGTTTCAGAGTTTGGTTCTAACTCTTACTATGATGGCAGTTGAAAGCCTGATTTTTGTTATTGTTTATAATTACTTTTACTTTCTTATTTTACATTAAACAAGTAAATATATTTTCCAGGGATTCACATGTTCTACCTGGTGGATGAGCAGTATGCAAGTGTAGGAAAAGGAGCAAATAGTGTGATATCTATGGCGTATGCTGCATCACAAATTTGAACAGCATGGGTATGGTGAGAAGCGAGTAACATTACATATAGAGAACTGCAGTGGGCAAAACAAAAACAACACAGTTACAGGGTAAACCTTCATTTCTTCAGTCCTAATAAACCTGCAAACACTTTATTGTTTCCGATTCACATTGACTTTATTGTTTTATATTTTAATATAAAATATTGGTTTGGTATAATAAAATAGATATCAGATCCCATGGAGAGTGATAGCATATAATATTAACCCTCGAAATGTTAATGTCAACCTCATTAACTTTCTCGGGTTAACATTATATGCTATCACCCTCCATAGGATCTGATATGTATATTATAATTCTGTAATAACTGGTAATCCCTATACTCGTATATTGATTTTAGAATATACTTCAGATTTCTATTTACTTTATAAAATTATATACAATTAATTAATGTTTACTAAACAAAAACCTCAGTACATTGTACTAGGCTTTTGAAGTTCAACTTTTAATTTATGATGTGTAGTTATACATCTGTGTAATCCACATACAGAACATACTTTTCTTTAATCTGGGTTTACTTTTTACAGAATGATGTCAGCAAGACCAGGACTGGTGAAAGTCCCCAAGAATACACAAGTAATTTGACGAATGTGCTTGTAAACACTGAAAACATACAGGCAGGATTAAAAAGAAGATTCAATTCTCATTATAAGGTAGAAGAAAATTCGGAATCAGTGTAATTTTAGCAAAACTAAAAAAGTCGTTCCTAACACTTTCGTCCGGAGCTTAACTCCACAATTAGTCAATGGATTTTGTTGAAAGTTACAACAATGATATCATTTAGAGGAAATGCATTGTACAAGAACCAAAACTCAATCTTACTTACTTTTAATTATCTATTTTGATTACTTTTTGTCCAGGACTCAGTTCCGATTCTATACAATGGAATTTGTTGAAATTTCACACAATGAAATCCGACGTTAAGAAGAAGTGCAATGCATTATTCTGTCTCACATTTAGAATTATCTCCATTGATTACATTTTTGTTTGGCGAGCATACCTCGGAAACAATTGTATAAAATTCGTTGAGACTTCATACAATGGTAGAGGTAAAGGTGAAAGTAAATGCTTTTTTCTATAACTTTATCTTGTTTTAATTATGATAAATATTACTGAAGAATGATATATCACTATCAAGCTATAGGGCCTGTTCTTGTGTTTTATTATGTTTGTTCAAATCATGAATCTAAAGCTGTTCAAGAAATATTGTTTCCAATTTACTGTAACATTAATTTCTCCTCTTGTCTACCTTTTACCCAAACAAATGCTTCGGTGTGAGATTTAGCCATGTGATACATGTTTTATTTCGTGTAGTCTGTGAGGATATAGATCGAAAGTATGGCACACGGGTTAGCTGCTCCACTGACGCTAACACTGGTTCCCGCATATGTAGTCTGTACTGTGAGAAAAAAAAGTTATTGCCACGAGGACTAACAAACTTTCTAGAATACAACTGAGGTCCAGACACCAACTATGAGTGGCAGCCAATGGACCAGATGCCTTCTTGTGTTGGTAGGTAAATGATACGATCTCTATCATAACGGACATTAACTCTATCGAACTTGAAAAGTATATTGCAGTTATGTTATTTAACTCATGACAATACATTCAGATTTAGCACCTCAATATCACACATAACAATGCTGCCACACAATGTCAGAATGCTGTCACACAATCGAATCATTAATAGATAATATATTGATATTGCTAATATCCTATCAAATGATTTGAATACTGTAATGAGTTAAGATATTTTCTCATAGAAGTTACCCAGCTGAATCAAATAATGTTGTTGTTACCGGATGCCGATCTACTAGTTACCATGGAGAGTATTCCATGGCAATGAGATGACTATTGAGTTTCTACTCTATCCCTAATGTTTAACATAATGAGGATCTGTGTGGGGTATACTCGTCTTGTGTTTGTCGTATTCTCTGTAACAACTTAATTCTTCTTTTACGACATTCAGAAAACAGCCATAATGCCCTCAAGTGTTATTCTAAGTGTTACTTTAAATACTTAAACGCAAACAAACATTGTTACATAAGTCATCTTAACACTTTGCGTAGTACACTCAAGTCATTTATTGCTTTGCATGGTTTCATTCTTCCAGGTCCAGTTGCTCCCAGAATACTTGCTGTCTCATCTAGTGTGGAGTACAATACTGAAATCTCCGAAATGAATAGTAGTTACATAACTGACACTGTATTAAACAATGTCATGTTAACTCCATGTTCAGTTCACTGTCAAACTGGGATACAGGTATCCAAGTCGAGCAGACGGCGGCGGAGAAGTACAGGCACCTTATTGACAATAACCTTTAGCTTGAATTTAACCCTCGAATCAAATTTAGAACTGGATACATACACAGAAAACGGAACAGGTCAGTTATCAAAGGCACTGCTAAGAATATTATTGTATTTGCAGTATTTACACATTTTAAAATATAAAATAGCTTATTGGCTCTAATGCCAGGTTTACATTGGGTCTTTAAACAAACGTCGATTCATCCTTTTCCCACTTCAGTCCAATATGCATTAGTATCAATGCTATTTCGACTATAGATATGAGGTAACTAAAAACTCATGTATATACACGTGTTTGTGAATATATTTGGGTTTTTGTTATATTGGTAATTCTTGTAATGTTTGTTTGCTTCAATTGCAATACATGGATGTTGCAAGATCAATACCATTGACCCTCGTACACTGTCTGTAAAGAACACTTACAGCATACAACACTTAAAATAATAACCTCTTCTTCTTCATAATGCAAATTGTGACAATATTGCCATGGACAACTGGTATGTGCATATCTCTAAACACAGACACCTTTATAATATTATAATGATGCTTTGTAATGGTATATTGTAGTCATTTGATAAATACCTTTCAAATTAACTGGTTATTATAAAGAACTTAAACTTATGGCGTAATGTTATTTCAAGAATGTAAAGAGAAAAGTCAGTTGTATTATATATCGAAGTGGCATAAAATAAATCTTCCCTGATACATATACGGTTCTTTTTAACCACCAGACGTTCTACTAGATATCCACGCGTTTCTGAACCGAAAGTAGCTGATTTTTAGACTTGCGCATCGTAATCCCATGACAGTCGCATGTCCGCAAGCACCGTCATGATTGATCTGCGCCACATATTATTACGAGTTCTCTCCCATTCTATATCCCTTATATAGCACATAAATAGTATTGTGTTTACATGTACATATACTATGGAAGGTATATAGAAGGTCAGATAACTCCTGACAATCTCCGGTTGACTGCGCCATGTGTTTTACGGCACCCTTCTCTACCTCAGGTTCCATATTTTCCAACAACAGAAACAAAGTGTGGAGTACAATGCATCATAAATACATACATAGTAATGCAGTATGCTTTTTTATTTACAGAAGGCTTAATCACAAAAACGCCTGTTCCTGCCAGCAAGCCATCTGCATTACAAGGTAAGTTATTGCTCTTCGGATGTTTATACGGCATAAATTTATAGTGTGCAAAATTATGACTTTTCCAGGCGGCTTATTATCTAAGTAACTCTGTTTATCATCTACATGTTTTCATTTACTTGAATCGACGCTGGTTTGAAGACAATCTTATTACAATCAGCTCAATGCCTAATGAGCATTATGTAATGCAGTATAATGTAGGATTTGGCTTGCAGAAAAACAATTAGTACCATCTGGAAGCACAGGAAACACAGTTAACTGCCATATGTGACAAACAATCTGTTAAGCAGTTCATTCATATCATTATTGCAGTGCACTTAAGACATTAATCTAAAACACATGGTAGTCTTAAAAATAAGTGACAGTGATTTTATAAAGTACAGTGACTTTTTGCATCCAATAACAGACACTAACTGCTTGAAAATATTCATAGATATTTATATTAAATTCACTCGAGTCCGTTTTAATTTACGTGAGAAAGATAGTAAGCGAACTATGAGGTGGTCAGCCAACAAAACATGTCTTGGATTATTTTTACCAATTGAAATAGTGTACACTTAACTGTTTTTTTCAACTAATTTTTAATCGACAGTGAATGCGTTTTCATCAATTTACTGTATACAACAATATGACATATTTTTGTACTATATTTCAGTTGGTGTGATTGTTGGAATCGTTGTTTCTGTTATTATACTTCTTTTGATCATTGTGGTCATTGTATTAAAGTGTTCCAAGAACTTCAGGTACGTCAAGGTTTCTGTGTTTTAAACGTCTTTTTTGAGACAATTGTGCACGCTTATGTCACAAATTTCCCAATTTCGGTTAGCAATCTACTGTATTTGAAATGTTCATGAAAAGAAACATACATCTAACATATATACTTATGCAACTGACCAATGTTTGTTTCTGAGCACTGATATAAGATCTTACGCTGGTCCTCTCACACCGTAGGTGAATATCACCATTTATGTCTATATATGAATGATAATAGCAGGTGTGGTGGAAATGCTCAACGCAAACAGCTCACCTTCACTGAGTATGTTGCAATATCACAACTGTGATTTAAACCTGGTCTAAGGGTGCACACAAGCTCACACTGTTGACACTATCACCTGTACTTAAAAATGATCAAAACAATAAAACAAATCTCAGTTCAACTCCACAACATTGTAGCCGAAGAAAAGAGGATATTGTAGATGTACAAACGTAAACCCATGGAAAGAGGTAAATATATACTCAATGACGATCTGACGACAGAGCAACTGCAAAGAAGCCTGTAAGAAGATGAGCTTGTCATGTAGCACGATATATCAGTGTCATTTTTTTACATTTACATAACTTGCTTAACAATATATGTGTACAGCTATCAGTCTTAAGTTTGAAATCTATTTTAATAAAATATCATTCTATCCGACTTTTTTACTCCAAAAATATTACGTTATAACAGTTACTTTAACAAAACAATACCAATAAAATTGTTGCTTATTGAGTCTTTGACCTGTGTATTTAGAATGGGTTCAAAAAACTGAGCGTTTGTTGCAGAATGATAACTTTCACATGATCGTTTTTCGAGTGATGGCAACTATGGATATAATATCAGGTAATTAAATGGGCCGTGCTGAATCAGTTATACTTAGTCTTGTTAAGTATGTGATGAATGTATTATGTGGAATACACAAACGAGTATTGCAGCATGCTTAAAAGTTTTCCGTTGGTTTATAGTTCTGTAATTGTCTTTTCCAGATTGAAGTCGAAACATAACACAGTTTCTGACACGGGAACTATACAGGAGCCACCTAATATGGCAAGGTTTAAAAGAGAAGCTTCTAAACTTTCCCTGGGAGGAGTAACGGTGGTCGTCAGTAACCCGGTGTACAATGGCTCTCCGCCTCCATACACTGAAAAGTGACGTATACACTATCTATGGCCATCAAAAATAACTTGAATGTCACAATGAATTTTCTCTATGTATGCATACTCGTCCAAATAATAATACGCCAGTACTATTTCACAGCTTCTTAAAACGCTAGTGGATACATCTTCTGTTGATTTGTTTTAGTAAGCTAACACATCTATGAACTATGTAAGTTGAGTTATCAAATAAGGCGATGTAAACCTTTCAAAAACATGTTCATTGTTTCAGATCACTTTTTCGCCGTGTGGACATTCTCAAAGAAGTAAATGTCCGCTGAGCTCTGTTTCACATCCTTTCATTTTTGTTTTGGTTCACGTTGAACTGGATTTAGGGAAAGTAAACATACATAAAAATATAATGCATTTGTATTTGAACAAATATGTCTGGATTTCTGATAGAAATACACAAACAGATAGCTTGTACGATTGTAAATATTTAATAGACATGTTTTTTCCATTTTGGATGAATACATCCCATTGGTACTAGATTGAAGACAGGGAGAGAATGTAATCTTAGGCTCGTACGCTTGCTTTCACAGAGAAATAAATTAATATTTCACAGCCGTACTAACATGGTTTTGCTATTTGCATAGTCAGTGTTTTGTAAACCAATCAAATCTTACGTTAACCACCAATTAAGGCAATTTCGCACAATTTCTCTTAAATTTAAAAATATGTGTAACCTTGAAGCAGATTAGTTAACATTGTTTATTGTGTATTTTAAGATTAATCCAGTAAGTAGTGTTTTAGTCATCACCACGGGGAATTGTCCGGTGTTAGAATTAAGAAGACTTTCGTGGTTTTATGTACCAGTTGAGAACATTTATATTGTTTTAATCAGATAAATCGCTATGTAACTAGTTGTTTTACATGAATGTTTGAGTTCACGACTTATGCAATAAGTAATGTTGGACTATATTGAAACAGACTATACTGTGTATATGATTAATCACACTACGGAGTTATTTGATGCAGTCTCATTCGGAACACCTCAGCATTATTGGCTCTGCCGAGTAGTTACGATTGATGCAGTCTCCTACGCAGTGATCTCCCCTTACTTGTCTCGGAGTTTCTGTAGTATAGCGTAATTGAAGGCATTTTTTATGGTGTACAACAAATTTTAACCTTCAGATTGCAACAAATATGTATACTTCAAGTTGCGCCGACCATCCTTTTTAAAGTTTTCTGATAAAAAATGTCTTCTCTTGTTACTGAAGCAGTCTCACGAACGGTTGTTTCTACACAACAAGAAATAAAGTTGCGATTATAACATTTTTTGTTTTATTAGTATTATATTGTACACAAATTCTATCATTGGAAATAAATAAACTGCCATCTGCTCTCTGCTTTATATTGTCATCTTTGTTAAGCCATCATTCCTTGCACAAATGTGTATCAAAATGCCATGTTGTGCTGGCTAAAGTAAAAATAATAATGCATTTATGACTAATTGCAATTTGCATCGCAGTCCGAATACTATTTGTACTGAAGGTGTATTTCCTCAGATGAAACTAGGGTGACACTTAAAGATATATATATAGTTATGCAATGAATGAGTTAAATGTATTTGAACATGGTAACTATATAACGACTCGTCAGGTTTTTTTTCAATATACCGACGTGTTCTACTAAAATGTACCACTTAAATTGTTTACACCATTCAGTACGCCAAATTATGCAAAGGATTTATTGCATTTAAAGTATTTACACCAATAACTAGAACTACAGCATTAAACATTCCTTTACAATAACGACATGCATAAATCACAGCTTTGTTCTTAGTACAGGTATGGCGTGCACAACATAAGACGTTGGTTCAAATTCCCATAAACAAATAAACAAATGTTCTACCAAAAGTGAAGGATTTCAAATTGATTTTAAGAAGAAGAAGAAGAACTTTTATTGTACATAAACCCATAAAAGGTTATTGACAAAACATCAATATAACATAGAAAATAATACATAGCAATATGTGACAAGAAGATACAATGAAATGGTAAATAAATGAGGTTCATCTCTGTTGGGGGAGGCAGAATAATTTAAATGATAAATACATGTTAAAAACAAAGCATCCAATTCATATCCATAATTACATAATTATATAAAATAATTTAACGTCAATGGTAACTCCTAGAACATCTAAATGGATCATCAAGGAAATGGCCCTTACAAAGAGCGCATAACCTATAATGATCGAGCAATTTTAAAATGTACAGTCACCGATTGCATGTGTGCTCTACCGAAACGAAATTGTAAAGCATCGCACGGTGATCATGTACATGAAACATTCATTAAATATACATAAAATGTACATATTAGTAGTTTCCATCGACGTTATCACTTATATGAAACAAAGAATTATACATACACATTTACATACATTCACATATATAAATACATTTCTTATAATAATTATACAATTTTAAATATAACAGACAGTAGTATATTCAATATCGGCAATTTTGGTGTAACCATTTAAACATTTTTAAACCAAATTACTAATACTATTACAATTCGTTATGAAGTTGTTGGCGCTTAATAAATCCATGATGTGCAAATACACTTAAATTTCGTATTTCTGATGCATTTTTTGTCGTCATTAATGCGATGAACTTAAAAGTACTGGGACGGTTCCAATAATATGATTTTATGTATTTTATGCGCAATTCTCTCAAAATGTTACATACAAGAACAAAATGGTATTCATCCTCTAGGATGTTACAGAATGGACATATACGTTCATTTAACGGGACACTTAAAGGTTTTCTCCATCTACCAGATTCAACGGCTAGTCTATGTGATGACATTCTCAAGCGTGATAATGCTATTCTGTATTTACGGATTGTGATAACATCTAGATATTTGCTAAAATTTGTACTAACTATTGTTCTAAAGAATAAAGCTCTCGTGGAATCTTCTAACCTATTGTTATAATCGATCAACCATATATCTCTTATTCTTTGCTTTAAAAGTAAAAGAAAATATTCCTTGTTTTCAACACCTTGGTTTAGCCACACGTGTTCGAAACCTAGTTTAGTCAGAATTGTTTTAACATTTGTTACCCAGTTAATTTTAGTTGGTCTACTTACAATGTCGTTTTGCAGCATTAAGTATGCATGTTTAATATATTTTGATTCTACACATGTACAGATTTTTAACCAGTATTTTATTATACTAAAAATTTTGAGTGAATCAATACTTTGTTTCCCTAGTTCACCATATACAAAATCATTTTGAGTGGTTGCTTTAACGCCCAATAATCTCTTACAAAAACTTAAATAAGTCCGTTCTGTTTGAAGAGCCTTATGGAAGCCCCAAACTTCTGAAGAGTAGGTTAAAATTGGCATGATTAATTTATCAAATAGTTCTAATGTATGTTAAGACAAATTCGTCGTTCGTATGATATTACAATTACATTGTATAAAATAAGGTACATATGCAAGGGTAACGACTGGTCAGTCGAGTGTACCATATCAAACACATGGTCAATTAAAGCTCATGTACACAGATATGTCTGGAGGCTTTGCGCAGTCCGCTGACTGCCATATTGAAAGATATATCAAATATTCCTAATATACAATATCGAAACAATAATACATGCAATATGATTTTCTTAGCACCCGTTATTTCGACCATTCCTTCGCACACAGCCCCAACAATAGCCTACAACACATTAAAAGCTTAGGATGTGCAACATGTATGGAAACAGAGGTGCAAGGAATTGTCTGACAATGAATAATAACCATGAAGAATGTAGGGGGACAACACATAGGGAAACAGTTTATTTGGATAGAGTACACCGCGGAACAAGCCAATAAAGTCAGTAATCACTGGCCGAAAGAGGAAAGAAAAAAACATGAATACTATATTAAGTAAAGGAACTGCTATTATGAAAAGGGGGAACTTAACATACATCTAAAACATAAATAGAAATAATAACTATACAGCTATGTTCAGCTTTTGAAATATTAGTAAAACAATTAACCATCACGTATATAATAACATATTACATTGTATACACTGTATATCATCCCAGTACGAAGAAACAAACAACCATGTATTGAACTTGCTTTCAGTAATTAAATTATTAGCATTAGAATGCGAAAGAAATTAAATAAAAACGAATAACCGTATGTAATGTAAACCACATAGCCATGTACAATGCACTTTATGTCATATAATCATTTAACCTAAACAATGAAGTTTTCCGTGTATTGGTTTATTTTTTCAGGACAAACGTTTTTCAGAGAAGAAAACGTACTATTTCTTTTTTGGAACGATACATATTCTTCGAACTTTGTTCTTATTATTGTATAGATTGAATCAAAAACGGTTTCATTTGCCTCAAAAATAATGAGTGGTGGAGTGCTAAAACCTTAACGCAATTCTAATATTCAAATAAACTCTCCATTTGTTAATATATCCATATCCATGAGGAAAAACTCAACGCTGGTATCAGTATAACAGGTACTGTATGTAGTAGCAAGCCATTACTTTGAAACAAAATGTAAAAAACAAATAAGCGATCCAAAAAATGAAACGGTCACAACTAATATTCATTTACAATAAAAAATGTTAGAGTCTTTTGGATAAATTAAGTGCGCTTCAGTTTCCTTTCATATCTTCATATATTTGCCATCGTCAATGACTGAGTAATATGTATCATCTTCTTCTCCATATTTGGATGATCGATCTTGGTCTTTCTCGTCCTGTGGTGGGATAGTGCTACCCATGTTTACATAACCAACGTCGGAATGGCTAATGGGATGGATATACTCATCACTACATGATTTTCCTTCAGCGATCTCGAAAGGAATGTCAAGTGTGGATAGTTCCATGTCGGGAGCACCTCTTTGAAAAAGTACGACTCGGGCATTGTCTGGTTGACCACTACTTTAAACAAGAATAGTTCATGTATTTATAAAAGTATTTACAAATGTAGGTTAAAATCATTTTTAGTAAATATTCTATATATACATTGAATACATAATGTCTCACCAGAAGTTTAAAACATATCGGAAGGAATAAAGTTTCTACTTATTTGTATGTGTTACAGATTGAGGATTTGTGGTCACTTACCGATACTTCAAGGCAATGGCTAGACCAACAATCACCAGGACCATGATAGGTATCACTGTTAGAATCACTGAACTATTTGCTGAAATGTAAATGATAGAACTGTTATAGGATTATAAGATACTAATCTACATTATCACATGAAATGTAAGTTTCCTCGATTTATGACATTGTTACTGGTAACGATGGTAACAAACAAAAATCCGATCAAGATGTAATTGCTATTATTGCACTACGTACAGAACATTATTTCAACCGAACAAAAGAACACCAAACTGTGTATCATGTAAATACACCAATTTCTTGTGCTACACTCATAAGACAAATGGTAATGTTTGAGCAAATTTGAACCTGATTTAATGCACAGTGGTGTACCCTCTGATCATGTTTTTTTCTTGCATGTATGTGTGTGTTTTCAGTATGTTTCAATAAAGTGTTGTATAAATATATAACAATGTATGTATATGCACCAACATACAATCCATTAATCAATTAATACAATGCATGTTCTGTATTACTTCACACACCTCTAGTTCAGGTGTAAACAAGAAACAAGTCAACAGTAATACATATGTTATAACAAATAACAAAGTTTGAATATAACAAAGTAAATCTCCTAGGTTCCCAGAAATTCGTTATACGCGTGTTCCTCTGTATACTTGTATATATAGGATATATGTGCACTTAGTGTGTCATATTTCATGCTGATTTTCTTAATTCGGTTTGACACACAGTATAAAATTACTGATACTCTGTGCTCCCTCCTGTACCCGATCAATATAGTGTTTTCCAAGGTAGTCGTTAAAGAAACACTGATTAAATCTATACATAAACATTACATTTAATAACTTACAAGTTGGTATAACAGGAGGATGTGATGGAACAGACGTCGTTAGTTTCTCTGTAACAAAGAAACAATACATATTCAATCAAGAACTTGTATAATTCAGATCAAACATTGCCAAAACAATTAACTCATGTCATTATTTATCGCACTTATTTCACATTAAAGTACTTTTCTTTCTCATCAAATTCCTTTTCCTTTTATTTCAAACGAAAAATACAATTAGTTCCATAGTATCAATTCAATTCTATTCAATTCCGTTTATTAGACATAACCTTTACAGATCATTGCCCTTTTCAAAGGTTAACATACATAGAGTATAATAGTAAATGTAGATTAAACAACATATTTATTTAGAATAAGCTTGTAAATAGAACTTACATTGAACAAAGATTAAAGATAATGAAGATCATTCGAACACAACACGCTCAAAATTTGCTGAATAATCAAAATTAGCTAATTTGATTAACATACTATTATTTTGAGAATTCATTTAAGATATAAATTTGTTGATTGACAGCAATCTTTTATAGTATTTAGGTAAATATGCTGTCCTTAGCTCACGATATTTAGGACAAACCAGGACAAAGTGATACTCATTTTCAACTTGATTCAAATTACATTGGGAACATATACGCAGGTTTCTTTCAATATTTCTATACATCCCTACTTCAATATGATGTTTATGGCAGAGCATCTTAGTCTAGTTAACGCTATTCTATGATTATCATTTACAACACTATTAAGATATTTTTGTGTATTAAATTTGTTTTTGAATTTTTTATAACTTACTAATTTCGAAGAATTGTTAATATCCGAAAACCAATTTTGGATAAACTGATCTTTAATTCTTTCGATAATGCAATTTAATTGAACATTACTAACTTGTTGACAATTCCATATATGATTAAATCCTAGTTCTGATAACAAAGTTTTTATTTTGAAAATCCAAGAAAATTTATTGGGTACATTTCCTTCATTGATAATTTGGTTTTTGTAGACCTTAAATAGTAACGTATCAAAAGAATTTAATATTTTAGCCCAATATTTAAGCATTCTTATTTTCCTATATACAATTAATGGACATCGACCAACTTCACCATAAACAGCAGTTTGTGTTCTCACACCTAGAACTTGTTTAATGAATTGTACATGAACTCCCTCAATATCAGGAGCTGTGTCCCCACATCTCTGAACCATAATTAAGAATCGGCGCTACCATAGAATCAAATAATTTATTTTTTTCTGAAATTTGCTTAGGCATGATATCAAATAGTGAATTTAAGGAAAAAAGAGCTTTCATAGCTTGTTTTGAAAGTGCCTTTTGAGTTTTATAAAAACAACCATTAAACGATAATGTAACCCCTAAATAATTAAATGTATCTACATTTTGTAGTTTACTTCCCTTCAAATAGATATCTATGTTTTCTTTTCTCGAACCAGATTTAAATGTCATGACAACAGTTTTAGCAGTATTGATTTCTATACCCCATGTGTCACAATAAAAACTTAATTTATCTATCAGATGTTGAAGCCCGTTTGCCGAGTATGAAAATAAAACCGTATCGTCAGCAACTAATAACAGAAATGTGCAGTTCTTCAATTGATATGCTATCTAGAATATTATCGTTTATAACTTTGTACATGTCATTGATACAAAATAAAAATTGCAGAGGTGATAAAGTTTCACCCTGTTTTACACCCATATAACTGTCGAAGAAACTGCTCAGCGTGCCATTAACTCTTACACATGATTTTACACTTAGATACATTGATTGAAGCATTTTAATAATTTTTGTTAAACACCCTAAATTAATCGATTTTAACCAGATACCGTTTCGATGTACTAAATCAAAGGCCTTCTGAAAATCTATAAATGCACAATAGAGCTCTTTCTTCTCATGTTTTATAATCTTGTTAATAAATGTTTGTAAAATAAAAACACAGTCAATAGTACTCCTTTTATCTCTAAATCCAAACTGAAATTCAGACACAATGTTATTTGCATCGGCACATGACCTAAGCCGATTATCTAAAACAATAGAAAACACTTTAGAAAAAATGCTGGTAAGAGTTATTCCTCGATAATTTGTAACATCATTTATATTTTATATTTTGGGTACAGGTACAATTATACCTTTTGTCCAACCGTCTGGGTATAAACTATTTATAAACATGTAATTAAACAGATTACATAAAATAGGACATCCACTCCTTCAATAAACATTTCCGGTATCAAGGAATCAATACCAGCACCTTTTCTCGGTTTAAGTGATAATATTGCTTTTCTTATTTCGTCATTCGTAAAATTCCTGTCTAATTTCTCTATATGTTTAACTGATAGAGATTCGGTTTTTAAGTTTTTAAAATGATTCTAAAATTGTTCAGCGTCTAAAGTATTCTCTTGTGATTGACAACCTCTCATTTTATGGATTTCTTTCCAAAATTATCTGGGGTTATGTAATTTAGTTTTCTGTTTATTTTGGTATAAATACTTAGCCTTACGTTTAGCTGAACGGTAAATCTTTCTCTTTTCTAATATATTAGCCCGTGAATTACTAGATTTGCAACGACGGTACTCTTTGTTTGCTTTAGCAAGTTGTGCACTGTCATTTCGCAACTTTTGTTAAACCACTGACTATTGTTTTTTTCTAATTGTTGACCTGATATATGT
The DNA here is from genome assembly GCA_032209605.1 of Mactromeris polynyma. Classification (NCBI taxonomy): domain Eukaryota; kingdom Metazoa; phylum Mollusca; class Bivalvia; order Venerida; family Mactridae; genus Mactromeris; species Mactromeris polynyma. The sequence goes on from JASFXZ010000005.1 coordinate 30,617,561, forward strand.
AATGGATTGAGAAACGTACACAGAATGTGTTATATTGTACAGGGTGTCAGCAAACTTATTAATATCATCGTTAAAGTTAACACTTGACGACAATATATCATTTATAATAGAGCACAGCTGATTTGAGTCATCTTGCAAGACATGTATATACTGACCATGCTTCGACTGGTCCCATTTAAGTTTAGGCTCAATTATAGTTGACTCAGTAACGGACTGTGTGGCTTTGGTCTTTAAATTCACTTGAATGGGCTTATGATGAGAAAATGTATCATATAATCGTGTTTGGAATTAATAATGAACGTTAAGCACAGTCAGTGAATAAGACCTCGTTAAGCACAGTCAGTGAATCAAACCCGGTTAAGCACCGTCAGTGAATCAGACCCCGTTAAGCACAGTCAGTGAATCAGACCTCGTTAAGCACAGTCAGTGAATCAGACCCCGTTAAGCACAGTCAGTGAATCAGACCTCGTTAAGCACAGTCAGTGAATCAGACCTCGTTAAGCACAGTCAGTGAATCAGACCCCGTTAAGCACAGTCAGTGAATCAGACCCCGTTAAGCACAGTCAGTGAATCAGACCCCGTTAAGAACAGTCAGTGAATCAGACCATGTTAAGCACAGTCCGTGAATCAGACTTCGTTAAGCACAGTCAGTGAATCAGGCCCTTTTAAGCACAGTCAATGAATTAGACCCTGTTAAGCACAGTCAGTGAATTAGGCCACGTTAAGCACAGTCAATGACTCAGACCTCGTTAAGAACAGTCAGTGAATCAGTTTTTGAATATGTGAGATATTGTATGAACATGGGGTCACCGCCATATTAACAGGATAACGTCATAACTTTGGTCACGGTATTTCAATTATAATCTTAAAATAGACAACGTATTGGTCTCAGACAGCTAAATTGAACTGTAAGACTAACTATCATGCACGAGAAATAATTCATTGGTCCAAAACCTATAACGCGTGTGGCGGAGAAAAGCAGACGAACATTTAACTCATGATGTTTTTAATTGAAAGAAACTTTTTTAGAGCATTGCATGCACCATTCAGAAGTTTATATCGGCATGACGATGTCTGAACACAGGTATATATTGAATACGATACACAATACCTCTCCTTCAGCAATGCGTTTACCTGAACAATTTGACAGATCAGTGGATCCTGTGGTCACTGTGGTCAAAGTTGTTGGGCATTTTATACATGCAGATAACCCAGATGATGGCTGGTAAGTATCTTTGGCACAAGGAATACAATCATGTCCATTTGAATACGTTCCTGCAGGACAGTCGTCTAAAAAAGTAAAATAAATAGATGAAAACCCTGTTTAATAAAATATTAAAAATAAAGTATGCATGCCATTAGCCACCGGATGAATCTCGATATTTGTCACCAACCTTATATATCATAATGACTTCCAGTTTAATCATTGTATCTTTAACTTGTTTTGTCTGTAAGCAATATGGTAAAATAAGAATGGTCTTATCAAAGGTTTAATGACTGTGTAACAAGAGTTCGGGATGAGGCCCATTCGAACATTTTAGGCATATGTGAGCAAGGTACATCTTTAATGAATATAAATGTACAACTGTTTTAACGGAAAATTAAAAAAATACCTTTAATGATAATAAATAAGTTAAATCGTTATTGTTTTGTATTTAAAATATATATTGTAGAATGTTTGAGATATTTTATGTTAGTTCCTCTATAAAAAATAAAATATACAAATATAAATATAAATTGAGACAAGTAACTTACAGTTAAGCTCATCGGTAGTGTGTGTTGGATCCAACGTTGTTGTCGTTAGTGTCTCTGTATCAAAAAAACAATAATTGCGCAATCAAGTTATAATCAATAACCAAAACATAGTACTTGCATACATTGGGTCAACCATTATTAAAGTAATTATCTTCTGCTGTCATTACTTATCCGACTTTTACTAGCTACACCGTTTATCTTTCTTAAAATATTTTTCTTGTTTCACTATAAAGATCCTTTCTATCTTGTTTCACAATAAAGTTCCTTTTTTGTAAATTAAGAACCCATTATGTTTGGAGATCGATATTATTTTATTCTTATATTGCATTGTTTGGCATTATTGATGGACAACATGCTTTTGAGCGCATGATCGGACAGAGATAAAAAAAAGTAAGCCGTTACAATAATTAAAGATATTTTTCTGTATTAAATTTGTTTTTGAATTTTTTATAACTTACTAATTTCGAAGAATTGTTAATATCCGAAAACCAATTTTGGATAAACTGATCTTTAATTCTTTCGATAATGCAATTTAATTGAACATTACTAACTTGTTGACAATTCCATATATGATTAAATCCTAGTTCTGATAACAAAGTTTTTATTTTGAAAATCCAAGAAAATTTATTGGGTACATTTCCTTCATTGTTAATTTGGTTTTTGTAGACCTTAAATAGTAATGTATCAAAAGAATTTAATATTTTAGCCCAATATTTAAGCATTCTTATTTTCCTATGTACAATTAATGGATATCGACCAACTTCACCATAAACAGCGTTATTTGCAGTTTGTGTTCTCACACCAATAACTTGTTTAATGAATTGTACATGAACTCCCTCAATATCGGGAGCTGAGTGGAATCCCCAGATATCTGAACCATAATTAAGAATGGCACTACCATAGAATCAAATAATTTATTTTTTTCTGAAATTTGCTTAGGCATGATATCAAATAGTGAATTTAAGGAAAAAAGAGCTTTCATAGCTTGTTTTGAAAGTGCCTTTTGAGTTTTATAAAAACAACTATTAAACGATAATGTAACCCCTAAATAATTAAATGTATCTACATTTTGTAGTTTACTTCCCTTCAAATAGATATCTATGTTTTCTTTTCTCGAACCAAATTTAAATGTCATGACAACAGTTTTAGCAGTATTGATTTCTATACCCCATGTGTCACAATAAAAACTTAATTTATCTATCAGATGTTGAAGCCCGTTTGCCGAGTATGAAAATAAAACCGTATCGTCAGCAACTAATAACAGAAATGTGCAGTTCTTCAATTGATATGCTATCTAGAATATTATCGTTTATAACTTTGTACATGTCATTGATACAAAATAAAAATTGCAGAGGTGATAAAGTTTCACCCTGTTTTACATCCATATAACTGTCGAAGAAACTGCTCAGCGTGCCATTAACTCTTACACATGATTTTACACTTAGATACATTGATTGCAGCATTTTAATAATTTTTGTTAAACACCCTAAATTAATCAATTTTAACCAGATACCGTTTCGATGTACTAAATCAAAGGCCTTCTAAAAAATTATAAATGCACAATAGAGCTCTTTCTTCTCATGTTTTATAATCTTGTTAATAAATGTTTGTAAAATAAAAACACAGTCAATAGTACTCCTTTTATCTCTAAATCCAAACTGAAATTCAGACACAATGTTATTTGCATCGGCACATGACCTAAGCCGATTATCTAAAACAATAGAAAACACTTTAGAAAAAATGCTGGTAAGAGTTATTCCTCGATAATTGTTAACATCATTTATATTTCCTATTTTGGGTACAGGTATAATTATACCTTTTGTCCAACCGTCTGGGTATAAACTATTTATAAACATGTAATTAAACAGATTACATAAAATAGGACATCCACTCCTTCAATAAACATTTCCGGTATCAAGGAATCAATACCAGCACCTTTTCTCGGTTTAAGTGATAATATTGCTTTTCTTATTTCGTCATTCGTAAAATTCCTGTCTAATTTCTCTATATGTTTAACTGATAGAGATTCGGTTTTTAAGTTTTTAAAATGATTCTAAAATTGTTCAGCGTCTAAAGTATTCTCTTGTGATTGACAACCTCTCATTTTACGGATTTCTTTCCAAAATTATCTGGGGTTATGTAATTTAGTTTTCTGTTTATTTTGGTATAAATACTTAGCCTTACGTTTAGCTGAACGGTAAATCTTTCTCTTTTCTAATATATTAGCCCGTGAATTACTAGATTTGCAACGACGGTACTCTTTGTTTGCTTTAGCAAGTTGTGCACTGACATTTCGCAAATTTTGTTAAACCACTGACTATTGGTTTTTCTAATTGTTGACCTGTTATATGGAATGGATTGAGAAACGTACACAGAATGTGTTATATTGTACAGGGTGTCAGCAAACTTATTAATACCATCGTTAAAGTTAACACTTGACGACAATATATCATTTATAATAGAGCACAGCTGATTTGAGTCATCTTGCAAGACATGTATATACTGACCATGCTTCGACTGGTCCCATTTAAGTTTAGGCTCAATTATAGTTGACTCAGTAACGGACTGTGTGGCTTTGGTCTTTAAATTCACTTGAATGGGCTTATGATGAGAAAATGTATCATATAATCGTGTTTGGAATTAATAATGAACGTTAAGCACAGTCAGTGAATAAGACCTCGTTAAGCACAGTCAGTGAATCAAACCCGGTTAAGCACCGTCAGTGAATCAGACCCCGTTAAGCACAGTCAGTGAATCAGACCTCGTTAAGCACAGTCAGTGAATCAGACCCCGTTAAGCACAGTCAGTGAATCAGACCTCGTTAAGCACCGTCAGTCAATCAGACCTCGTTAAGCACAGTCAGTGAATCAGACCCCGTTAAGCACAGTCAGTGAATCAGACCTCGTTAAGCACAGTCAGTGAATCAGACCCCGTTAAGAACAGTCAGTGAATCAGACCATGTTAAGCACAGTCCGTGAATCAGACTTCGTTAAGCACAGTCAGTGAATCAGGCCCTTTTAAGCACAGTCAATGAATTAGACCCTGTTAAGCACAGTCAGTGAATAAGGCCACGTTAAGCACAGTCAATGACTCAGACCTCGTTAAGAACAGTCAGTGAATCAGTTTTTGAATATGTGAGATATTGTATGAACATGGGGTCACCGCCATATTAACAGGATAACGTCATAACTTTGGTCACGGTATTTCAATTATAATCTTAAAATAGACAACGTATTGGTCTCAGACAGCTAAATTGAACTGTAAGACTAACTATCATGCACGAGAAATAATTCATTGGTCCAAAACCTATAACGCGTGTGGCGGAGAAAAGCAGACGAACATTTAACTCATGATGTTTTTAATTGAAAGAAACTTTTTTTAGGGCATTGCATGCACCATTCAGAAGTTTATATCGGCATGACGATGTCTGAACACAGGTATATATTGAATACGATACACAATACCTCTCCTTCAGCAATGCGTTTACCTGAACAATTTGACAGATCAGTGGATCCTGTGGTCACTGTGGTCAAAGTTGTTGGGCATTTTATACATGCAGATAACCCAGATGATGGCTGGTAAGTATCTTTGGCACAAGGAATACAATCATGTCCATTTGAATACGTTCCTGCAGGACAGTCGTCTAAAAAAGTAAAATAAATAGATGAAAACCCTGTTTAATAAAATATTAAAAATAAAGTATGCATGCCATTAGCCACCGGATGAATCTCGATATTTGTCACCAACCTTATATATCATAATGACTTCCAGTTTAATCATTGTATCTTTAACTTGTTTTGTCTGTAAGCAATATGGTAAAATAAAAATGGTCTTATCAAAGGTGTAATGACTGTGTAACAAGAGTTCGGGATGAGGCCCATTCGAACATTTTAGGCATATGTGAGCAAGGTACATCTTTAATGAATATAAATGTACAACTGTTTTAACGGAAAATTAAAAAAATACCTTTAATGATAATAAATAAGTTAAATCGTTATTGTTTTGTATTTAAAATATATATTGTAGAATGTTTGAGATAGTTTATGTTAGTTCCTCCATAAAAAATAAAATACTGTAGTACCTTTTGAATTCGCGCAGGTCTAATTTTCGCGTATTTCGCGCTAGAGACAAAGCGCGAATTTAAGTCCGCGCGATTATTAAACTTCGTAATTAACATGGCTATCCGAATTTTTGTCTGTCCGAAAATGTGTGTATATGCACTTACGTTTTATCTTTTCATAATATGTCGCTGTTTTTTTCTGATAATCTGTGTGGAATAATTAGGAACATGGAATATTTTGACACAGTTTGATTACTAGTACGTAAGAGTGGTTTAAACGGAACATTAATTCATAAATTGATTTTTCTTTGTTTACGATGTTTATATAAAGAATACACGACTGCATAAAATCGTTGTTATCCGGAGTGCACGCACTGCAACTTTTTTCTTCATACTTTAATTCTTGAACAATTCGTACAATCGTGTCAATTAACGCCAATTAATCGTTGGACGTGTCATATTGTTTGTGGTATTGTTATGGGGTATGTTTTAATTCGTTCCCGACTGGTTCGCTGAACTTGTCAAACTCATAACCGAAAATGTAAAATCGGGATACCAGGGAATCAAGCGCTTGGTGACACTGATCAAAATACAACGCGAACCTCACTAGTCATGTTGTTTATTCAAGTTTCACACGTTTCTATTGTATTCAGATATGACAATTGGCAATAAAATTGTTAATTGGCGACTCTATTACAGAGAGTAAATACACAGAATATTGCTATTTACAGCTTATGATACGGATGTACGAAATAACACGCGCTGAGAAACCGTCATTTTTTCTTCAAAAATTTAAAATGCGCGAATTTAGGCCCGCGCGAAACTGTCTTTTTTGCTGTTTGCGCGAAATTTCACCCCCGCGAATTTAAGTGATACTACAATATACAAATATAAATATAAATTGAGACAAGTAACCTACAGTTAGGCTCATCGGTAATGTGTGTTGGATCCAACGTTGTTGTCGTTAGTGTCTCTGTATCGGTAGTGTGTGTTGGATCCAACGTTGTTGTCGTTAATGTCTCTGTATCGGTAATGTGTGTTGGATCCAACGTTGTTGTCGTCAGTGTCTCTGTATCAAATAAACAATAATTGAGCAATCAAGTTATAATCAATAACCAAAACATAGTACTTACATACATTGGGTCAACCATTTTTAAATTAACAATCTTCTGCTGTCATTAAGTATCCCACTTTTACTAGCTACGCCGTTTATCTTTCTTAAAATAGTTTTCTTGTTTCACTATAAAGATCCTTTCTATCTTGTTTCACAATAAAGTTCCTTTTTTGTAAATTAAGAACCCATTATGTTTGGAGATCGATATTATTTTATTCTTATATTGAATTGTTTGGCATTATTGATGGACAACATGCTTTTGAGCGCATGATCGGACAGAGATAAAAAAGTAAGCCGTTACAATAATTAAAGAAATAATAAGGCATGTTGCATGTATACATCATTTTGGAAAGCCATTGATTCATTCTTTGGTATTAATCGTTAAAAAAATCCTCGTCAGTGAATCAGGACTAGTTAAGAAGGTTCGTGGTACACTTCGCCCATATGAAACTGTCAGTGAGGATGTTCGTGTTATATACACACTGTTGATCACTCCACTCCGTGTTCTTTGCTGTGATTGAATAGGTCCACGTTCAGCAAGTCCATCAAACAAAGTCAGTAATTCAGTCATAGACACATCCGTCAGTGGTACGGTTCTCACAGTGAAGCACATTCAGTTAATCAGTATTGTTGAGCAAATCAACTATAATGACATCTTGATGCATGGACAAAAGTTATTTTACATTCATGCACATAACATGCATTTAAATTTTAAAGTAGCTTTACGAGAACGATAAACAGAGAAGCTAAACATAGCGATCAATTGATAATTTTAAAGCTGTGTTTACCCGAACAATTCGACAAGTCAGTAGCTCTAATGGTCGCAGTGGTCAAAGGAGATGGACATTTTATACATGAAGATTCTCCTGATGATGGCTGGTATGTTCCTCTCGCACAGGAAGTACACTTATTTCCATCTGAAAACGTTCCTGGGGGACACTGGACTAAAAAACAGGATATTAACTTAAATATATGTTTGATATGATAAAAACAAATGAAAGTATGAATGGCATCGCCATCGTATGAATAATACGTAATTAAGAAAATGCATTCATTTCCTTTATACTAAAAAAGCAAAATGATGTGCTGTAATTGACAAACCTATAACGCTTTGGTCGATTTATTAGGATCTTTGGTCCCGCTGGCTTATAACCATTATATAAACACGTTAGTACGAAATACCATTATAACCAAACTAAACACGGAAACACAGAAAGTAATGGAAATGTCTGCAGAAATAACAAACACAGCTTATCATGTTTGGTTCTGTTTTACAGTAGTTTTTTTTCAAACAAACAAGTTGCGACGAAGCCTACCTGTGAAAAATTCTGAAAGTTTATGCCTGTTTTAGAGAAATACCTATACAAATACTCACGACAAAGGAAATAACTCGCAACTAGTCCAGCGGGGCATGACACATTTGCTGCAATTACAAGACTACTAGTGTTCGCGGCATAATCTTTCCCATTTATGGTCACATCAAATATAGAAGCTGTATTATTCTGCAAGAATTCTGCGGTCCGTTTAAGTTTGATTAAACAATCATCGAGTTCTTGCAAAGGTCCACTTACTGCAAATTGAAGGTGCATTATTACATAACATAACTAAGATACGGTTATAATTGCACACTTAAGCTCCGCTTACTGCCAAATGAAGTAACATTACATTATTTAAATACTTGATATTGATTAGATTTCTATTGATTTCAGAAAAACTGGCATTCTTAAAAGCGTTCTTTGCACCTTTATCAGTGCCTGTAGTCATATAATGCCGTGTATAATCATTTAGAGAGTGCAATGAGAACATATCCTTCCAACGATTGTTCATTGACGCGATAGGCACCAGGAATAAAATGATGGAAAACTTACTTCTTGGCGGGAAATAATATTACATGCATATCGAATTCTTTATACCAATAGGCCAATTTTAAGATGTTTTGCCTCGCGACCGTATTTCATATTGCCACCTGTCTCTGATAACCAGGAATGGCTTACTTGCGCATATGAAACGGAATATAGGATATATAGAATACTAGTTTTGAAACTTATTTTAGTAAACCAATAGAAAAAAGAGTGCAAAGAAATAGAACATGTCATGAACATGTTAATTTAACAATATAGATGAGAGAATAAGTTGCTACAGGGAACGCCACAAACATAACGTCGCCTTATTTCCAGAAACCCGTAACTCAGTTTTGGCGGTTTTGAGTATTTAGTATCGTTGTAACTGTCTTTTCAAGCTCTTTCTATCTGTATTACCTATAGTGTTCTGGAATGCACATAACTTAAATAAAATGTAATTCCCCGTATGCAACACAACTACATGAGTAGCAAAATGTTTAACGTTGTTTTCTCAAAAAGACGAAAAACAAGTTATCGGGTTCTGGAAATAATGCGACGATAAAGACAATGCCTCATAACACGGACCTGTGGGAAAACAATGCCTCATTACACGGACCTGTGGGAAAACAATGCCTTATAACACGGACCTGTGGGAAAACAATGCCTCATAACACGGACCTGTGGGAAAACAACAGTCGGTAGAACATCAGGCATTTGAGGAGGTGCAAAAGTAAATACGCAAGGGAACATGGGCACACGGAATGGCATGGCCGACCATAAATAGCAACTAAGGAGAAATAATGAGGACAAAGGGGGTTTATAAATGGAATACATCAAAGGACAAGTCAAGGCAGCTGGCAACAATAGGCCAAACATGGGAGAACTCTGTATCAAGTGAAAGAATTACACATGGGGAATGGGAAATTTAACTAACATCTAAAAGACAAATAGAAATAACAACCATACAGCGATTTACAGCCTTTGAACTGTCAGTAAAATGCTAGGGGTTTGAATTGATTAACACCTACCTAACCTTACACTTAATCGCTATATGGTCATTAACTTCCAACACATGCACATACATTGAGAAACAGAATCAGCTTACCTGTTCCATTTTTAACATAGCGATCGAAGTCTAATTCGGGTCCAAGTTTTAAATTTATGCTGAATTTAATTGTAACCTTGATGCGCGAGGCCTTCCCGTTGGTAATGTTTCCCACTTTTGATATATGTATGCTAGGGTTGCAGGTATCAGAACATGGTGTTGGTTTGACATTGGCTTGAACGGATTTTTTTAGACTAAGTATGTCACCCTCTTGTACATCTGTATTGTACTCTATATTGGAAGTAACTGCTAACTTTGTTGGACTTGTTGGCACTTAAATGTAATATATCGGGGTAATGTATACTCTAATCAGATCCGGTTAGTTGAAATATGTTCATGGAATACATAATCTAAATTAGCATTTCAATGTTGTAAGGTAAGTGTTCAAAGGCGCTTGGGTTTGCACCTGTTATCAAACAAACATCTGTTCACTTCTGTGCATTCTTTACGTGTTATGTGCATTCAAAGTAAATATCACTGAGTCTCATTACCATGGGAATGTCAAACCTTCCAAAACATGTCTTAAGATTATCATGAAGATTATACACCTTCTCTAACAATAAATGCTCCAAATATGATACAGCTACCGATCTAATCCACTTTGTTAAATTGTAATCTAATTTAGGAATTTAATTTAGAAAACAAATGTTTCTTGTATTAATGGATGTCCGTGCTGGATTTTTGTATATATAATTATATTCCTATATGGCTTGATTTGGAACTTACAAAAACTATAATTGGAATAGCTGAAATAACATACCAATACAATAAGGTAATTGCTCTCTAGATTCCCATTCATAGTTAGTATTTGGGCCACATTTGTATTCCTGTGCGTCTCGGAGTCCTGGTGGCTTTATTTTACCTTCTTCACAATACATCTCACAAGCACGGGAACCAGTGGTTGGGTCAGTCGTACAGTTCATTGATGTACCATATGTTCTTGGTAGATCTTCACAAACTGGAAAAGGTCATTAGAAAACTAACATTGCTTGAATTCCGATGAATCATTACAAAACAAAAACACTCAAAACGCTATTCACTTCTAAACAGACCAAAGTTTATTTATATTAATAAAGACTCACTTTATTTTCTACTTGATGACATCCTTCTGTTTATGCCAATCAGCATACCATGTGAGCTAACTGTACATCCATATATTTTGTAGTAAATTTGTGTTAGTATATTTATCAAAGATATTTCATGTTCTTCACCAACTGAACCCCAATGTGAATATATCGAAACTTTTAATACAACAACTCGTTTCCAATACGATATCTTGAATTATCAAATACGAGTTTTTCTGAGGTTTCAATCAATTAAAATCAATTTGAATCGCAAACTATTGAAACAAATACTTCGGATATAGTTGTCTACCGACATTGTTATGCCTAACTGGGTGGTGACATACCGGAAAGACCATCACGTGGAGCACGCATCTGTAAATGTTGACCGTTATATAGGAGTAATTGGGAGTTAATTAAAGGATTCGAAACATTACCTAACTATCAAACGCCTTACACAATGTATTCTACCATTAATCAGGCAAGATATGTTTAATACATTGTAGTAGATCTCATTGTTATATGCAGCTATAATTGTTAACTACTGTTCGACATGAAAATTGCATGACCTAACTACAATGGAGATATAATACTTGTAAATACAGCTTAATCGGTCTTACACAATGAATTAAAATATTCCAAAGGAAAGGCTATAACCTTACTTAAAGAAATATGCTTTAAGTTAGACATAGAGTCAACCAATTATTGCACTTTTTAAACTTCGCACTTACGGTTCAAGGTGAAGGCGCACCCGGCGTTTCCCCATTTGACAAATTCCTCAACCTTACATATTATATACAGAGATCTTTAATTACACGAATTTCAAATAAGTCATTCTGATCTGTTGTAGCGTTATAACTAACTGCTGTTTTATAAGGCTTAGGCAAAAACAAAAACATTAGTTACCCACCTTAAGCCCAAATCATCCCTGTTTCATGCCCCATACTAGTGATTAGCTTACTTATGAAAACTCTGTATTTTCCTGCCTCTTTACATGAATTAACATTACCTTTGTTGCTTCATTCAACATTACTTTTGTAACACATTGTCTCGTATGGAGTTCATATGATAAGTTAGTTGATATACCAGCTTAGTCAGGTTTCGTTAACTACATGCAACATAGCGAGTAATGGCGATGTTGGCTTTTTGTCAAAAAGGTTTAAGCTTTCAAAAAATGAAAGCACTGTTTAGCTAACGTGGCCTACCTAGCACCAATTGTAATGTAAGGACAAAAAGAAAAAAGTATAATAAAAGAAGCCTGTATCTTTTCCACTAAATAAGGATTTTTTCGACATGCTTTGGGTATATAGCTTTTGCTACAAAAAGTGACAGGAATGTGTAAAAATGTTATTAATACGTATATTACTTTTGCATTCTGTTTCAAACCAGACCCTGAAAATGAAAAATGCATGTACCTTGACAAGCATCAGTGTTACAAAGCATTGTCTCTTCAACTTCACCATCACAATCAGTACCGTATACATCTGGTACAGGACTGTCACATGATCGTTTTCGAGTTTGACTTCCGGCCCCGCATCTTTGTGTACATTCTGACCAACTGTACCAATCTGACCATCCGCCATTAACTGTATTATAAAACAAACTGTGGCTGGTTATAATTTAATTTAATTTCGTATTATCAATAAATCACTGTACATTCTTATAATCGAGTGAAGTTCAATTACGTGAACGATCGTTTGAAAACATTTATATTCGAAAATGCTTGAATTATCAACAAATTATCTTATTAGTCGAACGCCGGCGACTTTATTTGTATTCCTTTTTTAAAAAATCATTACATGTGCCCGTTTTGCGCATGCATTACTATTGCGGAACTAAGAGATTCACCTAGCGTTTACCGTCGATACGATGCATTCATAAAAAAATCCGCTTTTATTCATAAACATTTCCCGCTTGCGAAAATGACTATTTATATTCATTTATATGAATCGCTATAGACCTAAGGAAATACCTTGTACCAGCCTTGCGTTCAGTTACGGCTATCAGTGGCAAACGTTTTGCATTTTATCCCTTGTCCATCATAGCACATTGGCTGCACACGGGAACCAAATTGCAAAACGTTACGAAACGATAGGGCTGATAGCCGTAACTGAACGCAGGGCTGGGCGCTCTAGGCAAACGGGTCGTAACAATATTTCGGAATCAGATTCTGACCGTTAATTTACCGCACGAATATTGTAGCATATTCTACACATCCATGTTAAATAATATTTGTAGAGAGTGTTTGTCTCTATGGTATGTTTTATCAAACAATTCATTCCGTTCGTGATTCTGTGTAGTTAGGAATGAGGTGGAGCAATCGGATCACATCGGCTATAGTTTATTTCCGAACTATCCGAGATGTTGCGAGTTAAAGGTCGCGCCAGAGGTAAACATGTCTGTCGAGCACGCATGATCGTGATACAATTATCACTATCAAACCGCGAGGAACGGAGATTTCAAATTGAAACAGGCTTACATAAACTGACAACCACACCGGATTTAGTGTAAACATGGAAAACGTGCATCTAAAAGGATGTTGTGCGCTCGTCTCGATACATATGGCGTTCGGTAACATGGAAGGAAGTGGTCGCTTATAAGGTCTATAAGCAGAGCCAGGGTCTTCAAACTATGATAAGTTAAAATGCTAGCTTAATTACTTATTGTTTGTTTGTTTTTTGGTAAAAGTCAGGCCAACGGCAAACGTAATGTGCTGACGCTAGCAATAGCATCGATATTGGAGGGAGGGATTCTGATTAGGAGTAGGAATCAACCAGTTTGTCTGTCATGTGAGTCTTTTTGAAAGAAGCGGTTATTACAGTGGTTTACCGCCGATGTGGGCAAAACCTGTATTACGTGTTCATTACATGCTGGTAATATTTTCTTCAACAAAATGGTTATGCTTATGACGGAAGTTAGCCTGACTGTAACTGAGACACAGGTGCTTTAGAATATAGGAAGAGAATAGATGTCTAAAGTTGAATGTAGTTTCATATTATGTGCATTGTACTTTTATTAAAGGCTGTTTATGATTTTGTTTCAAAAGAAAAAGACGATTTTGCCCTTTATTCTTATTTACATCAATGATGTATATGGTCATTTCTTACACAAACATATTGCACGTTCAAGATATGCAAATTATGTTTTGTGTTATTACGTCACTTTTGTTGTATTGCTTTCCTACATATTCCCTTCATATTTTGCCTTTTCTCGGCGACTTTGATACCTTGTATCAACTTTCTCTTGTTTTCTTATTATCTGTTTGAATATCTACAACTTGAAAGAAAACTACGGTAACCGTAATTTGATTATTTTCTGAAACGATTAATGGTAGACGAAAAGTAAAAAAAATCTAACCAGGTGGAATTTCACACATAGTGCCAGAATACCCCGGTAAGCAATCACATGTATAATTTGAGACACCATTTTGACACGTAGCTCCATTTGTGCATTCATTGTTTATACAATGATCTGGTGGTACTGAACATGTATCTCCGGACCAACCCGAATTACAATGACATACAAATGTAGCTTGTCCATCTATACATTGATGTCCATTACAAGGATCTGGCTCACAGTTGTCGATGGCTGAAACAGAAAGCACGCATTTGACATACAATACAATACAGTAGTTCATTACATAAACGGGCTACCGGCCCAGACAGCCCTCGTACATGTACATACACATCATTTCATGTATTTACAATGTGAAGCATAAGTTCAATAATAGCAAATATCTCAAGCGTACATATCACATATCAACGTCATAATTTAACTTCATGATAACATAAAAATAATAATTTCAATTCTATTTCAGTTAAATACAGACATGAAGTGATCTCTTTCTTTCAATGCATAGTATACGTACAGAGCTTAACAACGAATGATATTCTCATTTTCTTCCGACATTAGGCTGTACAATTTATCTACTGATGCATTATCAATATATTGTAAGAGCTTATTATAAATTAACAATACCCTAAATGTTGCACAGCAATATCTGTTGCTACTTAATATATATAAAAAAGCCTATTGAACACATTAATAATTGTTAAATTCGAGGTCTGCATATACATTTATACATGTACATGTATATATATCGCAGACATATTTTAATGAACGGAAATTATTACTTGTTCGTGATTTTTATTTACCATCACAGCTTGAAGAACTGATCAGTGATATGGCATTAACATCGAGTTGCTGGAAAATGTCCATATTGACGACATCATCAATTTCGGTCACGTGGCAGGATAACGCATGCGCTGCGATTTCAGGTGTAGTGAGTGTTCGATTCAGTAGATGGAATCCAGTCAAATAAGCTCCTCCTGAAACACAAAAAAGTGTCGACATTTACAACATCGCTACTACAGAAGATGTTATCAGTAAGTTTTCTCTTCAACAAATTCAGATGAATGAGGAATGTCTCTCATTGACTGAAGATTCTCATTAGTTTACCTGCCGTTTATTCTTCATTTATTTCTTGGAGAGGCATTGTCTTATGTTTGTGGCGTTCCTTGTAGCAACTTATTTTCTCTTTTATTCGCAGCACACCATTAGGATTAGAATACATAACTATATTATATCAAAACAGTACTAGATGTATTTATGAAAATACACTACTTGCCTGTAGAAAGACAGGCATTAGCGTTCAAAATCGTAATGCAACAAATATGTCTATACTTAAAGGCAACAGTGTCATTATACAAAATTGATGATTTACCTGAAGGACTCCTGACTGTCAACATAGGTTGACAATTTGGTGTTCTTGATAATGTTTCAGTGAACTTTATGTCACCATTAATGTAAGTATAAAATTTGTTGACAGCTGTGTTCCATGTATATGCTATATGTGTCCATCTACCTCTGCTTAATTCTGGATTTCTTTTAATATGAAATAAATACCATTATCTTTGTTTAAATCGAGTTTCGACCCCAATCATGGCGTAGGAATTCATTAGGCACCGAACATGCAAATGGAGCTACTTTCATTCAATAACCCAATTACTTAAGGGCCACTGCTGTTCAAATAAGCGAGGTAAAGTTTTAATGTGTGTTTCTACCTCAATATGCCGTATATTTGATAAATATAATATTACATTCGTGTTGATTTGCATTGAATTTATTGATTTCGTTGATTAAAAATAATTCAGAAACACATCAAGGACTCGCTTCATATCATTTTGTCCAACACTATTATTATATCTCCCCGGCAGCTATGAAGGAACTTACCCTCGTTAAATGCTCGACGTTCTACTTCCTGCTGGGCATTGCTAAAAGTGGCGGCAGCGATAGGAGAGGTGATTTTATAATAAATATACACATATACGTACATTGTGTATATACATGTAACATCAAAACTAGTACCAACTGTTTTTCAGCAAAGAAGAATTACGTTGCAGTTTCCTTGGGATAACAACAAGAAGCCTTCTAAACGCTGGTAAGACAATAAAATACTCTTAATGGTCATCATTGAATTGAATACTAGTTTACACGTGAAATGATTTACAACAGGTGTTATACTTGTCATGTTGTATATACGGGGTTCAGGACATTCATATCACGCTGATGATGATACAAAGAATTTTAACACGTTAAATGAAAATTACTAGTCAGTCTTTGTCATATACAATTTTTCCGAACTTAAAAGTAGAATATACAGTAAAACTTTACTTAAAGACCACCTAAATAATAACATCACCTCAACATTAAGACCACGCTTATCAAGTCCATTTTGACTGTTCCGCTCTTTATTCAACCTCGATATTAAGACCACATCAATATTAAGACCATATTTCAATGGTCTCAATGGTGGTCGTATTATTGAGGTTTTATTGTATATACAAAACTTTTAATGGGTTCTGCTTGAATGTACGAATATTCGAATATACATTCGGAAGGTTGACCAAACATTTGAAGATTAAAATTGCCACTTGTTGACATTCCTAGTTATATCAGCAAGGTCTCTCCTGATTATTTAAAAACGTAAAAAGCTGTCACCTAGAAACAGCACATTTTGTTAAATGATTGTCTATGAAATTGGCCTCGACCTGTTTTACAAAGGGACCAAACCTGAACATACAAAGCTACTTACGGGCTCGGTATCCGAGGTCTCTCATTTAGAACACACTCAAGTTGAACTTTGGGACACATTGTGTGTGATGTGTCCACTAGTTTGGTCCAGAACAGTAAGGTCATAGCATGAATATTGGAAGATATACTTGTCAGTGACACTGGTCCACTGGTTTCCTCAAGCAGAATATCGTAGCCTGTAAAAGCAAAGTCGATCCGATGTTTGATTTACGACAAAAGTTGCGATATAGAGCGGCTCGGTTTCGCTTTAAATTATCAATTAATTAATGATGTCTTTTTCGAAGCAGTCGTACTAACTTGACTTTGTTATTTACATATCAGTGTTGTGTAAACCAATCAAATCTTACGTTAACCACTAAACGCACTTCTCATCAACCGATTAACGTTTGTAACCTCGACCTCGGTGAATTTGCCGAAATCCAGTTTGGTTCTGGAGTGACCAGCAATCGTAACATTTGGGCAATTGTGTATGTTGCAGAACAAATCTTAACCTTCAAATTGCGCCGACCATCTTTTTTCAAGATATTCCTTTTTTTAATTTTGACATGTGCGTTATATTCACGCTTACTCTGACAATCTTGACTTGATGTAGCGTTTGTAGTTTGTGTAGTTTTTCCACTTGGACATTGTTTACAAGTTGTTTGTCCTACATCATCCTGATATTTTCCATACAGACA
The DNA here is from genome assembly GCA_032209605.1 of Mactromeris polynyma. Taxonomy (NCBI): domain Eukaryota; kingdom Metazoa; phylum Mollusca; class Bivalvia; order Venerida; family Mactridae; genus Mactromeris; species Mactromeris polynyma. The sequence continues at coordinate 30,635,267 of JASFXZ010000005.1, forward strand.
GGAAGAACAAGGCTGCATTCCATCTGGGGATGAAGTGCCGTGTCCACATAATTCTAAAATCATATTTCAATTATGTTTTAAAGCAAATTGTAAATGAAACAAATGCGAATGTCAATTCTCACATTGTAAACATCTCTAGCCATTTCATTGGTCAACAATCATGAATACACGCACTTACTCAAACCGTTTGGACACGCGCTGGCAAGTAATCGACATAATTGTGGTTTAATTGAAGTCTCCAGAAGCAGCACTGTGACGAAAATGTGTTCTGAATTAAAACGCTGGAATGCGCTTTAGTCCTTGTCCGACTAAACTGTGTTCTACTTCAAACCGAACGGAGACTCCATTTCCATAAAAGACAAAAATATGTTATATTACCTAATGCTATTTGACTCATTGATCAGTAATAGACCAAACCATGCTTTAATGCAAACTACTAACAGATGCATTAGTCAGTAAGGACACTCTGCGCTGATTCATAAAACCTGAAAACGCCTTGGTCAGTGATCCCCAACCGTGTTTTCCGACTCAAACCATCAGAAAACACATTGGCTATTCACCACCATTAAAAGAACAGGAGAAGATTGCAACATTGAATGTGCCATGGGGTCGTCATTTACATGACAATATCTCATCATATACACCTGTTAGAGACATTCATAATACTTAGAATTAGGTGTTTTCCTCACATTACTGTTTAACAATGCCTCAGAAAAGTTTGTTTGCGCATCTAGTGAGTCTCACGGTATCTAACGAAGGTAGTGAGTTCTTATTATAAATGGGCCAAGCGCAGCATTTCTATTTATTAAGAACACGAACACATTTCATTTTGCATTTATAGACGTTTGTTTGGGTACCGCAAAATTACTGTGTATTCCTAAAGGCTATGTACATTGGTGTAAATACGAGTGGCATTTCAAAAGTAATGCAACTTGGGTAATATAAAGCGAACGTTTGATAGATTTTAAATTATTTACGCGTCATACCCTCAAAGTAATCCCCCTTGTTACGTACACAAAGTTTCAAACGTTTAATCCAGTTCTTAAAGGCATCTTCATGCTCATTTTCAGGTATAACCAGCATACACTGATCAACAGCGGACCCCAGGGCCTGTCGGGACCTATACCGTCTACCAGCTAAATGTTTTTTTTCAGTTTAGGGAACAGGAAATAGTCACACGGGGCTAGGTCGGGGGAATATGGTGCTTGTGGAAGAACTCGAACCCTTTCCTTGTTCAAAAACGAGGTCACAAAAGCAGACTTATGCGCAGGGGCGTTGTCATGCAACAGGGATAGGTGCTTAAAGCCAGCGTGTGGGCGACGTTTGAAACATTGTTTTTTAAGTTTCTTCAACACTTTTTCTTTATAAAATATACCAGTCACAGATTTTCTATTTGGTACAATCAATTGCATAATAGGACCACGGATATCAAAAAAAATAACAAACATTGCTTTCTTAGCACTGATCAATCTTTTGGCAATTGAGGGGCGGCGACAGTTTTTGGTAGCCCATATTTTGTTGTTAATTTTTCTGGTAGGCTCGAAAAAATGTACCCATGTCTCATCTCCAGTAATAATGTCAGAAAACTGCTTTCTTTGATATTTTGGAAACATTTTAAGCAGTTTTCTGGCAGTTTCAAGTCGGACACACTTTTGCTTGTCAGACAACAAATGAGGGATCCATCTAGCTGTAATACGTCTCATTTTTAAATGACGTTTTACAATGCGGAATACGCTTGCGGCTGAAATACCAACTATACTAGCTATCTGATGAACAGTTAGTCTGGCGTCAGACTTAACCACATCACATATTTTTTTAACCGTAGTGTTAGAAGTAGCACTACTAGGACGTTCCGATGTTGGTGCATCATTAATGGAGACACAACCGCTTTTAAACTTCTTAATCCACCTCGTGACGGTGGCATACGACACTTCATTCTGTCCATGAACAACACACAATTCGTCAAAAATCTCCTTCGCTGATACGCCAAGCTGGCATCGAGTCTTTACATAACCTCGAATTTCAGCTGCCTTTACACTTCTCTTGCCGACTATTTTACTATAGTGTCAATGACTATATGTTGCTTTTATGTAGGGAATTGATGTATCGCTACATCGGTACGATTTTCACGAAAATCCCGTGCAAGACGAGGCCGCACGATAATCAGTTGCATTACTTTTGAAATGCCCCTCGTATGTAGGCTTCCTATTGCTTATTATCACTAACATACTACCACACACCAATGCAGTTGTCAATAAGCTTGGAGCCGTTTTGTTTCGTTGAATATCCAGCAGGACATGCCATGCAATCAATGCTACCTTCTCCACCAGTATACTGACCAATGGGACATTTATGGCATGTTGTTGTCGTCTCATTCAAATATTGGCCAGACGGACAGGGTACTAGAATAAAGATACACATGGCAACGTGAATCACATATTTACAGCGATTTACAATGTTCTAAAACTCGTAACAGTGCGTATCTTCCTAATCACTTTTTCACAAATATCACGCGATGATGAATATTTGAAACGGCCGTTACACATTGAATAAAAGGTATGTTATTTGTTTCAATTCTAACCATTTGTTGTTAACTGTATGCTTTCGTTTAACCATCTATATAAGACTTATTGCACGGAAATATGACCGGAATACTATCAATATCTTATATATAAAATCGAAAGCTAAAAGAAAAAATAAGAAGAATAATGTTATCTGCAATTGGTAAATGGTCACTGCTGCGTTGGAGATTGCACACTTCTCTACTTCCCTTTTTGTATTGTAAAAAGGTCAGGTAATATTTATATTTCTTATCACTTGAATGGGGAACCAATATGCACTTATATTGATATACATTAATTACTTCTGAGGCATATTCTTTTGAAGCTTAGAATTAAGTACCCATTTAATAAAGATGGTTAAGATAATATGAATACATACTGCAATTGTTTTTGTCTAAGACATATCCAGTGTCACATTCCATGACTGCGAAGTCTGGTGTTTGCCAGGAATCACTTTTTGTTGTAAAGTTTTGAATGTCAAGAGAACCATTGTTGAGAAAATCTTGTATAACGGATGATAGTGAAGCCATGACTTCGTCATAATAAGCTATTTTTGAACCAACCTCTGGCGATGTCATACCCTCTGGCAATGTCATAGTTAAAACAATTTCCAACTCGACAACAAGTAAGTGACTTTCAGCTTGACGTTTCTGTACTGTGTGAGGATACTTAACTGTTAAAAGTATAACAGTAATAGTTGTTAGTTTATTGATCTAACTCAAGACGGTATAGGAAGGAAATAGTTTCATGGGGTTAATATTATTTTTTGCGGGATTTAGGAGATGGTCGCCGCCGACAATTACTGCTTCTATCTATAGATATGACAAAATTTGTGTAAATGCAAAGCAAATCAAACGAGAAAGAGTCCACTTTTAAGAATTGTCGTATATTAATATGATTGGTTTCTTGGTTTACGATTGTACATGTTTTCATCCCTATATATGTACATACCGACTGAACGAATCGGTCTTCGATATTTGTCCATAATCGGGTTGTCAGGGTCTAGAGTTGCTCTTCTTTCTGTTCTTTTTTTAATAGGACCGCATATGGTGACAATGTTCTCAGCAGTGCATGTTTCACCAGGGGAACACATTTTAGCAAAGAGTGGATTTATTCCAGACTCCAGTATTTCTATAAACTTTTGTTTGATCTCCGCCATTGTTTCATTTGTACCACAGTCACCACCATAATAGAACATTTCTCCAGGAAGTCGTAGACCTCTAGGATTTGGTGCTGAAAAAAGAAGAGAGCAAAGTAGTTTACCTTAAGCAGCATGACATGGCCGGCAATATGTGGTAGTAAAATATTTTTATACGATGTAACTGGAAGATGGTGCGTATTGGTTAACAATTAATGTACATAAGGCACTGCATAATGCCCGTGAGAAGTACTTGTTCTGCGTTCACTTTGTCAACACAGCAGCAGGAATAACAATTGACTTAAACAACATTTAGCATTACCCTCTGAACAATCTGGTACTTCGCTAGGCTGCCATCCTGCAATGTCTAAACAGAAGAACATGCCATGGAAGTTGCTGGCCACGTATGGAATTTCAAACTTGTCATTACACATCATCGAGGCAACAGGCTGTGATTGCATTGAATCATAAACAAGCACACCATTAATCGGTGGGTCTAACTCTGGACAGGCAATGTCTGAAATATATGGCATAAAAGTGATAAATGGCAGATCAGGGATGGTGAGATACCATATTATATTTACTCGTACAAGCTTTATATGATTGGTGCGATGCTTCCCTGTTAATGTTTCAGCTCAACTTTTATGTTTATACATTTATATTCAGTTTAAATAAGGTTTATTCCATTCCATATAGACATAGACAATAATTTGTGAAAAAGCCATCCAGCTTGCTTACGGAAGGTCAGTGGTTCAGCCCACGTGTCCGACTGGTGTTTTTCCTATCCTATAGCCGGATAGAGTCAATACATGATCCTGGCTGTTTGTGTGACTTTTAGCACTATTAAAATGATTTCCTTTATAGAGAATATATATACGAATGGTAACATAATACCTCTGCAGAATGGTTCCGTACCATCACCCCAGTCCCATACACCGTTAGATGTTTCAATGTTCTCGCACGTTATAAGATCTGTGCCATTTAGTGGACGATGAGCCAAACATGATAGCCTACACTCGACACCGTATGTATATCTCGTACCAGAACAATTAAATGCAAGAAAGTTATCTTTAAGAGTGTCTAATGGGTGGCCACATGTAATTTCTGAAAATTGTAAAATATATAATGAAGCAATACGGTGTAATTCTAGAAAATTAATAATGTATAATATTATAATATCAATCTCCACTTCCAACCTCACTGGGTATTTAGCAAGGAAACAGAGTTGCGTGCAACCCTTTCCGAATAGCCCGCATGTACTGTGTTTAATTTATGACTCCAGTTTTGTAATTCTAGTAAACATCCCAATAAAAGATGGTAACTACTATCTTATAAAACGTATTCTTTGTTTGGTTGTGATATGTATATTATGATCACTGGAGAACAAACCTTGTACTTGAAGCTCCATGCTGCATTCTGGTGATTTATTGCCATCAGAGTCGATCGCTATGTATGTGACATATGCACTTCCAACAGAGATCATATCACCCGTAGATGGACCAGATTTCTTGATGATTTCAGGTGCTGGGTCAGTGCTATCAGTTACAGTAGGCATCTCCCATATTACTGACGTAGATGAGGATCCTCGGTCTGCGTAAAATATCTGTGGAGTCTTGCACGCTAATGATGGTGGACTGTCATCTACAAAACCAATTACTTTACACGATAGCAACCAACTCTTGAGTACTCAGAATATTTGTGGATCGTAGAAACAATATAATATTAAACATGTTTGCTTAGATAGATACGAAATTGTATTTAAAACATAACCTGTAAAGTAATAAGATTTACCTATGCATGAAGCAATTGCATTGTTGAGCCATGTTCCATCTTGCTGGCATTGAGTATACAGTTGTCCTTGTAATGAGTAGCCTTCATCACATATCATTGCGCAGACTGATTGGTAGGAGTAAGTTAGATCTGCACAATCAACATTACCATTGGATGGTGGTGTAGGAGGTATACATGCCAAATCTAGAAGAACAATAATGCATGTTCATACATGAATGACTTTTTATGTTTTAATCGCTGAAATGTCCGAATATCGGTTACTAAAAGCAGTGCATATTAATTGGTAAATAGAAAAACATAATGCCAAATTCCAGTTGATGCGTTTGATGTTTTTTTATGCACAGGAGATTGTCACGAGTTATTTCCCTTTATCCCATCTTCTATAGAAGGAGTTAAGGGCGAGAACTCTAGAAGGGGTAAAGGGAAAGAACTCATGACAGTCTTATGTAGTATTATCCACCTTGTCGTGCCTTTAATATCAACGCTTCTGATAAGTCATCGAGTACATATTTACATAGCTTTACGTGTCTGTAATATATCCATGTTCTATGATGTATTACCCTGTGTTCGCCGTCCCATATTTGGGAGAGTAGTTCGGCGGAGATTTGTGTTCGTTTTATTTGGATGACTGTATGACAAGAGTGAGGGTGTGTACACTCTAAAACCATGTGCGAATCCCCAGTGGCCATTTTGTCATTTTACCCATCATGTTTGTGCTTTGTCCCTCATACTGTTGTTATTGTTCATATCTCCATTTGTTTCATGTGGATACATGCCCTGTATATGTGACAGTTTGTATTGTTGGATGTTGGATGAATAGGCTTTACCACCTAAGTTTATATTGCTTAAATGAGGGTCTTCTGGCAATATAACGGTTATGTGGCTGTATTGACATTCCGTCAAACTGGTTTAGACCCCATTATGTATATAGAGAATAATAGGTTAGTGACGTGGATGGCAAGGCGGAGGAATTTATCTGGTATTCTATTAATCCTGCCACTTCTTGTGTTAAGTAAGGAGAAATACCTTTAATTTCAAATAATACCGATTTACATCTCCTAAATTATGACGTAATTATTGAATATAACTGTGGTTAGCACCTTACGCCGAGAAAATAGTTCCCATGCCTCTGACACATTTTCAATAGTAATATGAATTTATCTGCGTTTGGGAGCATCTGATGAGCATTAATTAATAACAAATCGAAGATTTTTCAACAATTTTGTAAGAGTCGAAAATTAAACATTACAATTAGTTGTTCATATGCAATTTACCACGGTTGTATACAAATGACAAGAAATGTCAAGTGCGGCACAGAAATGATATTTACATTTATTTCATGAATATTTTGACATTTAAAACTGCACTAGAAAACAAGGGATTCATCTGTGCATTCAGTCTATCAGTGTCATGCAAAGGAATTTCCGGCAAAAAATGGATGAAACCGGTCAGGGATTCTAATATTGAGAAGATAGATGGGACACGTACTGCTACTGATGTTACTTTCTGGAGAAACCCAACCGCTCGGTCGACCCTGATGAGTTCAAACCCATATGGACTCAACTTTCCGACACGATGTTGTTTGAATGGTGTAAACAGTCGACAATTGGTTTCCTACGTCGTTTACTACGTATTTCAGTAAGCACTTACATTCGGGTCAAGATGCAGACCGAGTGTGTCTAATAACGGATAAAATAAGCACCGTAGGAATGAAATCAGAACTATTTTGCGGAATTGAACATTTTATTGTATGCATTATACAAAAAAGAATGACAGTACTCAATTAAAAAAGCAATTGTTTTATTAAGTCCGGGGACACGATAACATCGCGATACTTGATTAGAAATAGTCCGGATAGACACATGGTCAAGTGCTGTGGGATAAATGTCATGTGACCAACTGACCTGATAAAGCAGAAAACAAAAAGTACCCTGTAATCGGATCGATATTACTGCAAGTGACAGAATAAACTCAGTTCCATGACGGTTAGGCCATTGTGTTAACATCACATTCACCTATGTGTCTTTGTGTTGATACGTTATTACTTTCACATGTTGGAATGGATGATCACGTGGGTGTCTAAGTGTTGATACGTTACTTACTTTCACATGTTGGAATGGATGACCACGTAGGTGTCAAAGTGTTGATACGTTACTTACTTTCACAAGTAGGAATGGTTGACCACGTCTGTGTGTTCTCGCATGTCACAGTACTATTTCCGACTAATTCATACCCGGCATGACACTCGTAACGGCATTGGCTCCCTACACGGAAATCATCACACTTACGCTGACCGTTAGAAGGCCACTGTGGACTGGCACATGTAGTCTCTGCAACCGAGTAAGCATTGTAAACAGCAGAAAATTGTTAGTTTGTTTTCAATTTGCACCGTTTGTTTACCGAAATAAAAGAGTTCCATATTGCGAACGTAAACAAAAGACTGCGGAACATATTTTCTGGAATACAACTGTGATCATAATCGTCATAGAAACAAAAACCGTTTTCGGGATTTTTAAATTTTTTGTCAGAAAAATTAATAGTCAAAGGAATAAAGTTAAAGAAACAGTTCAAGCGCATGCATTAACTTAGTGTTAAAATCCAAACTCTTCAAGTCGTCTCAACTTCTACGTACTCTTTAAGTGCCAATAAATTATTTAGAGGATGAAACTAACATTGCTTAGCTTATGCAAGGGTGCAGTCTGCCTCATATTCTTCACATGAAACGAACTTCCGCATTCGTACGCGGAATCGTCTAGAAGGGTTTTCCGGCATGTAAACAAAATCACGCGGTGAACTGACCTGATTCTCAGGTCACGTAATCAAATAACCTGTGAAATGACATGCACGTTAATATTGTCGGATGGAAAATGGAAGTGAGTAACACAATAAATAAATAAATAATTGACAACTGTAAGGACAATTGTTATAATTAAAATGAATTATCGCAAGAAACAGTGTCAATTCGAGTGAATCCTTATAAAAACAGCTGAAGATATTTTACGTACTCACCGGTTACAGTAAATGAAAAATGACAATATCCAGCCAAGCCTTGATCATCAGTTGCCTTGTACGTGATGTAATGTGTCTTACCACCAACAGCCCCTTGAAACAGTCCCCCATTTGTACCCCCATTTATTTGATGTACTCTAAAATAAATATTGAAAGAGAGAGAATAAGTTGGGAGTCGAGCAGGAAATGCCACTTGCGAACCTAGCAGTTGATCGTTGTATTGCCAAAACACCGTGATTATACAACACTTGACTCTGCTGGTAGAAAGGAACCAATACAGTTAACGCCTCAGAAAACATGAACGTACAAACGAATAAAGAACACAAGTAGGAAATACCACGTACAACGTGGATGGCCATCCTATAAGCCCAAAGGGACATGCAAATATGTATACACATTCATATAAACAATTACGCAGGCAAATGGGAAATCAGACACAATAGTAAATGCTTGGTACAAATATGTCAATGGCAAAACAGTACTGGAGGTTTAAACCTGGTTTAAGCTAGCAATTCAGTATATTCATCTGTGACGTGCACGAGATGTTACCCTATGTTGAATTTTCAATTGGGTGTCCATAACTGGAAACTTAATATTACTAAACATTGTTTGGACCACACGAACGACTACAAAATGATATTAATCAAGATAAGACCACAAATGTTGAAACGAGTCAGTGGATCTAAATTAGTATTTGGCAAGTACAGATATAGTGAAACCTCGATAACAATACCACAGTCAAAATGAATATGTCTGGGGCCAATTTTGTTCATATAATATCGCATGACTACCATAAGGTACAATGTCCCTTTTTTCGTGATAATGTTTTAAGAGTAAGAAACAGAAAATTTCGGTAATTTGATACATTAACTGCATGAAACTTGTAAACCACGACAATGATCATAAGCTAATTGATAATACGGATTTAAAAACTTTGTGGATATCGAACCGATATCGCTAATTCTATTTATGTCATTCGATGGTTATCTGGGAATGTCCATTTATTGAAACACAATGTTAAGAAGTGAAATAAGGTAGAGCAGGGAGGGATACATTTACAAAACAGAGCTTCCCAAGACACATCTAGGCAAACGGGAGGAGGCACTCACATGGAGGGCTACATTTACAAATCAGAACTTCCCAGGACACATCTAGGCAAACGGGAGGAGGCAAACACAGGGAGGGCTACATTTACAAATCAGAACTTCCCGAGACACATCTGGGCAAACGAGAGGAGGCACACACAAGGAGGGCTACATTTACAAATCAGAACTTCCCAAGATACATCTGGGCAAACAAGAGGAGGCACGCACAGGGAGGGCTACATGTCCAAATCAGAATTTCCCAAGACACATCTAGGCAAACAAGAGGAGGCACACACAGAGATGGATACATTTACAAATCAGAACTTCTCATGATACATCTAGGCAAACGGGAGGATGCACACACAGGGAGGGCTACATTTACAAATCAGAACTTCTCAAGACACATCTATGCAAACGAGAGGAGGCACACACAAGGAGGGCTACATTTACAAATCAGAACTTTCCAAGACACATCTATACCAACGAGAGGAGGCATACACAAGGAGGGCTACATGTCCAAATCAGAACTTCCCCAGACACATCTATGCAAACGGGAGGAGCACACACAAGGAGGGCTACATTTACAAATCAGAACTTCCCATGATACATCTAGGCCAACGGGAGGAGGCACACATAGGGAGGTCTACATTTACAAATCAGGGCTTCCCAAGACACATCTAGGCAAACGAGAGGAGGCACACACATGGAGGGTTACATGTCCAAATCAGAACTTCTCAAGACACATCTAGGCAAACGGGAGGAGGCACACACAGGGAGGGCTACATTTACAAATTAGGGCTTCCCAAGACACATCTAGGCAAACGAGAGGAGGCACACACAGGGAGGGCTACATTTACAAATCAGGGCTTCCCAAGACACATCTAGGCAAACGGGAGGAGGCACACACAGGGAGGGCTACATTTACAAATCAGAACTTCCCCAGACACATCTAGGCAAACGGGAGGAGGCATACACAAGGAGGGCTACATTTACAAATCAGAACTTCCCAAGACACATCTATGCCAACGGGAGGAGGCACACACAAGGAGGGCTACATTTACGGGAGGATGCACACACAGGGAGGGCTACATTTACAAATCAGAACTTCTCAAGACACATCTATGCAAACGAGAGGAGGCACACACAAGGAGGGCTACATTTACAAATCAGAACTTCCCAAGACACATCTATGCCAACGAGAGGAGGCATACACAAGGAGGGCTACATGTCCAAATCAGAACTTCCCCAGACACATCTAGGCAAACGGGAGGAGGCACACACAAGGAGGGCTACATTTACAAATCAGAACTTCCCATGATACATCTAGGCAAACGGGAGGAGGCACACATAGGGAGGGCTACATTTACAAATCAGGGCTTCCCAAGACACATCTAGGTAAACGGGAGGAGGCACACACAGGGAGGGCTACATTTACAAATCAGAACTTCCCCAGACACATCTAGGCAAACAGGAGGAGGCATACACAAGGAGGGCTACATTTACAAATCAGAACTTCCCAAGACACATCTATGCCAACGAGAGGAGGCATAAACAAGGAGGGCTACATGTCCAAATCAGAACTTCCCCAGACACATCTAGGCAAACTGGAGGAGGCACACACAAGGAGGGCTACATTTACGGGAGGATGCACACACAGGGAGGGCTACATTTACAAATCAGAACTTCTCTAGACACATCTATGCAAACGAGAGGAGGCACACACAAGGAGGGCTACATTTACAAATCAGAACTTCCCAAGACACATCTATGCCAACGAGAGGAGGCATACACAAGGAGGGCTACATGTCCAAATCAGAACTTCCCCAGACACATCTATGCCAACGAGAGGAGGCATACACAAGCAGGGCTACATGTCCAAATCAGAACTTCCCCAGACACATCTAGGCAAACGGGAGGAGGCACACACAAGGAGGGCTACATTTACAAATCAGAACTTCCCATGATACATCTAGGCAAACGGGAGGAGGCACACATAGGGAGGGCTACATTTACAAATCAGGGCTTCCCAAGACACATCTAGGCAAACGGGAGGAGGCATACACAAGGAGGGCTACATTTACAAATAAGAACTTCCCAAGACACATCTATGCCAACGAGAGGAGGCACACACAGGGAGGGTTACATGTCCAAATCAGAACTTCTCAAGACACATCTAGGCAAACGGGAGGAGGCACACACAGGGAGGGCTACATTTACAAATCAGGGCTTCCCAAGACACATCTAGGCAAACGAGAGGAGGCACACACAGGGAGGGCTACATTTACAAATCAGGGCTTCCCAAGACACATCTAGGCAAACGGGAGGAGGCACACACATGGAGGGCTACATTTACAAATCAGAACTTCCCCAGACACATCCAGGCAAACGGGAGGAGGCATACACAAGGAGGGGTACATTTACACATCAGAACTTCCCAGGACACATCTAGGCAAACGGGAGGAGGCAAACACAGGGAGGGCTACATTTACAAATCAGAACTTCCCGAGACACATCTGGGCGAACGAGAGGAGGCACACACAAGGAGGGCTACATTTACAAATCAGAACTTCCCAAGATACATCTAGGCAAACAAGAGGAGGCACGCACAGGGAGGGCTACATGTCCAAATCAGAATTTCCCAAGACACATCTAGGCAAACAAGAGGAGGCACACACAGAGAGGGATACATTTACAAATCAGAACTTCTCATGATACATCTAGGCAAACGGGAGGATGTACACACAGGGAGGGCTACATTTACAAATCAGAACTTCTCAAGACACATCTATGCAAACGAGAGGAGGCACACACAAGGAGGGCTACATTTACAAATCAGAACTTCCCAAGACACATCTATGCCAACGAGAGGAGGCACACACAGGGAGGGTTACATGTCCAAATCAGAACTTCTCAAGACACATCTAGGCAAACGGGAGGAGGCACACACAGGGAGGGCTACATTTACAAATCAGGGCTTCCCAAGACACATCTAGGCAAACGAGAGGAGGCACACACAGGGAGGGCTACATTTACAAATCAGGGCTTCCCAAGACACATCTAGGCAAACGGGAGGAGGCACACACAGGGAGGGCTACATTTACAAATCAGAACTTCCCCAGACACATCCAGGCAAACGGGAGGAGGCATACACAAGGAGGGGTACATTTACACATCAGAACTTCCCAGGACACATCTAGGCAAACGGGAGGAGGCAAACACAGGGAGGGCTACATTTACAAATCAGAACTTCCCGAGACACATCTGGGCGAACGAGAGGAGGCACACACAAGGAGGGCTACATTTACAAATCAGAACTTCCCAAGATACATCTGGGCAAACAAGAGGAGGCACGCACAGGGAGGGCTACATGTCCAAATCAGAATTTCCCAAGACACATCTAGGCAAACAAGAGGAGGCACACACAGAGAGGGATACATTTACAAATCAGAACTTCTCATGATACATCTAGGCAAACGGGAGGATGTACACACAGGGAGGGCTACATTTACAAATCAGAACTTCTCAAGACACATCTATGCAAACGAGAGGAGGCACACACAAGGAGGGCTACATTTACAAATCAGAACTTCCCAAGACACATCTATACCAACGAGAGGAGGCATACACTAGGAGGGCTACATGTCCAAATCAGAACTTCCCCAGACACATCTATGCAAACGGGAGGGGCACACACAAGGAGGGCTACATTTACAAATCAGAACTTCCCATGATACATCTAGGCAAACGGGAGGAGGCACACAAAGGGAGGGCTACATTTACAAATCAGGGCTTCCAAGACACATCTAGGCAAACGAGAGGAGGCACACACATGGAGGGTTACATGTCCAAATCAGAACTTCTCAAGACACATCTAGGCAAACGGGAGGAGGCACACACAGGGAGGGCTACATTTACAAATTAGGGCTTCCCAAGACACATCTAGGCAAACGAGAGGAGGCACACACAGGGAGGGCTACATTTACAAATCAGGGCTTACCAAGACAGACACATCTAGGCAAACGGGAGGAGGCACACACAGGGAGGGCTACATTTACAAATCAGAACTTCCCCAGACACATCTAGGCAAACGGGAGGAGGCATACACAAGGAGGGCTACATTTACAAATCAGAACTTCCCAAGACACATCTATGCCAACGGGAGGAGGCACACACAAGGAGGGCTACATTTACGGGAGGATGCACACACAGGGAGGGCTACATTTACAAATCAGAACTTCTCAAGACACATCTATGCAAACGAGAGGAGGCACACACAAGGAGGGCTACATTTACAAATCAGAACTTCCCAAGACACATCTATGCCAACGAGAGGAGGCATACACAAGGAGGGCTACATGTCCAAATCAGAACTTCCCCAGACACATCTTGGCAAACGGGAGGAGGCACACACAAGGAGGGCTACATTTACAAATCAGAACTTCCCATGATACATCTAGGCAAACGGGAGGAGGCACACATAGGGAGGGCTACATTTACAAATCAGGGATTCCCAAGACACATCTAGGCAAACGAGAGGAGGCACACACAGGGAGGGCTACATTTACAAATCAGAACTTCCCAAGACACATCTATGCCAACGAGAGGAGGCATAAACAAGGAGGGCTACATGTCCAAATCAGAACTTCCCCAGACACATCTAGGCAAACGGGAGGAGGCACACACAAGGAGGGCTACATTTACGGGAGGATGCACACACAGGGAGGGCTACATTTACAAATCAGAACTTCTCAAGACACATCTATGCAAACGAGAGGAGGCACACACAAGGAGGGCTACATTTACAAATCAGAACTTCCCAAGACACATCTATGCCAACGAGAGGAGGCATACACAAGGAGGGCTACATGTCCAAATCAGAACTTCCCCAGACACATCTAGGCAAACGGGAAGAGGCACACACAAGGAGGGCTACATTTACAAATCAGAACTTCCCATGATACATCTAGGCAAACGGGAGGAGGCACACATAGGGAGGGCTACATTTACAAATCAGGGCTTCCCAAGACACATCTAGGCAAACGGGAGGAGGCACACACAGGGAGGGCTACATTTACAAATCAGAACTTCCCCAGACACATCTAGGCAAACGGGAGGAGGCATACACAAGGAGGGCTACATTTACAAATCAGAACTTCCCAAGACACATCTATGCCAACGAGAGGAGGCATACACAAGGAGGGCTACATGTCCAAATCAGAACTTCCCCAGACACATCTAGGCAAACGGGAGGAGGCACACACAAGGAGGGCTACATTTACAAATCAGAACTTCCCATGATACATCTAGGCAAACGGGAGGAGGCACACATAGGGAGGGCTACATTTACAAATCAGGGCTTCCCAAGACACATCTAGGCAAACGAGAGGAGGCACACACAGGGAGGGCTACATTTACAAATCAGGGCTTCCCAAGACACATCTAGGCAAACGGGAGGAGGCACACACAGGGAGGGCTACATTTACAAATCAGAACTTCCCCAGACACATCTAGGCAAACGGGAGGAGGCATACACAAGGAGGGGTACATTTACAAATCAGAACTTCCCATGGTACATCTAGGCAAACGGGAGGGTGTACACACAGTAAGGGACACAAAAACTAAATGAAGAAGTCTAGTAGGAAATGATCAATCCAAATTCACAGCCACGCCAACAGCACAAGCAAACAGGACAGAAGATACAATCGTAAATAATGGGCGAAGAAAGAAGTGTCGCATTGGTACAGTATATTGAATGAAAGCACTGAAAGTGCTGACAGCAAGGGACTCACTGCAGATCACAGACGTCACTTTGACATATATATTTTACCTATCACAATAGTCTATCAAGAACACTTTGTTATGTCAGTAAAATAAATTATTATAGGAGTTAAACACACAAGATTATATACAAAGAATTGGTATTGACAGTCAGGATGGATGGAGAAGAAGTAAACAGTACCTTAATGTTGATTATATGCCAAGTTTCAATGCAATCTATAGTAAAGTATTTTGCTACATGTGTTCTAAAAGGAGACTTCAGTTCAAAGGGCCAGAATTCTAAAATATTTTGATGGATGCACAGCAAACTTATGTCTTACACATCTACAAACCATGTATCATGGTACTTGTATAATCAAACTGCATTGTAATCCCTTGAAAACTGAAGAAGTAGTTAAAAGAGAGAGAGAATAAGGTGCTACACAAACTACGTATGTTGTATATTGGACAGAACAACCAATCGACCGACCTACAGACAGGATGACAATAAAACAAAAAGTATGTTTCCGTACATCGTCGATATTCAACGGAACGATGAAGGAAAAAACATTTCCCGTGATTTCAATATACGTATAATTGTTCGTTGGATATGTTACATGTTGCACCGATTTCTTGTATACGTATCTCTGTCTACTGCTATCGTCCGCTGTCTACTGTACACTATCTTATACAAAGTCCGCTAGCTTGTTTTCAATGCACTTCACGGCTGCGGCGTAGGCAGACATTTCTGTAATTTGCAGTATTTGATCTGCAAGTTTCTTTGCGGTTCTTTCTTTTGCGTAAGTGAAGTCAGCTCAAATCCGTTTTATAGCTGATATCGCAAATGCTTACCGCTATTTTTTGTTAGACAATGACTACTTTCTTCTGGAGTATGTAGCCTTTGGCGGTTCAGAATGTTAGACTTGGGATGACTCATCCGATGAGTGTCCGCGAATTTCGCCTACTATAGCTCTGCCGAGCCCCTTGCTAAAAACGTTCGGAGCAATATCTAACTAAATATCTACTTACCTTGGTGCCCTTCCATTTCTGCTCGATGCTCTCGGCTCTGTCCAGCTTACTTTAACGCTGTTCGATCTAGATGCTACAGTGTAAGTATTCATGATTTCTCTAGGTTTACATGGTGTGGAGAATTCTGGTGGATAGTACGTTGTTGATCGTGTCTGTCGTTCCGTACTGGAGCTGTGACTCGGTTGTTCCGCCTCGTTATGGTTCTGACTGGGACCTTACAATATACAATATATGCATTGAATGACATACCGCCTTGTATGGGCGAAAATGTATCGTATAGCCATAATGCAACAGTGTAATATGATTTCCTGAAAAGTTATATTAGACATGTTGATTGTATGCATTTATTTACAAGGCAAATTGATGCGCAATTTTCCGTAAAATCATTATTTGCATGCTAATTTAAAATGACTATGTTTTGATAAATGAATAAATGAATAAATCCACAGGAAATTATCTTATCAAACGAAATGCACACATATCGTAGTTACATTTGAACTTGTGCTCGAAAGTTACATGTTCCTTACACGTATTAAACCAGTAACTCAGAGTCACCATTTAATTTCATAGAAAATTGTTACAATATTCATAAGTAGGTTATCTCATTTATGTTGTTTATGTACACTATCATATACATATAGTCCGTGTTAGTTTACTAGAGAACGGATGTAATCAATCTGCGAGATAGTCAGCCAATGAAAACACGTCTTGCGAAATAATGACCAATAGACACAGTGTACACAATAACGGTATTCTCAACTAAATTCGAATCGACAGTACATTGTACTATAGAAGGGGCAATAACCGTGTTGCAATGTACTGTGGTTTATTTGTCGTAAAACGTACTTACAAAACAATACGCATGTCGCAGCTCCAAGAATCGCACCAAGAACTAAAACTTCCAAAACTCGTTTATGCCTTGTTTTAAGGTCACCTTAAGATAAAATGGAAAAGGAAAATAAAACGTCAACTAGTACATCGGAATAGCTCACTGCGTTCTCTACATATACAGAATATATGGGCACTTTTCGGAGATCTGTAAATATACTCAGTACTTTTAAAACGCACTTTTTTCCAACCATTTTTCTTTAAATTCAATTTTTTTACTTTTGAAACACATTGTTTTATGAAAATACTTATCGATTGTCATGCAATTTAGCATGTTGCTTAAAATGCAATAATACGGTGTCAAGTTATTTTCTAGTATCCTAAATGAAATATAAATTGAAAGTTACTTCCATGTATGATATTTTTTTATCACATACTGGAAATGGTTTTTTTAGGAAATCATCCGGTTTTTTAGAAGAAATATAATTATGCCTCCTCCAATGTTTCAAATTCCTACATACCTACGGAAAAATCCGTTCCAGACCAATGCCCATTGTTGCAGATCAGCCGATCTACCATTGGTAAGTTTTCGTCATGTTGTATAAAGGTGCAATTACTCCCATGTGGAACAGTCTGATTATCTTCGCTCAGTCGACTACAGTCGACGGGCTCAAGGAATTTGATTTCATCAAAGAAACATTCTTTCTTTACAAGCACATCATCGTTTTCTCTCTATAATTAATCTAAACTTGCACTTTATTATAATCTTAAGAATTGTATTTGATGTCGGCTCATGTATTCTGACATGAATATCTGTCGAACAAATGATGAATATGTCAATAGTACATGATATTGTACAGACATGGGATTAATGGAATTCATAAAAAAATTAAGGAGAATCATTAAAAAATATGTTGCCGTAGTTGTGGTTCCAATTTAAATATTCAGTAATTTACCGTAAATCGTAAAGAATATTACATAATTATTATTGGTAAAAATGTATAATCAGAAATGCTCGCGAGGGATTAATGCTGACGTTCTTTTAGGAGATCGTTATATTCGCGAAAATAATTACTCGCTTAATATGTACTGTTTTTCTTAATTTAACAACAACCCTGAAAGTAAGATATAACCTCGCGGAAAATCAGGATAACTTCAATCCGCGAAATATTTCCCCGCGAACATATCTGATTTTACAATATCTGCTTCGTGGCTGTATGTTACAATTACTCTACAATGCCTTGTGCTTCTTGTAAACTAATCCAGTGATATTATTCTGGTTTAGCACATGCATGTCCAACAATATCGCTTATCGCATCAGCCAAAAATCGATATTTCCAGTCGTATAAATAGCATTGATTAGATGGGGAACGCTACGTATTTATTATGATTATTTCTTTATTTTTTAACATATTCAAAATATTCAAGCAGATTTGGAAACCTCAATGTATCTTCTTTTCAATCATATAAAAATATTGAAATTTTATATATGTTTAGGCGGGGGAATGTACAGTTTTCTTGAGCCACCCAGTTTCCTATTGAAAACAGTGTAAACGGTCCGTTTTTCCTGGACGTCCGACGTGTTTAAATCACTATTTTAACTTATCCTTAGACGGGAATTCAAATATTCAAGCAGATTCTGTTAGGATATTTTATGCTTGTTCCAACGGTGTCAATTGATGTAATTTATTATGAAAACAAAATGGGGGAATTAAGAGATACATGGAGTACCTGTCAATTTCAGGAGTGTTTCCGTGAGATATCACGGACATTCACGAAGATTAGCGAGTGAAACCGATTTCGGTTAGTCTTTCTTGTGACAAGTTTAATCTCCACATGTGGTCTCGTAAGATGTTATCTCAATCAAACTGTTCGCTGGACCATGGTTTATGGTGGTCAAGTGTAGACTGCATTTATGCAATATTATAGCGTTAATTAAGCTTCATGAAATTAATTTCTTCTAGAAGACCATTATCGACTGTTGTGTCGTATTTTCTTTAGCTGCAGCTTAATTTCAATTGTCATGAACATTTTGTTTTATTCAGCGCAAAGATATAGCATTGGTCACAAATATATAAAATATATGTGGTGTAAACTTGACCTTCCACAAATATCATGAACTAATATAATTCATAAATTATCATCGGGTCAATAAATCAGTTTAAATCATTCGTTATAGCACGGACATATTAACCATATAAAAAGTTTATTATATCCGTGGTAATAGAATTTAATCAATAAATTTATAAATTACACTCCGTGAGTGCTTACTGTGTCACTACCTTAGATATAATGTTGTTCACACCTTCGCACCAGGTATATGAATTTGATTAAAAACTGTAAACAAAACTGAACTTATCAAGATATTTTTTTTTGTAAAAGAAGCATTGGGTAAACGTTCTACTATTTTGAACATTGATGTTTAAATTATTTTGTTCATCTCCACATAATGTTACTTTTTCATAATTATTCTACTATAATAATTCTGATTTTTGATTAATTAACACTTTGATGTGTGTTTCTTCACAATGTATATAGCTCACTTGTTTAAAAAATAGTGTATGTAAATTCACGTTGACACTTTATGTAAATGATATGTATTTATTGACTATGTACTATGTATAAGTCTAAATAAAACTTCTGTCTGTCTTAGTGTGACCGGTAGGTGCTATTAGTCCCAGTGTCAGCTAAGTGTCAACTAGGATCCCTAAAACGGTGTATAATGTACATGCTGAATGTAAAAGGGGTAAAAACAAAATTAAGAAAGAAAGGAAAACTTATTCAACTGCTGTTGAACATGTAAAGTCGTGACTTGAACAGTTGGAGTTATTAAAAATGCCATCAGTGGTGTAAACTGCTTTGTTTTGAACAACATTCAAATATATACGCATGCTAAATTTAATGCGGAGGGTGTGATAGTGAATAGCCAAGCATTATTATTATGTTGTTATTAACGGTTGCTTTCTGTACCATGGAATCTGTTTATTTTTTCCCTTTTTTCGTCCACAGTTTTATTGCATAAGTTATATAACTGATTTCAATAAATCTACTGTAAATAAAACTGAATAGTTATTAAACATGTTATACATGTCCGTGATTTTATTCTTTTCACCCAAAAGTCGCCTGGGGCAAAGACCTAAATACCATTTAATGGTATTAAGGTCTTTGTCTGGGGTAAAACATTTTATTCTCAGCCTTTCAGACATCCTATGTACATGTAATACCATCCTTTCTGATACCTATCAGGGACCACCAATAAAATACGTATATATTACACGGTAGTGACTGTAAGCGGTCACCACAGTATCTTTGGTATTTAAAGTACACACAATAAATTTGTATTTGCAGTTTTAATTGGAAACTGCATGACACATGTTAAGTGAAACGAATTCCTTGTTTTTTTCTATTTCATAAGAAAACATTTGCCTATCACCACGGACATATCCGTGTTAATACATAGGTTTTCAATGATGAAATAATCTCGTGTTTCATCTGGGACCAATATATAGGTCGAACTCTTTATGATCATAAAACAATGTTTTAAGCGTTTATCGGATACATAGATCTAACGTAGCCCGAGGCTATATGCTAATGTGTTATACAAGTCATTAATCGGTGATCATACGGTCACTTACGGAAACTGCCGACAGACAAATCGTCTGCTGACCAAAAGTCCAATCGATAACGATCTGCATCGACTGGATTTATCTGATAAGCGATATTGTTGGGTATGTTTATAATGAAACGTCAAACCAACAATCCATAACAAATTACGGGCAAAAGAGGTTGTCACGAGTTCTCCCCGTTTATCCATTTAGTATACGTATAGGAAATTGTCACGGGTTCTCTCCCTTTATCTCTCTTTCTGCTACAGGAATCACACTTTAAACATCAAAATATATAGAATTATATAGATTATCTACGCATGAATAATTTATCTTTCAAATGATACCTACTTTATGGCAGTCCGTCATATATTGAAGAGGTTTTCCTCAAAAATTCATCAATATGAGCGCTTTACAAAAACCGGTTCGATACATAGATAGTACGGATAAAGGGAGAGAACTCGTGACAATCTACTGTGATTACAGGTAAGGACAATGATTATGCTCATTGAAGCACTTTGTCGACTTTTCAAAACAGCGTTATAATTATACGTTTCATCCGTAGCGTTGTGGATATGCACACGACTTTTAATGCGGACAATTTGGTCCAAATCCTTGTAATCGATGGACACTTTAATGACCTCTTTTTAAACCTAAGGTAGTATCCACGGAAACTCTAAGGCTTTATCAACTAAAGCTTATTTGAAAAAATAATTAAGTGCAAATCTAATTCATAACAATTTAGACAGAAAATATAGAACAGCGAGGCCCATTTGAGTTACTATTATTGTATCAAAGTATAACAAATCTAGAAATGAAAAACAATATTTGAAATTAGAATTAAGCAAACTATCCTAAGATTGCAAAAAGAGCGAAACTTGACCAAAAAAACATCGATATATGTTTAACTGACATGAAAGAAAGAACATTAACTGATTAAAAATGAAGGTAAGGGCAGATAATCCAGACTACGAATACTTACCTCACCTAGCAATAAAACCATTGATACACTTACAGTCGTTTATTCGACAACCTTTTATCCGAATACTGGGTATCATCCGAAATACATATCCGGTGCCAACGTAAATTCTTATATATTGTATATGTAGAATTGAAATAGGCTATTCGAAACTATGTATTATTCGAATGAACGAGGTGCTACTGTATTATGATTTAACTGCCTCATGTTTCGATATATTTTGACTGTAACAAACCCATTTTATGGTAAGTGTAATCAGGTCTGCTAGGTTTACAAACCGATCAATTCATTCAGAAAAAGGTTTTCTACTCGTCTTTGGAGTGAGTTGGAGACAGTTTGTTTTAGATATGAAATGAAAGCACGCTTAAAGCGAAGATCTACAGAATTATAAACATTATCGACAAAACGAAATACGGGTATGCTTTATTCTAAAGCGAACAGATGACCGGTGGAGACATTCATACTTGATTCTTTCTCTATTTGGAAATAACTAAAGTATTGAAAATATTGAATTCGTGACATTGAAATCGTGAGTTACGTGAATTCTCAGGATCAACTTTAACAATTCAATATTCCATTGCGAATAAATGAGGCGCGAATGTCATCGCCGCATTTTTGTATCTATTTAATATGCTTTATAATTATTATTATTATCGTTATTAATACGATTTCATTTGTGAAAATAACAATTATAAAAGTCATGAAAAGTATTAACGTCTGCGTCACATAAGTGAGAACAGTCAACTAGCGGAGGAAATGTCACATTCATAAAACCGTGCCATTCCACATAGATCAGTAAGGTACGAAAGTGTCGCTATAGAGTTACAGATATTTCTATTTATATAGCGTTAGAACGTATCATTGCCTGCATGTTTTTTAGAGTAATAGTCTGTGCACAATGTACTTGTACACAAAACAGTATTGTGTCGTTTATGTACGAAATGTTAAATGAACCTTTAGCATATGTGAACAAAATATGAGAAAAATATATTGTTTAATCTATCATGAATTGTACAGAAACATGATTTAGTCAATTTCGATAACGATATAAGTAACTTACCGCCGACGGGAATACCTGTGAACTCCCGACGCTAAATAAAACGCCAACCAATACGACCATTACTATCTCCCTCATCTTGGCAGCAGCTTTGACACTGTGCTAATGTCTTAATCCGAATACAACCAAGCCAAACTAACACAAGCTCACAATTAACCATTTCATGGGTTGTTTCGTCAATTTATCTCAATGGGCGGAGTTTCCGAGAAAGATTGTCCAAAAAGGAAGTTAACCTAGTAGTGTTGACTGTAATCCAACAGTTCCGATTAATTTTTAACATGTGTCATTCAGTTGCCGAATAGTATAAACTTCGTCATTATTAGAAAGTGATTAATACATTCTGATCTACATGTGTTTAAAATTAATTAACTCAAACGATCACATTATCTCAGTTCTTACATTTATTATAAGGCATAAACAAAAATTTATACATTAGAAGGTAAAAATAAATCAATTTAATGCATTTTTCTCCAAATGAATAATACTCAGATTATGAAATCATGGATAAAATAAATATAAAGAATATACCAAAAATGTCCATATTTCTAAGGATTCATTCTGAGCAATAGTTTAAAATGATTATTCGTTAATGCACGTAATTTGGGACCATTTTGTTAAACTATCCTTTCCTGTATCTTGAACATTTTAGTGCGATGCTTGACCAAACAGTTTAACCACAAAGAACACATGTTTAGCCTAATACTATATATACGTTTATTCCAACTTTCTCTCCTCACCACTGAGGTTTCGGACCCGACTCGGGAGGTAAAATGTGTAGGTGACGATGTTATCCACCTGGTTAACTGACGTCAATGGTTCTACCATTGTACCCGCTTATGTCCTAAATATTACTGGAAGGGGCACATGGAATCTCCCTCCACAATAATAGATGGAAAAGTCTCAACACGACACCAACTGTTTATGTGACTAATTGCTTATTACGCAACAAATATCCCGTTTTGATTAGACAAAGGAAACATGTTCTTACAGCCTGTGAGTGTGAGTGAGTTTTACAACCAATGTGGAAATTTACGCTTTGCATGGAAACAACTTGAAACGTTACCATGCAATCAGTCAGAACGGAACTCTGAAATGACAAATTCAAAGTAAGTATTAAGTGTTTTAAATTAAGGATAGACGGAAGGATCTTCCGAATATACGCTGGCGATATATTCATTAATAACTTACAATAAAGAAATGCCATTTACTCATGTAACAATCAAAATGTGCCTGAAGCGGCAAATTTTAATTATACACACATATTTACAAGTATGAGTGTAGCAAAATATGTTCGAAACCTCTCTTGAAGAGTAACGTAACTTCCTATTTACGTTAGTTCTTCGACATTTGATTTGTAAACATTTGTAAATGCACTTAGAGTTGAACTAGATCTTGAAATGCTTGAACTGGTTGGATTCATTTTTCAAACGCTATGAAGGAATTAGTCTCCGAAAGTTCAAACACGTCTTTCGATATTTTTGTTTCATTTTCAATAGAAATCATTCGTTCACACAAATACTGTGCAAGAAAATAAATTGACATAAATATGTTTGACTCACTGCATAATGAAACGGATCTTTTTAAACATTTTAATCAACTAAACAAAAGACACAAGGCACCTGATTCACGGTAACAAAACAATGTTCATCCAAACATGGTTAAGACTGTTTAATAACTGGCAAATGAACCAATATTTGAGCAATGATAATTGGCGCATATTTCGTTATACGGTCTTATTACGGTCCAGGTGGTATAAGGTAGTATGATAAAGTTCTACATATTTAGATATAAATTTAACTTTTTGACATACAGGAATTGAAGAGAAGTTTGGAGAGGAATTGTGAGAGACGGGAAATTGCGGGTCACGGTGCGAAGAATGCTATAACGTTGATCTATTCGATAACGAAGACTCTGGACATAACCCCAGAAAATGCGGAAAAAGGGAAGTTATCTTCGAACGGGAGGATACAGCGGAAATTTTTTATCGATGGCTATTTTCGGAGCAGCATCAATATTTCCGACACAAACAGAAGTGGAAGAGTTTGCCAATGGAGACCATTGTTTGATTATTATAGACGATCTTATGCATCAGGTAGTTGAAAGTAAAGATACTCAGTTGCTGTTTACGCAGGGGTGTCATCATTGTC
The DNA here is from genome assembly GCA_032209605.1 of Mactromeris polynyma. NCBI lineage: Eukaryota > Metazoa > Mollusca > Bivalvia > Venerida > Mactridae > Mactromeris > Mactromeris polynyma. The sequence continues at coordinate 30,660,253 of JASFXZ010000005.1, forward strand.
GCCTGAGTGTCATCTACTTGTCTCAAAACATTGTTCAATAAGGTAGATCTACTAGAACGATCGCCTTAAACAGTTGGTACACGATACTCTTCAAAAATGTACGAGGAACGTCTCAAATCATGACGTTGGGACGTCAACTCTTTCCTGACAATGCTAATGCTTTATTGGAAGATTATCAAGACGCGACAAAGGACGGCTACGGGTATTAAGTTTTAGACTTAACCCCCATGGGAGAAGACAAGTACAGAATGAGAGGACACTATGATCTACACGCGGTTATAAGGGGAAGCGGTTACTTCGTCATTAAAGATGAGTCGTCTTGTTAAGAAACATTGGAGCTACTTACAGCTTCTGATGAATACAACGTCCAAACAACAAAGAAAGCAACTTTCGGGGACGGGGAGCATAATAAACCATACACAAGCATGAATAATTGAGTGCTTTATTAACAAACAATTTAACACAATCATTTCAATTTTGGTTTCTTCTTGAAGCCTTTCAAGTCGTCTTTCTTCACAAAGAGTACACCAGATTTCCATTTTCCTATCTGACCATCAATATGGCCAATATCATTGCTGCTACTAGACCTGTAATGTAACAATACAAACTAAACATGATTCCACCAGAATTCACAGTGGTTAATACCACTGCAACACTACTTTATCAGAGAAAAATAAATTGACTAAACACAAACAAAACAGTATACACAGTTCGTCGAAGTCCAAGGGCTCTGCTAATACTAAAACATGCAGGAAGGAATGTCATAGATTTCTACAGTTCATGGTGACCGCGTGTAAGAGACTTAATTGAAATCCATTCTGACGTATGGAAGTAGTTTGGCCCAAGGGTGTGCAACTCTGTCAGGCACATCTACACTTCATCCTCTCAAAACTGATAACCTCTTTTAAAAACCTCGCCATAAAATCCTGTTTTCTAATTCAAAGGTTCGATGCAGGACTATCGTAACTCCTATGTATTTATATAGGAGTTATGATAGTCTTGCACTGAACCCTCGAATTGTATTAGTCGGATTGACAGAGGAAATAAATGTCATCTATACATCATGGTCATCATGTTTTGTTTAAATGCCTTTCAACTGTGGAGTCGTTTGTGCCATTATTAACAATACCATTGTACAATATGTTGAAGTCCAAGGGCATATAACTCTGCAATTATTGGACCCATTGACAAAATAAAATTGATAATAAAGGAACATATTTTCTTAACTTTTTAGAGAACTCTATGACCAGACAAATATAATAAACATTAACTATGATAAGGGGCCACTGCATACAACTTATAGTAAGCTGGTTCCTTTGTACAACATGCTTCGAACATTTTTTTATTTTTTGTACTTTTAAAAGTCAAGTAACCAGTCAACAGTCTTGCTGGGACTTTTCCAGCTATTTGGGTGAAGAAGACCATTGGTGGCCTTCGGGTACAGACCCTTTGGGTATAGACAGGCACCTGCGCAGGACATCCAACCTTCCTTAAGCCAGCCAGATTGCTTCCTCACATACAAATTCCACATCATGGTGAAGAAGTCAGCAGTCATAACCACACAGCAAATATATGCATAACTTTAAACAGCTCTAAAATAACATTCATATATACCTTTTCTTTCCCTTTCCACCTTTGGAAACTTTCAATCCAAGTTTTCTATCCTGAAAATAATCATTATAACTTGAAAACTCAACCATTTAGTACAGTTACGAGTGAGTTTTCTGAACCATTTAACTGACAGTGTCTGACATTTCTGAATCCCCATAGCACATATAAGTTTTGTAGACTGTTGGTTTCCTAGGGATCAATGTGGTGGGGAGGCATTATATATGTGGCATTCCCTGAACAAAATTAATCTCTCTTTCAATGTACAGTGGTTGAGGTGTACAATGCTGATCTGAAGCCCAGCTGAGCGAAATTGGATCACAAACTTCATAATACCTAATAAGTGTGAGTTAGTAACCCTGAATGCAGACATCTAAAGTGTCAAGTATAAGATGTAAGAACTTTTACAATAGATGTAACATAAATAAGGTTAAACTAAACACAAACATGTAAAGTTGTATGTACATTTCAATGTTTTGCTCTTTATTCAACCTCAATATTTAGACCACCTCAATAAGAATACCAGTTTTCAAGGGTCCCACTGGTGGTCTTATTATTGTGGTGTTATTGTATTTAATTCCTAATTGACATTGCATTTTGTTTGGATCTTTTCTCAATAGACAGCTTTTAATGTTGAATTTTAGTGATTCAATAAATAAAAGATTGAATGACCATAATTCCGCAATAAACAACTGATATAAAGACATCAAACTTTCGAATTATTTTCATTTACTTATATTTTATATTACAGAATTATATAATTGCATGATGCAAAGTTTAGAATATGTGATTATAGTAATACACTAGACAATTATAATAACATTATAAAGTACAAACCAGTTCACGTTTCTGTACTTCTACCTCCTTCTGTCGACGTCTGTCTTCTTGATAATCTTTATAGTTAACAAATTTATTCTTTGGTGGCTGAAATAATTGAAATATACAGTTGTTGGACAAATAATCTAGATCTAGATTGGTACTTGAAGGTTAATCTCATTATGGCTATTCCAGAAAAATAACGCTCGGCTCCTAGAAATAACAATAACCAATTAAAACTACCTTGGTGGGGGTCAAAATCTATTGGTGGAAGGGGGGGGGGAGTAAAAAACAATTAAATTCTGTTAGTGTTAGTGGACCCCTTAGTTTCAACTGTCGATCTTACCCAGCATGGGAGATTTTCCTGGAATAGCACTTTTAGGAAATCCATACATTTTGTACTGTTGTTCTGATATTAAAAAAATGTTCTCTTTTTTCAATCAGTATAAACGGAAACGTGAATGATACATAAGCCTGACTTGCTCCATTACTATACTAGGTAAAATAAAATTCTTAAAAGTCAACAAAAATATATATCATCCTTAGACAAACATCTGGTTCCTATGTGTACAGATTGCAGATAAACTGTGCATAATGTAGGAGGGTAAGATGGGATCTGCTTCTGAAGTTGGATGGGGCTTTGATACAATGACCTAACAATAAACAGACTGAACACTTGTGAAACATTTATTTCAGAATGCTATAAGGCAGTTTTAACAAACAGATTAAAGGCAAGATTTGAAATGTTGTACACTAAAAGATCACTAGCTAACTTGATTCTAAAAAGAAAGAATAAGACGAACCTTGGCCCCAAGTTTTATAAGAAGTGCCGTCATTGCCTCTTCTTTCTGACTTCCTTCAAATCCCTTTATACCAAACTTCTGTACATCGTATCTCGCTTGTCGCATATCAAAATCAGGATTCTTCTCGGCTAACTGTGCTTCACTGGCATCTATCTCTTTTTTCTGCATTAAAAATGTTGCCATGCAAAAAATGAAGTATAGAACAGAAATATTAAAAATTTTGTAGTAAATATTACCACAATACTTGTGTTTATCATTTGGTGCAAGTAATGCTCATAAATTTACACGAAAATGACGTCAGGTCGCTGTGGTGTAGTGGTTAGCATAACGGACCGGCAATCCTTAGACCTGGGTTCGATTCCCGGTAGCGCCATTGACCGATTTTTCGTGTTTCTCAAACATGACTTTATTTCATAACATTACAAAGAGATATTTTTAATTCTAATATTGATTTTAATTTTGTGTACATGTACAATAATATTTTCTTGCTAATGTACACATGTTTAAAATACAACAACACATGAACTGACTTGTGACCGAATTGTACTTTTATTATTTTAAGAATTTTATTGAAACATATTCTCATTGCCTAGCAACCAGCTATTGTAATACTGCAGTTTATATTATTGACAAAAACTTTGAAACCTTAATACTGCAGTTTATATTATTGACAACAACCTTGAAACCTTAATACTGCAGTTTATATTATTGACAACAACCTTGAAACCTTAATACTGTAGTTTATACTATTGACAAAAACCTTGAAACCTTAATACTGTAGTTTATACTATTGACAAAAACCTTGAAACCTTAATACTGTAGTTTATACTATTGACAAAAACCTTGAAACCTTAATACTGTAGTTTATATTTTTGACAAAAACCTTGAAACCTTAATACTGTAGTTTATATTATTGACAACAACGTTGAAAGAAGGTATGCATGTATTACAAACACAAATGTTCTGTTTAAAGCGCTAAAGCGTAAGTTTCAAAGAACTCCTAAAAGCTATAAAAATGACATTTAGTAGCACAAGCATCCTACAACGGCTCTGAGAAGGACACAATTACCCGAACGCTTAAAAGACGTGTTCAAAACACAGTCAAAGAATCACAAACTGACAAGCATTGCATAGAGTAAGTCAGCAAAGTATCATTACTGACCACATACAAGCAACAAGTCACATTCAAATCTCATTCAGTAAGGGATAAAAGTACTTGCTTACTCTAAAGCAATGCCCTTTGGAAGATGCAACTTTTGTTTTTTGTCTCGAGGCTGTTGCTGAGTAGAGGTTAAATCAATAGCACTCTTTTACAGCTGGAGAATTGATAATATTGTTGAAGAGAGGATGATGCCCACAGGAATGTGCTTAGTCTAACATTATTTTCAACTATGAACAATAACATACTCATAATAATAATCACATATATTTTAACAAATTCATGTTTTTCAAAAAGAGAATGAATACCGTACCTTCGATTTTTTTGATTTGTGTGAATTGAACACAACAACTTCAGGTTCCTGTTTCAACTTTGCCGTATGTATCGGAACTTCATGTTTCTCCTGACTTTCATTCAACTGTTGTTTAAACTCCGACAATCCTAACTGTTCACTCATTTCATGTAATCTCCTCTCGTGTCCTGGTTATACAGAAAATATGTACTGATAAAATATGTTCTTGCAGTGATTTTTTTAAACAATTTTACTGCCGCCTGTGCCTTTTCAATTGGGAAAATAGGGGTGATGAATCCCAAATTTGGGAAAATAAGGTAATGGTTGTTTTGCTTATAAAAATAACATTTCAGCTGTGGCTGGTGTTTGTTAAACATATGATGTGATGTAAGAGCAAGAATTCTTTTATAAAAGGTAAAATACACAAAAACCATACTTAGTAAAAATAAATTTAGAGGAAGGAAAATGAACAAAGAATTGGGAAAAATGATGATGTTTTTGGTAAAATGGACACTTTTTGATAAGGGGAAACAGTGCATATTCAGCAGTAAAATTTCTGTCTTGAATCGTCAGCTATTGTAATGTAATACTGTATTACATGCCCACAATGACACACAATTTCCCTTGATCAAGAAATTGTAATCACATCTTTGGCAGGGTTGCTACTACCGTTGATCCAAAACTTGTGGAGAATACTGTTATTGTGTACACTATCCGGGGACTCGAAAATTCAAAATTCTTGCGAAAATATGTTTTTCGCTAATAAAAGCATGCATATATATACGAATTTGTTGTACATACGAAATTGTCTATACTCTGTTATGTATAACAAGCGATGTAAATAGATGTTCAAACAACAACACAAACCATTTCTGTCAATCTTACATTTGCGACGGAGGAAAGACGCCAATTCATCATTTTGCGAAATACTTCTGCGTAAGACTTTTGTGAAAATATAATGTCGCGAAAATAAAGTGATATACAGTCTTTCTTATGGTCAATATTTTCAAAAACATGCATTCATTGATTGACCACCTCACGATTTGGTTACAACCATTCTCAAGTAAATAAAAGTCTACTATAAAATCATAACATACATAGTAAACACTAGAAATCTACAACATAAACATACAGCAAAATGTCTACAATACATAAATCTGGTTGCATGGATAATTTCAAGTAGTTTCCATACTTATATGTCCGGGGGCATAGATTCCTATAGGCCATGTAGGCCGTAGCTTACACTTTTTAAAAAAAAATGCCATTAAGATATATAAATCTAAGATATTTAATGCATGTTTTTGATGTTATAGTAAGCATATTTACCGAAACAAAATATACACCAAAACGCATCTCTGACGATCAAGCTACAAATATTTTCTAAACAGTAATTCATAATGCTAAGAAAGCCAGGTTTTGGTTTAAGAGGAATATCAACTAGAATTGAAGATGAAACATTAGAGGAAATAATTTCAGCATTGTAAAATGAAGTTTCCTTACTAGCTAACTTACAGGTTTGATTAAGGGTGCCATTGATGTCCAAGTCTGTACGAATATATCAATTTATCGATACTTGTATAACTATGGGAATAGACAGTTAAGATGTAAAAGATCTTAACTAGTGTTTACCCAAACACTGTTTAACACCCAAAATGCTCCAATCACTTTTTGGAGCCCCTCAAAACAAAGGGACACAGCCATTGTGTTATATAGGCAACTGTCAGGACTAAACATACTTAAAAGTTTACTGCACAGGGAGTCAACAACAGGCAAACAAAACAAAGATTTTTTCAAATGCAGCGATATTCAAAAATCCCTCGATTGACTTGTTTGTATTTATAAAGTATAGATATCTTTCCCATCAATGACATGCCTAGATTTGATAAAGTCCAACCTCTACCTGATAACTCTACTTCATCCTGATGTTCCAAATCATCATCAGCAATATCATCCTGCTCATGTTTATTCGTCTTCTTCTTTTTCTTCCTTTTCTTCTGCCTATCATCTAACAAACCATCATCAGATAGGTTGGATTTACTACTTGCAGATTTCTTTTTCTTCCTCTTGTCTGTACCATCCAGGACTGAGTCACCTGATAGATAAAAAACAAAGAATAGATGGAGGAACATTGATGCTAAGGATATCGTTGTAACCATATATAATGATATAACAATAAATTTGCTATTACACATACTTGGCTGCTTTTTGAAATCTCCCTCAGGCTGGATGGTGTGGGGGTAGGAAAGACAATCAATTAAAATTACTTTGGTAGAGGCGGGTCAAAATCTGTTGGTGTGGGTGTCAAAAAGAATTGAAATTCTGTTAGTGGTCCCTTTATTTTCTACTGTCGTTCCTCCCCCCTCCCCCAGGGAGATTATAGCCCATATTCATTTTCTATTGTGGCAGGAATGGGTTTATTTCAATATTAATTCTAGTCCTGGATCACCAATTAAACAATATGAAATAATTATTGGTTCTACAGTAAAGAGGTTTATATCATATCATATGGTTGATTACACATCTTTTGGTAACATTTTCATATGGTCATATAGTGCGGTTTTATTAACCACGAACGTACGAATATATAACCTGGACCATATCATTTCAAAATAGTTGTATTGAAATGTTCGTGTTTGTCCTTAAGTTTACAGAGAAAAGGCTGCGGTTGTGTTTTGATAGAAAAGTATATAGCTTTATGCTCGAGTGCATTTCCTTACCTAAATTGGCATGGATGGGTCCTGAAAGATCAATGCACCTGTTCGCATCAATCTAACAGCACTAAACTATGCTACATGTACTGATGTAGTCATTCTGTAGCATGAAAATCTCAAGCTTTTGACTCCAAAAAAGGTATAAAAGGCAGAGTTGCCAACACTTTGTGCTCAGTTCATGGACAGTCACAATGTGGATTTCATCCTTGCCCAAGCTATGCCACCTCTTTAATAATAAATGTAGGGACCATCTTGTTAGTTTTGGAACAGTCAAAAATTAGTTAACTAACATTCTGTGTCATTTCTTCATTAGATTAATGGCTTTTATCACGGACATATGAACCATGGATTCGAACCGACTGATATTGGTGAAACGATAAGAAGAAATAATTTACCCTTATGCTTGGTACGAATAGAAATTTCATCCGATTATACGACGCTCGTTCAGTCTTACAACTCAGTATTGAACAAAAGAATGCATACAAGCAAACAACAAGATAAACACAAACTATATAAATAACATAACGATGTTGTAAACATGACGATTAAATGTCAAAATCTGGTTTCAGAAACAGAATTTTTTTAAATAAAATAAGGAAATAGATAATTAATTTCTTAATTGTAGAAGTTGTAGTCAATCTAAGTTAGTGTCACTGTAAATAATTATAAATAGAGTGAACGTGGGAAAACAGCAACGCTTGTTATACTGTTTGCTTGAACTAATTTTTACTAGTTTTAGTATTGCAAGTGCAACAGAAGAAAAACTAACTTCTATTTTCTTGTGTTCAGTTTCATCTTTCAACAATTTCACAATTAATTAATGATAACAGTATCATTTCTTTTCCGTATCTTTCGTATTATGCCAAATTATATGTTTTGTCGTTAAAATACCAGAAGTAATGCGAATATATACCAGTTTTTTACACTATTCATTAAAAACATTACCATATGCCTGCAACTTCTTTAAAATAACATCATCCACATTTGATTCCATCATCATAAGATTTCACTGCTCACCTGTAAAAAATGATGAGAGAAATTATTCAAGAAGCTCAACTAGTCAATCCATATAAATCAAGAAACATGATTTAGGGTAGCGAACAGTGGGCGAACGTCGAGGGGCGAACACGGATATGTACGAATCTAAGATTATGTGTCGTAAGTATTTTAATTTGTAATCAATAACTTACCTATATTAACATCGAAGTGGTTTAAGAAAATAACATTAAAAATCAACTTAATTTTAAATGGATAACTTACATCAACAAATAGTTCCTCAGTTAGTGAAAACGTGTTTGCCGACTGTTTACCCTTACACCGGTCATTAAGAATTACCTCCCTTGTAAATGTTGCCCTTGAGTAAATTCCATGTCTAAGTTCTAACATCATGCGCATACGGAAAATGAGCGTTTAAATATTTTGGTGAGAATTGATTAAACTATTTGTATAAGCTTAATAATGTGTAGTTGATTTGTATTGGAGTGGGAAACGGGATCCATTTTGGTTCGCGAAATTATATGACAATCGTTCACATGTTAAACTGAAAGTAAAATGAACTTATGGATTTGCCAGCATTAAATGATATTTAGTTCAGCCATATAAGGTATAATCATCTATTTGTTGATTACAAGACGCCTATCCAATATATATTTTAATCTCTCTCAAGTTATTTTCTATGTATCATTTTAAATCTTGACTAAATAAATGTATTGGTATCTAAACCTACAATATAGGCTACATCAAGATAACTCAAGTCGGTGTCTAATGTCAGTTATGAGTTGTCATGATGTAGGTTTGGATACCAATACATTTTGGCAAGATTTATATGATACATAGAAACAATCATTATATTTTACCCACTGCAAAGTTAGCTCAAATATTTGTGACTTTTAAAACAAGGCCACTATGTCTATGGGGCAAGGTAGTCCTACAAATATAACTCCTAGCATTTGTATTCTTCACGTTTTACCTTCATTTTGATGATATTTTACATTTTACGTTTTCTGTCAAATGCAGAGTCATATGGGATATCGTCATTTTCCCATAGCACTTTTTATATAGGGGCCGATCGAAATTTGGTCGGGACGATTTTATGCATATAAAATCAAATATTTCATCAATAAAACTTATGACACATTAATAAATAATCAATTATGGTACAGTTGCAACAAAACTATGAGTGAAACACTTGCCTTGATAATGCAAATTGAGTTTAAATCCGATGGGTAGTCGAGTAAACAGCTCTATGTAATGGCGGATGGTGACATACAGCGTGTTGTTTACATTGTGATAATTACCATCTTTTGCGGTTTTCATTGGTGTTAAGGATGCAACTAAATCAGATTTTGGCAGCATTTGACATATCTATGCGAAAAATATCCAATGTGTTTAAATTTTTGCTGAGACTAAATTTGCTACGCGTTTTTGATGAGATGCGTTTAGACTCTATGCTTGACAATGAAGCCAGAAGGTAAAATATGAAGATAAAAAACAAATATTGAAAAATGAAGGTAAACGTGAAGGAACTAGCATAGTTGTCTAATTGTTTGGACTAGGGGCAAGGCTGATTTTTAATTAAATCTTCTGAAGGTTTGTGTCCTTGTACATACTTGTATAAAAGCATCATATCTCTATCACTCAGATGAGCTATAGGGCCATCATTGGCCTCTTGTTTAAAATAGCAATTGGGTATGAAATGTCTTGGCTTATTGATTTTAGACCTGTTTTTCTGGCTAACCAAAATGCTTTATTGATTGCCCGACGTCTGGTCAAAGAAACTTAATAATATTATTGTCTGAAATTTACTGTTTTTGAATGCATGTTAGCGTATTACTTTCCTGGCATTTGGTTGAATGGACCTTTTAAAATGCTGCAGGACATTTGTCTGTCTTGTCAGACGGTCATATCAACGGTCTTGTCAGACGGTCTTGTCAGAAGGTCTTGTCAGACAGTCATATCAGAGGTCTTGTCAGATGGTGTTGGAACTTTAGTGAAGCCTATTCTTTAGTGTCAAATGTTTGATTCTTTAATTATATTAAAGGTAGAATCCTAAACTCATGCCATATTTACTTACCAGTAAAACCATATTTACTTACCAGTAAAACTGTGAAGAAAAAACATAACAACATACTTTTAACAGATTTTGCCAAATAGAGCCAGCATTTACCAACAGGTCTGAAAACAATATTTTCTTCTTTGTAAAATGTCCACCTTTTTTTCCGGACTGTGTAAAATTTTACCAGACATATCAGGTGGTCGTAACCATTTGGCAAACTCTGTTTACATAACATACCATTTACACAATTTGTGATATATTACTTACTTAAAGCTTGAACCTTTACTCATGTTTTTGCCACTCTTAATCTTATGTGACATTTACAAGAGTTTTGTCAGTTGTGTATTTTGCGGCGCTGCCGTACTAACATGGCTTTTAATACTGTTTCACTCAGTGTTTGCATATATATCAGTGTTTTGTACCAATAAAATCTTATGTTAACCACTAAACCAACTTCTGTTTAACCATAATACGTTTGTAACTTTTACCCGGATTGGTTAACCTTTCAATAAAGGGTATGTTACCTTACCGAAATCCATTTTGGATCTGGAGTGACCAGCAATTGTAACATCTCTGCAATTTTTCCTGTTGCACAACACATCTTTTTCAAGACATTTCTTGTTCAGCTTACAGATAGTACCGTATCAGAATGGCAACCACAGTCCGACCAGTGCAAGTAGCCCGGCATGTTAGAAAGAATTACCTCAATGGAATATTTTGTATCTATAAACCTACTGGTATGACAACAATTAATGCCGTGTCTATAGTAAAAAGAAATGTAATAAAAGGTAAGTGGAACAATTTCTTGCATCATTTTTTATTTATTATCGAAGATTAAGGGATATTTTATTTGCGTCTGTCCTGTTTGTATCACCTAAACTACTGAAATTAGGGTAATCATTTCAAGGCCACATCAGAACCTAATTAACTACAGCACACTTTGCAGCTTTTGGGGATTGATACTTATATACCAAGATGGGAGAATACATTTTTACTGCATTTTTTAGCCCACACAGTTAGCTTGGCCAGTAGACTGCTCGACTGCTAACCCAGTGGTCATGGCTTAAAGCCTGGACAAGGCGTATGTTCTTCCACGGCACTTTGACTGAAGATAATTGCATGCAAAGTCATCTGTCCTTCAACTCTGTTTTTTGTTTGGAAGATGTCTGTTGCTTGTAAAGGAATAGGTTAGTACTGGTTGATAACCCAGTAGCACTGGTGAGGTCGCCTATCTGCAGCATGTACCTGAAATACCATAGAGACAACAAACAAATAATGCATATATTTCTTGTTAACAGAAATACTCGTTGGCTGCTAAAATAATTTCGAAGTGCAGTAAAACCTCACTTAAAGATCACACAATGTGCAAGTCCATTTTTACTGGTTTAATCTATTCAACCTCAATATTTAAACTACCTCAATAAGAAGACCAGTTTTCATGGGTCCCAAAGTTGGTCTTTTTATTGAGGTTTATTGGGGCTAATGTTTAAGGTAATTTTTATGTGACAGTGTATTTTTTGTTATCTGTATTGCATCTTGTCCATACTATCCCATGCACACTTTCTTTTTTGACTCGGCATAATTTAAATGAGCGATTGCATCTTTCTTGTTTCAGAGTTGAATGAGTTACCTGCATATGATTATGAAGTTGATCAATATTTCAATGAACGATTCTCCCTCTCGGCTGCTGGCAGTAAAACAAATGCTCTGGTTTCTACCAATGTTCCTGGAAAAATCAAGGATTTCTCAAGGCATAAGCTGGGTAAATAAAAGAACCTTGTCTTTCAACATGTACTGGTAGTTCTTAATTTAATGCCTTGAGTTGTTTTGTCTCGCTCATTGCATATGTCTGTATTAAGCCCCAAGTCTATGCAAAATGATAGTACTTTTTTGTAATGGGGTTTTAAATTACATAAACAGCCAGGGTAATATAGTGACTTTTCCAGCTGTTAGGGTGGAGGAAGACCCCAGGTGTTAGGGTGGAGGAAGACCCCAAGTGTTAGGGTGGAGGTAGACCCCAGGTGTTAAGGTGGAGGAAGACCCCAGGTGTTAAGGTGGAGGAAGACCCCAGGTGTTAAGGTGGAGGAAGACTCCAGGTGTTAAGGTGGAGGAAGACCCCAGGTGTTAAGGTGGAGGAAGACCCCAGGTGTTAAGGTGGAGGAAGACTCCAGGTGTTAGGGTGGAGGTAGACCCCAGGTGTTAAGGTGGAGGAAGACCCCAGGTGTTAAGGTGGAGGAAGACCCCAGCTGTTAAGGTGGAGGAAGACCCCAGGTGTTAAGGTGGAGGAAGACCCCAGCTGTTAGAAGACCCCAGCTGTTAGGGTGGAGGAAGACCCCAGGTGTTAGGGTGGAGGAAAATGACCCCATGTGTTAGGGTGGAGGAAGACCCCAGCTGTTAGGGTGGTGGAAGACCACAGGTATTAGGGTGGAGGAAGACCCCAGGTGTTAGGGTGGAGGAAGACCCCATATGTTAGGGTGGAGGAAGACCCCAGGTGTTAGGGTGGAGGAAAAAGACCCCAGGTGTTAGGGTGGAGGAAAAAGACCCCAGCTGTTAGGGTGGAGGAAATAGACCCCAGGTGTTAGGGTGGAGGAAGACCCCAGGTGTTAGGGTGGAGGAAGACCCCAGCTGTTAGGTGGAGGAAAACGACCCCAGCTGTTAGGGTGGAGGAAGACCCCAGATATTAGGGTGGAGGAATACTCCTGGTGTTAGGGTGGAGGAAGACCCCAGGTGTTAGGGTGGAGGAAAATTCCCCAGCTGTTAGGATGGAGGAAGACCCCAGGTGTTAGGGTGGAGGAAGACCCCAGGTATTAGGGTGGAGGAAAAAGACCCCAGCTGTTAGGGTGGAGAAAGACCCAAGCTGTTAAGGTGGAGGATGACCTCAGGTGTTAGGGTGGAGGAAGACCCCAGCTGTTAGGGTGGAATAAAAAGACCCCAGCTGTTAGGGTGGAGGAAGCCCCCAGTTGTTAGGGTGGAGGAAAAAGTCCCCAGCTGTTAGGGTGGAGGAAGACCCCAGCTGTTAGGGCGGAGGAAGACCCCAGGTGTTAGGGTGGAGGAAGACCCCAGCTGTTAGGGTGGAGGAAAAAGACCCCAGGTGTTAGGGTGGAGCAAAAAGACCCCAGGTGTTAGGGTGGAGGGTTCAGACATGGACAACTGGGTAGAACAACCGTCAACCTGCTGAATAGCTGCCTCACATACAAACTCTACATCCTCGATGGTAATCAAATTTGCAGCAGTGAGGGGCAAGTGATTTTGAAGTCAGTAACCATAACCACTTGGCCACGGGGGTTCCTGAAATGGTAAAACACAGATACAGCTGTAACACTGATGATGGCCTCTTGTTTAAGGTTGACATTTTTGGTTTAACCAATTAACATCTACTAGAACTAGTTCAATGTACCGTTTTGGTGTTGCACGCAGAATTCAAATATATGACATTAGTGGTATGTTAAATCCTTAGAAAAGGACTCAACCTTGATTTAACCATAACATTAATTTCACTTTTGATCAATTTGGCAATTTCTATTACAATGAATTGTTGAATTGTAATTTAAGTTAGAAAAGAGAATATTCCAGATACAGTCAAACCTCGTTACCCTGACATTCAAATGGAATATTTATTTAAAGACACAAATCCAGTGGGAACGAGTCTGCATATTGTGTTATTGCTCAAATTCAATATAACAACATTGATCCAGTGGGAATGAGTCTGCGTATTGTGTTATTGCTCAAATTCAATATAACATGAATTCAGCCCACAATCAAGGTTGCTATTGCTAGTGTTGACTGTAGTTTGATTCATTTTTAGTTTTAGGCAACATGTTTGTGGCTAACAAATTCTTAGTAAAACATCTACATGGTGTGGGAGAAGAAGGTTCTGGAGTAGTAGGTAAGACTTTGAGATTATTTCACTTACCTGAGGCGCGTTTTTTAGAGGTAGGAAATGTAGAATTCTACCTAGCACTACGTAGGGAAAGTAGCGTAGCCGTTCCTTAAACGTAGAAAAAGTAGCCCCTATCATTAGATAGGTAGCGTGATCTGACAGTGCTAGCTTTGCTAAACAAAATGGCGTCCATGCTGAACAGTGTTGTCTGGTCTGGCGCACGCCGTTTTGTAGCTAGCGAATCGTTCAAGCGTTTTTTAGACAGCTACCTTTTCTACATTTTCTACTTTTCTTGCTTATTTCCCCAACCTCTAAAAAACGCACCTCTGAGTACTTAAATGATTATTAGAAGGTAGAAGTTTTCACACTGGTTGCCATTTAAATGTCTTGTTTTCACACATTTCAGAGTATCTGTTAATCATGTACAAAGTGATTGTGATGATAAATTTGTTCACATATATCTAATTTGCATAATTATTCATACTCTATGTTTACAATCCATATTTTAGGTGACATATATGTCCAATTGGCTGGGTGTCTATTGCTATATAATAATATTTGTATATGTAAACACTTCGTACACATGTCACTATAATAAACAATTTACTTACTTACTTATATTCAACTTATTAATTTTTCTTTTTTGCACAACTGATTTGTTTACTCTATTACAACATTGGATGGAATTGGACTTGGTAAATCATAAAATTCTGTATGTTATAGTTATTAAATGTGTTCATGCTTCGAAACACTTACAGTACAACCAAGTGTATAACGGAAGGTAAAGGTTGAGCATTAGTATAGTTGATAAATAGAGAAGCATAGGTTGGTGATGCAGATAGAGAAAATTTATCAAGAAAGGCAGGGGAATTTATCCTTTAGCTCACTCGATAAATACCATAGATAAACTGTCAAGCACACTACTGAGAAGTCGTGTGTTAACTGTAAACTTCCGAAGGACATCACTCCAGTTCTGTTTTTTCTGAGAAAGCAGACTCGAGAGTGCTTCAAATTGCATTAAATGTTTTTTATCATACCTAAGCTGATGTAAATAAATTGATGTGAAATGAACATATAAAATCAGAATAAATAGGTAACCAACATTGTGTTCAAATTATTATGCGAGAATAAAGTCTCAATGTTATATTTGTATTGAGAATACTTTTGTTTCAGTTTGTGGTGTCGGATATAAGGGGAGAGAGATGTTAGAGTTGATAAAACTAGCGAAATATCTCCGGGTAATCTTTTAACTTTTCATTTGTTCTGCTTTTCAAAAGCTAATTGAGAAAGTAAAAGCATCCTCTATGTTTTATAGTTGGGTATTATAACAATATGTGCACTGTTCTATACAATTCTACACATAATTTTAAACCTCTGTAGGTTGTACCTTATTGTTTTTCATTAGGCATAACCCTACCTGGCAAAATATAGGTGGGTAGGTATGTTATCGATTTTGTATTTATTGCTTTTTATAGTCATTTAAGTTTCAACTATAAACATGCTGCCAAAAAGATTTTCCCAACTCAGAAACCTCAAAATCTTCATATTTGTCATTCCTTGGTCAGCTAGAGTAATGGTACTTTATTTATCAAAATAGTCGGCATAAAAGGCATTCTCATATTTTTAAATCCGAAATTGTTACAAGGGATTAATTTTCATGAGATTGTTATATTCATGAAAATAAATTCTTACAAAATACTTACCTTTTTAACATTTGTTTTAATTTTAAGACTCTACTGGAAGTAGAAACAGGCAAAGATTTAATCCAGCGAAACAAATTGATAAATTCAATTTGCGAAATATTGCCCATGTGAAATTATGTGAGTTTACAGAAAATGGTGTGGGTGTTTACTGCGTAAGATATATGAGTTCAGAGTAAGGCCTAAAATTGTTTGTGACCTGTAGCCTATATCGGGACGTATTATGGGAACACCTGCGGCAGACGGGCAGGTTGGCAGGCGGCGTCCACATGGTTTCCGCTCTCAGTCAAAGAGTTTTCATCTGATCTTTACCAAACTTGGTGTAAATGTTTGTGGGCATAATATCTCGGCCAAGTTCGATACACAGCCACATCGCCCCAGGCACTTCTGAATTATGGCCCTTGAATTATCCAAAATTGGTCAAATTAACCTTGTCTGCTCTCTAAGTCAAAGAGTTTTCATCCGATCTTTACCAAACTTTGTGAAAATGTTTGTGGGCATAATATCTCGGCCAAGTTCAATAACCAGCCACATCGCCCCAGGCACTTCTGAATATGGCCCTTGAATTATCCAAAATTGGTCAAATTAACCTTGTCCGCTCTCTAAGTCAAAGAGTTTTCATCCGATCTTTACCAAACTTTGTGAAAATGTTTGTGGGCATAATATCTCGGCCAAGTTCAATAACCAGCCACATCGCCCCAGGCACTTCTGAATATGGCCCTTGAATTATCCAAAATTGGCAAAATTAGCATTGTCCGCTCTCTAAGTCAAACAGTTTTCATTCGATCTTTACCAAACTTTGTGAAAATGTTTGTGGGCATAATATCTCGGCCAAGTTCAATAACCAGCCACATCGCCTTAGGTATTTCTGAATTATGGCCCTTGAATTATCCAAAATTGGCCAAATTAGCCTTGTCTGCTCTCTTAGTCGAACAGTTTTCATCTGATCTTCACCTAACTTGGTGAAAATGTTTGTGGGCATAATATCTCGGCCAATTTCGATAACCAGTCATATCGCTCATGTCACCCGGGAGTTATCGCCCTTTGATTTTAGAAATTACCTAAAATTTGTCTTGTTTTAACTCTGAGCTCTGACTTATGACGGGCGTATTTTGTGACAGTTTGGCAGTTTTGTGTGGCTAAACATTCTGAAAGTCAAATTGAGTGATGCTTTTTTTTATTAAATATATGCAAAAAGGAAAATCCCTATCTACCAACAAAACTTCTTTCGGCAAGTTTCAGAAAAACAGACTTACTTTTTAATATGTGAATGGTTGATTTTACAGGTTTATCATGTGAAAGGCAGATTTGGTTATGCAACAGACAATTTCTTCCCATCAGGAAATTTTATTGAGCGAACAACATATAGTAAGTATACTCACAGTGTAACTATCACTAAAGTAAATTTCAGTCTGCTGTCATGGCAATCAAATAAGAATCAGTGTTAAGGCTAATACAATTTTATGAAGTTTAGAAGTGGAATACTGAAACTAGAAGATATTGTGTGATATTTAAATGAGTGGTATCTGTGGTTGGTATAGTTCCATGAACACACACAGCCTAGAAAAACTGTAATGATTTTGGTTTGATTTCGTGATTTACAACTGCTGGTATGGAAACGTGAACCATTTCTAGGTTTACAGAATTGCATGGTAGATATATGAATGTACATGTATAGACTATTTCACTATTTGAAAGTTGTACACAGATACTCTGATGCCTCATGGATCACAGTTAAATGGACATTAGGCGTACTCAGCAATTTTGTTTTATGTCGTATTTTGCTTGCTCATTTGTTTTTTTGTGAACGTTTGTAATATTTGAAGTAACAACTCGTGTTATTTATATCAAGTTTGATGAACAACTGTATAAAATATATTGGAACAAAGTACTGACTACCCAGGGTCTATGTGGCCAAGTGGTTATGGTCACGGACTTACTTCAAAGCCCTTGCCTCTCACTACAGCAGGTTTGAATTCCACCCAGGATGTAGAAGCTATTCAATTGGCTTGCTTAAGGCCAGGGGCTCCCCAAGTGTCCCACTATGCCCAAAATAATGCCAGAACGGACACCTGGGGGCCTCCTCCCCTATAAATGGAAAAGTCACTACATGACTGTGTCTGTTTATGTGACTTGAAACCTCATTACAAAAATATCCAAACTATTGTTTATTTGATATATTTAGAGCACATTAACAAAGGAAAGATGGACAAATATTGTGGTGCAGCTCAATCATTACATCAGAGAAGGATGTTTGAGTAAGTATGTTAATTGTAATACTCTTCAAATTCTCTCAGGCTTCCCTATGTAAGCCTGCCCAGTTAGCTCAGTTGGTAGTGTGCTGAGCTGTCACCAGGGGGGGACGGTCATGTCCGTCGGTGTCATATGGCTACCGTCATTTGCCCTCCACTCCGCTGCTTATGGAAGAGCAAGTTTGTACGGGTTGACAATTAATTCCAGGAAATCTGGTTATGTCAACTGACCACAATATATTATTATAAAATTAGTTGACAAATGGAATTAAACCCGTTAAAACAAACAAAACTGACAAACTTGCCTATCCATTTCTTGTTTAAAAGGGAGCTGGTAGTGTAGCAGATACAGTTCAAGGTGCGAATCCCAGTGGTCCCGAGGTGGAACCCAGCGGTGGTCATAACTGCAACGCCTCGTTACACACTAGTACCTGATCATCCAGGATGCAGAAAGTGTGTCAATTAAGCATGCTGCTTATATTACAATCTAGCTTTTAAAAGATAATTGGTCAATAATATGAAACAATTTGTTGACAAAAAACTTGATTAAGAAACATTGTGACTCAGTGATTTTTTTTTCAATATGTTCCAGTCTGTAAGTAAGCTTTTTGACACCTTTGATTTCTTTTGTTTCAATGGTTTTAGACCCATCACATCTGTAGTCTGAAAACTTTATGGCAAAGAGTGTATATATGTACATTTATCTGTTACAGATATGCCGGTATTGATCCAGCCAGTGAAGAAGCGTATAAGTTAGCCTGCCAGGGGCTTATCAGACCTGATGATGATATAAAGCCTCCAATGCTTTATGGTGTTAAATGTATATATTTTAACCCACCTGACTTTACCCTTGGTAAGTAGTATGAGATGTATATTCAATCCTGACCTAACTAGCATTACTATGGACCTATTCATACTGTTCTTAGTGAGGCTCCTGTTATCTACAAGATATCGAGACTTTAGCCTGAAACCAATGTGCCAGTAACTGCTTATTCTCCAACAGTGAGTAACCCAAACCATTGTTTTGAGTAAACCCTTAATATGGTCATGGAAATTCATATTTGGCCGTTACAGGATGCAATATTGTGTTTATTCCTTTGAAATGTTTGTGAATTTCGCAACATTTAAGAGTATATTTTTACCTACTTGTCTATTAAAGGTATCGTTGTTGCGGTTTGTGAACAAAACCACTTGCCAAACTTCTGAATTCACCGTTTGCGAAAATATCCACTAGCACAGTACTAGTTTTATGATATATTTGTATTTTTTGTGTGTATATCTAAGTCCTGTTACATAAATGTACTGGCTACTTGTCACATCGAGAGTGCATCGTTACAACCCAAGGTTGTCCAGTACACAGTTGAATTTATGGGGTTTCAATATGATTACTATAAACCATACCTTTACTACTTTGGTCTTTATTAGGTTTTAAGTATTGTATCTTTGTCTCTGATTAATTATTCCACTTGCTTGTAGATTTACATGCAATGCTTTTATTTATATGAATGTAACATTTTTTCCTCTCATTGCTTTGCTCAGCTTTGACTTTCTGTATAACACAGATTGACTAGTAAGACTAGGATGAACCCCTTGCTCATTTTGGCCTCGGCAGAAAAATCCCCCATTGTTTTTTATTTTTGTACAGATCTCTCCAGTGATGGAGGTGCCCTGTTACCAAGCGATCATTTAAGCTTAATATCTGTAGAAAGTTAAGAGCTACTGGATCCTTCTTACGCTATAAATTAGAATTAATGCATGACAGTGTTCTCACTAGACCCCTAATTAGGCTTTTATTTTTCCCTGGGACTCCAGTTTTTGGCCAAAAAAATTGAAATTGCATTGAAGGACTGCAACATTCTCCAAAAACATGGTTTTGGACTCCTCTGTTTTCAAATCCGAGTGAGAACCCTGCAAAGAGTTGGTCACGTTAGTGTATCAACTAACTGAAATTCTGTTTTAAAGGGATTTTGGTCGGCTTTGCAGAATCTTGGGGTGTTGCACACCTAGGCAAAAACAAATGGAGACTGGCCGCTGTGGTTTTTGTTCTTCAATGCAAGACTTGTGTGCAACAAAGGACATTTCAGAATATTTCTTTGCATTGTTCTATCAATTTTCTCTATCAGATTATCATACATATGGACACTACAGGGGAGCATGGTCATTTTATTATGCGTACATGTATTTAATTTCTACATTACAGAAGTACACGCCATCAATGAAATGACAGAATATCTTGCCGAACTTGTGAATGATATTGGTTTAAAACTGAAATCAACGGCAGTATGTACTCACGTTCATAGACTTAGATACGGAATATTTGACCTGGATTATGCACTGTTAAAAAAAGAATGGCATTTAAAAGATATTATTAGAAACATTACGAAATGTCAGTCAATACTTACGCCTGATAAGTTAATGACCAACATACAACTAGACTCTGCAGGGAGAGACTCAACAACAGATGTTTTAAGTATTAGTGGGAAGTCGGAGGATGGTGTAGCTGTTGATGATATTCTCAAGGAAAAAAACTTAGAACATTTTAAAATGTTGCGTGAAAAAATAAAGAAATTTTCACTGGAAGACAGTAGTGAAAGTTCTGAAGAAACAGTTGTGGTTGATTTAGATGAAACAAATAAAGGTGGTACCTAGAAATATGTTGTTGTATATGTATATGTAGTTCTCTGCTCTCTTAGGAATACCTTTATACATTGCTGACTGGTAATATACTACTACAGTTAAAACAGTCTGCTGACTGGTATAATACTACTACAGTTAAACAGTAGTTAACACAGAGTAGTCGTGACTGCTTGACACAGTAGGAGTGGCTTATTCACACAGAGTAGAGTGGCTTCACTGGCTTATTCACAGAGTAGGCGTGGCTTAACTGGCTTATTCAGAGGAAGCTTGGCTTCACTGGCTCATTCACAGAATAGGCGTGGCTTCACCGACTTATTCACAGAGTAAGCGTGCCTTCACTGGCTTATTCACAGAGTAGGCGTGGCTTCTCTGGCTTATTCATAGAGTAGGCGTGGCTACACTGGCTTATTCACAGAGTAGGCGTGCTTCACTGGCTTATTCTCAAGAGTAGGCATGGCTTCACTGGCTTATTCTCAAGAGTAGGCATGGCTTCACTGGCTTATTCTCAAGAGTAGGTGTGGCTTCACTGGCTTATTCTCAAGAGTAGGCGTGGCTTCACTGGCTTATTCACAGAGTAGGCGTGGCTACACTGGCTTATTCACAGAGTAGGCTTGGCTTCACTGGCTTATTCTCAAAAGTAGGTGTGGCTTGTTCAACTATTTAAATGATTATTTGTCACTTCTGGAAGTGTAAAAATACTGGTATCACAAGTGATTTTGTCATCAAATTAGATCACTAGGATCTCCAGGTGCGTTTCATCACATGTTTGTCTGTTGTCCTTAATGAGAAGTTAGGAGAATTGTCCATTGTCCTTCCTCAAAATTGTTATTCAGAACTGTTATGTTAACAGCAATGATAGTGTGTACTAGTTTTGGTATAGGCTCCATCAGTCGTGCAGTCCTGTGATCTACATATTTCATACAAACAAGTTTAAATGAAAAGTGAACATAATCATTTCTGACACAGGTAACATTATATATAACCGGATGCATAACCGGATGATGTCTCGCTATCATGTATCAAACAAGTCGTGAAACTGAGCAAGCCTGTGACAAGCTTACTGTTTTCTTCCACAACAATATTGGTAGATATTTACATGGGTTTTACAAGTTTAAAATGATTTTTTAGTGAGCAAGTACGTAGTCTGCCCACTGGCCCCATAATTGTAGGGTCCTGTATGTCATATAAACGGTATGGCATCCATACTGCATGGAAACTTTATGAGTGCGGCCATGACAAAACCTGTATTGGTGATATGTCGAGTATTTCCCAAAGTTTTGATGTCACAAACTATGTCCGAAGATGTTTTGGAGGCTTAATCGATACATTTACTCAGTGCATTTAAAAATGGACATTTCGTACCGACCATACTACCATTAAAATTCATTTTATTAACCAACCAGGTTATTAGCATGGTGTGTGTTGTTTGGCGGGCGGGCGTCAAACTGGGGGTTTCCGGCAAATAACTTGAGTTCCGTTGATCAGATTGTAACCAAACTTGGTGTATAGTAAGAACATGTGGTGAGCTCACTTGCGATTGCTTTTGGGATTGTTCCGTCCAAGGTCACTTGAAATTTAAAAATCAGTTTCCACTTAATATCTTCGCTATGTGTGGGTGTATTGACATCAAACTTGGTGTATAGTTGTTGCATATATATATAATATATCTAAGTGTGAGTGTGTGTATGCATGTATCACCTACGGCACCTTTGCAGCTTTGATGATCATCATGTAATCATTATACAAATAGAGCCTTGGTTACAAATAACTAGGTTGAAAACCTGGTTTGTGGGCATTGCCCATTTCTTGTTACTTTTGAAACTCATTTTTATGAAAATATTGTCGATCGTCATGAAATTCAGCATACATGACTGTGGCGTACACATGTAATAATATCGTGTCAAGTTCTTTCTTGTATCCTAAATGTCAGTCAATGAACATTTATAATATTGTGCGTTATTAAATGAACTAAGTATGTATGATTAACGGATGAGGAATATTTGTAGGTATTGCATAAATTGTTTTTATGTCCATTCTGACGCCATGTCATCATTTTGTAGTTTACTTTTGCATCTTGTTCTTAATAGTGGAATTGTTTTAAGAAGAAAAGTAGATGTCCGAAATTAATACTTTTGGTATTAAATGAAAGTTGAATCACATATCTGTTAGAAAATGTAATAACCTGACTTTTTGGTCAATAATAAAGGTTTTGTCATAGCACAGCTCATATATTGCTGGGACAAGGGAGTATAACACAACAAACTCTGGATTGATTTTATGTCTGCTGTAATAACATAATTATGTTTATAGACATGTGAAACAAACCAATGTAATGAAATGAACACCCAGTACAGTGTATATAGTAAATCAAACATATACACTAAAATAACACATAATTATTCCAGTGTAAAACCGTGCACAGTTCTGTGTAGATTCTAATTCAAAGACTTTTGTAAAAGACATTTTACTTTGCAATATGCAGTGTGTTCTGAATTTGCTCGGTGTATGGGAAATGACAGGAAGTTAAGTTGGTAATAATACAGAGACAGTTCATTTATCACTCAGATTTAAACCCTAATCTAAAGAAGTCTATGTAGTTATTGTTCTCTTGGCAATGCATTAAAGCATCAATAATTAATGTAAATAGCTCAATAATCATGACATAGGTGTAATAATGAACTAGAATTACTCTCTATAGCACCCGAACTTGGGAAAATTTGGATGTATTATACAAAATTGCAAACAAACACATTCAGTTCAAGAGAACACTGCGCCTATCCAATAACAAAAAGAACTAAGCATTACAAAGGCTATATATTTTTCATTTCACAATTTAAATCGATTAATGTATACTCCATAATTCTTTAGCCCAAAAGAGAATTTATCTAACTGCCTGAATCTTGTTAGGACCGATATAAGAACAATGTACACATACACTTGCTGTCCAATCCTAATTTATATCTCTGTGAATTTCATGTTAATGTTGAATTATAATGATAAAATATACTGGTCAAAAGAGCTGACCCCACCATTTTGTATTTATGAGTGATTTGAAACCATGATGGTGATTTGGACAGGCTTACATCAACCCTTTTGTGATAATCAATTTGTTTGAATCATAAATCAACAGAAGATGCATCCAGTAGCGTTTAGAAACTAGATGAGACAATACGGTTGGATAAGCACTTTTGACCAGTATATGTTTAAACAAAATATAGAATATGTTGGCCAAGAATTTATTGATTTCATTGTTCTAATACAGAGCGAGGACTCTTTGTCGTAATTTCTGTTTTATTGCAAAGTTTGTACAATGTATATAAGCCAAGCAGAGAAATATATAACAAAAACTTATGATAATATACAGATAATACTTTAAATCATATCAAGTTCTAACACAGCAAAGCAATCATAGTTTTGTTCATGCATACATCAAGGTGGAATGGTAAACACACTACAAGTACAGTCTGACAACATATATGTGCAATCTATATAAACATTTCACAAGTATGTTCAACACCATAGGTTCAACACTTTAGCTCAGTCAGTAGTAGACTTGACTGCCATTATGGAGATTGTGAGTTGAAACCCGTGTGAGGCATATATTCTGTTTGACAATTTCAAACACACTTGTCCTCAACCTGCATTTATTGTAACAAGATACTGGATGGTGACACGGGAACACTGGTTGGGACAACTTAGAAACCGTGTAGAGAAACCGTATAAAACCCCAACATGTAACTTATCAATAGAAACAGTTGCACAAGGAGCTAACCACTGAAAATCACACACAAACTGTTAGACGTCTGTATTCCAATTAGATGCTGAGTTGTCACTTCACAGATACACATAAAATAGATACTCATAATACAGAAAACTGGAATGTGATTTTATAGAATTATGACATTTTATCACCTGTACTGGATCACAAGTACACTAGATTACTAAATTATGGTCATTTGTGTCCTTATTCCACTC
Organism: Mactromeris polynyma; assembly: GCA_032209605.1. NCBI lineage: Eukaryota > Metazoa > Mollusca > Bivalvia > Venerida > Mactridae > Mactromeris > Mactromeris polynyma. The sequence goes on from JASFXZ010000005.1 coordinate 30,685,141, forward strand.
TGCCTAGTTCCTATACTATAGTTGACCAAAAAAACTTATTCTACTTTTATTCAGTCAACTACTATTATAGCACATACCTGCAATTCTATAACAACATTTAAAATACACAATATTGGTTCGCATGAAAATTATTTTCATAAAAAGACATCAGACAAAAGTGATTGGTCTCCGAACATTGAATTCTTACCATGTAATACTGTAAATTCAGATATTTCAGTAAAATTTACACAACATGGTTTAACGAGCATTAAATTTCATCAAATATGACAATCGCACAAAGTAGTGAAAATTAATCCCTCGCAATAAATTCTGATTTTACGGTACAACATGGCAACTATCAGTACTATTCACAGGTTTTATCTAACAGAAGCAGGATACATCACAAACAGTCGACACACGCACTACAGCATATGTAAAGGAAAAACTGTGAAAAATTAACTATTGCATAGTTATCCTACCTTTCCGTATATATAACAATAATACATCAACATTATAAATAATCAGAATTAGAATAGTGTAAACATTGGTTCAAGGTCACCACAAATTTGATCTCAAGGTCATTTCATTGTAAAGGTCAAACATTTAGCATCAATTTAATCAAATATCCTAACATATTTACACTAGTAATAATAATTTAACTTTGCCTTTATAGTCAAAACAAGGTCAAGGTCATTACAGAATTTTCATTGTCCATGTTGATAATATACAAGGTGTTAAGGGGTTTAAAAAATCCAAACTGCAGATGGTAAATGTATATATATATGTGTACCTTAACATGAAATTTCAAATGTATGAATCGTCATAAGCAGTGAGACAAGTGGGTTGGGTACATACAGGAAATTTAAACATCTAAGTAGATACAAGCTAAAGCTATAATAGAATCAACAGATTTCAACATACAACACCAATGAACAGAATGTCACTAAATACATCACAGACAAGAATTCAATATAACTAATCAACCTCCAAATTCAACACAAAATGAGAGCCGCTGTACGATTTCCAACCTCTTCTTTAAGTGACGTCATTTCCAGAAAACGTCACCATGTACGGACAGTAAGCAAAATTTGTCCCATATGGCAATATGAAAACGAAGTGACCATATGGAGTAAATGTTGTTTCCTGCTTGCAAATAGTGACATCACAGGTTGCGTTTTCTTGAAATGATGTCACTTACAGAAGAGGTTGGAAATCTCATAGCAGCCATCAAATGTTCAATAAGCTTCCAGTATGAAAATCTGATATTTTATATTATTATAAATGGGATAATTTTTATGATAATACAATAAATCACTCGTATTTTGTGTGACTATTATTTAGTGAATTACCCTGTTGTTTTAGCGAGATCTAAACTTAGTGTTCCGGCACATTTTGTAAGCAAAATTTAGATTGAATCACAAATTACCAAGCTAATCCATAGGTAAATAGAAATAGAACACTAGCTATTACTGCCCAACTAACATTAATGTATCACTAATTTGGCTGACAAAATGTACTGAAAATGAGGGAAATAACAGACCGCAATGGAATAAATAGGAATAACAACACCATTAGTCACAATCTGCGAGACCTTAATATACATGTATACTGTTTGCTGCTATTTTCGCGTTACTTCCGGTTTTCGGGTGTTTTTTTTATTTTGGACAACATCTACATTGAAGCAATATGGCATAATATGAATATGTAAAAGATTTGAATGATGAAACCAAACACGGAAGAAAAACTTACTTCGACTTTCTTTTGTGTCACAAAAGAAAATTGAGGTAAGTTTTTCTTCCATTATGTTATTTCGTTAGTACCGCAAAAATACAAGCAAACAAGAACAATTAACAAGTATGAATAACCATCGTATTATGAAACAAACTGTGCTATGCCCAATACTGAACATTTATCAAGTCAGGGGCAACAACTCTTGCATATGTCAGTACAACCTAGATCATTCCAGTTTGTTAACATACTGTAGATTTGTATCTATTAAGGTATATTTGATAGCTGATTTGTCTGAAAGATGTTTATAACAATATTGACTTTAATAATGTCTTAAAAGTGACCAAATAATACATTTAACATAGCGAAAGAAAGTTTATTATGAGTGTTGTTGCTACATAAAATCAAGCAAAACTGCATCCTGCAATTTAATCACCCGCATCTTGTAAACTATTTCCAAGCTGGCTATCAAATAGATATTTAACCGAATTGTCATAATAAGCAAAAACTAATTGACAGAATAATATACAAATCATTTCCTCAGAAAAATCGAAATATTGCAGTAAAGCTTATGAACAAGTTGCTGATGAACTTGTAATATAGTGAAAATTACATGAGTTACTACTGTCAGGTGAAATCAAAACAAGTCTGCTTATTTTAATATATACTTATATACATGTATATACACAGACTGGTTTCGTTACAGACCATTGGTATAAACACTGGACTTCATTGCTAAATGAACTAGAAATCAATAAATTGGTGGAGAAATTTCATTGAACACAGAAAATTCACATTATGTTATCTAACTTGTAACTTTTATCAATACAGAATCACGAAGGTTGAAAGCCAAACAAGTTCATCTGCAAATAGACTAGTTTTGATCTTATCCCACGAAATTTAGTTGACCAATTATATGTCTACAAGTTAATAGGTAAAACAATAAGAACTATCACAGAGTGACTGATACCCACTACAATGCTGCTTCAGCAGAGGCAACAAGAGCCGTAATTCTGCACTACTTGGAGTGACACAGTAAGTCATACAGCACTTCATGATTAACTCCAAGACCATATAACCTACTTATGTCAGATGACTCATCACCTATCAAGTATTTGCAGGGGTATAACAGACTTCAGTGAAATTGTCAAATCATTCATTGCCTAACTTCAGGAAAGATAACTCTATACAAAGTGGGTGAATGCAATACACTTTCGAGTCTTAATTTACAGAACATTTTATAGCTTAATCTTTAAATAGTCCAGAACCATGTTAACCTCCTTGCAAAAGACTTAACTGACTGTATACTGTCCAATATTGTCATTTATAATGTCAACTTTTACCAGCACAATAAAAGCACAAATTGCTCTTACATACATGTACATGTAATAACATTTTTTAACTGGAAATCGTCATTTTCAAGACAAGTTATCAGTTTGTGCTTTTTGAAGAATACTGGTTCACAATAAGATTAAAATTACACAGAGACGTGATATAAAGTTGAGATATCAATGTGTTGCTTTTCTCCAGTATACAACAGGAAAAAAATATTTTACCATTAATTCTGTGATAAAAAGTCTCGAAACACACTTAGACATAAAACTTCGCAATGATATAACATATATATATAACTATATTATACACATATTGTGGAAATGTGTTGAAAATACATAGCACGTAAATATTTAATAACTTTTATTATTTTATAATCTCAATGAAAAATTTTACAATATATACACGTTGAAATAAAAAATGGGACATGATTTTAATGTGGGGAGTTCTCTATCAATATACATGTAAGAACACAACTCTGTTACCATTGAGATTTTGCAAGATTTTGCATATTTACAGCATTGTACAACCCATTTTAAAAATACCTGGAACAAACATTGTTACTAAAAATGTCACCTGTCCACTGCATTAAAATGCATCTTATTTTTATAAACTGCAAATTATAAACATAGTGTACAGGAGCAGTATTTGAAATCTAAATATATATTAATTATTTTTTAAATGATCGTCCTTGATGTAGACTTTTCTATCGGTAAACAACAGAGACTTGTGTGAATTTCCATTATTTGATGAGATTGTCTGATTACTGCATTTTTCTTGAACTTACTTAATTATATCACCATGACAACAAAGTTGTGCATGTCTGTAAGTATATGCTAGCTGTCTATCCAAGTCTACCCAATTATTCGAGACGTTCTTTCCTTCCGCTAATTGTGAATCGGTCTTACAGAAATTATTGCACATAACAGATTTCAAACAGCAAATTAACGAGTTCCCCGTTCTTCGACCCCTTACAAACACAACAAGCTAGTCTTGAATTTATCCTAGACGCACATCCCCGACATATCTAATGTAAAAATATGCATAACAGTATTTCATTGTATTATCTACATAATGACTAAAATCCCCTAAAGCTACCCTCATTCTAATACTTCTAAATATGTGGTTGGAACTTTTCCCTTTTGTGAACCTCTTTCTGCGATCAGCCAATCAGGTTCCATGTTAGGTAATCTATACACTGTAATTAACTGAAATGAAAATAAATAATTGATTTTATGTAAATATACAATTACATATTATAGTGTGAATTATTTCATAATAATCTCAAACATTTAAGGTTGCATTATTATTAATAGAAAATGGTAAATATATTTTTACATCTTAAAAATAGCATTTATGTTTTAGATATACATCATGTAATTTATAAAACTATGCAACCAACATTGTAAATAATTAATTCTGAAAGTTGTCTAGTCAAGTATAAAACAATTAGATTCAAATCACATATTAATTATTGTCATAATTATTACAAATAAATAAATCAAAAGCCGCAAGCAATAAATAACCATAAAGCAAAACTACAGAAAAACAGGTAAAATTTATTGTTAAACATGAAACAATACAAGGAGCAAAAGCAAGTAAAGGTAACAATTGAATCTTTCAGAAACATCGGTAATGATTGGTCACACTTGCTGATCTTAAGCTGTCTGAAAGATATTCCGAACTGTACCTAAAACTGGCTTGTGTGTAGCACAGTGTATTATTCTTAGAACAAGATACTTGTTGATAATGATACTATGGTTGTAACTATTATTAAATGAGCTTAAGTTTATCGATCAGTGATTTTTTCAGTTTGAAAATATCTGACAAACTTTGACTATTATTTGTCTAAAAATGCACTGAAAGATTGCTCGGTTTATGACACCGATTCAATTTGATACTGACGACGAACGGGTATGGTTCAACACAACGTGACAAAAAAACAACAATCAGCATACGATCTATTGTTAATCTATGAGACATTTAATGTGACCATAACAAACATGTAAACCTCCAACTTAAATACAATGAACAAGCTTGAAACTAAACATTACAAAGAATCACCTACTGAAAAATATGTGTGTATTTTTTGGTGGAGAGTGAAGGACATTAACGGAGGTTTTCAAATATCACATGACATCATATCAAATATCACATGACATCTTGTCAAATATCACATGACATCTTGTCAAATATCACCTGACATCTTGTCAAATATCACAAGACATCTTGTCGAATATCACATGACATCTTGTCAAATATCACATGACATCTTGACAAATATCACATGACATCTTGACAAATATCACATGACATCTTATCAAATATCACATGACATCTTGTCAAATATCACATGACATGAGTATAAGCTGTGTATGAATCCAGATAGTGCAAATTTAACCTCTTATTCACAAAAATATGGAATATTTCAGAAGCGATAATGTTAATAATGACGTATTCTAGAACATTGCATTGAAACTTTTCTTAGAAATTTCCTGAAAACTGGAAAGCACGAGTCTTATACAGGTAGTTCCTATGCTAGCATTAAATTGATGTGTATGTCAGGATAGAAAATACCAGTATACTACATTAAGTGACAACACAGTGTCGTATCATACATCTGTATGAAGGCAATTACCCCAAATGTTCTAGTATTTATGACACAGGATATTTTGTCAAAAATAAGACAATGTACCTTTAAGATTTTAATGCTATTCGTTAAACCGACAGTAACACCATATACAGTGCAACCTCTCCAGAGCAACTTCCTCTGAACGACACAGATTTAGCTGCTGTTGAGAGGTTGTTGCTTTTGAGTGGTTATTTGGCAGTAAATTGTAGCAATGTAATATTGACGATGATGTTGTAACAAGCTTGCTGTTCCAGAGGTCATTCAGGAGAGTCTGCACTGTAACTGTTTTGACACATCGTAATGTTAGGACTTCCAATCCTGGTCAATCAGCACGATATGTCAGGAGAAATATAAAAACACATGACATCATTGTCTTAATGTCTCTTCCCTTCATTGTAGTTTAATTCATCATTAATGATTGGTATAAAACAGCATACTCATAAACCCAGTAACCTATCATTCCATGCATTGTGGTTTATGTGCCTTTTGTAATGTAGTTTCCTCACATGCGCACTAACCAAAAATGAACAAACAATGAGGTTAATCCTATCTGGATCCAACACTAAGATAATGTTAAGCTATGGGTTGGGTACAGTTTATCATATAGGACCATTCAATGACTTATCATTCTGTACCTCGTCTGCTAACAATGATAATTCAGTCGTATCTGCAGCATCGTAATCATAAAGTACTCGTGCTTGCTTTTTTTCTGTGGCAGGCGTGGAAGCTGTGACCTGTATAGCGGGAAGGGCAGAGGGATTCAGTGTGGTGGTATTGCCAGAGCTCAAACCAAGGTTATTAGGATTGGAACCAGCCCCTGAACCCGGCACTGCTGTAAAACTGAAAGGACAGAAAGGAACCGGAAAATGTCATGCAAAAACTAAGGAGAATAAATATAGTATAAATAGAATAATATAATACATGAGACTATGCCAACTGAATGTATTACATAGCAATGCTTGTATTGAGGACTTGTGTGTGTGACAGTGTAAACAAGCTCAATGACTTTGTTCCCCAAATATCAAACACTAGCACATACAATGAATATACTAATCCTGAAAATATCAAGACAAGGTGAGGGTGTGTAAAGTGCAGTGTTATAATTCATGGAACTTGAAATTGTTCATTAATTGCACAGTACTGAAGTTGTTACTGACTAGATTTACAATTCAAAGCATGGAATGGGAACAGGTACCCCCTTCCCTAACCTAAAACACAATGATCTCATCTATTTATTTATTAAATATCACAATTATAAATCACATCAAGTTGTTTTTTTGTGCGACATTGAACAGGAACTTAATTTTAACCAAAATTGAGAGCTTTTGTCACACATGATGCATTTATGGAAAAAGAACAAAAATGCCAGAGGGTTTGACTCTAACAAGCAAACCAGTTGTCCTTAAAACAATGAGACCCCTTGACCCCTTTAGACTACAGAAACTAAAAAGCAGGACTAAATGGCCGTAATATCCAGGTTTTAAAGCAGTAATGTCAACATGGCCACCTAATGTATCGGCAGCTATTAAGAAATGTGTCCCTTAAGGCATTATGGTTTCTATTTGAAATATTTTTAACCTATGGTTTAAACAGCAGGAACATGTGCCCTTATCTAAATCTGCAATCAAGTGTACATCATTCAAAGCTTAACATTGCAACTGAAAAAAGTCAAAATGAACAAAAAAAACAGAAATCAAATCTGACAATATCATTTAATGACAACTAGACATTAAAGTGTACACACAACAATTCGACTACATTTACCAAATATTCAATAATTAGACTGGTTTCCAAATTGATTTCCGATGCTGGATTGGTTCCCATAATTTGACTCTAAGTCAAAATTATTCTGACTGCTTACAGGGTTGGTGAATTGACTCTGGTTCTCCATACTAACTTCAGTAAAGCTTAGAAAAATAAACAGTTGAATAAAGTAACTTGTTTGTAATCAATCTCAAATATAAGTATTAAGAACATTGATAAGGCCTGTCCTAATAAACAGTGTTCGGGATGCAATATTGACCAATGAAATATCGCCTTATATCATTCCAGTAAAATTCTGTGACCAAGATTTCAACACATGGAGCTGAAGACCTGATCATGCTTTGAACAGATACAAAGACCACTTTAGAAAAAAATGTCCTAATGATACATTACTCCGTACCTTAAGAACAAATTCTGGTGAGTAAACATGTACCTTGTATTAATGAAATCAGACAATTATGTTTGAAAGTGAATGAAAGATACTGAATAATTTATTTCCTTTGACCCTAAAAACTACAATATTATGTACAGGACAAGGGAGATGAAGGGATGTCAACGTTTTGGAATCAAACAGGCAGCCACTGGTAAAGTACAACAGGGACTTTGTACATGATTTTGTTTGGAATGGTCATCGTGAGACAAGTTACAAAGAGGCTCAGTATGATGGTGAAACCCTAGTCTCGTTATCCATTGCATGATTATAGTTCCCTCCTTTATTATGCTTTATATACTGAGAATTGAGCTTGCACAAACATACACCAAGTTAGTTTTGTATACGACAAGTTGGAATTATCCATAAATATATACATACAATTTATAGGGCTATAATACAAATAAATTTTTTGGTTGCTATGGTAACATAATATGGAGGAAAAGCGTACCATGCAACAGCAGCCTCAAACATCCCTGCAAAATAAATACCAAACATGCATGTCTACAGTAAATAATACAATCTAACCAATAGTAACCAATGGGATTTATAGCTTATAGAAACGTCCCAAGTCTTCCTATCTCAGCAGAAAAGAACAACATTCCCAGCTAACATGGTGAGATGTATCCCAACTCATTTATACATTTAAAAAGCTGTCTACCATGTACTTTTTCCAGAGCATCCTTTTGGCCATTTTTGAGTTTAATGGTACCGTTCCCACTAAAATGGTATTCCCCCCCCCATTCCATTTAAAATTCCCCTCACAAAAAGAAGGAACATTCTTAAAAGATAAGTTGGGGTTGATCCCTATTTCTTTCACATATTAAGGCATATGTCAGACAATACTATATACAGTCAGAATTCATTAAATTATAAAGAAGTCAAAATTGATTGAATATTTTGGCTGAAAATTTCCTTTTTCATTGTTTAAAGTTGCAAAATTCCATCATTTGCCAGAATAGGCATCAGTCCCCAGTAAAAGTTGTGTAGCTGCATACTTTGTTGTAGAACAAGATCAGGCATTCGGTAACCACGGTGAGACAATTTTGGGAAAATATTTCGCCTGCTACCGGCACTTTTTGTGTCACACAAAATTGTCAAGATTTATATATTTACCAGTAATCAATGTGTCTGAAGCATGTCAGGCGGTAATTATCAGGTAATGTTATAACCCTGTCCTTCTTACAGAACACGATACTAGCTGGGCAAGGAGAATGATGGAAGTCTAGCTTGTACCAACATTACTGGAGGTTGAAGGGAAACAATTCTATCTGCTTCTTTATTAAATATGCAGATAGATTAGTTTCATTTGTACCCTTCCAATATAACAAATGCTGGTTAATGTTCAGCCATCACAACATTTTAATATAAAATCTTGAACTGAGTCTAGGACACATCCCAGCAGGCAATAAGAAAAAACAATAACAAATGAGAAGTTTCTCTTTCTAATTAATGGTTTTAAAAACACAATATGAACAAATTAGACCAAGAATGAGAAGAGTAGGACATGAACAGAGACTTTCACAGGACCTCTAATTCCAAGTCATATACAACATATCTAGTTGTTTTGCATCAAGGCTTATTCCATTTAAGACTGATACTGTATTACTATTATATTAATAATATGATAACTATTTTGTACCAGTCTCAAATGCTTTCATTTGCTAAATACATAGTTTGGACTGGTTCAGGACTATACCAAATACCAAACTCTTTGTGTTTTGAATCTGATGACAGAAAATCTATAAAGCAAGTTTTGTATTAGGCGGAATAAGCATAAAAAGAGAAACTTTCCATTTTATATCATCAAAAAAGAACAAGTAAATCAAGAATAAAAATCTCCCATGATGCTATGAAAAAATGTATACAATGTATTACTCTGTAGATTCCTTATTAAGAAGTTGAGAGAAAGCTTCAACAAAAGCTGGGTTTCCTTCCTCCCCACTGAAAGCAGTTGAGAAGTAAAACTATACATCTAACACTACATGTCTAACTCTACATAATACTTGTCTTCTATCATTTCACATTGGTACAACGGGGTCAAGAATTCATAATACTTGTCTTCTATCATTTCACATTGGTACAACGGGGTCAAGAGTTTTTGGCAAAAATCCCAATTTGCAATCCTGAACTCCTTTTTTTGTATTATAGACTCCTACTTTTTGTTGACAGTACACAAGGATTCTTACAGACATTGTTTCAAGCTTTCCTATTTTGAACCCAGGGGATTTAGAACTGGATGATTTTAACAGGAAATAGACTATGTAAATATTTCTTAAAGGGGATTCTTTGATTCGTGACCATGCTTTTGACAAACTCTGTTCCATTCCAGGGGAGGATATACATCAAATTTGCAGATTGAAATCCCTTCAGCACCCCCCCCCCCCTCAAATGAGGCAAAACATGGATAGGGGCATTTGTACTAGCGTGTCTCTACTGCATTGTACACTACAAATCAGCTCTCCTCACAGACGGAACATATTCTTTATTAATTCATACGTATTTTTAGAAGAATTTCATGGAGTTTTAAATGGATCTCATTTGAGGTAGTTTGTGGAAATCAGCTAAACCATTCCAAGGAAATCACAGAAACACAGCCTGGTTGTACTTATGTTATTTATGCCATTTTTCAAATATATTTCAGTTCTGTATGACAGTAACTCCACCTAACCATTGGTCCTGGGTTACCAACCGGTACTAACCCATTCTTCCACAGGTTGTACCAGTTCAAACCTATGACATCCAGGTTGGTAGTTGTGTACCCTACCACCTGAGCTAACTGGGCACCCTCTGACTACATGCACAGATCCAGCAATGTATGTCAGGGGGTCCAGCTCCTGGAAAGTCAGAACTTGGGAGTCCCTAGATTGTTGCAATGCTAATTTTGGACAAAAACAAAGAGGTCCTTGAATTTGGGATTCCCTCTTGATCTGTGCAAGGACTGTACATATAATATAAGAGGACTATTAAAGTCATCAGGTTGAATATGGAATATAATCTAGACACTGTATTATGTACAGTCAGTAGTCATAAATTACCTCACATTAGTCTGTAATATAGGATTTATAACTTTATACAATGCCAGTTATCTTGGCTACAATGATTACATACACATTGTATAATATAAAACATATATACTGTTATATCACATACCAGATAAGTTAACAAGTGAATATATTCTATCAGACAGTACAATAACATAAACATAGGATGTCTGACAGATGTTTACTGTAATATTTCACCACAATGTCTTATCATTTGAACACCAACAATTTTACATACAGGCATGACAGCATGTCTCAAAATGTTTAAACCTAGACAGTTGACTACTGTTTAGCAAAAGTACTGTATAATTGCACAAAAGCTCACCAACCATCTAATCTACAATACCAAGCTTAAACTAGAAACATAAACAAGTTCCAAAGAGTATTCATTAAAATACAGGTATACAAGTTTTATCATTCTGCAATAATAGCGATTCATTTCCTCTTTGCGCTTTCATCAATAAACCAGTAAGACTAAGAAAAAAATGTTTCTCTGAAGATTGTGAATACATAGACCCGAGTAATATATTATATTATTATACTGCAAACAAAAATCAAGTAATTTCATTGGTTAAAAGCTTGCGTATAGTATTCTATATACACGGCGCTGACAGGGTATATGACGTGCAAACTAATTTCCCCTTCATGCGCCTCATGACCATTTTTGCTGACAGCTTGACTTGAAAACTTTTATCGCTTGATGTCAGCAAGTTACCGTATATTACCGGCCATAAGTCGATCTCGGCCATAAGTCGAGGGTGTAGTTTTGACCGTAAAAAGGGAAATTTAGGCTTACTCCTTCCATAAGTCGAGGGGGGACTTAGGCAAGATGAAAAAAGACTCCCGGATTCGACAGCCAACTCGCGATCTCCCGATTTTCAAATTAAACATTGTAAATATTTTTAAGTTCATTTCCGACTGGTTCACCGAAATTACTTGCCAAATTGATAACCGAAAGTGTAAAATCGCGATACCAGTCAGAAATAATCTTTAAATACTCTCTAAACCATGGAATCAAGCGCTTGGTGACACTGATCAAAATACGACGCAACTCTCACTTGTCATGTTGTTTATTCAAGTTTCACACGTATCTATTGTATTCAGGTATGACAATTGGCAATAAAATTGCTAATTGGCGACTCTTTTAAAGGGATGACCACCAGATTACGAGTTAAATCGCAGAATATTGCTATTAATAGCTTATAATATGGATGAAGACATGACATGATATTAGCAGTGATACGGTGGTGTTTAATTTTAAGCCCAGTTTATGTTACCAACTGGTCGTATTTTTTTGTATTTTCATCTGTTACTCGTCCATAAGTCGACCAGTGACTTTTGGTGATTTTTTTAGCCAAAAAAAACTCGACTTATGGCCGGTAATATACGGTAGTAGAATTTGACAATTGATCTTCATACACGAGTCAATAAATATTGAAAAATTACATGTGTGCTTGTATTAATATTCAGAACGATAAATTGTTTAAGGTTTGAAATTCAGCTTGATAAAGTCCATGTGATCAGACGCTTGAAAAATAATTTTAAAATCCAGCGCGCTTAACCATGTGTATTGAGGTACCTTATGGGGGATACAATACAGGCAATATACGTGCAAGTGAAATAAAAGAAATTTGATTTACAGCAAGTTATTCTCGATATATTATAAAAGGAATACGCTTTAATTACTGATAACTAAAACACTCTAAACAATTTTATGAACCAAAAACAGCAAAAATACAATGATCTAATTATTAGATCTTGAGCTAGGCATCGAAACATCGCTTGTTTAACTAAATTCTTGTGAAAACATGGATTTGCAGTATTATAAATTTGTTATACTGGTTGTTGACAGGGTATTTGGGGGAATATAACCTGTCTGCTATTCATATAACCCTCGCCTAACGCCTCAGGTTATATGGCACACAGACATGTTATATTCCCCCATATACCCTGTCAAAAACCTGTATAACTAATAATATACTTGGAATTATCATAAAATGTGGAAAGATTGGTACACAGGATTTCCTTACATAAGTATCTACATTAAAGATGTATCTGGCTCATCTGAACATAAAATGTTTGAATTGGCTGCATCCAGTTTTGTTGTTACATTGGCTAAAGCATCTCTAAGAAGAACCATTGCAATGTATATCCGATTGAACAAATATTTTTTTATCATATTACTTACAGTCAAAACCTGTAAAATTGCCTGTTTTTTAAAAAAACTGGATTTTTTTTTAAATTTTATATGATGTACAAACATCTTTCTTCAACAAATATGGATTAATACATTATGAGTTCATTCTTTATAAATGCATGTTTAGTGATGTTTTAACTATAGAAAATATATTTTTCATGTTTGGTTAATTAAACAAATAAACAAAAAATGAGCCTAGTATAACTTTAAGCATAAATTATAATTGTAATAAAGCCTTTCCCTATTTCACTTGAAACAAAGACACATTATATCCCAGAATAATATCAATCAATGAAACATGAAGATTCAACTGATAAGCATTTGTTCTTTCAAACAATTCTTCTGCAATTTCTTAAACTTTTACTAGCACTACTATGTAGAAACCATGGTCGCAGACAATAAGACCAGAGGGAACTTTGTTGCAAGTACAATGATTTTATTGTGTTATGACAGAATCTGTTTATTTGGGCAGCATTAGCACAGAAAAGCCTGAAGTATAAGTGCAAGAAGACCCGGATTTACTTATAACCACACATATACCAGACATAGAGTACACCTACCTGCCAAGCTGTTTTTGAAGATCAACCATGTACTGTTGACTCTGTGAGTGGAATGTCATTTGTGCTTCGATAAAATCATTCAAACAACGCAGATGGTGAGCCTGTAGAGAGAGCAAAGTGTACATTGTGTCAGTATATCAGTGTACTAATTAATAACTTAAATAACTTATAAACAATAAATTATATTGTATGCAACCTGTCAAGAACAATCCCCTTTGTGAGATGCAAACTTTGACTGTTGTCAAGAGATTGTTGCTCTAGTGAGGTTAAATTGGAGGTGAACAATACCTTAAGAAAATTGATAATATGGTAGAGAGGTTGATGCTGAAGAGAGGGCCATTCTGGAGAGGTTTCACTGTATGTCAGTTACATTGTTCACAACGTTATACTACTCACTTCTGAGATCAGTAACTAAGCGTTCAGAACTACTCAGGTCTATGAACAAACTTATTTATTACAATAGATTCATGAAACATCAAATACTGTAATAAGGAACTAATACAAAATCCTGCAGGTTTTAAACACTTTCGATTCTTTCACCCTATGACAATGTAATTAAAGAAATTCATTTTTTTTACCAAAATTGTCACCTGTGTTTGCTTTAATGCAGCTGTTCACTTGCATTTGAAGGATTGTGATATGGTCTGTGCAAAGTGCAACACTGGCTTAGTTTCATCACTTATATTGACAAATATTAGAATATTACACTGACTAATTAGAAAAGAATTTAAATATAGAGCATTTAACCACAGACTTTAAGACCAGAGCAAAGCCAGCATATAGTACTAGAGCAAAACCACAGACTGAGTACTAGAGCAAAACCAGCATACAGTACTAGAGCAAAACCACAGACTGAGTACTGGAGCAAAACCACAGACTGAGTACTGGAGCAAAACCACAGACTGAGTACTGGAGCAAAACCACAGACTGAGTACTGGAGCAAAACCACAGACTGAGTACTAGAGCAAAACCTGAGAATGAGTACTAGAGCAAAACCACAGACAAGTACAAGAGCAAAACCACAGTCTGAGTAATGGAGCAAAACCACAGACTGAGTACTGGAGCAAAACCACAGACTGAGTAATGGAGCAAAACCACAGACTGAGTACTGGAGCAAAACCACAGACTGAGTACTGGAGCAAAACCACATACTGAGTACTAGAGCAAAACCACAGACTGAGTACTGGAGCAAAACCACAGACTGGGTACTGGAGCAAAACCACAGACTGAGTACTAGAGCAAAACAACAGACTGAGTACTAGAGCAAAACCTGAGACTGAGTACTAGAGCAAAACCACAGACTGGGTACTAGAGCAAAACCACAGACTGAGTACTGGAGCAAAACCACAGACTGAGTACTGGAGCAAAACCACAGACTGAGTACTAGAGCAAAACCACAGACTGAGTACTGGAGCAAAACCACAGACTGAGTACTGGAGCAAAACCACAGACTGAGTACTGGAGCAAAACCACAGACTGAGTACTGGAGCAAAACCACAGACAGAGTACTGGAGCAAAACCACAGACTGAGTACTGGAGCAAAACCACAGACTGAGTACTAGAGCAAAACCACAGACTGAGTACTGGAGCAAAACCACAGAATGAGTACTGGCGCAAAATCACAGATTGAGTACTGGAGCAAAACCACAGACTGGGTTTGAAGTTTCGCAACTTACTTGAAGCACATAGTGCCTTTAAAACAATGTAATTAGCTTACATGTGTACTTGTTATCCCTTCCAGGAGCAGTTTGGTAATTTCTGCCTGTCGATCAAATTCTGACTGTGCTTGTCGTAAATCTGCCTCAGCCTGAAAACAGTTAATCAAATAAACCAATTAATTAACTTCTTTATTTCTCTCACAAATTACTAGAAAGCAATATACATGGGTAAACAAAATCAAATTAATTCAATTTTCACAAACAATTGAACAAAATGATTCCTTGGTTAATTGTGTAACAATAATGAAGTTAGTAGTCAGTTATAAAGAACACTTGGTTTTCTACCATAACAGACATTCAATCGCAAGTTGTCGTAACTATATCTTCATTTGTTCGAACATATCTGTATATTTCATGCCTTATATGTATACATGCAAATCTAGAAACCGTACTGACAAAATATAGCTAGGTACTTCTTCTATTTCTCATGCAAATTACAAAACTTGGGTAACATTTAATTAAAGCTTTCACTTTGTTAGCAGTTTTCTTAACCTACTAAGTGCAGTCCAGGTAGGTAGACACTTTGTAGAAGAAAAAAGTTCTTGTCAAGTTTGAACACATTTCTCTTGATCAAGACTAAAAAGGCCATTCCTGCAGGGACCCGTAAACATTATTTTGGAGTAAAGCATTATTGACGGATTGATAGAGGCAGCAAGGAAACATTGTTTTAGAGTTTGCCTTGTTGATATATTACTGTATATAGGGTTAAATTCCTGACATGGAATTGTTTGTGTATTTCATGAATTCAAGAATCAGTCAGCATAATTTTCTTCGCTAAAGGTGGGTTCACACTATGAATGTTTGTACCAGCGTTGGCCAGCGTTTGAAAAGTCTAAGAAATGAGCCCAAACGTCGGCGAAATTATGTTCGCGAGAAGGATTTTTTTCATTCACACTACAAACGTTTTATATCCGGCGCAAATCAACTTTTACAAATGTTTCCTAGCGTTTGACAGCGTTTGACAGCGTGTGCTATCGCTTGGCAGCATTTACCAGCGTTGTATTTATTTTCTATTAGCGTAGGCGAACTTTTGCCAACGCAATTGTAGCGTATGTGCAGCGGTCGCCGACTTAGTCCAACTTAGACGAACGAATACTGAGCATAGGTAAGCTGAGGTCAGCGTTGCGACGTCTATAAATAGCCGAACTTTCGTGGACACTTCCTGGCAGTCTTGTTTTGATTGAAGAAGTGGTCACATCTCTCCGTCTCCCTTCTGTGTATTTGGTTGCTGTAAAGTTTCGCTTTATGTATCCGAATTGTGATCGGCATACGCTCGAAAACGTTTGGGTCACGCTGGTAGTGCGTTGCTGACTGCTGACAAAAACTTGCAAACGTTCAGTTCATTCGCAAAAGTTGTTGAACGTTGTTGGAAGTTGGCTTGCGTCACCTAAGTTACGGGTACACTGTGGAAAGTTAGCCTACACTAGCACCTTGCGTTCCCATAGCGTTCATTGCGTCGGGTACCCGTTGGCCTCTGTTGGACAAGCGTTCGCCTAAGTTCACCACCACCAGTGTCTCAGTCGACGTATGCCAACGGAGTCCCAACTTAGGCAAACTATGTACAACTTAATCCAGCGTTCAGGAACGTTTACAAACGGAGCACAACTTACACCAACGTTTATTTCCAAACGTCGCCAAAGTTTTTGCATGTTAAAATTTTTCGAACATCAACTCTTATAAACTTTTAACAACTTTTACTAGCGGAGCTGGACGTTTGCCCAAACGTCGGTAAACGTCGGTCCAAACGTCGTAGTGTGAACTCAGCTTTTTATATTTTATACACTTTACAATGAAACAATAAAAATACTATTTTTGACGATTTTTTAAACATTTCTAATCATGTAACATCTGAAATCAGTGTCAAAACAATTTGTCTTGTTAAAATATCCCTGTATACAGTAACAGTTTCAAGTGACACAGGTTAACTGATTGGTTGTATAGTGTAGCAGTCTAACACGCACAACATTCAGCACTTACTTTAGCAATAACGTCATCCTGTAGGCATTAAAAAAGAAAAGAAAACTAATAAGAATACAGTGTGACCTCGATAATCAGACCATTCCATGGAGTACATTATTGCCGGATGGTAACTGTATCATGTATTAACAAACATTCAACAAAAAACTGAACTCATGAATTTAACAGTTTTTTGTACAATGTAAATTATGAAATTTTCAACAAAAAGATTTCTGATTTTAACAGTTTTTGTTAACAGAAATTATATTAATAATAACAATTTTATAATCAAAATATCATCAAAGTTTTATTAATAATAACAAATTTTTTAATCAAGACATCATCAACTCTTAATACAATTGTACTAACATTACTAAAATGTTACTTAAGAATAATGCTCTCAGCTTATGTAACCTTTCACTAAAGTGTATAAACATATTTCAATACAAGCACCAAGAATAACTGTAAAGAAAGCATGCCTTGTTAAAACATGTTGGACAAGGTCTAAGTCAAGTTGCCAACATGAATACATTCACCCAAACAAAACAAAAAAAGGAGGAGAATGTTCGGTGAATGGATTCGCTCCAATCAATAACACAAGTTAATGTACACGAAATCAAACTCTCCAAATTTGCTTTAATCAATCTCCTATTAGTTCTGAGTTTATTCCCTTCGGGAAATTCAGCGGAACTTTCCCTGATCTCAAAATTACAAAACAAACTTGATAGATCTAATTGATTAATCGCACTCACCAATAACCAAGGCTGTCACATTACTTTTTTCACAGCAGTAAGTTAATTCTGACACATTATTTTAATCAGTGCACATGTACAATGTGTGGGAACTGAACTGAACTAACCCGAAGTGAATAAATCTTCAGAGGAAATATCATACCAGCATTAATTAAGTGTTAAATTAAAATTGCAGTCACAATCATGACCTTAATAAACAAATTACATGGAACACAATTTATAAAATGCATCAGAATAAAAGATATTTTGTGGAGCATGCAATATAAACATAATAAAACTATCTAACATATTACTGACAAAGCACATAACAATATTGTCAAAACAGTTCTTGTTTTCAGCCATCAAAATACACTGTTACTATTGTACCAAACAAAAGTAGAGCTATCACTGAAGTTGATTAATACCCCTGTAATACCGCTTCATCAGGCATATTTCTGAGAAAATGCAATATGGCGGATCAGACATATTTCTGAGAAAATGCAATATGGCGGTCGATATGATCGAAGAAAAAATAATGTCTTGCGCTACAACTCATCATGTAGATTATTTGTGTGAAGTATCATAAATATCCTCCAAAAACTGTAGAAGTAGTTTGCTCCACAAGTTTTTGAGAAAATCCAAGATGGCCACCATCAGAGTAATGTATAGGAAGTGATGTGACATTACATTACGTGACCTGACAACATGGGTGATTCCTACATAGCCCCACTTCACTTCGTGAAGCTGGGGTATAATACGGACTCTTACATAAAAACTTTTTGAGCACCAAACATTAGCAAATATTTATCAGCTTTTCTAAAAAGCTCTGCTAAAAACCAGCCAATCAGAGATCAGCTTTGCAAAACAAAAAAGCCAATCAGTGATCAGCTTTGTTCAACAAACAGCCAATCAGTGATCAGATTTGCTAAACAAAAGGCCAATCAGGAATCAGTTATGATCAACAAACTGCCGATCACTGATAAGGTTTGGTCAGTATACATCCAGTCAGTGCCTTAAACTGAAACTAGATTCATCAATAATAATGATAACTGTCCAGATCTAACAACAGAAAAATAAGCCACACAGACATATTACATGCAATCAGGCAGTGACAACAAGAAGGCAGACCTCTAATGCAGCATACGGATTATCTGCAGGAAGCACAGGGGGCTGTTGGTTCTACGAGAGAGATGGTAGAAAAAAACATACAACATATTTCATAGAGATGTACAATGACTACAATACATGTTAAAAACATCATATTTCAAACTTGGCGTCAGTTCTGAGACCTGTGATGCTTTGTGTGGGAGGCCAATACTGCAGGCACGCAAGCATCCATACATAATGCATGTACATTAAACATGTATCAACACAGATACAATGCTCAGACAGAACTCTATAATTCTAAGCATGAAAGTACAGAGAAGAACCTCACAACTGGTGAAGAGTCATTTACTGGATTGAGTCCACAGCATCACTGTTAAAGCCTTAAACATCAAATGCAGTAGCACACATTAGCTAGAAACTAGGAATTTGAACTTAACATCGAACAAGAACTTTTATGATAACATGAGATGGGTAAGGAACAGTTCATGAAGTGATACAGTTGCTGAAATTCTGTAACAAATCATCTATATAAAGAATGAAACTGTATTTCTTTATCCTATATTTTTTATCCTATATCTTAACACAAAATAGAAAACATTACATTGAGAGATGCACTGAAAAGCAAGGTTATATATATATATATATACAGAGATGCCAGAATACGAATGTAGGAAGAAAATGTCATTTTATCAAGGTATCCACAATAAGGTACACCACACAAACTAAACATTGTAACACTCTCTATGGCATACACCATTGAATTGTGATGATAATATATTCTCCATATACAAACGCATAATGGTTAAACAGCGCATAAAATACAAGGGCAACAACTCTGTCAAGCTGTTACACACAACTCTTTCTTGAACAGGCTTGACTACTCCATGAAAGATTCATGTAGAATAAATTAGTACTTTCTTAAATATTATCATAAATCTTGACAGAAATCAGAAAACTGAAATAAAGAATGCATTCAAGAAACAGTTTGTTTGTTCTGGCATCTCTTAGCATGTAAAAAGCTCACATAATTACAGAACACCACATTTATGACCAGGAATAAAAAAAGTACAGTTGCCATAGCAACCCATGCTTGCAGAAATCACCCACCTCCATCTTGGCATAAGGATTATTTGCGGGTAATTGACTAGTCTTAGGAAACAGAAAAGAAATATGGTATGTATAAATTATGACACCACGCCTGATGTACACACACAATATTATAGTGTTAATTCTTTGCTCATTCAGGAAAACAGTATGTCAGTCACACACTTCAAATGTTTATATACTACATAACATGATTCATATATCATATACTGGCATATATTAATTGAAATATATTGGCATATTGACTTAAAAATTTGAGCTGTATCATTTCTTTGTGGATTGCATGAATTTTTAACTTGTAGTTAGAAATCATATTGGACTCCCATAAACCTTTGATATCTTAAGACGTAATACCCTGATTTTTACAATACTTTGTATAAAACAACCATACCAACTCTCGCAGAAAGTGTACTTTACAGTTATTTTCAATGTTAAATTTCAAGTCTAAAAGAGGATAAACACTTATGGGTGAATGCAGTGACCAGAACAGCCCAGGTCAACAAATTGATCGAACATAACTGTCCATACAGTATCATGTCAGTACCCACCATTGTATATCTGAGGCCCAGACATCAACATGTATGTATTTTTCATTGTTTTTAGCTCACTTTAGGACTCCTCTTAATAAATGTATTAATCTACAAGTAATATGTATGCAATGGATTGGTCTTAAATATATGTACACTGTATTTCAATAGTGTAGGTGAACATTTACAGTTATTATCCCAGCACAATAGGCATAAGTCTTACTACATGGACTATTTTACTCCCCATATTTTTGATGTTTGAATATACATTTGTATATAATGCACTCGGTGGGAAAAACCTTAATGTCTCAATACAAAAGTATCAAATATATACACAGAGGATGATCCAGAGAACTGGACTAAATTTCGTTACAAATTCACTACCTGTATTACTTTTAAAGATATGTATGGTTTATAGGGAATTCACCATGGTTTCTGACTGGCTACACTCTACTGTATATAAATAATGCAATCACTCAGAACAACATGAATGTTATGGGCATTTCATGATATTCATCGTAATTGATACATTCATCATCACTATGCAAGCAATTGAGCACACTGTATGCTCCATGATTACCGCAAACAGGAGAAATATAATACACACAAAACCAGACATTGTTTAAGTAATGTTTCATATGTATTAGTCAACATGCACATATGTTGTGCAATGTAACAGATGTTGTCCCACACAGTTCTAATATAATATCTACGTAATGTCAATAGACAGAAAAATAGTAGTATGTAACAGTTGGTCTGATAATATCTGAGATACAAAAGGTTACAAAGACAGCATTTCACGGCATCATCACCATGACAACAGATCTAGAGGGGGTCAAGGACAGGAGGTCAAAGATAGAGAACAAATCGAGGTTCTAATATACGAGTTATGAAATAAGTTCAAATAATATTTGGATTACAAATCCATCAATATTATGAAGATCTATTTGTTACATAGTCTCCAAAGGAGGACAATAGAGCCGTTCATTCCAGAGGGCCGATTGTCTTACGATTGAATTGACTTAATTGTAGCAGTCATCAACTAATCATATACTTAACATATAGGGTGATGTTGATATCCTTTTACAAATACACTGTATTTACAATGTAATGTCTCCAGTTTTGGAACCAACATATATATTGCATATATTACAATGACCTTACTACACTGCGTATTATATCTATTGTAACATCTTGCGTTGGCCTTATATTTCACAATAAATTGAACAGAATTGAATTGAAAACACATTCTGTATTCTGAACATAAGTATCAGTGTTGTTTCCAATATGTAGCAAATATACATAAGCTTACAATGAGACTACAGCAAGGTTGCTGGGCTTTCTGACATGTCAGACAAATTTCAAACATTCCCTGTAGCTTTATGCCAGGACCTGGACCATATGTCGGGAAGGTAAACAAGCCAGCATGCATGTAACATCAGTAAATGTTGAACACAATGTCATGTGGTTAGGCAATAATAGTAACATCTGAACAAATGTCAGTTAATCTGTGGAGCAATTTCTGGAAGCCTTAAACATAGAAGTTACGGCACGTGTATCTGCCAGTGTGATTTCTTGTTGCCATGACAATATTGGTGACCAAGTTTACAAAGCAACGGATTGGTGAACACCGACAAATGATGTTTTCTGAATAAAAATATTGGCTTTATCATTCCAATCATATTTTATGACTTTGTTTCAATGCATGAATACAAATGCTATAAACAAAAGCGTCTGTATTAATATTATTCCCATGAAGCAGAAAGGTGAATAAACTACTTTACTCAGCACACATCACCAACCATGCTCCGATAAAGTCACTGCAGTATTTGATGTTCAGAAAACATGCAAAACATACAGAACGTACAGTAGGAGGGGGACACTGAACAAGGTGTTTGCCACTCAGCACCGAGGTCGTGGATCAAACCTAGACAAGTGTCAATGCTTGCATACCAGACACTGGTACAGGATATACGCAGGAAGAGGAGGCAAGAATGATCTCAATACGTATTAAATGTGTTCATCACAATCCAGGTACATGAATTCATGTTAAAGTATATTTGTATTTTATAACTGTATATATCAGAACCAAGCAAGAAAGAACGTATACAGAGTAAGGGACGACCTCGACGACACAATGTAGGTAACTCTTCAAGGATAACATACCTGTGTTTGAGATGCTACTTGCTTCGCTTTCCGTAATCTGCTTTTACACGAGTCTAAATCTAAACGTTTAGTTTCTAAGATCTTTTTCTCCTTCTGAAACAAAACCAAGTAATCAGATAACTAAGTTAAGATGTCTCGAAGAAAGTTCAACTTTATAGACTGGGAAATTCATGGGAAACATGAAAATTCAAACTTGGTAACCATCTGACATTTAAATTACTTTAAAGTCGCCCAATGATGTTCAAATATTCCATATTTTATCTGCAACAAGTAACAGCAAAGTATATGGAATTGCTGAGTATTTTAACTTTACAACATTGGATGACAATCATTTAATTATTTCGCAATGTCTTAAATTGGCACTTCAACAAAATGTTTATATAGTCCAATATAGCTAGTATTTTGATGCCATCTTACTATTAACAAGAATTTTGTGAATTCCTGTGGCAACCAATCTTAAACACTCACAAATACATATTGATCTATGGTATATATGCCATAGAAAATGTCAAATAATTCTGACAGCCATCTTTGTTTAAATTCACACAATGTAACACAGGATATGATAACAATATACACATATAGCTTTTATGCTGTTAGTATCAGTAAATATAATACAAAACTGACATTGGAAATGAATTTTGATTTTTTTTATAAATCCATACATTGGATGAATAATATTGGCAAACAGAAGTACCGCAATAGATATACCATGCATTGGTATAAATATGGGGTGTTCTGTCTAATCCTGCAGTACAAAAAACAACATGCTTGAATCGCAATGATACAAAGAGAGAATTTAACTTCTGACCGAACTTCAATGGATCTAAAATTACACTTTGTTTGTACCCCTGATAAAAACCTCATTTTAGGTTTCCAGATTTGGCCTACTCTTCCAACACTTACCATAATTGTTTTCATATCCCCTTCTAGAAAGCTCTGTAATGGCTGCAAGAAATTATTCGCCGAAGATTGGACAAATTCTCGATATGCATTTCCAATTAAGATTTGTGTCTGTCCGGACTTCACTAAAGCATTACCTGAAAATATAAAAGAGAAATATGAGATTCAGATTTGGTGTCCCCTCCCTGCCAGTGCCTCCTCCCTTTTCTTTTGTCTGGATCTGTCTAGCTTCTGATTTGTAAATTAGGTAGAGCCAGGGGTTCCGCAAGACCCTGGAGTTCACCTTTTGACCCCTGGAATTTCCAAAAAGCCACCTTTCGACCCTCAGGATTCTGGCTGAAGGGTCAATTTTTCTCTAAATCATAGGCATGTTGGCTATAAAATGCTCAAATCCAGTCAAAAATTATCAAAGTGACCCTTGAGATTCAGCCCCTAGTGGAACCCCTGAGAGCTCTCATTGATTAAATTTTCTGCATTTTGACAATATATTGATAATATATAATTTAACAGACGAAATTGATAATATATAATTTAACAGACGAAATTGATAATATATAATTTAACAGACTATATTGATAATATATAATTTAACAGACGAAATTGATAATATATAATTTAACAGACTATTAACTCCTATTTTTCTGTATGTTTATGAGTCAATACCCTACATAATTCAATGTTTAACTTGTATTTTTATAATAACAAGACATTTGAGTAATGCAATATCCTGACTAGAGCACAGTTTAACAAGCATCGACTACAGTCAGTGCGTTACGCTATTGTGGCCTGTTCTCCTATATTTGCCCGCCATAATATTGATCTTTGTAAGTGTGTATCTAATATCGAGTGAAAAAAAAATGTTGATACATCAATATAATTCTATTGTATCAATAACAGCCCTAAAATTAGGCCTTCCCTGTTCTATATCTTTGTACTTAAGACTGGTGACTGGGTTTAAGATTTAATCATTTACGCCAGTTCCTAAATGGCAGTTTTTCAGTTATATCCAGAGGTCAACTGACCAAACTATGCAGTACCCCTGTGGTAACACTCAGTTCTAACCTGCCTATCTGCAAGCACTTGAAACAATCTCTACAAGAAGCAGACATAGAGGATAAATGACATCAAATGTAATATCTTCAATTAAATTATCAACTTGCCAATGTCTCTAACTCACAATCTCCTGACTGGCAGTTGAATGCTCTATATACACTATGCAGAACAAAGCAATATTATGACTGGACATAAAATTACTATTAATGTAATATACACAAAGTTTACATGTATGTGTATTCTTGGTGAGACAGTGCACTTTATATGCCACATATCCTGCTTCACTTCCTCATCATACAGAGATTGATGAAACTTTGACCATAAATAAACAAGACTATTGCTTTTTCACATGAAAACATACCATTCCCTTCCAAACTGCCTATATAACCTAAAATCTTGATATGGACTTAAGCCACTTAAAATGAGGTTTTCATGACAAGAAAAAAATGAAGTAATACTAAACAGTTGTCATTCTCACTTTGACAAATCATTCAAATAACAATAAACTAGTACATTAAGTTCACATCACAGAACAATACAGTTTGGTTGCATACTGTGATATACCATAAAGGCAGTGTATCAAGACACCCCTAGAGAACAGACAATGAGTTCCATAAACATGTATGAACAGTAACAATCTGAGGTCCATTTTAATATTCAAATTACAGGCAAACAATAACATGAGGTTCACAATAGCAAAACTTTCCATTAACAACGAAGCTAGGAACAATAACGCAGATATTTATATGTCCCTGGAGACAGCAGGAACCATGACTGTAAAATGCTCACAATTTCTGCAGGAGACTGGATGTATTTACTAGAAAGCAATACAACTAAACTGCAGCTAATTCAACACAGCGGGTATTTATACAGAAATACTGTAACATTACCAACAATTATTGCATTTTTCAGCATGTGGCCACTCTTAAGTGGTGCAGTGATAATGTGCATGTTGCAAAAGTAACTTTCAGCATAAAATATACCCCTGCACTCAAAGGTATGCTGATAAAAATGAAAATTATCAATGTTAATCAATATTAAAGATTTCTATGGAATAAATTTTGACATGTGACATTTATTTCCAACATTAAATGTTCATGTTTGTTCAAAGTTCACAAGGAGGCAAAAAATAACAGTCAATCTTTGAAATTCTGGACAAATAATCCACACACCACAGACAAGACGACTCAATACAATCTAAAGTTTCCCAAAGGTGTCTAGCAGAATATACAGAATATACAAGCATATTGTAAGGTGATACAAACAATGACAATACAATAACCATCCAATCTGACAATAGCTGGACTGAACTGGAGGGTTTGTAAATATTCTGGAAAGTTATCTGTCTGTTATTTAGCAGAAAGATCCAAATCTTCTGCACTAAGGTCATGAGAGGTCAAAGTAAGTATATAGTTGTTTGTGTTCCAGGACATATTGCACACTAGATTCTGATCAAACAAAAACTGTTTCAATACACAGAGATGTCACTATCGTACACACTGATAATCTGCATTCACCCTAAGGCCAACAGTCACACAAATCTATAAATTGGCCATACAAAATATATAACAACAAGAGAAATAGGGACAAATCAACAATACACAATCTATATCAACAACAGAGTTTCTCCTTTCCTCCAAACAACAGTTGAGAAAAAGCTGACACATTTATTGACATCTGTTCAGTCAGTATACCACTGACTGCTCTCAATGTTCTACAGATTTATTCTACTTCAGTGTGAAGAAAATTAGAGTGTCAGTCCAAACTGGTAAAAGTATGATCATTTCTAGAGACTGTACAGTATAGAAGGGCAATAGATTTTGTATGATCAAGTTTAGTCTAACAGAAATTGCTGTTCCGTGAATCATAAACTTACATTACAAAGGTCCCAAAAGTGAACCAGTACAAATTGTCATCTAAGTAAGTTCATTTTCCGAATTGCTGTAACCGTAACCCACTGAGAATACCTAGTTGACTCAATCTCTTTCACTTTAACATCCTGTAGGTGTCACATAGTCTGTCTGTCACACACCCGAGTCATACTCTTGTCTGTCTGTCACACACCGAGTCATACTCTTGTCTGTCTGTAACACACTGAGTCATACTCTTGTCTGTCTGTCACACACCCAAGTCATAATCTAGTCTGTCTGTCACACACCTGAGTCGTAATCTTGTCTGTCTGTCACACACCTGAGTCATAATCTTGTCTGTCTGTCACACACTTGGTAACCAGTACGACACACATTGGAACAAACACTGCTGGTAACCAGTACAACACAGTGGAACAAACACTGCTGGTAACCAGTACGACACACAGTGAAACAAACACTGCTGGTAACCAGTACGACACACAGTAGAACAAGCACCGCTGGTAACTAGAATGACATACAGTTGAGCAAACACTGCTAGTAACCAGTATGATACAGTGGAGCAAACACTGCTGGTAACCAGTATGACACACAGTGGAACAAACACTGCTAGTAACCAGTATGATACAGTGGAACAAACACTGCAGGTAACCAGTATGACACACAGTGGAACAAACACTGCAGGTAACCAGTATGATACAGTGGAACAAACACTGCAGGTAACCAGTATGACACACAGTGGAACAAACACTGCTAGTAACCAGTATGATACAGTGGAACAAACACTGCAGGTAACCAGTATGACACACAGTGGAACAAACACTGCAGGTAACCAGTATGACACACAGTGGAACAAACACTGCAGGTAACCAGTATGACACACAGTGGAACAAACACTGCAGGTAACCAGTATGACACACAGTGGAACAAACACTGCAGGTAACCAGTATGATACAGTGGAACAAACACTGCAGGTAACCAGTATGACACACAGTGGAACAAACACTGCAGGTAACCAGTATGACACACAGTGGAACAAACACTGCAGGTAACCAGTATGACACACAGTAGAACAAACACTGCAGGTAACCAGTATGACACACAGAAGAACAAACACTGCTGGTAACCAGTATGACACACAGTAGAACAAACACTGCTAGTAACCAGTATGACACACAAAGGAACAAACACTGCAGGTAACCAGTATGACACACAGTGGAACAAACACTGCTGTTAACCAGTGTGACACACAGTGGAACAAACACTGCAGGTAACCAGTATGATACAGTAGAACAAACACTGCAGGTAACCAGAATGACACAAAGTGGAACAAACACTGCAGGTAACCAGTATGACACACAGTGGAACAAACACTGCTGGTAGCCAGTATGACACACAGTAGAACAAACACTGCTGTTAACCAGTGTGACACACAGTGGAACAAACACTGCTGTTAACCAGTGTGACACACAGTGGAACAAACACTGCAGGTAACCAGTATGATACAGTAGAACAAACACTGCAGGTAACCAGAATGACACAAAGTGGAACAAACACTGCAGGTAACCAGTATGACACACAGTGGAACAAACACTGCTGGTAGCCAGTATGACACACAGTAGAACAAACACTGCTGTTAACCAGTGTGACACACAGAAGAACAAACACTGCAGGTAACCAGTATGACACAGTAGAACAAACACTGCAGTTAACCAGTGTGACACACAGAAGAACAAACACTGCAGGTAACCAGTGTGACACACAGTAGAACAAACACTGCAGGTAACCAGTGTGACACACAGTAGAACAAACACTGCATGTCACCAGTATGACACACAGAAGAACAAACACTGCAGGTAACCAGTATGACACAGTAGAACAAACACTGCGGTTAACCAGTGTGACACACAGAAGAACAAACACTGCATGGGCAATCAATACAACAATGTACAAAACATTAGTCTAGATTATCAATGGTATGAGTACAGTACCTGTCACTAGTTAAGCTGTATACTTCTCATTAAAGATTGAAAGTGTATAAATGATGCATGAATGATGGGTTCATTACTAAATTATAACAGAGCTGTACAACAAACTAATATTGTCAGTAATAAACCAATATTTCCCTGCAGTCTACTGATGGTAGATTAGTAACACGAAATTACCAACCAGAAAGTAGGAACACGTTCTCCTTTTATTGGATCATTCTAAATGAGTTTATAGTAAATTAATCACCAGCAGACAGCTATCTTGCACCAATCTTTGCTGAAATATAAATGATGACTAAGACTAATAGCAAAGTAGCACCTATCTCTGCATTTGTTACAAGTACAGTAAAACCTCAATAATAAGACCACCCTTGGGACCCGTGAAAACTGGTCTTAATATTAATGTGGTCTTAACAAATATTTAGGTTGACTAAAGAGCAAAACAGTGAAAATGGACTTGAAGTGTGGTCTTATTATTGAGGGGGTCTTATTATTGAGGGGGTCTTATTATTGAGGGGGTCTTATTATTGAGGGGGTCTTATTATTGAGGGGGTCTTATTATTGAGGTGGTCTTATTATTGAGGTGGTATTTAAGTGAGGTTTTACTGTACTTCCATTGAAATGTTTCAAGCTGAAGTCAGTTTTCCAGTCTTTATGACCTTCCTAACTATAAAGTACTACCGACATAATGATTTGTACTGCTTGTATCAGGAACATGATTAATCTAATGATTCATTAATGTGAATAACAACCGATGAGTCAGGTACAAATAACAAGTTTCTATCAGGGCAAGATGTTACAATGTAAGCCACACAAAATGGACTCTAAAGTACCATTTAAGCAATGGACATTACAAATATGGTAAACATTTTGTACAAACAATAGCCTGGGGAACAATTAACACTTAGAATACCATAATTAAGTTTCACAAAAAATAAAACAAAGAGATACAATTGCAACAGCATTAGGACCGAGGCATTTCTGACTTCCCAAGTCTCTCTCCGGTATACTAACAAGGTAGATAAACGTGAGAAGTTTGCAAAATGTTATCATTTATCATGTGGGAAGTTTGCAATAGGTTATAATTTATCACGTGGGACGTTTGCAAAATAATATCATATAATCATGTGGGAAGTTTGCAAAAGGTTATCAATTATCACGTGGGACGTTTGCAATATATGTTATCTTTTATCATGTGGGAAGTGTGCAATATGTTATCATTTATCATATGTTTGCAATATGTTATCAATTATCATGTGGGAAGTGTGCAATATGTTATCATTTATCATGTGGGAAGTGTGCAATATGTTATCATTTATCATGTGGGAAGTGTGCAATATGTTATCATTTATCATGTGGGAAGTGTGCAATATGTTATCATTTATCATGTGGGAAGTGTGCAATATGTTATCTTTTATCATGTGGGAAGTGTGCAATATGTTATCATTTATCATATGTTTGCAATATGTTATCAATTATCATGTGGGAAGTGTGCAATATGTTATCATTTATCATGTGGGAAGTGTGCAATATGTTATCATTTATCATGTGGGAAGTGTGCAATATGTTATCATTTATCATGTGGGAAGTGTGCAATATGTTATCATTTATCATGTGGGAAGTGTGCAATATGTTATCTTTTATCATGTGGGAAGTGTGCAATATGTTATCATTTATCATATGTTTGCAATATGTTATCAATTATCATGTGGGAAGTGTGCAATATGTTATCATTTATCATGTGGGAAGTGTGCAATATGTTATCAATTATCATGTGGAAAGTTTACAAAATTTGATCATTTATCATGAGTGATGTGTGCAATATGTTATCATTTATCATGTGGGATGTGTGCTAAATGTTATCATTTATCATGTGGGATGTGTGCTAAATGTTATCATTTATCATGTGGGATGTGTGCTAAATGTTATCATTTATCATGTGGGAAGTGTTCAATATGTTATCATTTATCATGTGGGAAGTGTGCTAAATGTTATCATTTATCATGTGGGAAGTGTTCAATATGTTATCATTTATCATGTGGGATGTGTGCTAAATGTTATCATTTATCATGTGGGAAGTGTGCAATATGTTATCATTTATCATGTGGGAAGTGTGCAATATGTTATCATTTATCATGTGGGAAGTGTTCAATATGTTATCATTTATCATGTGGGAAGTGTTCAATATGTTATCATTTATCATGTGGGATATGTGCAATATGTTATCATTTATCATGTGGGAAGTGTGCAATATGTTATCATTTATCATGTGGGAAGTGTTCAATATGTTATCATTTATCATGTGGGAAGTGTTCAATATGTTATCATTTATCATGTGGGATGTGTGCTAAATGTTATCATTTATCATGTGGGAAGTGTTCAATATGTTATCATTTATCATGTGGGAAGTGTTCAATATGTTATCATTTATCATGTGGGATGTGTGCTAAATGTTATCATTTATCATGTGGGAAGTGTGCAATATGTTATCATTTATCATGTGGGAAGTGTGCAATATGTTATCATTTATCATGTGGGAAGTGTTCAATATGTTATCATTTATCATGTGGGAAGTGTGCAATATGTTATCATTTATCATGTGGGAAGTGTTCAATATGTTATCATTTATCATGTGGGAAGTGTGCAATATGTTATCATTTATCATGTGGGAAGTGTTCAATATGTTATCATTTATCATGTGGGAAGTGTGCAATATGTTATCATTTATCATGTGGGAAGTGTGCAATATGTCATCATTTATCATGTGGGAAGTGTGCAATATGTTATCAATTATGTGGACTGTTTGAAAAATGCTATCAATTATCATGTGGAATGGTTGCAAATGTTATCATTTATCATGTGGGAAGTTTACAAAATGTTATCATTTATGGGTTCAAAAAGACTATCAAACTGACTGTATGCAAACTGAATCTAAACGAAAACCCATTTAATACGTTCAATTTACGAATAAATATCATGAACCCATTTTCATACAGAGTAGTTTATACTTTCATTCAATATAAAAATAGATTTTTTAACTACTGTATACAGGAATGCAGCCACTGATGAACCTTTATAATTACATCAATATCTGAACTATGAGTTTTTAATTGGAATCTAAACCTACAAGTGGTTTCTGTCAGAGCTCCTTCCATTCCAACAACTTTAATCAATAACAATTAATCAATGTATTTAATTGACAATGAATCAAGCCTTTCCTCATCAACTATGCACCATAAATAGGATAAATCACAAATGACTCATAAATCAATACTATTCAGGAGGAATTAGTTTTTAATACAACTAAACCTTAGTACACTACCAAAAACAGGTTTCCTATGCAAGACTATCGAAAGCGACATTAATTTGATTAAGTTAAGCATTTGGCTTTCTTCCAATGATATAGAGTACGTTTTTGGTATGAGGAGGTGGTTATATGAGTCAAGGGAGCTATAGGCACTTTTGATGACTTTCTCACCACTGTGAAAAGACGCAAGCTGAAATGGTATGGCTACGTCACCCGTTGTCTGGTTTAGCAAAGACAATCTTATAAGGAACAGTCAGACGATCGAAGAAGCAAGGTAGGCAGACAAAAGACGACAAGACAACGTCAAGTAATGGACAGCCTTAATGTTACTGACTTCCAACTAGCTACAGAAGACAGAACACAATGGAGACAGATTGTTCACAAGTCATCAAAAGTGTCCCTACAGCCAGCCAGGTTATGGGAAGAGTGAAGAGGTGACAAAGCGACATTGAAGATCTGTCAAATGATAATCCTGTCTATAAATGATTTTTAAAAATTTGAGCAAGATTTTATGTGTACATTTATTGCTTGCATCACGGGAATAGAAGGAAAAATGCATATTCAGAGCAACACGGAGTAGATCAATTAAACTATGAAGCACTAAACATCTGCAATGTGTCTTTACAGGGTCTGTAAAATTAAAGATTTATAGAACATAACAGCTGAATGGTTTATCTTAGTAAATTATACTAATTTCAAAGACAAAAAAATCGCCGAATATGCACCATACAATCAGTAAGAATCCTGAAGACAAAATCATGCACTGTATTACCATGGACCATAGAACTAATAGCAATATCAAAGACAAGATCATTGTTGGAAAAAAATGACAAAGATTTATTCTATTGCTGTCATTAAGTACTGGAACCAAATCTCGTTGCGATGTTAAAACAACAAAGCTTGAAAGGGAATGATTAAACATGAAGTATAATGGAGAGAGCATGTATATAACTTCACCCCTGGGACATTTAGACTACACAGTACAGAGAGGTAACAACAGTCACATACAATCCTCCATAGATTGATGATCAATAGTACTGAGACTTGTGTGTACAATTCCAGATCAGTATTCATTGACGGAACAATAAAATAAATACCAAGAATCCTTAGACAATCTGTATTGGTTTTTACTTATCAACTTGAGAAGCTTTATGCATTGGAACATGAACACCCCCACAAAATGTGTTCTCATACACAGACAGTAATATCGCTCCAACATTGGCTTCTGATTAAATACGACATGACAATTTTGATGGAATTTCTCCCGGTTTAATAATAGGAAGATGGTTTTTCACATAAAAATCAATTTGGAGGCAAAGAATGGCATGAATTATCTGTCTTCTTATAGATATTACAGCACAGAATGATATACTGTATGTACTATATAGACTGAAACAAAAGTGGCTTCGTGGTGACGATACTGCTTTATTCTTATAGATATTACAGCACAGAATGATATACTGTATGTACTATATGGACTGAAACAATAGTGGCTTCGTGGTGACGATACTGCTTTATTCTTATAGATATTACAGCATAGAATGATATACTGTATGTCCTGTATAGACTGAAACAATAGTGGCTTCGTGGTGACGATACTGCTTTATTCTTATAGATATTACAGCATAGAATGATATACTGTATGTCCTGTATAGACTGAAACAATAGTGGCTTCGTGGTGACGATACTGCTTTATTCTTATAGATATTACAGCATAGAATGATATACTGTATGTCCTGTATGGACTGAAACAAAAGTGGCTTCGTGGTGACGATACTGCTTTATTCTTATAGATATTACAGCATAGAATGATATACTGTATGTCCTATATGGACTGAAACAAAAGTGGCTTCGTGGTGATGATACTGCTTTATTCTTATAGATATTACAGCATAGAATGATATACTGTATGTCCTATATGGACTGAAACAAAAGTGGCTTCGTGGTGACGATACTGCTTTATTCTTATAGATACCTATACAGAAAATCGATGAAACAACGGACCCTATGGCCCCTATTAAGCCCCTAAAGCACTGATGGATTGGTCTATGGGACTGAGAGAAGGAAATAATATGTTATTATACTCCGTTCAATTTCTGGTAAAGCTCGTAAATGAATATTGCTGGATAACACAGAAAAGAACTTGTAGCTTACAGGACTCTAGATTTTTTTTTCAATGACACTTGTCTCGGACAAATGGAAAAGTAAAATTTCACTTCTCTGACATAGGAAGCTAGTTGTCCGAGAATTATCGGTAAATTTAGTAACAAATAAACATATACAATGATAGCTCCACAATCTCAAATTTATAATCACATGTATGTATTTGTGGGATTCTAAAGGTTTGACTTACAACTGAACAATTGCTGATGTTGATTAGCTTAAAAAATGTTTTTGTCTGGGACTAACTTCAACTGTTGGTAGCCTAATAAATATGCATTATCAAAGAAATAAAACTAATAAAGTATTTCTCTGTATTTAAAAAAAAAAAAATTGCAATATTTCCAAATTAAGAAAAACTTTATACAAGTTTTCTCTGAGCGTAACATGATAAAGAAAGATTTTTCACAAGGTATAACATGTCTTAGATGTCACAACAGCACTGGATGAGGCCAGTTCAAATATTTTACGTTCAGATTGACAAGATACATCATTAAGTCAGAGTTTCTTCCTTATAATAGTTGAATATTGCAATGTACACAGACAAAAGCTGATACAATAACTCTCCTGCAGCTATATGATATCTTTGTGATACAATAGCAATAAACATTATACAGACCAACACTTTAAGCTACTTGACCAAGTTAAGTGTCTTGTTATATTGAATGGAAGACACTAAACAGCCTACTACAATATTGATACAAGCCTGTAAGAAGACCAAGACGTAAAAGTCAATACTCTGCTAACCACAGACTTCAATACTATAGATTCTGGGCATTATGCACACGATACACTCCACTGTGAGATACGGTGGAGTTTGATATTATTTTTTAACAGAATTCAGAAATGAATAGTGTTGCTTGGTTACCGACCAGTACTACCCTGTTCTTTCCCAGGCAATAGACAAACAGCAACGTTATGGTAATAGATTTTTCTTATTTTAAGAATCTTGCACTGTGCTACCCACACCTATTATCATTAAATTTCCAAGCTAACAGAAATCTTTTTGTATATATCTCAGGCATAGAGTGGCGAAACAATCGCTTGGTGTTTCTCTGGCATAGAGTGGCGAAACAATTGCTTGGTGTTTCTCAGGCATAGAGTGGCGAAACAATTGCTTGGTGTTTCTCTGGCATAGAGTGGCGAAACAATTGCTTGGTGTTTCTCTGGCATAGAGTGGCGAAACAATTGCTTGGTGTTTCTCTGGCATAGAGTGGCGAAACAATTGCTTGGTGTTTCTCTGGCATAGAGTGGTGAAACAATTGCTTGGTGTTTCTCTGGCATAGAGTGGTGAAACAATTGCTTGGTGTTTCTCTGGCATAGAGTGGTGAAACAATTGCTTGGTGTTTCTCTGGCATAGAGTGGTGAAACAATTGCTTGGTGTTTCTCTGGCATAGAGTGGTGAAACAATTGCTTGGTGTTTCTCTGGCATAGAGTGGTGAAACAATTGCTTGGTGTTTCTCTGGCATAGAGTGTGAAACAATTGCTTGGTGTTTCTCTGGCATAGAGTGTGAAACAATTGCTTGGTGTTTCTCTGGCATAGAGTGGTGAAACAATTGCTTGGTGTTTCTCTGGCATAGAGTGGTGAAACAATTGCTTGGTGTTTCTCTGGCATAGAGTGGTGAAACAATTTATTGGTGTTTCTCTGGCATAGAGTGGTGAAACAATTGCTTGGTGTTTCTCTGGCATAGAGTGGACTGGAGCCAATGCTTGGTGTATCTCTGGCATAGAGTGGTGAAACAATTGCTTGGTGTTTCTCTGGCATAGAGTGGACTGGAGCCAATGCTTGGTGTATCACAGGTATGGAGAGGTGAAGTCAATGCTAGGAGAAACCTGGCATAAAATTATAAACTTTATGCACAGCACATCCATGGCATGGGGTGGTGGAACCACAGGGGAATCTTTATGACCATGACAAAGCACACTCAAATCATGCAATATGAGATATTATGGACCACTGTTTAGAACTTAATTTCTGATAGAATATAATAATCCTGTAAGAGGAGACTGTAACAGAGGGAAATGTGGCTCAAATCACCATTCGTAAAAGCCTATGCAGGGCCTGTTCTGGTTTCAAAGCCGCATAAGGAGTCCACAAGGGACGTAAAACGATTTAGTTAAAGGTCATACCGGGCCTGTGGGAGCTCATTAGGTGCCAATAGGACCAGACAGACGAGTAGAACTGGCAAGGGATCTGTCATGCATGTTTAAATTTCAGGCTATATGGTGTGCCTATGGGTCCAAAGATCTTCAAAGATCACGCAGGCTCATATAGCATGTTATATGATTACCTACAGGTTTTCTGAGACAGAAATCTTGAGTCCCTGACTCCCTTTTCTTTCTAGGGACTCCCATTCTCAACTTACTGTGCATCCCTGGGACCCCTAAAATAAACTTTTGTCAAGTATAAACTGCATATCCGGGAAATCACAGATTTATATAAAAGTGAAGTGTTTATTTATTATAGTGTCACCCCTATTTAAAGGGCCAGCCAT
The DNA here is from genome assembly GCA_032209605.1 of Mactromeris polynyma. Taxonomy (NCBI): domain Eukaryota; kingdom Metazoa; phylum Mollusca; class Bivalvia; order Venerida; family Mactridae; genus Mactromeris; species Mactromeris polynyma. Next base: position 30,721,890 of record JASFXZ010000005.1, read on the forward strand.
TTCTGACTTATGAGACACCTACTTTCTGAGCACATTTACTTCCCGATTCCTATCCTTAAATGCCAGGCACCAGGCAAGTAGGCACACGGTAACCATTATTTAACTAGCTGGCGGCTCACCAACCAGCCATATCACAACGGACCCCTACCGGGATTCGAACATTCGTCCTCCCGCTCCGAAGGCGTATGCCGTAACCACTCAGCCAAGGAGACGGTGTAATGTCTAAATTCAAGCTAGTAATGATAATATGATAGTTTTAATACACTTGGTCCATACAAAGAAATTTATACCACCAATTATTCACACATCTGCATTTACTGAATGGATAGGACAATATTGTCTTTAGGCAGTATAGGTTAAAATTTCACACAGCCAACCACATTCAAACCAGCCAGGTGATTCATAATCCATTCACCAAGTACATGTATACAATACACTTTGTATCACACCTTGTTTTTAAACAAATCAAGGTGAGATATTTAAGAATCATTTAAAAAGGACCCATACCATATATATACCCAACCAAAGAATAAGTAATTGTCTTTCGGACAAGACTTTAAAAACCGATGTCCCGTGTATGATGCTTTACATCGAGCACGTAAAAGAACCAGGGGTGCTTCTGGAACTGTATCATGCACTATCCTCCAAAAATCTAATATGACTAACATTCTTCCGGAGGCGTCGCCCATGTGGGAAACCGGTGGCGACGATAAATAAATGCAAATACAACAAGTAATTGAAAAGGGGTCAACAAAAATGCCTATAAGTACCTACGTGTACATGGTGACTGATGACCTTATAAACAAAATACTACTACTACTAGTCATTGAAATGTAATTGTTTCTTACACGCATGAAAATAAGTAAAAAAGACATTTGTTCATTACAGGGGTTCCATTTTACCCTTGAGTTGACCCTTTGACCCCTGAAATTTGCAAAAAGCCACATTTTGACCCTGAGTATTCTGGCTGAAGGGTCAATTTTTCTCTGAATCATAGCTAATTTGACTATAAAATGGTAAAATCTTATCAAAAAAACCCTTTAGATTCAGCATCTAGTGGAAACCCCTGGTTCAATACCTCATTACATGTACTTACAATTACTCGAAAAATGCAATTTATTACCATTACAGGTTTAAGTACTCAAGGTCTGTTCTAGTGATATCTATGTATATGTGGGTGAGAGGAAAAAACAGCCACTTTTCGCAAACGCTGACAAAAACCCTCCAACATTTTTAGTAAAAATCCAAACAAAACCCCTTCCTTATCAAACTGATATGAAATGCTACTTTTAAAAAGTGATCATATTACAATATTCATGACAGTATGTATGCCATGTAAATAATTAACATTTATAAGTGTGTATTTGCATTTATTTATCTTCGCCACCAGTTTCCCATATGGGCATTGATAGTGCATGATACAGAAGATGCCCCAGTTCCAGAAGCACATCTGGGTTTTTTACGTGCCCGATGTAAGGCATCGTACATGGGACTCTGTTTTTCAAAGTCTTGTCCAAAAGACTATTAGTGGTGCAGCGGGGATCGAACCTGCGATACCTGAATTACTAGTCCAGCACGTTACCACTGGACCCGCTACGATTTATAACAATATTAAAATTGTTTAAGTATGTCCATTTTTAATGCATGTGGGAAGGGTTTGTCCTATCAATGAAAATTATGGGAGGAGTTTTGTCCTATCAGTTAAAATTATGGGAGGAGTTTTGTCCTATCAGTTAAAATTATGGGAGGAGTTTTGTCCTACCAGTAAAAATTATGGGAGGAATTTTATCAATTAAAATTATGGGAGGAATTTTGTCCTATCAGTTAAAATTATGGGAGGAGTTTTGTCCAATTTATATGCAATACTTGTGGGCGGGGTTATATCCTCTTTAGCCAAATTGAGGAGGGGTTTAGTTGTTTTGTCCACACTAATATTACAATGATGAGAGGACACAATGAGTCTATAACTTACCATACGCTGTACCAGGACCAAACTCATTACCAGAATCCACCATCACACCTCCCAATGTTTCATACACATTATTCCTGTCGCGTTTCCTTTTATCAAGTTTTTCGTAAAACATCTCCTCCATTCTTATATCTGCAAGAAAGTTATAATTGATACTATAAACAGTGCGTACAATGTATCCATTTCATACAATTTTGCATATAATAAAATTGAAAACCAGTTGAAAAATAATAACATTCCTTATTTAGGATTTATATATTGTCAGAGCATGATACGTCTATGTTCATGTTTTTTTAAAGTCATATTATGCTCATTTTTTGTTCATTTGTTTACCTAAACAAACATGAAAAATATATTTACTATAGTTAAACATCAATAAACATGCATTAACAAAGAATGAACTCATAATGTATTGATCCGTATTTGTACATCATTAAATTTAAAAAAAAATTCAGGTGCTTTTAACAATCAGACTATTTTACAAGTTTTGCTGTTAGTAATATGGTAAAAAAGATATTTTCAATTGTTATAAATTGCAATGGTTCTTATTAGAGACGTATTACTCATTAGCCAATGTAACAACAATACTGGATGAAGCCAATTCAAACATTGTATGTTCAGATGAGCCAGATACATCTTTAAAAGTTTGTTTCAATAAAAATAATGAAGTAGTACCCAGTTTAGAGTAATTACAGACAATCAATACAACATTGTTAATGAAAACAATCTCGTTAAACTAATCACAGAGGATGTCATAATGTTAGTTAAGGTAATTGTCAGAGTAAAAAACATTGAATTTTCAAGCAATTGTCAGAGTAAAAAAACACTGAATTTTCAATTTTTATGAACTGGAATAAATAGCAATGAATAGTTTGGCTGACAACACACACAGAAACTATACAAGCATAGTTACATACTTGGGTTTGGTTGAAGCAGAGCTTCTGTAGATTTCAGAGTTCTGTCCGTCCATACTCTCGTTTTTTCAGCTCTATTCAGCAGGTTTTCAAAATGAGCATCTAGTTCAGTTTTCTCAGCCGAGCCAAGTTTCTCCTCAGTGAACTAGAACAAACAAAATATAGGTACCGGTATTATAGTGAAATAAACTCAAACATGTTTATTTTCTCAAAGAGACCGTCATCATCATACGTAAGAGAATTTCATTCTTCAATGATCATATATTTATATATGTTAATTAAGACCTAAAAAGATACAGCATAAAACAGGCTATATTTATAAGTTTTGCAACGTAAATAATCTAGAAGGTTTACCAGTGTAACAAATTACCAACCAGAATTCACCTCCCATAATTAATCAATCTCATTTTGACCACACTGTGAGAGCTTGCAGTTTTCTACAGAAAGAAATGAGCCCAAGGATGGAGCATGTAGTTTTTACCAACATATACTGAATGGATCTTTATGTATTTACTTGCTACATAATCATGTATAAGACACACTCTTTAAACCAACAACTGATAAGGCCATAATTAAAAAAGTCTTTGTTTGCCCTTTACCGACCCTAGATTTTAGAGGTGGGTAGGTAGGTAGGAAAAATATTTTATTTTATTGTGGAAATCTTAATATGTTTTAGTCGAAATGTATTGTTCGTGCATTGTAATTTCAGCACGTGGTACATTGGGTGGGCGGGTACAGTAAAATAATTGTAAATATTAAAAAAGATACGATAAAATGACATGTGGTTGTCAAAAACATGGTTAACATAAGCTTGGATCAATTCAGAAAAAATTAATGTTGGTAAAATGAAAGCAAAATTGACACTTTTATGTGTACTTATTTTTAATACTTTATATAGCCTGTCTGTTTTAGTGAGTATGAGCACGAGGCTTCAATAATTGTTGATGCAAATATTATAAGGGCAACTATGACCATTTTTGTGTCATACTTTTTTTTAACTTTGGGTTCCAAAGTTTTTCTAGCAAGAGGAAGTTATCATATGGCAAACATAATGAAACAAAAATAGTAATTGTTTTGTAACTAAGAAGAACAAACTGCACACATCGTAGTGTGACATAATGGTGTATAGTCGGGTTTATAACCAAAAAATAATAATTTAGGCCTAAATACTTGAGAAAAGACTTATACTTATAGGGGCCAAAAACATATGAGGTTCAATAAAATTAGGTAGGTAGGAAAGTATTTGTATTCAATTCAATTCTCATTTCGAATTGTAGATGATGTGATTTGTATTAAGCATTTGATAGTTATGCATAGTTATATGAATGATATGAGCTAGGCTGAAAGACAATAGCGTACTTCCTTCTTTTAAGGGATTTAACAGTGTAGGTAAATGTCAGTTGTAGAAATTATTTCATTAGAACTGCCGAAATCATACAAAATTAAGGTCAACATGGAAAAACTAATCTTTCAGGATATTAAAACCAACTACAGCCAAGAATTTTATATATCTACTTTCACATAAATTTATAAATTATATTTTTTATTTAAACAAAAAATTAGTTTATACAGCTATTAATTTCTCAAAATTAAATGCACTTTAGTTATTAGTACAATAAAGCTGAGCACAATAGCAAGTTGACTGAGCATTCTATATATACAATTATTAAACTGTTAAGACAGGGGCCTCACTCTACTTTGGGAGAAGGGCATCACAGCCTTCGGTAGGGAGAATTTCAAGCAAAATGAGGGACTTTTTCAACATCTTCCTAGTTAAGGTAAACCAGTGTAGGTAAGCCAAACACGAAGATGTATCAGATATTCAGTGTCCAACAAATTTAAAAATGTATTTTTTTTGTTTTGGAAGTCCAGGATTATGTCAGAAATTAGATCCCATTTTGGTAGCTTTGGTTTATTATACAGTAAAACCTCAATAAGACCACCTTAGGGACTCTTGTAAACAGGTCTTCTTATTGAGGTGGTCTTAATATTGAGGTTGTGTAATAAGCAATACAGTGAAAATTGACTTGAAAATAGTTTTCTTAATTTTGAGGTGGCCTTATTATTGAGGTGGTCTTTAGGTGAGGTTTTACTGAATGTGATTAAATTCACTGAATTAATGGTCTTTAGATTAGAAGTATCTTCTGACTGGTCTATCATTTACCACTTTTAATACTCAAGACTACGAAAAATACAGTCTGCAATGGTCCACATACTGTTCAATTGATGTTTACTCTTTCTATTTCCAGACAATGATATTAAGTAAGTGAAGATAAATATGTTTTTCACACCTAGATTGAGACTACTAATTGGATTAGGTGGCTGTTTGACTGACATGCCCTGGGCCATGGGCGATTATCGACAGGAAAATGGGGCACATATTCCCATATTCGTTAAAATCATGTTTTATGCCTTTTATGGTATGTCTGTTTCAATTTCATGTAACCAACAACCATACTATACAACCCTAGTGTGCAATTAATGCTTAAATTTAAGTGCCAAGGTGGAATTGCATCTGCAGATTATTTGTTGATAACATTTAACAAATTCGGGTACGTTACCTTACCGAAATCCGTTGGATTTCGGTAATTTTACCGAAATCCGATTTCCATTACCGAAATCCGAATCAAAGTCAACATATGCAATATATAATTCTATTTTTTTGGTTATAATAATAAATATTAGGTTGATACAAAGTTATAAGCAAAAAATCAAATAAAAATATTGCATATTAAGAACAATATAGACGTTAATGTCATCCGAAATCCAATCGCCACTACCGACTTACGATCGTCGCCATTTTCCGATTATAAACGAAGATATAAACAACATTTGTTGATAAAAATTATTTGATGGTCTACATGTATATATATATATAAAATATTATGCAGTTTAGATATATGTATGCCAAAACTGATTTTTGTAAATCATGTCTATGTCATGTTTAACACAATTTGAATGGGGTGTACTCGGTGATAGCTTTTGTATTTTTAAAGAATTACCTCCCCTGACAGTAGGAGTGATTAAAGCAACGGTATTCTGAAAAATACCAGCATCTGGTGGATTGGATTTCAGATGACATAATCGTCTATATTGTTCTTAATATGCAATCCTTTGCCTTGATTTTTTGTCTGTACATTTATATCAGCACAATATTTAATATTAAATTTAAAACAAAAAAATAGAATTATTTATTGCTTATGTTGTCTTTGATTCGGATTTTGGTAATGGTAATCAGATTTCGGTAAAACTACCGAAATCCGTCGGTAACGTAGCGAACAATTTCATTAATCTGCAGCTTTCATAGATAGCAATTTTTTAGTTTCTGTTCATATTAGCAGCACATTTTTGTGACACAGGGAGTGGCAATCAGGCTCAGTATCCTTATATCATCTCAATATTTCCGATCCATTCACATACACCGAACATTTAAATTGTGATCACAAATCTAATTAACAGTTTGACTTGGGAGTAAATTTTATGAAAATTTTATCATGATAGAATGCGAACAAAAACAGAAATAACTGAAAATTATCGCCCATTTTAATTTGTATACACTTTAATTTGCATGAACAACTTACTTTAAATAATTCTTTCTGCCCCAGAAATGAACGGCGGAACAGCAAAGGGTTTTTAACTTAGGAGATGACTGTCATTGTGAGTCTCAGCTTCCTTCAGTCATGTTGCAGCAACAGAAAAATCAATGATGTTCAATGACGAGATAATATTGCGATTTCAGAAATCTTTTAAGACATGACAGTCGATCAAATTTAATAAAAAACAATATGAAACTATTGATATAATTTACCTGAACGGCACGATTGAATACGGTGCCAGCCGAACCCGCAAAACGTTTTAATTTTCCACCGAAATTGTTAGAAGAATCCATTTTCGTGTTGATTTGCAATTCACTTCCGCATTGATACGAAGTTAATGAAAATAAATTCGATGAATATATAAAAGTAAATATATTGAAAGATGTTGATGTTTATAAATTTCTCATTATTATTTATTTTAAATGATGAGCGTTTAATACAGAATTTAACATTATATTATTAATTTATATTTTATTCACTGCGATACTGTAAGTTGCCAAGATTTTGTTTTAAAATGGCGGCGATGATACTGTTGACGTTTTCAACATAGATGGTTTTAAGACTGTCCTTATTCTAACGCGTGAATGATTCGATCTATTCAAAAGGAATGCTTATAATATAACATTTTAATTGATTGCACACATTTAATGCAGGTTGGTTTTTAATGTCACGCAATTTCAGCGCAATTTTAAACTTTACTCTGAAATTGAATTCATGATTGTGTCTACACCAGTGCCTTCAGTAAAGAAAGATGAACTCCAATAACACAGTTATTCATATTTCACTTAACTTATGACATCAAACTATCATTATATATTTGTAGTTGAACTTCTAGTTGATAAAATATATGGAGATATTTCTGCTCTTTACACAGAAACAGTATTTGTGGTGCTAAAATCTTGCAACACTCGATCTACAAAACGTTGCTCAGTCAGTAGGACATGGTTCTGAAGTAAATCAAGGAGACATAGTGAGCATGATGTGGGGCTCGAACCCTCAACCCCCTTAAACACTAGTACGGTACTGTACCGTCTGAGCTAACCAGACGGCCTTTTACATTAACCCCACACCACTACACTCCTCCCCCTTCTGGCATTTGAGGCTCAACCACCATGGGCCGTCAAATACTGCTGCCACCATTGAAGTAAATCAAGGGGAAAAAGTGTGCCTGATGTGGGGCTCGAACCCTAGTATGGCGCTCTACCGACTGAGTTAACCCCACACCACTACAGTTCAAGTGTTTTTGAGTTGTTCATTAAGTTTATGGAGATGTTGAGACCAAATATATTTTGTTAATGTTTTCTCGTTAGAACTGTCTTTTAAAAGTTTTGACAAGTTTTTCACAGTAATTAATTTCACAACTGACTCACTTTCATTTCAAATTTTCTTTAAATGCAGATATTAGTGTTAAACTCAGCCCAGGGGGGGGGGGGGGGGGCGTTTCATCAACGGCCGCATCGCAAATCGCATCTGATAATCGCAAATTCGCAGACAAAAATCGCAAATCACATTTCATTAAAAATCAGGCACCTGTTAGTCTGTGTAAAATCGGAAATATTAGCGACTGAGTTCTTCTACTCGCAAACCACTGTATTCATTGCAAAAATGACCAACATACATGTTATCATAATAACGATAAGTGTTAAAAGTAAACAATAAGCGAATAACTCACATGCATATTTTTGCAAAAGGAGAGCATTCACAAATAACATTTGTTTACAAAATTGTAGTGACCTTGGAATCCGGTCATGGTCACAGAACGGTTCATGTGGGTTTTATCTATGCAAAAAACCCGGGAGATGACGACTAGGTCAGCGGGGAGTTGAGGAGCAATCCTGCGAGAAGCAGCCATGAACATGGGTTTTTTATTCTTCTCTGTAATGTCAGAGGAGTGATTGAAAGCTCAGCAAGTGTCCAATTCGAGCTTCTCGACATGTCTGTTTGACAAAATGCGAAAATAGGTGCGCTTTGTGATGTCATTTTGTGCGCCTTTTGTTTCTTAGTGGCGAAAAGGAACTTTGCGATCAGCTTTAATTTACAGAAAGTGTAATTGCGATGGTGTTGATGAAACGCAAATAGTGGTAATCGCAAATGATAGCGATCTGTGATTTTACGACATCGCATCACTAATATTTGATGAAGCGCACCCCAGGTCCATGCCCCAAATTCTCCCTTAATTCACATTAATGATGGCATCACTGCTTGTCGGCACAGGATGGTTTAACTTGAAGTGTTGGAATGGGTGGGAGTGTAGTGATGTTAGCTCAGTTAGTATTGCAATGTTTGTTATAATATTATTTTAGTTAGTATTGCAATGTTTGTTATAATATTATTTTTTTTGCTTTCAGATAAGCATGGCTTTACAAGTGCATGTAGATGAAACAAACTGTGGGCCTTTGTGTCAGCATCCATCATGTTGGCAGTCCAATACCAGAAATGCAAAGGGTTTCCCAAAGTTAAGAGCAAGACCACCATCACCTCCAGATATTGAACTTGGTATATATCATTATGTAGTCCAGTTTCACAATTGCAGTTATTTATATTTAAAGAATTAATTCTTACTTATACGTAGCCAAGGCATAAAAGGTACTTGATGTTTATCTGAAATAAGTTTCTTGTGCAATTTATATTGACATTACACCTCTAGCTATATAAAATCTTTGTGAACAGTTGTTTGTACTGTGGAATTCTTTTTTCAGTCATATGTACTTAAGTACCAAATCTTTCAAATGTTTAAAAAAATATTATTTCTGTGCAATTAAGGAAAAGGTATACATTCTACAACTATGAAAATAAAGCAGAATAATTAAAACTTGTTGTGACCATGCTGCAGATGGTGAACTGTTAGACTATTCTAATACTGGTACAATAATGTATTGTATCTCATTCTCTGTACATGTTTATGGTATGCGCCGGCGGCCTTAAATCAATAAAATGATGATTATTATTATAGTATTGTCCTACAAACATCCTGACTTTATAAAAAAAATGTGTCATTTAATCTGAACTATACTGTATCTATTTAGATTTGCCAACATTGAAAGTTTGCAACATGTTAGAAGATTATGGGGATGATAACAGAGATTTATTTCCATCTAAATTTGGTGGGAAACCTGCTCATGAAAGAAATGAAAGATATACCATGCTGGAAAAACCTATCCGTACACAAAGGTTACATTATAATTCAGTATATTTTATAATTGTTATGTTTCATTTTCATTATACTGCTTCTTTTTGTTGTCAAATTTACCCATTGTACATTTTGACATTGTCTTGAAACTCTAGTGCATATATTTTGACAAACTGTTTATCTACATAAAGTCAAACTGACATTTTCCATATATCTCCATTTTTGTTTTTGGTATGTATTAGACAATTGTAAATTCATTGCTTTATAAGTCATTAATATACTTTCATCAGTGCCTGCATTAAGCTTTTTATTATTTTAGCATTAAAGTTACCAGAGCCCCACAAACATCTCCGAAATCAACAAACAATGGTGTACCTGTCACTGTACCTTCGAAATTTAAAGTTATTGAGGTAAACAATGTTTTATAATATTGGAAGGTAAAGTTATACAAATACTGGTAGACAAGGGGTGTAAACAATACATTACCCAGTAACTTAAGCATCATCACTGGCTACTTTTCTTGTATGAGTGATCATAATTAAAGGGAGTACCCCCGCGGATCCCCGTCTACTTTTGATGATTTTCCTGCTAATTAAAAAAATTAGTGACATTAGTGTAAATTAATTTCATTTCCATGTAATATGACTGTTATAACAAAAACCTGACTAAAATAATTCTGTTTACTGTACAAATAACTGATATTTAACGTAATGTTTAATTTTGGAAATTTATATGTGCATCTGTATCATAAAGGCATTTACTATTGTTTGTAAATTGTTATTCTTATTTTAAATATTTGATATTTCACACACTTGTTCAGGTACAGGAAGTGTTTGATCCAGAAGATCTGCGGGGTACATGGGATGATACATTTGTTCCGAAATCATACTATGTGTGGGTACCTAATGCAAAGAAAAAGAGGAGAAGAAAAAGACAAGAGAAAAATGCACAGGAAAGGTAGGCTGTGTTTAATCGTGTCAATGTAAGAAGTGCACATATCACTATGACGTCATAACGTCTACATATGTTTATATCCGGTAAACAGTGTTAATTAAATTTACCTGATGAAGTATTTGAACTGACATGAAACACATTGCAAACTTTTTGAGTTTATCTTCTCTTTTCCTTGTTGTAAAATCATGTTATAGGTAATGTTTGATTTGTGTTATATAAATATCAAAGTATGGCATTTTTGACAAAATAGACACTCTGTGATATTTGGTGTTTGTTAATTTTGGGTTAAAATCTTGACCCACAAATATTCATTGCCAGCCTATGTAACCATATGATGATTCTATTTGATAAAATTGTTTACCAATTACACCAGTATACACTGTAGAAACATGTGTATTTACTCATTTGGAAAATTTTAAATATCGGTTTCAAAATGGTTGAAATTTGTAAAATATTTCATGAATTAATAGATGTCTAGCTTTTACCATTTATCAAGAAGAAAAATAAAACCAAGTTTACCATGCTTTCTGTTTAGTTTGTTGTGAAATGTCGCCTTGACTGGCATACGAATCTAGGAGTTCTCAAATCTGTGTTGATTAGGATTTGAAGTCAGACAAAGTGAGTTAGAACATATACTGAATGCTGTATTATGTGAACATATACTGAATGCTGTATTATGTGAACATATACTGAATGCTGTATTATGTGAACATATACAAGTTGTGTACAACTCGGACACCTTTCTCTGTCTGTCAAACATGATGTTGATTTGTTGTGTTCTTAGCACATTTATGTATACATTTCATTTATATATATTGCAGTGGTATGACAAAATTAAAGGGTAAAGGATCTGTAAAGTTTAAGGATATGACAGAGGACATGGTACCTAGAGAACTCGAGCACAGCAGAATTACAGCCAGGGTAGGTGAAACATTCATACACTGGTGCTTTATTGCCTCAGACACCAAAATTGATATTCCTGTAAAAAAATACATGTTCTCTAATATGGCTTGAGTTTTTCTTGCTGTTATAAAGTAAAACTTTTATGTTGATTGAACTTGTTTAAATTGATATTGTTTATGTATGAGAAATTCCCAACTAAATTAGAAAAATACCTGAAATGTTTACAGTCTCATGAGGCACTGTGTTTCTACAACCTCCAGATTTAAAGGCAATATTTTTGTCAAATCAGTCTGCTGTGAGCAACTACTGTACTGATATATGTTGTAATTACTCATACAGTAACTATTTAAAATGAGTGTTTATTGCAATTTTGGCGTTTCTGTGCAATATGACAACAACTAACCAATACTATTGCAGCATTTTCATCACTTATAAAGCTTTCTGATTTTAGCATCACTAAGTGTACATTTTAGGTAGAATATTTAACAATTTTTATATATATATGTACCATATATGACTATAACTTTATGAGACAAAGGTGTCAGTCATACATAGGCATACTAACAATATTGCTGGATTTTTTATTAGATATTTATGTTCCTTTTTTACATAACCAACTGAAATTATTAAGATTTATCTTGGATGGTAATTTTTGAAATGATCACAAATTTATTGCTTTCCTCAGTACTTAGGGTAATATACAGTAAAACCTCAAAAACAATTGGGACCCTTGAACACTAGACTTTTTAATATTCAGGTCGTCTTAATATTGAGGTTAAATCAGGAGCAAAACAGTGAAAATGGTCTTGAAAATTGTGTTCTTAATTTTGATGTGATCTTTATGTGAGGTTTTACTGTACTAACAACCCTTAGAGGCTGGATCCAGCTGCACTCACTTAGTTTGGAGCTGATTTGTTGTCAATATGAGATAGTTAAGTACTGATACAATGATGTACAACAACACTGTTCACAGATACTTGCTATTTAGTTATGTTTATTGTTTGTTTATATCACATTTGCACACATTTCCAGTTGGATGATGAGTGGCCTATATTGAAGGTATACATACATGTACTCTGTCTACAACTTTCACAGATATAATACCAACAAGTTTTAATCAAGCCATTTTTATCTGAATGTTAACCTCAAGAATGTGTCTGTGAAAGTTACAGTAATGGTTTTCTCTACTCTCATCTAAAAACACATTAATGTTATTTCTTTACTTAATGTAGTATGATGATGTATGTTTCTCTGACTGGTATAATTCATACTGTATAACTATCTGTGTATCGTAGGTCACCTGATATAATGTATTTGTTTTCTACACTCCTGACTAACTCCTCACTTTCAAGTGCCAAGTTTCTTTTAGTAAACCAGTGTGCCCAGTAATCTCTGTCATTGAGCCCTGTTAGTACCGTCAATGGCCCTGTTGGCAACGTCAGTGTTTACTTGAAAAAAAACCTCATTAAACACACTCCCACAAGTTTACACCCAGTAAAATGAAAAAACGTGAACAGTTGTCAATGAATGAAAAACTTGTTATACAAGCTAGCTAGGTCAGATGACAGAAAACAAGCATATTTACGGGTGAACTAACTTGATATAACATTGTGTTTTCCCCATATATACATTTTGTATACGCTTTTCTTGGTACTTTTATCTTAATTTGTATATATCTCTGTAGATTAAAGACTTACTCAATATCACTTTTATAGTACACTGTAGATCTTCTGTGTGTTAACCAATGTTTGATTTCATAGCCTAGTTCTTCATTGTTAAATCTGTACAAGACTCTTGCTTGGAAATGGTTTAAAACATATTTCTGTGACAAAATGATATTCTGTCCCATTCAAAATGTAGTACGTTTGAGATAGCTGTATGTCTATCTAAGGATTTGACAACCAGGAAATGTTTAACTGAATGTTTGTACAGCTCTGTATGTTTTATCTGTTGAACTCACCAGGGAAGGGACACTTACACAGACAGGAACATTTGTACTATACAAACTGTTGCTATTCAGTAAAACCTTACCATTATTTCAGACATGTACACAGGGTTTTCCCTAGGATTTTTCAGCTAGGAGTCCTTGGACCCTCATGTTTGACAAATTGGGGGTCCTTAGTTAATTTGTATGGTCCAAGATATGCAGTTTATACTTGACAAAAGTTTATTTTATGGGTCCCAGGGATGCACAGTAAGTTGAAAATGGGAGTCCCTAGAAAGAAAAGAGAGTCAGGGACTCGAGATTTCTGAGTCAGGGAAATCCCTGTGTACATATGACATTTTCTGTATTTCATGTTCTTTTATTGCTGAAAACAAACTCTAATTATGCAGGATTTTTGAATAACTGTACATGTATATATTTATATTGTGTATGAATCTGATTATGTTTGTCATTTTATTACAACATGTAGGAATTCTATGTCTGGCAGGTAGGAACATGGCACTCAAAGCATGCATGTGTATTGTATCACAATTTACTATTGCATATGAAATAGTGTGGTGTTATTGTATGAAATATTTGCAACAGAGTAAATGTACAGTAAATCTCGACTAGCACTGGCCAAGTAATTGTAGGCATGAGTATCCAACAGTAACAGGAAGCAGTCATTGAGAGTGATTAATATAAGTTGTAATGACTTGTTTCACAATCAAATATACCGTGGGAAGGGGTGCGGTAAGCCATCCTAATTCTGGAGCCTTCTGACGACTTATTCAAGTGTGTTAGGTTTGTTTCATATTATTGATGAATGCTATATATGATTGTTGTATGTGTTTGTTCCTGCACTTTAAGCCACTGAATGAACACCACAAATACAGACAATATACACGGGTAATTTGTCTTGTTTTCAACGGTGCTTGCAATTTGTTTGTTCATAATGGTACAAGTGGATGCATTCCAGTGTTATAGCATTTATTGCACCTCAAAACACATTAAAAGTAACTCTAACTTCATAATAATTATTTGAAATATTTGAAATATTTTGGTATTACTTGAAAAATCATCAGTAACTATTGGTTAATGTGTTTTGTGTATAGTGTTTCTGATAATCAATTGGATAGTTTTGAATTGCTGTTATATGTATATCTATATGTTATCTTTATGTAACTTGAAATATTACTAAATTTAAATCATGTATCACCACATTTGAATCATGATATTATGACACTTACTTCAATACATTATATAATATATATCAACATGTACATACTTTTGGACCTAAGTTGGTATTTTGACGCCATCTTCAACATAATATACTAAAGAATTTTGATGAAGTGGAAATTTATCAGTCGTAATGAAAGATACGATCCATAGTGGTAGTACAACACCTGTATCCACATGTATTGTTATATGTTGTTGTTGTTTGATGGTGTTTGATGTTGTCTTTTCTATATTTCTATTTTATATTGTTTATGTTTATTTTTTGTATTTTTTATTAATGAAGATATATGGTATTTATGGAATGCTTTCATCTTTCAAAATAGTTTTTGTTTCGAAGTGTTGCCAATAACTAGGGTATTCTTGGTAACTTGTCCTGAAATCTACACTGTAACAGTCTGTTACAAACACTACAATATACACCTTACTCGCCATTTTGCATGTTTAATTTTTATATCATGTAAGGTATAAATTTGATCTTTATGCAAGTATATGTATGAAGTTGACTCAACATTATTTCTTTCTGGTTTATTTTTCCCTCTGTCATGCATTCTTATTAGATTCTTATAGACTTTTCTAGACTTTGCTTAATATAGAATGTTTTTTTGTAGTATATTTCAATTTTTTGTCAAATTAAATTGCTACGCTTCATTGACTTCAAATTGTTGAAACCAGCTAAATGATTGGTTAAATTATATCACATAACCAGATTTCTGTTGGTTTGCATTTCCAAATATGGATCTATGGTTCATGCCTTTCATTGTTCTAGCGATTGAATATGTCATGTATATGTTAAGGTACCGCTTCATAATATTACCTGTCTGAGCATTGTCTTTAATCAAAATTATAAGAATAATTTATGTTATTTGTAGTAACAAAATGATAGTACATGCTTGAATAACCTAAACACATGTCATGTTGTTTTGTTGAAATAAGCATTACATTCACACAAAAGTGTTCATGGATTACACCAGTACTGTTGTTTCTAGCTTTCATTCAGCTTTCATGTGCTGTTGATGATAAATGCTTGACAATTATGTATCACAATGTAAATAATGCTTTATACTTGTTCAATATTTTGCTCCCCAAAGAATCAGTTTCTTAATTGGCTAATATAACTTCAAGCATTGTTCCACTTCGAGGGATGAAAGCAAAAAAGATCTATCTGCATATTAAGAGGTAGATATAGTTGTTTTGCTTTAACCCCTCAACCTGTTAACTAAGACAAGCCTACTGCTGTGTTTTATTTTCAAACTGGCCCTATGTCTTGTGAATGTACATATAGTTCTGTATAAAGTCAAGATATTACACCATACAGTTACACATTTGGAGAATGAGTTCAAACTTTGCTTTCTGTGCTTGGAAAAGCCAAAGGTGAAATAGTATGATGGTTCAATTACAGTTATACAGGTTGATCATAATCTTAATAAATTGTATTTTAGAAAAAGCGAGCCTCCACAAAATCCCCGACCATGATGAATCATGGGTATCCCATGTCAGCAAGGACCAATGCTTCTTCAAGGATGGAATTTGATCAAGAAGGGTAGGTGTGCTTTATTATCAGGTCAAAATTTATTCCTGGACTGGTGTAGAATTGTTTCTTTAATCAAATACAGGGACCCAGTATCGATATTGTAAAAACTTTCAAGAGAAAATTTAAGATTGGTATATGGGATTCAATTTGTGGGAGAATTAGGACCCCTTTATTGGTTGCACCAAGATCAGTTTTCAAGATTAACAAATTTGGTGACATAATACATTTTACATTGTATGTTGTATGATTCCTTGTTGAAAATGATGACCGGTCTACATTTTGTGGAATATCTCTTAACTGTTGATGTTTTATGTTGAGGATAAAAGAGAGAAAATAAGCTGCTACAGGGAACGCCACATACATGAAACACTGTGCCTCTGAATCTGAATTTATTGTTAAATTTTCATTATGGAAACACTCTTTTCTAGTCTGCAAAGTAATTTAATTTGTGAAGAGAGGAGAAATAGACCCTACAGCAAGAAATTGAAATATTTGTGTTTTGTACAATGATTTTTATTCTTTTTTTAACTAATTTGTGGCTACCATAAGATTTGTAGTTATAAAGGAATAATTCAATTGTTGCTTTTGAAAATATATTTTGACTTCAGTATATTTCTGGTGTAATGATTTTGGGAATTAATTTTAGATTCATTTATTATATATTCTTAATTTTGTTGGAACTTCTTTCAGAGATGAATTTGGTGATGCAACTTTTGATATTTTAAGGTAGAAGTCGAGGTTTATGCTACATGTTACATCTTGTCATCTGAACACAAAACATGTTACATTGCTGTATATTGTACTGTATCAAAGCCATGTTTTGTGCTAAGATGACAAGTAAAAATACTGAACATTTTGTCACATTTAGTTTGCTACAATTTGCTTTTCACAAAGTTTTAAAATTTATTTGTTAGAAGTGTCCAAGTAGACCATTAGGAATTTTTTGCTAGTCACCAAATTTTGTCATTTGGCTTCAGATTCACACACTTACTTTTTTAAATCATCATTTTACACTTAATTTAGTTACTTCACTCACTCACACATTTGTGTGTCATATACATGAATCCAGGAATTATTTGTAAGGAAATGATAAAATAATCGAGTTATCTGCGAGGTATTATCAACATATCTGATAAACATGACTTTGTCTGTCTTATTTAAGTAAAACATGTCAACTTAACTACTCATATTTTTATAAAGTACATGATGTGAGAAAAATAATAGCTGTTTTTGGTTTTTGCTGGTTCAATTTTCAAGAGATAACATTTCAAGTTATTTTGAGATCATGGATATGGATGATAATTGGTGTATAAGGAATATTACTGTTCATGTTGTATTTTAGGTTATTTTCCCAATATAGATCAACAAATAGTACCTCCAACAGTCAGTCTGAGGATAACTATAATCCCGGGTAAATCTCAGAAATAAATAATACTGTAACCATGGTAACTTGAGCATATAATGCATGAACTGCATGGTCCTTATGTAATGCTTGCATGATTGTAAAATATTATAACACAAATGAACAAGATATACATGTATAAAATATTCAAGATAGTATTAAAACATTTTTGTAGCATGGATATATTATGTGCATGCTAAGTACTGTTATAATATTTGTCTGTTTTATCCCTGAAAATGATGCATACAGTAATTGCATTGTCCGTCAGTCTGTATATAACAATACTTTGTAAATTGTTAGTTTGTCCATCGTTCCCAAAGTCTTTGTCTTGACCATTACTTCTTTACAATGCAAGTTTTCCATGTAACTTCACACAAATGATATTAAGAATGATGAGAAGGGGCCCACAAGAGCAAGGTTTTTGCTGATGAGGTCAAGGTCGCCGACAAGGTTTCTTCCCTAGGTGGGCATTCATCAATAACTTGTTATATCCCTATTGAGGGTTGGGTTTTCAGGATATATCCGACAACCAAAAAATCTGTCATGGTATTTTATAGCATTACTGAGCATCTTGTGTAACATAGTTTATAGAGAATATGATTTACTAGTGAGCATATTTGTAGCTTTGTTCACAAATCTAACTAAAAAATATTTGTTTTTCAAGCTGCTTACAGCATGGATAAAATTGCTTGTAACAGGTCATATAGGATACAACTAAATATTGCAAATGTCTGAATTATGTCACTGTATTATGTCCTATTGATGTCAGCAATTTGTTCTCAACAGAAATTTTACTAGTTGAACATGGATACAATATCTTAACATGCAATTATATCTACCATGATATTTTATGCATTGAAACCAAGGTTTGGAAATAACTATGTGTTGTACAACATGTTGAAGTCTGTTCAACCACACCTTGTGATGACAAAACATTAAGTCATTTTATAAGATTGTTTTTATTTAGAACTGAACCCCATGTGACCAGGGAGATAAGTGTGACAATTCCGTCTCGGATCAGTGGGTGGCGTACCCCTGGTCAGATAAGTGTGACAATTCCGTCTCGGGTCAGTGGGTGTCAGACCTCTGGTCAGATAGTGTACTCCAGGTAACATACTGTGTTCTAACACCAACTGTATAAGTCTGTAATGTTGCGATGTGGCACACAGCGTCTCGTCTTGCTATGGTGCTTCAAATAATCAGTTTATGAAAATATATATCTGTTTTATTTGCGAACATTTTTCTTTGCAATTTATATCAGTGTTTTGCTTCAGTGTTTTAGTTGTCAGTGTTTGCTATCAAAGTTTGTCAACAATATCTCACAATTATCTCATAAATATTCATTTGATCTGGTAAAATGTTCCAAAATTTTACAATAAACAAAGAAATATTTAAATATTCAGTTGGGTTAAGACTTGTTCATTCATATATTGCAGAGATTCGTATGTCAACAGGTTTGAGAACCAATCTTATCTTAAGGTCAGTCTCAATCAGAAATCTCAAACTCACTGATTGTTGTGACACATGAAACCATGCTATATTGATAACAAAATAAATTTAAATTGTGTAGAAAAGTTACAATTCCCCGAACATGTTTATATGTGATTGTGATTGAATTCTGTTCAGAACCTGATGTTACAATCTATGTAATTTACATGATTTATTAGTAATACTACATAATAAATTGCATACAAATTGCTTTTTTCAGCATTAATTGTAACTTAGCTTATGAATGTTGAATGACGCTTTTTCAACAAGAAAACATGCTTTTATGCTTGGTTTTATAATCATTTATCAGGCATACCCATATCCTTAAACATCTTATTTGAGGTATATTTTACAAAAGCCAATTTTTTTTGTCTGAGTATAAGTTTTAAACTTCACTCAGAGACAACAAATTAATTGCCTACAGTTAGCAGGAAGTGTGATAAGTGATTTTTATGTCTTTGCTCCAATATCTGAGTGGTTGAAACCAAGAAACTGCATGCATGTTATGATTCTTCTCCTAGCTTAATGTACATCCATCTTATAAATGCAGCTCTTATGGCCATGAGCTCAGGTGACCATGAGCTCTGTTGTGGTGGGCACGATACTATCAGTCATGAGCTCTGTTGGTCATGAGTTTTACTGGCCATTGTGCTGCTGGCTATGAGTTCTGCAGGCTATGAGTTCTGCTGGGCATGTATGACCACAGCTTTTTGCCTATAATGCCATTTGTCTTCAACACTAATAAGTGCTATATGTTGTGGTACTTGTACCACCAATGCTGTTGATTATACATCAGTATGCATACACAGGTATTCAACTTGAGCAATATACCGGTAAATGAATAAGCCATAGACGCCACTCCTGGTAACATCTGTGCATGCCATTAATGTTCACACAGATATATTGTGACTTAAGTTATTCAGTATGTAATTAACACAATATTTTGTATTTATCATAGTTTTAGACTACACAGTATGTTATACCTAAGGTAACAATGATTTTCATAAATTTGGATCTTCTGTAGAACTTTTCCCTTTCTGTCTTCTATTCAACTTTTGATAACCTGTTGAATAAAACACTGTCTGATCTTTGTGTGCGTCCATTTTCATGCATTTAGTTGTTCAATGACTTTATGTAAAATATGTCTTTATAATTTCATTACATGATTTTTTATGATGATTATAGTTGCTTTGTTCCTGTGTGATTTACGTCTCCACCATTTGTGCGTTTGCCTGGTTGTGTAACTTAGTCTTCTTTTAGCCTTTCTTTTTCTCAAAATGTTTGTTTATACCTTGACACAAATGTTGGACAAAATTAAGGTTGTACAGCGATATATTGAAGTAAAACAGGCACTTTAATTGAGACAAGTAGCAACAACTATTTAGACATTAATTATGTAGGCATATAATTCATATTATACAGCTTATCTGTTGATCTAGCGAATGTGTCTACCCTGGGTACTCTTGTTATATGTCTCCTAAATGCTTTGAATGATTTTCCTTAAACTTGGTTCATATGCTCATGTGTGCAGAACCCACATTTAAGCCATGCCAACTAAAGGTCAGTTGGCTTACGGTTAAGTTGCCAAATTAGAGTTAAAGTTAAAACTCTTGGATGGTTTGTACCTCATGTGAGATAATTTCTTACAACTTGGGACAATGTGCATAACTTACATTCCAGTCGCAACTGTTTCAGGTCAAGGTCACCATGAAAGGTTTGAGTTTTTATCCTAGGGTAGACTTAGGTGTTTTTAGGTCAGATACAACTGTCTTGTTACAAAATTAATATGATTCCTGTCTGTTTGACTTTTGATACATATGCACATATCTGTTTTGTATCTTATCTGTCTGTATAATTATCAAGATTGTTGATGTTGCTAGTAGTATCTTATTAGATTGAAAACAGAAGTTGTCCTGTAGTCTAGCATAAAATTATGGATGAAATTAAGTTAACTTACTTAAATAAAATACTAACCCACTTTCTGCATACAAAAGGTCGTCCCACATGAATCAGTGGCAGGAGAAATGTGACATTTGATTTATTATATGCAGTAAAATTGTCACAGGGGACAAACGCCTCACCTAGGGGTTCAATCCTAGGACCTGCAGATTGACTGTGGAGTGGTCTACCCACTGAATCTGTTACAACAGTTTACAGGATTTAATCAATCACCTGAGACGTGCACTATTATAAACGCTTAAAACTGTGTACTTTCATTATAAGGATTCATTGCATGAAGAAGTAGAAATTGTTTTATTCACTCCTTGAATTAACTATATTTAGTGTGTGATACGCCATAAAGTAGAATTTATATTTTCCTCCCATATATATTCAGATCTGTATTTATGTACAATGGTTTATTTTCAGACTATATTCATATACCCGATATTGTTAAGAATTTACCTTCATATTTAGGAACATTTTATATTGTGTTACCGTACTACATGTATTGATAATCTACCATATTACCATGATGTTGTATTATGAGCAATTTACATATGACAATGATACCAAGCCACAGGAGATTGTAATGAGTTCTCTCCCCTTCTATTTCCATTCTGTAATATATGAATATATACGGTAAGAAGGGATAAGGGGAGAGAACTCATGACAATGTCCTGTGTACCAAACATTGTAGAATTACATAACAGATAAATTCAGGGTTTCCTTCTGTTGTAACCCTTCTATGTTTGTATTTGCTGTTCCTGCTAAGTTACAGATTCCATCATTCTCTGTCACTGTTCTGTGACTCATTTTATACTACAAATGTAATTATTCTTGAAATATTTGCTAGATTATCACAGTAGAAACATTTTTAAGCATAATGACAGGACATCAAAAACTAATGGGACTAAATATGAATCATTATAGGGCCCAGGGGTGGGTCCATGTTTAGGGGTGAATATCAAACAAGTCTGTGTGCTTCTTTATATATATGCAGATAGACTTGTTTCTCCATGTTCGTCTGGTAAAGGACTTTATGTCTAGATTGAATGATTTTGGTGCCATGGTAATACTGGTGTTGTTGTTGTTTTTGATGTCCTGTATAGAAGCCACCATCACTATCTCACTGTATAGAAATGCTTGTGTTTTGCTACATTATAGTATCAGCGAGTTGCTCGATTTACCGCGAGATGTCCTTATACAAGTTCTACAGAACACAAGACAGAGGTATGTATGTTGTGGTTAAGATTGCTGTTGATGCTGTGTTTCTAGGAGACAATTCATTTAGCTCCAGTTGATGCTGTGTTTCTAGGAGACAATTCATTGAGCTGCCTGAATATTTGGCTCCTGTTGATGCTGTGTTTCTAGGAGACAATTCATTGAGCTGCCTGAATATTTGGCTCCTGTTGATGCTGTATTTCTAGGAGACAATTTGTATCTTCCCCATTTTTGAAATGCATTATTAATGATATTATAGAATGGTTTGAGTAGAATATAGATATTTTTACTTGGCACAAATGAGAAATCATTAGCTCTCAGTGTTTTATTCTTTAGTCTGTAAAACTTAACATTTTGTCAGGGATCTCAGATCTATGAATCAAGGCAGTTTGTGTTAGAACATCATATTATAACTTTGTGTAGGAACTTTATATGAGAACATTGTATGAGAACATCATATGAAAATTTTGTATGAGAACTTTGTGTAAGAACTTTATATGAGAACATCATATGAGAACTTTGTGTAAGAACTTTATATGAGAACATTGTATGAGAACATCATATGAGAACTTTGCGTAAGAACTTTATATGAGAATATTGTATGAGAACATCATATGAGAATTTTATATGAGAACTTCGGTAAGAACTTTATGTGAGAACTTTGTATGAGAACATTGTTTGTGAAATTCAAAGTAATATTTTGCACAAAATCATGGAATGATAATAAATTACTGATTTAAAGAAAAAAACACTATTATTTCAGCATATTTATTTACTTGTAAATGTAAATACATGTATACTGATTATATAAATTTCTGTTGTCTCAACTAGGAAAATCAGTAAAATGTCCTGTAAGTTTGTAAAGTTTCATCTTCATAGTTGGATATAACATAGCAATCAGATGAGTATCTATATTTTATAATATTTTAGTGACTTGATGTCTCGTGAGAAGATTCGCGAGATAATAAGAAAGTATATGCCACCAAATATGGAACGTGGAAACACAAATATATCGATGGCCAGTCAAGATTTGTTACAACAGAAAAAACTCAATCTACATGAAGGTAAAATACCTGCTGATACACAAATAATGTAGTTCTGCTCAGTACAGATGAGCTTAATATTTGAATATGTTTCATGACAGTCCGCTACCATTGAGCTACCCCAGTATGTTCAACATAGTGAATTACTGTAAATCAGGTGTCCATTGTTAGTGTTCTATTTTCAGTTATATTCCCAAATGGACTAGCTTGATGATTCATCACTCAAGCAAAACTTTGCTCGGAATATGTAGCGGAAGTTAGACCTCACTAAATAATCCAATCCACTAAATCAAAGTCTCAAGAAATATGAGTGGTATACTGTTTAATGATGAAAAATGCTTCATTTATGAGACTTTACATTTTGCAATAACCCGATTTTCTATATGGATCTCCATATATGGAGCTATGGTTGGATTTTATAATTCTTTATTATAGAATAAGTGTTTGAAGAGTTCCGCTTGTTCATCATGACAATACACAATGTACATATACTGAGACATTATTACAGGTAACAAGAATATTCGACAGTCACACCTCATGGAAACCAAGCCTGTATTCCATCTAGATGATGATGTTATCGACGACGAGGAAATTGACGAGGACATACAACGAGGACCAAGTCCATACGGTTCACTCAAAGATCTCTACTTTGGTGCTGGAAGTTCCAAGGATTTAAATAAATACAAGAAACCATTACCATCTATATTAGGTATAACAGGTTAATTCTGAATGCTCTCCCCTTACATTTCGAAAGTACATGTTGATATATAGATTATTAAATCACCAGTGATAAGTCAGTGACGTATATAGTATGTGTACTTGTCAGAATAAGACAGATCAGGAATCTCCAGGACATATAGTGTTATGTTATTAGTATAATGTTAAAGACCGTTGCATGTGTTGTGAAAAGAATTACGACAATACAATTGCAGGGTTTTACTGACTGTACCATTTCCTTCTGCTTTGTGGTCTTCAGCCCTTGCAACAACTTATATAATATCAGTCGTTACAATTATACATTTGTATATACAAGCTATGTTGTGTGTTTATCATTTTCTGTCTTTTTATGTTGCCATCTAACTGACTCAGGTATTTCTATATTTTTTGCTCCTATGACAAACAAAGAACTATTGCTGTAACTTGATCGTCATTGCCACCGCTTTCACATAAATGTTAGATATTGCATTTAGCTGAGTTTAATAGAAAGTATAAGTCCCAATGATGTAGTTACTGACAGATGTGCCCCTGCATCATTCTGCATGTGGTGCTCTTGTTTAAAACTATTTTGTGCGGAAGAAAATTGTACAATTTAGTAGGTGCTTGGTAAATGTTTTATGAAACAAAAGGAGCTGTACACAGTTATTGGACAGCAGTCATACATGTACAGTTCATTTCTAGTCATGTTGTTGTTTATGGTAATGTTGTTACAGGTGGTGGAAGAGCAGTATCAGCTGGTGATGCTGTAGCTACCAAGATACCGTCCATCTCGCTTGGTCTCCCAGAATTACCCAGTGGTATACGACAAACCAAAGCATTCACTTACTCCAAGAAGGTTGAGCTTGACTTCACTTTGGGTATGTTACTATGTATATACTGATGTAAAATCTACAATAACAGTGGAATTGTGTGTATTCAATATCATTATACAGTCGGACCTCATTTATTCAACAACACTATATACTTGGTATCATCTGAAATAAATATAAGATCCTGATGTATCTTCTGAGGCATGTCAAATGGAATGGGCTGTACAAAACTATGTATTATTCGAGATAAAATTTCGGACCCACTGAATTTGAATGAACAAGGTCCGATGGTATTTTGTAGGGAATGATGTCAATATAAGGTCAATAGTTCATATTGTCATGTAGTTCTTACAATGCTTAGATTCACAAAGATTGATAATGATGTCATAACGTCAGTTGATGATGTCATAATGTCAGTTGATGATGTCATAATATCAACTGCCCATAACAACTGCCATAACTAAATGCTAAAACTGCCAGCATGAAACATTTGCTTTGGAAGTCACGTTCATTGTCATAGATTTGCTCTCTGTATATGGCTTGTTTTAAATGCAGCTAAATTACTCGTTAAAAAGATGAACAGATTTTACATTATTTAACCTTCTGTGATTAAAAGTTACATTATGCCGACTACTTCACTAATTGCTCTGTAGGTGTATATCAGAATATTTATTTAATCATTATTTAATGATGATTTGTTTTGGCTTTCCAATGCTCCTATTGCTCTGCCAGCATGTTTAGTTACTGTTCCTTCACAAAAATATGACAAGGTTTTGAACTTGGTGTTTACTTGATAACAACTGTATACGTTCTTGTGTGTTTTTAATGATTGTATAATTGTATATTGACTTTATACAGGTGAATCAGGTGGGTACAGATATAATATAGTTATGGGGAAGCGGTGATTGTTTTATATTTCAGTTGCAATATTACTAGTTTCTTATGTTGATGTACAAAATATTGCTCATATTGTTTGAAACTTGACAATAACAATGTTGATAGGTTCTGAATATTTTAAGATTGATAAATTTGATAATGCTGGAAAAATGAAAAACATTGTAAAGATGTATAATACTAGCACCATATGTCATGGCATGCAATCTGTGATGCCATTTTGGGAAGCTTGTTTTATTATTATGTTGTTTTGCTTATATTTAGTAAAATACCATGCAGCTTATATGAGCAATATTATATTAAGGATTTTAGCACGGGGAAACATTTTAGTGTCATGAAAGTGAAAGATACGTGCCAGTTTTGGATGAGATGTGTATCAGGTTATACACAGCTTCTGTCATATTCTGGTACAACATACTTCCCTGGTTACCATGGTAACTAAAATAGTCCAGCATATATACTAAAACTGAGTATTGCAGTCAAAATAAACGCAGGTTCTGGTACTATTTAGTTTTATGGCAACTTATGGTGAACTTTGAATGCAGTTCTGTACTTAGTCTCCGAGAGCTGATTCAGACCTGTCAGTCATTGTATAAATGCCCTTCTATTATTTACAAGTCATAAGCACTTTGCCTGAATGCCTATGGCAGTTGAAAT
This sequence comes from Mactromeris polynyma, assembly GCA_032209605.1. NCBI lineage: Eukaryota > Metazoa > Mollusca > Bivalvia > Venerida > Mactridae > Mactromeris > Mactromeris polynyma. The sequence goes on from JASFXZ010000005.1 coordinate 30,748,222, forward strand.
CCAGCCATTTGTCTTACGAATGATTTATTGAATGAATTATTGCCTAAGTGAGATGATGATTTTCTAATTGGATGAACTACCAAATTACAAATTAATTTGCAATAAAATGACTTGCGGTAACCGGGTATTAACCTATATTTCCTTGTTTACTGCCCATTATTGACTTTAAGGTGCTTAGTATAAGAGGTCTGAATCGGCTCCATTGACTCCCTACATCTGTCCCCTACTGGACCCTGGTTTGGTTCACCTCAAACACATTGGATTATTTAATTGCTGTATGCACTTTTTACATGATGTACAGTTGTATCCACATCAGATATTGTTTGGTGTTTTAGTTCTAGGTGAAAGTTCTTTCTGTTCCATTTCCTAATCGAGTTAAGTTCATAGAATATGTTCTAGGTAATGAGAGCCAGGTAGAAACTCGGCCAGTTATGAAAAAAAGTTCAATTCAACTGTATCTGTATACAAAGCTAAACCGTTATCTTAGCATATTTCATTAGTAATTAGCCTAGTGTTCATATTATGAGTTCTAGAACAGCTTTATCAGTTTTATAATTCACATACAGTATCTAAAATTGAAAATATATCTAAGTTTGGAAAATATGTTAGATTTTAATTGTGTATTGGTTGAGAATGATTTAGGTATAATCACAAAAAGAGGCTCTTGCTATTTATGCAATTGCTAAGTCTTAAAACAAGATACTTTTATGATGTTTTTTGATTCCATAATACACTTTCTTGTATTTTCTGTCATTTTGATGATTTCCTATTTTAAAAAGTACAGATAACATTTATTTGGGAAAATTGTGCTGAATAGTATGATTCATTGTGTTTGTTTTCAATATTTGCAATGTTAGGTAAGAACTTATCACTATTTTATTATCACATTTTTCAGCTCCTGTACCTACCCCACCCACTAGCGTTAGAAGTGTGGAGGCACCCGGATCTGAGCATGGTACAACTATACGTGTAAATCTTCCCTCACAAGTTTCTGTGCATAGTGATCATGAAAGTGATCGTATGGATAGAAAAATGGACAGTCCAGCTAGGGTATGTTGTGGTTTGTCTTTTCTTTCAAAAAATCAAATCATACATTTATGCAAAAAATTATATTTGTTAGTGCAAAGATGAAAATTTGACTATTGTACATTTGTAAAGGCATTATACTGCCTCAGTAATTATTGTGTGAAATATGAAGCTGCCTAATTTCAGTTCATTTGCAAATTTGAATTCATATATATAGATTAAATTCTGCTATTTCTTTTTTGGGGAAATTTCCTGTTCTCAATTTTGTTTATAACAAGTTTCACATACATGTCCTAGAGTTGGCTCAACGTTACTTCATCTCCGACGACCGATGGAATTGATGTCTATTTCTTTAAAGCTCTTGTGTTATAATTCATTCTGGTATCTCTCTATTTATGATATATCAGGTACATCCCGACCACCCACTACATGCTGTATCACCCACATTTTCAACAGGAGTACCTAATGCTCCAGCAACTACACCAGCTACTTACAGTTATTCACCAACCAAATCAGCACCGTTGTTACGTGATATGTCTGGATCAATGACTAATACACCACAGGAATGGCCTCCTAGAGACAAACAGAACTCTCCATTACAGATTCTACGAGCCCCTGTCAATACTCCAGGAAGTTTGATGCAGGATAATACTGGTATATTTCTCACATTCTATAGTTAAATGTCGATTTCTAATTACCTCTGTATATTGAATTTCTCATGTTATTCAAAATTTAAAATATTTAATGGTTGATTTTTGTTTCACCATTGTCCACAAACCTTCAGTCTTAAATGCAAATATTGTGGATCGGAATATAGGAATTCTCTTTAAAAGGAGAACTTAGTCTATAACTTCTTATTTCTGTTTATGTATCCTAATGCTACTTAAATGATTATTTACTCATCAGTTATCTTACAAGAAGCTTGGTTCTTATTGAAAGTTCTGTACATGTATGTATTAATGATTTTAAACATTTGTCAATATATTTGGTACAATAATCATGATATTGGGTGTTAAACCACTTGTTAATCAGAAAATTTCTATATATTAACAGGACTTGTTACAATCCATGAGATTGGAGTGAACAAGGAGGAAGAGGATACACCACTTCCTGTCTCTCGGGGTCGTAGTGTGAGGTTCGAGATTCCTGAGGTACCACCTCCTCCATCCTCTCCTCAATTATCTGAGGATGGTCAGAAAGATGTACCAAGTAGGAACATTGTTACAGTAAATACAACCCTACCACAGGAGACTCCATCCACCAGCTCAAATAAGCCAACATCTGGTGCAACAGTTAGAACTGATGCTAACACAGTCAATACCTCAACATTACAGGCAGAGCAATCCTTTGTGAGATCAACTACTGGACCAATAAGGGAAGTTTCCACTGTTTCCTCTCCAGAGCCTTGGCCCCAAGTAAATGAGGCCGACTTTGATGTGGCCCCTCTTCCCACCCCTGCTTCAACTACTCTTGAAACTCCTCCTGATGCGGTACGTATTGATACTGATACAAAAACTCCAGATTTTGATAATCAATCAAGAAATGCAAAAGAAGAAATTGAAGGTGCACAAGATGAAGATGTTGAAGATAAGGAAAAAGATGAAGAATTCATCAATAAAACGGAAGAACAGAGTGCTGCTGTAAAGAAGATGGTTGAAGATTCAAGGAATGCTGGTTCCCCAGCACCACCACCACCATCACCAGAAGCAAAGGAAGACAGTGAAATTATTATAAATAAATCAAATGGGATGGAAACATTAGTAGAGGAAAATGAACCACAAAGTGCTTCTGATGATGAAGTTTCTATGACAGTGACCCAGATTGCTCCGAAAGGTTCAGGGGGTCGTAAGTCAATCCATCGACAGATTGATACATTCCAGAATATTGATATTCCAGCTACATTCAATGTGGATAGCAAACCAGCTCCGAAACTTCTACCAGAACCTTCAACAATGACAATTGAAGAGGAGCAAGAACCGACACCGGAACTGTTTGATAGTTCGAACCGAGATGTTGCCCATTCTGTACAAAGTACTCTTGCCAACAGGACTATTTCAGAACAAGCTCATTCTGAAGTTTCTAGTTCTGTTATCGAACCTGCAATATCTCAAGCTTCACACGGACCTGCATTGTCGGAAGATTTCTCTGAGAAACGTGATGGAAATTCTGATGTGTTTGTTGACTGGTCTGGTGTAATTGTTGGCTCTGGAGGACAGGATTCACAAGCAATGTTAAGTTCTGATAAACAGGAAATGACAGAAGAGGGCGGTGATCATGATGGATTTAAGGACGAACTCAGACAAGAATATGAGAAAATTAAAAGCGAGATAGAATCTACAAATGATGAAAGTGAACTAAGTTGAAATGACTAAGTTTGATGATATTGATGTCCAATTTGTTATGTGATGGACATACTGTCCCAGTATTTTATAGTACTGTGATTGAAAAGTGTAATCATGCGAAAAAATAAATTTTGTATAAACAGGTATGATATCTTTATAGTATTATATCCATTGTATTGTAGATGCTCTACATGTATTTGTGTTGAGAAATATGCTGAACACTGTAGTGGCTTTAGTCAACTCTTCCTTTATGTAGGAAACATGTACAGTTATATGTGCATAATTCGTGTTTAGCATGATGTGAGAAAGCAACTGTGATCATTGTATAGAATAACTGGCTTTTGCCAGAATTTTATTTTTACTCTATTTGTACACAGTAGATTTACTTATTTTGTAATTTCATTGACACATTGCAGCCAGCAAGCTGAAACATTTGATATCATTATGCCAATACAGTGTATGGCATTATCTTACAATTATATTACAATTATATTCAAATTATGATTGTGACAATGTGAGCTGAAATACTATTGAGAAACACCATAAAGCCGGAAATGAACTAGTATATGAGCCATTGGAATAATGACTCATTTTCTGTGATACAGTATTATACCTAAGGCATTTATTTATGTTCATACAATTATTTCTATTGTTAAAGTTGATTATAGGCATACAACAATATATGTACATTTATTTTAAGAATTTTTCCGTCCAAATTGTTTGTTTTAAATCACATTTTGTTGTTTGTTAAAGCACATGTTTTTTGCTTTTGTAATTGGAAGATTTTTTATCTTGTTTCGATGTGACAGCTGTACTGTAGCACTAGTATAGTACCTACCTAGGTCACCACGCTGTCCACCCCCCCCCCCCCACCTCACTCTCCTACCTGCCCTTCATCTAACCTCTAGATTTGGGTCGTATTATCTGCTTTAAATCATGATAAACACAATTTTATGATAACGTTTCAGGTTGTGTCCTATATAGAATGTAATCCAAATATCATGATGAATTATGTTATACATAGTTTCCTAGAGGAACATATTCCGACAGATTCTTTGTACTGCTTGTCAAAACTATAATATCATGCTAGGACGATTCCATATTTATTTATATTTTGTGCAATGACTAATGTGTTTTGTTGACTATAATATGTAGGATAAATATTGAAGTACAAATTTAATGCATTCTCACAGCACTAAGGTATATAAAGCTGTTTATAATGACTCTGATCTGATGTAAAACGCAAATACATGACACGCTGAATTTAGTATATAGTTGGACAGACTCAGAGATGTTAGTTTGAAATAAAAAAAATTGACGATTAATGTCCTCATGGTTGCAGCTGCAAATAAGTTGGCATTATTTTGTGTTAATAATCATATGTGGTTGTTGTGATTAAACCTTACCATGATGGTTGTTGTGATTAAACCTTACCATGAATACATGTATTCTACTTTTGTATTAGCTGTTTCTTTCAGCAACTCTTCTTTGCACAAACTGACAAGACATCTATTGATAAATGTATTTTTTATACCGATATAACTTTTGTCACAGTATTTGTTATTTGATTATGTATGTGATAGATTCAATAAAAATACATTTCTTTAATATTTGTTCTTGTTGTACATTATAATGAGGACTGCAACATACGATAGAGTTCTATTCAAGATAATACCACAAGCATATGAGTCCGACCAATACCATGTAAAGGTCTATGCCGTACAGATATTCTGCATTCAGTTCACATGGTCTTAACAATTGTGTGGCATTGTATATGGGACACAGAAGAGTGTCATGAGTTCTGTCCCTTTATCCCATTTTTAGCATATGTATACATACCGGTAGTACTAAATATACATGTACTGTCGAAGGGATAAAGGGAGAGAACATGTGACAATCTCCTGAGATATGGGATACAGACATTAGCTATCGCTCGTGTATATGTTCTATATACAGTGTTACTTGTTGTCTATCCAATACCACTATCTTGGAATCATCCCGTGAATTAAATAAGTGTCTACATGCAAACAGATGAAATCCCAATACATGTACATTGTACACTATTTGACTTGATCCATCCAATTACAAGACATTGTGTCTGGGATCCCCAACGTACAACAGTCACACTGATGTTTTGCATCGAGAGGTTAGTGTAGGGTTGATCAATACTACCTGCTTGCTTGACGAGAACAATGATTGTGATCAAAGAGAGTGGCAAAGATTCAGCATACTTGCTGAATATTCCCAACGATATATGAATGTATATCTATGCCTAGGTCACATGAAGCTCCCAGGGAATTAACGGGCCTCGTATGGACCAAAATCTTTATATCCCATCGGTAATCACATGGCATACTGTACAAGCCCTCACAAACTTTTGAACCAAGGCGAGACTGTACAACTTCCATGCCTCAGTCAGATGAGACCTATGGAAGGTTTCAGGCCCATAAGACTTGGGGAGCTGCAGTGCGGGCCTATAGCTCATGGAAGTCCATACACTGGGGGCTTCATGTGACCCAGGCATTATATATTTAAACTTGGTACAAAAATTGTACTAGCTTACAGAGTCAAACTGTTAACTAAGAACATAAATGGTGGTGCGATATGTTTACATCACAGTCAGTTACAATACATGAGGAATTATAACTAATATCTTGTACAAAGTGGAAAACTTTTATTTCCATCTAACGATAAACTTATCTTAACAAAACCAAGGAACATAGTTATAGTAGAAGAATGCTGTCGGTATAATTTTGGTAATATCAAGGAAGTAAATGAACATACTGGTTCATTCAATACAAACATACAAGATAAACAAGAGATGTTTGTAAAACATTATGCCCCCTCTGACTTTGACCCCAAAATCAATAGGGTTCCTCTGCTACCTAATTTGAAAGTGTGGACCAAGTTTGAGGATGATAGGTCATGGGGTTCTTAAGTTATTGATCGGAAACTAAAAGGTTACCGACCGACCGGCATGTGCAAACCAATATGCCCTCTCTTCTTCGAAGGGGGGCATAATTAATCTAAGCAAAGCGAACATGACAAACTGTTCAGGTATTATCAGACTTGCACACTAAGGTATTAATATTAGATATGTATCATTTCAATTACAGTTTTCTGTTAAGGTGAGATTTATAGAAATGTCTTGGTGACTCGACAGATGATACTCAGCTACAAATTATACTTGTAACAACAAAGGTATTTTATATCAACTATACACGGACCCTGAATTAATTTAACACAACAAAAATAAATTTTCAACATTTCAATATTGTAATTTATGTACATACACCGTACTACTATCGCATAAAATGCATTACAAAAATGTCTGTTTTATTAGCAAACAGAATATCACAGACCCTGGAATCAACGTTCACAAAATTAATGTTCATCTTTGTCTTCATTTATTTTTTTTCTGGCTTTTCTGGGGCTGCAAATATAAAAATATACACATGATTAATTTTATAAGCAAACATGAATATAAATTCTACTCTTTATATACATGTACATTTTGTATAACAATGTGGGCATATAACAGACGAGAGCATTCAATATAATGTACCAGCAGATATTTTGTTTCCAACAACTCGCAGGGCGTACAATTCGGTCAAATTAATTTCTATACACAGATAAGATATGCAGTATATACACGGTGTTAAAAAAGTTTGTTCACAAACTTCGAATTCAGATAAATTGAGAAGAATGCTAAGTGTACTTACTTCATTTCCATAATGAAAGATACTGTTTTTTTCCTAAATATCTGTTTTATTTAGTACTCTCACACAGAAATAAACTATTGGACCATAGCAACATAGATGGAAAGAATATTTAGAAAAAAAATGTATTAAAACTCAAACTGTGTGAATTAACTTTTTTAACACCTTGTATATGTTAGCAAACTTTGAGTTCCTATACCCGTATTACCACATACATATTCTATCAAATCAATCCTATCCTGTCATAGAATACCTTACTATTATAAAAGCTGACATATTTGTATCATAACTACCTGGACAGAGCATCATGTTCTTGTAGTTACATTTGCAATGGCAATTATTATTCTTATGGAGAACTTTAACCAAAATTTTCAGTAGTAACAAACTTTCTTCAATACTCAAACATTATTCACTCCTTTAGAACACATTTGGATTCAATAAGAATTCAACAAAACAATAAATAATGCAAGTCCTACACAACCTTTAATATTAAAGATAATTTTTCATTCAGATAAAGGATGTAGACCATTTTATGACATTCTTAATACAAACGGTAAATCGTCGAAGGCAAAAAAATTGTTCTTGTAGTTACAATCCATTAACATTGATAAATGTCTTCATTTCACAAAAGTTATACATTGTACTAACATAACACAATGAATCGCAACATCAAATTGTTTGAGGGAATGCCTCTGAAACCCTTTGCCTCAGTAGATTCTAGCTCTATCCAGGGACAATATTACTAAATTTCATAGAAGGTACATGTATATACAAATATGTCAATATCAATCCTTAAGAAAAATGATACAGTCAAAACACAGTGAACTTAATAGTGACAGATTAAATCAAAATACAAAAAATAAGAGAAATGGTGATCATTTTTGTACAAAAATAAACATCTATAAACATGTGATATCTAGTGATATAATCAGAATGCACTGTGGGTAATATAAGGTGAAGGTCACACAGTCCAACAACACTAAGTCTTCTCAGAATGATTCAGAAGCATATTGCCAAGAACTAATTTCATACTGACCTCCATCAACAACTTTTTTGTTATCATGAAAGTTAAATTTTAATCGAACAGCTTTAGACAATGTTGATGTACAGAATTCATGGACTGAGGTTCGACCTTCAGCTCTATAGACTGCTTCAAAAATTGCTTTCGTAAGATAATATGGACTATACAATAGATGTCATAAACCAATGGTTGCTGTGTGGTAACTAATGTCAAGGTCAAAATAACTATCGGAAACTATTAAACCTTAATTATCATGCCAGATACAAGATGTAGTTGACTGTTTTATTCATTTTCTCTCGAAAAAATTTCATTACCTTAACAGGTTTAGATTTTATTGGATATTGTCTTACATGTAAGAGACATAGAAATATCACTGAATTAATCAAATATGGAAACAAGAGATGTTTGTAAAACATTATGCCCCCTGTGACCTTGACCTTTGACCCCAAAATTAATAGGGTTCCTCTGCTAGTCAAGATGAATGTGTGGACCAATTTTGAGGATGATAGGTCAAGGGGTTCGTGAGTAATTGATCTGAAACGAAAAGGTTACGGACCAACCGATCAACGGACATACCGACATGTGCAAACCAATATGCCCTCTCTCCTTCAAAGGGGGACATAACAACAGTTGAAGATAGCTATGCTTACAGGCCTGGTGGACATACTACATGGTATTGCTCAGTTACTTATATAAATAAAACACTTCAAGATTGTGACATTGTTGCTAGGATACAAAACCTAAATAAAAAGATGAATGGCATCGAAGTTACCCAGGGTTCTGGCACTGTTTTTTCCCCTCAATATCGCTTAACTTGAAATATAACTTATGATCCTGTCATTTCAATCAGTACTATGTTCTTTATCCATACAACAGACCACTTCTCAATGAAGAACCACTTGAGAAGTTCTTTGATCATGTAAGAATTATGCGAGATGCCATCAAACATAAACATGGCAACAGAAAACAACGAAGTAAGCATCACTTATACGTCAGCATTATGTAAGATATTTCACATATAACTTCAAGCACATTAGATACATGGAACATTCATGCAAGAGTTAAGCACACTAATAAAACTATGCCCTATATTTCAGCTAGACTTGCGGACTAACACAACACGATACAACACTATGAAATCAAATATTTCCACCTAATTTGTTTCTTTCAATGATTTACAAGTGTACCATTTCAAACAGGAACATGTGGCATGTAATACAACATTAAGAAGGCAGTTCTATACAAGTGTTTTTTTCCAAATACAATGAAGGGGTCACCGTGGTGATACGGTTTGGCAGTTTTTCTCAGATTTGAATCCCAAGCAAACATTCAGGTAAATATTGGATGCAACTAATCAAATAACCGAGATATATTGGGGGCACAAAGGCATGTTTATGAAAATACAGTAAATGCAATAATCTGTAATTAATGACCATGACATAACAGTATGAAAGAATTGTACGACAAAGGGCACACCCTGTATGTCAATACTGTTTGCATTTCTTCCTTAGGACAGAAGTTATGGTTTGATTTTTACAATTTTTGGGCAATTGAATACAATCAATATTTACGTGTTTTTTAACCCTAATATCATGCAACATTTGCGTTTTGCAGCATGCCAAATAGGACATATATACAATATTTTAGTAATCCTTAGTATAAATTGGTTTAAATATTCAGGTAAAGCATAATTATGCATAATTGTTGCAGTGAAATAATTAATACTTAAACTGCAATAAAATCAACTAAAATAATCGAAAACAGTATAATTGATTTGAAGAGTTACACATTGTTGTGAGAACAATTTACTCAGAATGTATACTGTAATACTCAGTAGATCTACTCAACACTTGTCATAACGCAGAAAATAAATGATTTCGCAGTACATTAAAATATGGTAACAGAATGAGCTGAACACAGGAGATTGTCATAAGTTATTTCCCTTATTCCATCAGAGTTCTCTCCCTTTGCCCATTCTATAGAATATGTATATATCCCATGGTATGTATTATATACATGAACACATATTCTATAGAAGGGACAAAGGGAGAGAACTCTAGATGGGATAAAGGGAAACAACTTATGATATAATCTCATGTGGAGCTGAACAAACAACTATATTGATGCACAAATGTATACATATGATATATATTTACAACAAAGCTGCATGCAGCACACATCATAATATACTTACTGGTTCATCTCCTATCAGGGAAAGCATGAAAATAATAGGATATATAATTCATACATCTGTTCACAGACAAACCACAACAATAGGTTTTGTTTAAATAGAAATAAAGTTGAAGCTCTTCAAATTTTCTGAACACAACTTTCAGAACACAACTAAGGCCACATTTAAAGAAGTCTATGTTTGTTGTCTCCCAACCTTACTTTGGGAAGTTGGGTAGGTAGTTTTTTTTAAATCAACACTTATTGTAGGTAATCGTTAAACAGTACTCCTCTTGATCAAGACTAAAAAGCTGAGGGCCAAATAAATATTTTGAGTTGAGCATGTTTGGCGTGTAGGTAGGGAGACGGCAAACAAACACTTCTTTTAAGTTTGGCCTAACTAATGTATAACATGCATATGTTGTAACACACAAAATCTCTCCATATAGTTATCTTGTACAGAGTCTTAGTTTCCGAGATTCCAATTAAAAACTCCTGTTCAAAGGCATCAGTAATTCGTGAATGTTTGTTTCCATGTAGTGGTAAAAAGGAATTTTTTGGTACTTGAAAAAGGAAAGTTTCAGTTTTGATCGAGAACAGCCCAGACAGGTTACACTTCTAAATAAACATCACACTATACTTTAATGAATTCAACTTACGTGGTTCAGTCAATTTTAACATAATTGGTCCAAGTATTTCATCAAGCAGAGCTTTTTGTTCAATGAAGTCCTGAGTTGTGGCCCCTGGATTACTGTCCACCCATTCAGCTTTTTCCTTACAACTGTTAAGTGAGATTGTCTGAAATAGTAAAACAATGTAACAGACTGGAATAATGGATTCAAATACTGAAATATTTCAAAAGTAACAACAGTTTTATTTATTTTCAAACAATATGAACATTTTTAGAATACAGACAACTAACGCTTTAAGATATGAACTGCTTATTATAAGCAAGAAATTGTCACCAATAATTCAAATTCCTGTGCTGTAGAATTGCTTTTTTTGCAAAACTCCAAATTGTGAACTTACCGATTAAAACTCCATGGAATTAACTGCTAGAACTAAAATAATTGTGAAGAAGAGCCAGAAATCGAATCATGAGTGTAAACAAACCAAAATGAACTGAATGCATTCAGCATGCTTAAAAAAGACACCCAAAAATGTTGACAAGGTCTTTAAAGAGACATCATTCAGTGTGTCTGAGCACCAGTAAGACAAATTGATGAAACTGGTAGCAACAGCTGGTTACTAGAAATTTAATATTAAGCTCTATGCTCAATGTAGAAATACCTTATCTTCCTTGGTAAGTCTTCCCATAACTTTCTCTGGATCTTGTACTGTTTCCTGTGTTTGTTTCACCAAGTCCAACAATGCAACTTTTGCCTCTGAAAAAATAATACAGCGATATTTGTCCCCAGTGTATACCACAGTATTAACAAACACTTAGCAAAATAATACCCATAATTCATTGCTAGTTATTGGTACAGGTCTTCCTATAAATGAATTTGTTCTGTTTAACAAAAACTGATGTAAAAATGTGTGCACAGTAAAAGTGAAATAAGTCTTTTTTCAGATCAATGCTATGTCATAATTATTATTTTAATAGAATTGCATGTTTTAATTATCCATGTTTTCTAATATGCTATTACCATAATATAAATAAATATTACATTATTGGTTTTGTAAACAAATTAAGTGGATGACAACATTGTACTGAACATTAACAGGGATAAATTTCATTGATCTATCTAGCTCCAGTTACCAGAGATCTGGGAGTAAACCAACAATAAAGCATCTATCTTACCAGCCCAATCTAAGTAATCCACACATTCTGTATGGTTATATCGTAATGCTGTCTCCCGAGCACGCTCACCATGAACATTTCTCTGTTGTAGATCACAATTAAACTCCTGCAGTACTTTGATCACATCCAATCTTCCCCAGGCTGCAGCATGATGTAAAGCACAAAAGCCTGTAAGAGAATATATTGATATAGAAGTTGAGACTTTATCTATATGCAATTTTCTGTTTGGTATTGGAACATTTACAAACAATTCGGGATAGAAAGGTCAACAATAGACACATTTGTTTTTGTTGAACTTGTTTTTATGTCCACACATCTCATTGAAGAATTGTACATTAGAATCAGATTATAAAAAGTATTGCTAAATTATCAGCCTTTTTTTTTCTTTTGATTTCTTCAAAGTAAATTGCATGACTGCACAAACTGAAAGACGTCTTGACTTCATGATAACTGCATATTAGATACCCCAGATGAAAAACAAAAATTATGATAATCTAGCAATTATTTTCTCATGACCTAAAACAAGGGCAAGCAAAGTACTTAAAGAATTTTCTTGCAAGATGTTTCTCTATGCGTTGCTGGTAGCCTTGAAAAATCCATCAAACAGAAAATTGAACTTTACTATTAGCCATACAAGAAGTTGTCAATTGTTACCTATAGAAAGAACTCACATCTTTCCAGAGACCAGAGGCATTTATAGAGGTATGAAAAATAGAATTCTACCTAGCGCTACACAGGGAAAGTAGCGGTGCTGTTTCTTAAACGTAGGAAAAGGAGCCATTATCTAGACAGGTAGTGTGATTTGACAGTGCTAACTTTGTTAAACAAAATGGCGTCTGTGTGGAACTGTGTCATATGCTCTGGCAGGCGTCATTTTGTAGCTAGTGAAGCATTTAAGCGTTTTTTTGGGCAGCTACCTTTTCTACACTGGCTTACTTTCCTGGCTTACTTCCCCTACCTCTAAAAAACGCACCTCTGTCATGGTCTTGGCCAGTTTTTCCTACAATTAAGTTGAATAACGACCAAGACTTACACTCATTCAGTAACAGATTTTAGATGAGAATTGTTATGCTAACTAGGACAGAAATTTAAATGCCTGACCAATGACCTTACTCAAATATCTGCAGCTCATACAATTAGATCTGAGCCCCACCTCTGTAAACCACGGTTCATGCCGGTATCACCACATGACTGGCACCCAACCAAAGGGGTTACACAGGGAACTTGACATACATACAATACGCTTTTCTACCAAGAATTCAGTTGGAAACCATGTTTATAGCAAATATAAGAAGAAGAAACTGTGAAGTACATCCATGAATACCTTTAGGAGTTGTAGCATTGACATCAGCACCTCTCTGCAATATTTCTCGTGTCATTTCAACTCTCCCTAAAGTTACTGAAATATCAAGAGGCGCTTTTCCATCACTGTCTCTTTCATTTATCAATTCTGCAATAGTTTCCTTGAACGGGTCCGTGTCATCTTCGAACGATTTTGTAAGTCTTGGAATGTCATTTCTAAGAATACAGTGAGTAACTATGGTGGTGTTTGGAAGCAAAATTTCAACGGCATCTTCTTGTTCCACGGGCGATTCGGATTCTTGCAGAGTCATCTCACCTGGTTTGATAATACAATTCTAAAATCTCACAATTTTCTCAGCGGAATTCCCGTTACTCCAAAACATTTGACGTCATTCTATCGGCAAATATTATCTATGTTAACTGTTGTTTGATTGGTTCTCCGTTTGGTATTCCCCAAAAAATGAACCAATGACAATGCGTGTTTCTTGACATTGTGAACAGACAGCAAGTGCTCTGTCAAAAAACACAGAACAACATTTCACAAATATGCTAAATTAAATACATTTACAGTATCTATTACTAGCGAAAACTACATTTCTGCGTAGAAAATGCTTAAAGGAGCAGTTGGTAAGAATGAAGTTATTGTTTATGCGGAAATTATTGAAGAATTCGATCTAGTTCATTGCGGTTGTGTTTTGCATTTGATGGGTGGGGTAAAATTCCATGCACGTTTCTCTGTTTGTTTATTTTCTACAGCGCCATTGCAAACAGATTTCAAGTATATGCTGTTCAATGCATGCCATAAATTGCCAGTCTTAATCAGTTGTTTGATGATATCCATGGGCCTGTAGATTTCTAGTACAGAAGAACGGCAGTTCCATACAGGTTGACTTGCTGCAGATGTTAATTTTTATGAAGTAGTTTCTGTATAATTTCTGTGTACGTATGAATTATAGTGAACGTAAGCAAATATTCACAAAGTCCTTCCGTTTGGTTTAGTTTTTATTCGCACACTTAAACATTTTCTGGAAATCCAGTCACATAACTTTTCATAAATTTATATAATCCGAGCCTTCTCTGTCCCTAAACCAGCCCCTTTTACGATTTTTGATATTTCATGTTGCTGGTTAGGGTCAGAGGAACTCCTATAGTAAAAACCCGGGGATTTCCTCTCCCGCGCGGGAGAGGAACTTTAAATCAATATATCTATGTAAACATTCATTGGATTAACATTTCAAACATATACATCTATTATCAATATATTAATTAACCTATCTGAACCGTAACATTTGATTTGAAAACCTTTAATACGTTGTAACGGTCAATCCTTTTTAGAGTAAGCTAAAAAAAATAATTTTCTTCATGTAAATATGTATTTGGGTCAAAGCACCTGGCTGTCACGTGATCGATGCAGATTGGTAAATTAAATATCAATTTACCGATTTGTTCGGCTAACTTCTCGTTAAAATGAGACCTAACGCCACATACACCGTTGAAAGTATACGATTACACGACTGTGTGGTTTTCAGTAATCCCCGGGTTTTTACTATAGGAGTTCCTCTGACCCTACGCCGCAAAAAAAAAAAAAAAAGGCTATAGGGTCAGAGAAGTCTCGGATTAAAATTTATAGTATGCTAAATTTAAGGTATTCCTTAGAATGTATTCTTATTTAATATTTTCTGTCTAGCATACAAAGTTACATGTATTTATACAAACCTAAAACAAAGATACTTAGGAAGCCAGACTGTAAGGGCTTTGATCATAAATAAACATTTCAGATATAACAAAAGATGTGTGATGACAATTAATCAGAGGAAATATGTTATCAAAGATTTTAGTAATGAAGTGTTAACGACAGAATAATAGCTTTACAGTCATTGTTGGCAGGAAGCAGCACATGTCAAATTATACAAAACAATGAAAACGTATGATGAAAGAAAAGTCTCCATTATCGGTGCATAATACAGATATGAGAGTTTGTCTTATACACATAATCACCTTATTTAATTGAGTGTATTATATAAATAATCATGGAAGTGGCTACAATTACAGCAGGGTTTTTAATCCTAGATTCGCGTTCTAGGATTACATGAGCCCCTAAATTGTAGATAATCATCACTCTACTGTCTTCGCTCTAGGGGATTTGTTTAATCTTGTATGTATATATGTCATTAAAATTATTAGAGTTGTAAATAATGTGTGA
The DNA here is from genome assembly GCA_032209605.1 of Mactromeris polynyma. Lineage (NCBI taxonomy): Eukaryota > Metazoa > Mollusca > Bivalvia > Venerida > Mactridae > Mactromeris > Mactromeris polynyma. Next base: position 30,763,808 of record JASFXZ010000005.1, read on the forward strand.
AGGTAATGAAAAAAAAAAAGATGCATCATGTGGTTATCACTGATCATATTCATAAGAGTTCATGCAAATTAGTGTAAATAATACAGAATTATCATACATACATGTATGTTATTTAGTTACTTTTACCATCACATTGAAACGGTCTGTATACAATGAGTGTTCCAGCATATTATTGTCGTCTCGAAAAACAAGTTGCATGACAAAGTTGAAACCAGGGTGTGATTGTGTACATCTATTACATTGTATGTAAGGTGTGGTGCTACTGCCAGGATGTTATTGTGTACATCTATTACATTGTATGTAAGGTGTGGTGCTACTGCCAGGATGTGATTGTGTACATCTATAACATTGTATGTAAGGTGTGGTGCTACTGCCAGGATGTGATTGTGTACATCTATAACATTGTATGTAAGATGTGGTGCTACTGCCAGGATGTGATTGTGTACATCTATTACATTGTATGTAAGATGTGGTGCTACTGCCAGGATGTGATTGTGTACATCTATAACATTGTATGTAAGGTGTGGTGCTACTGCCAGGATGTGATTGTGTACATCTATAACATTGTATGTAAGGTGTGGTGCTACTGCCAGGATGTGATTGTGTACATCTATAACATTGTATGTAAGGTGTGGTGCTACTGCCAGGGTGTGATTGTGTACATCTATAACATTGTATGTAAGGTGTGGTGCTACTGCCAGGGTGTGATTGTGTACATCTATAACATTGTATGTAAGGTGTGGTGCTACTGCCAGGATGTGATTGTGTACATCTTTTACATTGTATGTAAGGTGTGGTGCTACTGCCAGGATGTGATTGTGTACATCTATTACATTGTATGTAAGGTGTGGTGCTACTGCCAGGATGTGATTGTGTACATCTATTACATTGTATCTATTACATTGTATGTAAGGTGTGGTGCTACTGCCAGGATGTGATTGTGTACATCTATTACATTGTATGTAAGGTGTGGTGCTACTGCCACAGTTAGATAAATGTTCCCAACTGTCTGACTGGGAATTTTACCATAAACACTGTTAGAGTAAAACACAACTTTTGTAATGGCTGGCTTTGTTAGGGGAATTCTGTGTTGCTAATGAAGCATCACAGTTGAGATGTGTCGAATTTTCATATATGTTAAAACTATTTTTTATGTATATTCATTTTTATGGCTTACATGTATTTTTATTTTGTAGATCTCACCCAGACTGGGATAGATCGTCCCTCTTCACCAGCGCGCTTGGCTTACACATCTGATAAACATCCTAAACTCACTCTTGAAGCTATAAATGTCTTGAGGAAACACAGAGAATTGTGTGATGTTGTGTTGATCGTCGGTCAGCGAAAAATCTTTGCACACAGAGTGATCCTGTCAGCATGCAGTCCTTATTTTCACGCCATGTTCACAGGAGAACTGGCAGAAAGTCGTCAAACGGAAGTGACAATCAGAGACATAGATGAGAATGCTATGGAGTTATTGATAGATTTTTGTTACATGTCGAATATAACTGTAGAAGAAAGTAACGTACAAACATTATTACCTGCTGCGTGTTTGTTGCAGCTGGCGGAAATTCAAGACGTGTGCTGTGAATTCCTTAAAAGACAACTTGATCCCTCTAACTGCCTCGGTATTCGAGCATTTGCTGACACACATGCTTGTAGAGATTTATTACGGATTGCTGATAAATTTACACAACACAATTTTCAAGAGGTAATGTGTAAAGCCTTTCTAAATTTATCACATTATTGTGTACAGTCAGATATTTTTTCATATTCAAATGGTTGAAACTTTTATTTATTTTTATTGATCAGGGGTTCTATTGGACACTTGAGTTGACCATTTGATCCCTGGAATTTCAAAAAAGCCACATTTTGACCATAAGGATTCTGGCTGAAGCATCAATTTTACAATATATATAGTAAATTCAATTTTTTTTCAAAATGACCATTGAGATTCAGCACCTAGTGGAACCCCTGTTCATTGTCAGAAATAATTGTCTGCTTACTATTAAGTATTTTACACACAGGTATTTGTTTTAATATAATTGGAAGTGTTCTCGGCATACTTCTATTAAAGACATGTATGTAAGATCCTAAAATAATAAAAAGACATTGCATCTTTGTAGAAAATTTTAATCAGGTAACAATGGATTCATGATTTCTGTAAAAAGAGAAAAGAAAAAATACCATTAATAGTATTGTAGTCAGGGCTTTATCTCTTCATACTATTGGTAAGTTATCGGAAATAATTTCGGCATATGTAGCATATATAAGTGCTGTATTGCTGACAATTTTACTTGGAAAAATTATAATGATTTCATATTTTTTGCAGTATCATTTTTCTTTTATCAGGTAATGGAAAGTGAAGAATTTATGTTACTGCCCATCAATCAGCTTGTAGATATTATCTCGAGTGATGAACTAAATGTTCGGACAGAAGAGCAAGTGTTTAATGCTGTCATGGGTTGGGTTAAATATAACATCCAAGAAAGAAGAGGTCATCTACCATCAGTATGTTGTGTTTACGCTTTTATGACTTAACTATGAATCTGTAAATTACACTAGTAAAAGCTATTCCATCATTGTGAATCAGTATTCATAGTGTAACAGAATTCCCCTTGTCTTGATAAAGAACTATTGACAGTCAGTCCCTGGTAATGATTAACATGTAATCGCTAATATGATACATGTGCTTATTTTCTACTACAAATATAAATTATTCTAAAAACTTCGGAATTAGAAGTCTTTTATTTTCCAACTGGCTTCCTAAAACAATAATTAAACTGAATTGAAACAAGATTGAACAAGTATTCGTTTCCTGTGTAGACTTCTTGTACCCCTGAGATTGATGATATCAGTTGCACTACGACTTAACATTATAAATCAACTTCTTTGAAATATTAGTTCTGACTTAGTCTCTCTACTAGTTATCTGAGTACAGAGGAACAGGGCTACATTATTGATTTAAGCTTTTTCTCCCAACCATTCCCGTCTTTTACAGGTATTGCAACATGTACGTCTTCCATTGATGAGCCCCAAATTTCTTGTTGGTACGGTTGGTTCCGATCTGTTGATTAAAAGTGATGACGCTTGTAGAGATCTCGTTGATGAAGCCAAAAATTATCTCCTCCTACCACAAGAGCGTCCCTTGATGCAGGGTCCGAGAACAAGGGCCAGAAAACCTATACGATGTGGGGAGGTTTTGTTTGCTGGTAAAATCATTATTTATTTTTTCCTGTTTACATTTTATATCATGCTGTTATGACTATTGAATATCAACATGAACAGAATTATCCAATCTTTTTGAAAATACGTGTAAACGTCTGCTGTACTTTCAGTTTTGAACAATTATGCTGTCTTATTCCAGGATTTTTAAAAACAATTGAAATTTAGATGACAAATTTTTCACAATGCTTGTTGTATCATGTATTTGAGTAAATAAAGTCAAATTGGACCAGTTGTCAAGTTAACAAAACTCAAAGATGCTGCTGAAATGTGTCTTTGTTTTTCACAAATAATGCTACCTTAAGATATAATTTTCCATTTTGATATCTGTACTCAAAACTTTCCTTGGCTTGGGGTTATAAAACTGAGTTTGGTCACCAGCTTCAAAATGCTGCCTTTCCTTTCGCAATTTAAGATGCTTAATGCTTAGAATCGACCAATCGGATGCTTGAGTTTTGAGACTAGTTTCTAAGTTGTGATTCAGACTGAAACCTCGGACACAGTACTGTGATTCTCATTGATATTTCTCTACTGTTTAATATTATTTGCTTTCTCATAGGTGGAGAACAGAAATATGAAGGTGAATTTATAGGACAGTGTTTGAAGGTTTGTGAATTCTGGGTTTTGTTTTATATGATATTTTTGTTATTGTTTCACAGTTGGTGGTTGGTGTAGTGGAGATGCAATCTCAAGTGTGGAGAGATACGATCCACAGACGGGAGAATGGCGTATGGTGGCACCGATGTGTAAACGACGATGTGGTGTCGGTGTTGCTGTACTGAATGATCTGTTATATGCTGTCGGTGGACATGATGGTCAGTCATACCTCAATAGCATCGAAAGGTTAGAATTTTATGCTAATATATGGTTTGTTCTCTATGTACAAAAGGAAATGTAAATTTTACCTACTATTTTTTTTCAAATTTCTTGAAGATGCAGGAAATGAATAGACATATCCAATAGATAGATCAAATGGCTTTATGTTGATATTACTTTATTACAGTTTACTAGTGAAAAAACTCTTGTTGTGTTTGTCTTACGATAAATTACTTGTTTTGATTGTCAAGCGTTTACACATTTGTTTACCTCTTATGGAAGAGGAGTAAGTGAGGTTTATATATCAGTTATCATTTGTGTCTCCTTCTGTGCTGACTGTATGTCATATGTAGCCAGATACGTTCCATACTAAAGTAGTATCATGTAATACAAAGTTCTCATTTGACTATGATAGAGGCTGAAATTTGTTCCCCACGTCCAGATTATACTTATGTCACCTCCACTGAAAATGTCTGTTTTAGAAATAATAAATACTTGGAATTTTAAGTAGATGGACTTAGAAATACCATTAAGAAATTTACATCATGATTGATAGAAATGTGTTTTGCGGTGTTGATTTTACAATATCGAAGAAGTTTACATCTTATGCAGTTATACCATTTGCGATATGCATTCAAGGTAGCAGAACTGAAGATAACAGCCATATTTGTATGGTTTGTTTCCACTTTCTTATATATTTATTTCGGTAGTTGTGTATACGTGGTACATGGATAATTAAGACATGCAAAAATATTAAAATAATAAATATAACATGTGCATAATATCCATGCCATACACACCAACACCTAGGATACCACAAAAAAGAGTAAACTCTTATTTCCATTGTGGTCCTACCTGTTGATGGCATGACATAGAGAGGCATAAAAATCTAATTAAATAATATCACAGAACAAGAAAATAAATATATCACAAAATGCCACATAGCCAATAAACTTACTGGTTTACATTTAGGTAACAATTCTTGATCTGTTATTTATGCCACTTCTGATGATTTTAGTAAAATCACTGACTTGTCCAGTTTATTGGTGTATGTGTATATAAAATGTTGGATTGTATTTTGTAGATTTGACCCTCAGACAAACCAGTGGAGTAGTGATGTAGCTCCGACCAGTTCGTGTCGGACAAGTGTGGGTGTTGCTGTACTAGATAACTACATGTATGCCGTCGGGGGGCAAGATGGAGTGTCTTGTTTAAACTTTGTTGAAAGGTTAGATATTGTTTGATATCTTTATTTAATCATTGAACCATCCAGCCTAACATTGACTGTATGATAGAACATTTTCTATTAAAGTATTGACTTATTGAGGGGAAAATGAAGAAAGGGTATATGTTAAATAGGAAAACAGGATTTTTGTTCATGATATTTAATGGCATGTATGAAATGGCTATTACTTCTGACCTATCATTTCATTGCAACGTATGATAATTAATTGTCACTATGTAAATCAAATAATTTCTGCAATGTACAATACTTATTGGCTTTAACCATAACAGTTTCACTAGAGGACTTGCTTACTTGTAAAGTAACTCGCATGTTTATTCAAGAAAAGATAACGCTGAAACCTCAGTACCTATAAATCATTGGTTGAGTGTTTTTATTGTACAGATATGATCCACAGCTGAATAAATGGACAAAGGTTGCATCTATGAGTACGAGAAGATTGGGTGTAGGTGTAGCAGTACTGGGAGGTTATCTGTATGCTGTGGGGGGCAGTGATGGCACTTCACCACTAAATACAGGTATGTGTATGTTAATACTGTCTGTGTATAACATCTCAGCTGTGTATTAAATCTAAATGGTAAGTTATAAAAAGAATAATGAAGCTATTTTGCTATTTAAGTCATTAACTTTAATACTGACATAAACATCTTTAATAGCCATTAATGATCCAAATTTTTCGAATTTAAGATTCAGGTATAGGTCAATATTTAGGTCAGGAATTGTATTATTGTACTTATAAATCCTTCCCAAACCATTTTGTGTTTATTGTGTACATAACACAGTCTTGCTCATAAGTTTTTATATTGTTTAAACACCGTGATTTATCTACTATTTATAAATGAGTCCTTAAGCTCAACTACCAAGTGTCAAAATGGAACTGTCTCAATAGTCGGTATCTTACCTGTATTAAATTTCTGAATTATATACAAGTCGGTGGTATTGCTATTTTTTTACAGTTGAGAAGTATGATCCTAGAACTAATCGATGGACGCCTGTATCACCTATGGGTACACGTCGTAAACATCTTGGTGTAGCCGTGTATAACAACATGATCTATGCTGTCGGAGGTCGAGATGATACGACAGAATTGAGTAGTGCTGAGAGATATAATCCACAGACCAATAGTTGGCAACCAGTTGTTGCTATGACATCACGTAGAAGTGGAGTATGTATACTTTATACTTTAATGTTCATTATTCACTGTCCTTATATCTCGCCTAGTGTACTTTGCTTGTCAATTCAGTTATATAGTTGATGAAATGACTGATAAATACCAGTAGTTGCTATGACATCACATAGAAGTGGAGTATGTATACTTGATATATCTTACTTTTAATGTTCATTATTCACGGTCCTCGCATCCTACAATGTCTCACCTAGTACACATTGCTTGAAAATATGATATCAGAGTTGGTATATGTAACTGATAAATACTGTCTCATACCACGCTGCCTCACCATTGTGTCTGTTAAGTTCCATTTTCTCAAAAGTTTTCTAGAATCATTTTTGGTATGTGGAGATATCTGATGGTTTTCAAGATAATGATGTATTTATTGTATACAATTGACAACAATTTTTGGACAAAGTAATTTTGATTGATTTACATATCATTTCTTAAAAGTAGGAGTGTCAATTTTGGTATTCGAGTATTCGGTCAACCTTCTGAACGAATATTCGACCTTCTTATTTTAACTTTATGCTTATCAATTTTGTGTTTTAAATTGGTCACTCAAAGTTGTAAAAATCCCTGCGATTCCTTATAATTTCAGGGCCTAAGTGTCATCATCAGAGTATTATATCTCTCTTGCCCCCAAATATACATGACATGTCAATTAACACCTGTTGATGGTATTTAAACACGTAAAATGTCATTCAATGCGATAAAGTCCATCCTTAAAATTTAATACACTTGCATTCAGCTTTTATATTAAAAATATATATTTTATCGAATATTCGAACGCTGAATCAGTATTCGAATATTCGATTCGGCATTCGTTGACATCCCTACTGAAAAGTGATGGGCATTGGCTACTTGATTGTAGTAGTAATAGTTTTATTAAAGGGACAGTTGAATGTTTTTTCTCAAACGAGTTAGATGTGTATCATAATATCTGTTACATAAATTTTATCTTGCCTTACAGGTTGGTCTTGCTGTCGTGAATGGTCAGTTGATGGCTATTGGTGGATTTGATGGTACCACGTACTTGAAAACAATAGAACAGTATGACCCGGAAAATAACTGTTGGAAATTGTGTGGTGGGATGAACTACAGACGTCTAGGTGGAGGAGTCGGTGTTGTAAGAATGCCACAGCATGAAACTCACTTGTGGTGACTTTTGATGTGAGGTTATAATAGTGCAAATTTATCTATAAACATCGGATCAATATAATGCTATTAGTTGACTCTGGTTTGATGCTGTTAGAGGTGGTGACTGGTCAGGATTCTGATACAGAGGATGAATTCCATTCTGTGAGACACATAATCTCAACACCTGGCATGAATTGACTTGTGCAGATTTGATATTTATGTTGACGATCTAGTGCTGGCACTGTAGTGCTTTCTGCATGCCAATTGTTAAGTGTCTGGATATGTAAAAGTCATATAGCTAACTTACTGTGACATGTTGCATAGTGGTTCATATTTGTTCATATTTATTCATATTTTGACTGGATCTGTTTTTCTGTGAATGGACAGTCATTTATTTGTTGGTCATCTTGTTTAGCATTGTACTCGAGTCACCAAAGTAAAAATACTCAATTTTGAAAAAAAAGGATTTTACAAAAAGAAGTTGAAAATATTGTTCTATTTGATAAATGCTAATTTCTTGTCATTTATCGGAATGTATCAATTTTAATGTTTGGGCATTCAATAATGGTTACCCCCACTTCACTTGTAAGTTTTCTGTTAAACATCTCGGCTTCTTTTTGCATACAAAGGTGTTTGTTATATAAATTGATATATTTAGGGAATTTTAGTGCCAAATGTTAATAAAACTTGACAATTTTCATGCTAGCTTGGGTTTCAGTGGACGTTGTAGTGAGGTATTTCAATATACAGGTTTCATTTTGTATTTTGGTCGGTGTTCCTGCTTGTAGACACGGTTGTTAAGTTCTTACATAGATTTTATCATTTGTTTCATTGACTGCTGATTTTGTAAAATGGCAATTTGTATTAATCAGATACATGGATAAAGTTACTTTTAATTCATACTCCAGTTTTTGATTTGTGGAAATTAAAGTGATGGTATATAGTGTACTCGTGAATGTTAAATGACATAAAAGCTAATTGTATAAACTCACTTTGTACCGATAGTTTTTTTGCACATAATAGCGACTTAGCTTGTGTCAGGCAAGTGTGATATCAGATCTCGTGTTATTCCACTGGTGAATTTTCGACAATAATACATGGATGATATTGTACGTCTGCCGTGTCATACATAACATTTGTATAGTCACAGTTCTTCTCTTGCCAGTGGTAAAACGGCATCCGGTAATCTCGATGCTATCAAATAAGCGATGTTTATTTAGTTACCTTTCATTTGTGTGATATAATTTTTCATAGTTTTTATCCATATTGTGTAAATATTACTGAACATGTGATAAATTCACTATACAGGGGTGGGAATTTTCCTCTATTTGGCTGATTTCCTCCGTTACGAACAACAAACGTGAACTGAAAGTTATCATATTTGGTCAGATGTGTTCCACTTTGGTACTTCTGTTGAGGAGTGTAAGAGTTTCCGCTGATTTGTGAAGCTTTTTGTTTTTTCCAGTGAGTATTCTCACCCCTGGATGTACTAGTGTATATTGGTATAATGTGTTGAAGTTGGATACATTAAGCTTACAGTAGGGATATCAGTACCTCATATTTCAGTTCATGACGTCTCTATCACCATGGTTATATCAGTACCTCAGATTTCAGTTCATGAAGTCTCTATCACTATGGTTATATTGATGTATATACATTGTATTTACAATTTTTCCTTCGTAAACAGTGCAATATGTTGATATCTGGGTGAATGTTTTTTTTCATGTTTGTATCATGTTTGCATCGTATTTTATAATTTGTGTTGTTTTTCTATTATTCAAATACATTATATTACTGTAGCATGTATGTGTTCACTTCATCAAGTGTTGTCAATATGATTTTGTTCACTATGATACATTGTTACAGAAATGCTTAAATCAAGGCTTGTTTGAGGAACTTGATTCATTTACATTTAATTCATTCTAACCCAGTGTTTTTTCAGGCCAGTTCGGGCCTCATTCCCCCCATAGAAAAGTATACATACTTCCCCAGTCATTGTCAAATCCACAACATCGAACAGTGATATCACACATCCCATAATACTGATCTGTAAATCACATGTTTGTATAGTTGAAAGAAAATGAAAGGTTGGGAAACAGAAATGTAAACTTTGTAGTGTAAATTGTTTTAACCCTCCGACCCAATTTTCCCCTTTCAAAGGGCCACACCACCATTCCCCTAATAGTGAAAAAAATGCACTGAAAAAGTAACTAACAATTCTTGCAATTTAACAGCGAGTAAATTTACGAATAAGAGCATTTGTAGCACAGTCCTTTCATAGTTATACAACGAAATCACTGCTGTCAAGGAGTTGTTACATTTTAGTATGTAATCCATTACCGTAAGTTTGATACAGTGTAAAGTAAGATTCCGGCATGAGAATTCCAATAAGGCTGCCTTAGGCCCTTTGGTGGTTCTGAGATGGGAATCATATAGGGGTTGCAAAATGGCTCTGGCAAATCTGAAATCCATGGAGAATTCCAGTACCTGGATCTCATCAGCCTTTCTTACTTTTAAGGTAATGTGAGATCATATTGATATGTCGTTTACACCATTATGTTGATTTTGTATCAACTGTAGTTATCTTACTGTAACCAACATAGTTATGATGTGTAATGTACAAACATGAATATAAAGGAGTCAATACTAGACTTAGGGAGTGTGAGGTTACTTTAAATGTGTATCAATGTAAACCAAATATGTATTTTTATTTCCTTTTGCATAAAATTTCACCAACTACCCAATTTCAACATGTTTATTAGTCAAATGAAACATGTGTCATGTTGTCAGATTGCTTAACTTCATGCTGTTGTTTCTACATTGGAATCACATTGTAGGTGATTATAGTAAGCATCTGTCTATGATGTTTGTTATTCCAGTACTGTAACCTTGTATACAATTACATCCTAGCTTGCCATCTGTAGCATTGTGGTAATGAATGAAATATTCATAAATAAATATAATTGTTATATTTGATAAATATCTTGAATGTCATGTATATCTATTCTGTTGTGAATTTCTAAATGTGATACTACTTGTTTAAACATGCAATATAAATAAATTGCTTGATATTTCTTACTTTGAATTGTGTTATATTGTTACTTTCTATGAATCAGGGATGAGATATTGCTTTGTCTGTATGTATACTTTATTTCCTGAACAGAACAGAATAGTTTATTTGACTTGCACATTGTACATCGTCGTACAAATATGACTGAAACTGAGCCGTTTGATTTCTGATATACCGATGCAACAGTCTTGCTTCCTCCAGAGTTTCCCCACACAAAAATAGTCTAATTAGATATTTTCAATTGCCATAAAAAAAGTGTAAAAAGACGAAGATAATTTGATACAGTATAGGTGATGTTGCAATCAGAATTTGTCACCAGTAACGAGAATTTTTGAGGAGGAAATATGCTGGGTGGTAAAATCGTTACTTTTAAATGAAGATGTTCTCAGTTTCTCAGTTTGGTGTTCACAAACCTTGAAATGTATCAAACTTGAATTCCCTGAATAAATAATAAATCATTTGATGGATACATATCTTTGTTAAAACATGTAACCTCTGGGCATCAATGTGTGATGCTGATATCTGACACTAGGGGAGCTCACCAAGCATACTATAATACATTGCAATACATCATTAACATATTGCAATACATACCACAATATATTGCTTAAATAGTCTTAGATGTTACTGTTGAGAGGCTCTAGTAACCAGCTGTAACAAGATTTAAACAGTTATTATTCTCATTGCATTAATATAAAACCAGTATGTCTACCAGATTTTCAAGACTATATCTTTAAGTTTCAAGTCGGATACTTCCTTGCAGATATCAGCCATATCATAAAACACAGATTACGTGGTACGTTCTTATTGGATACAATACAGTGTGGTTGCACATTGCAATACATCTATATATATTGACACCCCCGTAGACAGTATAGAACACCCGACTATTTCAACTATTCTCTGGATGACCTATTTGGTTTCATATTTTGTTATTCACATAATCAATGCACAGTGTCACCAACACATACTGGACCCATATGGTTAGTTCAGTCAACAGCGCCCAAGACAGCCAACCTGGAGGTCATAGGTTCAAACCCTGGGCTTGGCGTTAGTTTTTCAGGACAATTTGACTGAAGATGATTTATTCAGGGCGTTGTGAGTTGCTGGCAGAAAATCCAGGTTAGTACTGACTGGTAACCCAGGATTGACGATCCTTCATAATGAATAACTATTAAACAAAGGTGTAAAACATCCAACACAAAATCACATAATACATACCATAATCATAATAAATATCTGACAATTTTAACAAATTTATTAATTATTGCATTTAGTAATTAACAATTATTAATAATCTACAATTAACAATAAAAAACATGTAAAGTAAATGCAAAACACTTCACATTATTATATACATGTACATGTATGTACATGGTAAAACTTACAAACAAGCCCTTTTTGGACACAGCAAGACATTTATTTTATCATTTACACAAATAAATTAACATGAATAACATGGTAACTAAATACAGACTAGTCTATCCGCATATAAATACAATACATACATACATCAGGCTTATATAATTCCATGTTTGACAAACAAGAAGTTAACATCGGTAATTATTATATATAAGTTTTAACCAACTTTCACAACAGATCTTACATAAATTATTCTATATGTTTGTGCACTACCAGGATCTGCTAAAAATTCCAAGCTAAATAGATTTTTGGGTGTTACATTAAATACATGCAAGAAAATGTTTCAAGAAATTTGGTTGGATACATGCCGAGTACGTTAGGAGGATAATGAGATTTGTTTTATGAATCAGTACAAGTCTTCAGTGTGCA